>SJYO01052474.1:36941464-37626549 GCA_006410555.1 Capra ibex | reverse complement strand
TATCTTTTTCGTTCTCTCAAGGTCTTTTTGTAGATAAAGACGAAATAACTGATACGGTTTCGGAAACTGACACACCTAGTGTTGTTTGACACCTTTTAAGACTTTCTCTACCCTTATGGTCTGGTGGATTGGACGGGGAACTCTTTAGACACACGTCCAGTCCTTCGTTGTCAATGTCGACCTGTACCTTGTTGTCTGACCAAGGTTTATCCTTTTCCTCATGCAGTTCCGACATATAACAGTGGGACGAATAAATTGAATATACGTCTCATGTAGTACTCTTTGTGTCCCGACCTTCTTCGTGTTCGACCTTAGTTCTAAAGACCCTCTTTATAGTTATTGGAGTCTATACGTCTACTGTGGTGGGAATACCGTCTTTCACTTCTCCTCGATTTTTAGAACTACTTTCACTTTCTCCACTTTTTCAACCGAATTTCGAGTTGTAAGTCTTTTGATTCTAGTACCGTAGACCAGGGTAGTGAAGTACCCTTTATCTACCCCTTTGTCACCTTTGTCACAGTCTGAAATAAAACCCCCCGAGGTTTTAGTGACGTCTACCACTGAAGTCGGTACTTTAATTTTCTGCGAATGAGGAACCTTCCTTTCAATACTGGTTGGATCTATCATATAAGTTTTGTCTCTGTAATGAAACGTCTGTTCCAGGTAGATCAGTTCCGATACCAAAAAGGACACCAGTACATACCTACACTCTCAACCTGACACTTCTTCCGACTCGTGACTTCTTAACTACGTAAAGTTGACACCAAAACCTCTTCTGAGAACTCCCAGGGAACCTGACGTTCCTCTAGGTTGGTCAGGTAAGACTTCCTCTAGTCGGGACCCTAAAGAAACCTTCCTTACTACGATTTCGACTTTGAGATCATGAAACCTGTGGAGTACGCTTCTCAACTGAGTAACCTTTTCTGAGACTACGACCCTCTCTAACCCACGTCCTCCTCTTCCCCTGCTGGGTCCTACTATACCGACCTACCGTAGTAACTAAGCTACCTGTACTCAGACCCACTTGAGGCCCTCAACCACCACCTGTCCCTCCGGACCGCACGACGTTAAGTACCCCAGCGTTTCTCAGCCCGTGCTGACTCGCTGATTTGACTTGGGAACTATATTACCATATTTCGTGACAACTTCTGTCACGAAATGGAGACATCAAAAGTAGGGGTTTTGGATATTGGGGGTAGTTTTGGTCTCTCTTTGTAGTCCGTTTGGGTTTAACTCCCTGTAGGACGTTATATGGACCGGTATAGACTTTAACAGTTCCAGTAGTTTTTGTAGTAGAATCTCAGATTCCTCTGTACTGTTGAGTTACATTTACCACAGGACCTACCCTATCCCAACTCACCCCTTATTAAGTATCAAAAGAAAAGGGAATAAGGCTTAGTAGTCTGACCTTGTCGTTCTCCTGTATTTCCCCCTTTTGATCACCTTAAGTTTATTTAATACTTCAAATTAAATCTTACATAGTTATGACCAAGTAATCAATACTGTTTGTATGGTCTGATTACATTTTACAATTGTTACACCTTTTTACTCACTCCGCATATATTCTTGAGAGACGTGATCGAACGTTGAAAAGTCGTTTAAACTTTGATAAGGTTTTATTTTTCGAATAAATTTCATTTTTTTTTTTTTAGATATCCTTCTCGTCTCCTTAAAATTCGTACGACGACGAAGACGATTCAGAGAAGTCAGCACAGGCTGAGACACACTGGGGTATCTACCGTCGGGTGGTCCGAGGGGGTAGGGACCCTAAGAGGTCCGTTCTTGTGACCTCACCCAACGGTAAAGGAAGAGGTCACGTACTTTCACTTTTCACTTTCTCTTCGGCGAGTCAGTACAGGCTGAGAAGCTCTGGGGTACCTGACGTCGGATGGTCCGAGGAGGCAGGTACCCTAAAAGGTCATGACCTCACCCCACGGCAACGGAAGAGGCTTAAAATTCGTATCCGTGAGTCATTTAATTGGTGACATAGTGGAGTACTTCTTTATAAAACCCTCGTTATAATCTACCAAAATAAACAAAACAAAGAGACACGAAACTTCGTACACCCTAGAACCAAAGGGGAGGTCCTTAGTTTGGGTACAGAGAACGTCACCTTCGCTCTTCAGGGTTGGTGAACTGAAGGTCACTTAAGGGTTATATACAAAACGATAGAAAAAAGGAAGGAATCGAAAGTCGTGAGACCTTTTATTGACCAAGACTTAATTCGATATTCTCAAGTCGTATATGTGTTTCGACACTTTGACTAACTCAGAAATGGTATTGTAGTGACGTTCTTACCCACTCAAAACCCAAAGAAAAAAAAAAGGAAACCTAGTAGCAGAACAGACTGATCAGACTACTAAACCTTATACCTTTTTCTCTTGATACTGAACAAGGGGTGAGTTGGGATAAGACCGATGGTAAAGAGAAACCAATTTTTTTTTTCGAATGTAAAACTGTAGTATTTTCATAAAACTTAATCAATATAATAAAGGACGACGTAGTAACAGGGTGTCGTCACTGTTAAGACCTTCGTTCCTAACACAGACCTAACGAGTCGTCACATGGAGGTTCGAGTTACTTAAACACAACTTACTTACTACTTTTTTCTTACGTTAAAATATATATGTTTACTGTACTAAAAACGGGTTTTGACCCCCCTAAATTGTCTCGTAATATAGATTCATAGTAGTTTCTCTGAATTCTACTTGTCGAGATTTTGGTCTTACGAGTCACATAAAAATTGTAGAAATTATTAGGTTCCATCGAACATTTAAATTGATCCTCTTGATACTTTGGTAAAAGTCAATTAAATAAAATCTTCCAATCTTTAATTAAAATAATTATAATTTTTCGAGTAGTAACGACGTTATTTTAAAAATACTGTTGTTCCTAACGACTGTTGACCAAATCATTAAAAAATCCGATTTTACTGTACTAGAACGAAATACCGTAAGTTGACGACTTCAAGGTTTTCTGTCGACAAAAGATTCCTTTTAGTACTGGGGTACGGAGATGTTTTCCTTTACTTAATTAGTCGAAGTACCCATAAACCAGTAAAAATATTCTCTTGTATACCAGATGGGAGGTGGATCAACTAAAAGACTCGAATCCCTAGATAGACATTAACCGTTCTATTTTATAAGAGTTAGATCTTAAAATATTATAATTTGAATTTTGGAGTATAATAGATATTGGTCAACAATATGTTTTAAATAAATATACTTTACGATGAACATTTTTTTTTATGGACTTTCAATACGTCAGGTAAGTAAGGAATTATGACCTCAAAGAACTGGATCCTGAGTACCCTGGGGACTTTAATACATGTTTCATACTCACATATATATATTTTGCGGATCATTTCCCGGATATTAAAGTAGTCTTAAAGTTTCACCAGGTGTTGAGTTTTTGACAGTCCGGGGGAGGAAATTAAGTTTTAAA
Source organism: Capra ibex (assembly GCA_006410555.1). Classification (NCBI taxonomy): domain Eukaryota; kingdom Metazoa; phylum Chordata; class Mammalia; order Artiodactyla; family Bovidae; genus Capra; species Capra ibex. Next base: position 37,623,105 of record SJYO01052474.1, on the reverse strand, counting down.
TAATAACCTAGTTTAGTTTGGTAGTCTGTTAAGTATAATAAAAACTACGAAAACTTTAACAAACATAAATTAACACAAACCCACACGACCGTAGTCCAATGTAACTTCCGATAGACAGTGACAACCCTATAAACTTTTGTGTTACGACATTGGGTACCGTCGGTAATATTTTTTGGATACCCTGTCTAAAGATAACTAGGAGTCTGGATCCTTTTCGATCCGAGGGTTTGTATAACGAACCAGGGGTGACACTTAGAACTTTGGTGAGTACTCAGGGTTGTGTAACCTTTAAGTCTGATTTAAATACCGATGGGAAATAGTTTCCATATCTTGAAATACTATACGTAAATTTTCGTAACTAGATTTTGAAATTGACGTATAATAAACAAAGGAGTATAATAAACAGAGTAGTAGGATTGGAGAAGTAGATTAAGTACAATAAGATAACAAACCGTATACAGAAATTTAAGGTATAGGAAAAAATGTTATTTTACACAATATATTTTCCTTTATATTTTTGTTAAAAACATAAGATTTCTGTTTTTAAGATAGGTTAATGTAAAGTACTTTCCCGAAGGGACAATCGAGTCAACCATTTCTTAGGTGGACGGTGTGTACTTTGGAGTCAAACTAAGGACCCAACCCTTCTAGAAGATCTCTTCCCTATCCGGTGGGTGAGGTCGTAAGGACCCGAAGGGAACACCGAGTCGACCATTTCTTAGACGGACGTTAACGTTCTCTGGACCCAAACTAGGGACCCAACCGACTCTTTTAGGGGACCTCTTCCCTTCCAATGGGTGAGGTGATAAGACCAGACGTCTTAAGGTACTTGATATTTCAGGTATCACAGTGTCTCAATCTGTACTGACTCACTGAAAGTGAAGGAAAAACGTGAAATGATTTTACTTCAAAGAATGATGAAAAGACAAAGAATAAGGAAAAAAGTTTTACTCCTTTTATTTTTACTTTTGTATTTTAATTTAAAATCAGGAATTACCTATTTTTTATTATATATTCTATCGAACCGTTACTCTGTGTATATAGTCTTCGGTGTCTCATGTGATGTAGTTCTAATTTATAATGAAAAATCCTATTATAACCGTAATCAAAACCGTGTCAAAATTCCAGTTATAATATGTATTGTGGTCTATTTTGACCAACAATAAAATGGGGTAACTAGTAACATAATTTTATATATATAACATAAACGTAAAATTCACCATAAAAGAAAAAAATTTTTTTCTACGAAATGTTTCTACTGAAGATTTATTTTTTAATGACTGTTCAATAGGTTTTTACATCTTTACTACTAAGTTATCCGTATTTTGTTAATGTGTAGTTGTTTTTATTTTGGAAGTAGTTATGATTTCTTGACCTTTATTATTAAAACTATTTACGACATCCTTTATAAACTCGAGTATTTATGACTGTGTCCCAATTTAAAAGTCCAACCACAGTAGGACGAACTCCATAAAAGACATAAGAGAATTTACATTTTGAGTGCAAAATATTTTAGGTCAGGACATTTCAGTCTCTCCTTTTTAACAATTGTGAATAAAATCATACTAAGAATTCAAAGGGAGGGAAATTCGTTGGGATGACTTTTATAATTAAAGTTTTCAGATTTGTGTACAACTACAAATTTTTAAAAAAATTGTTTACATTATACTTATTAATGTCCCGATTTACTGAAACAATACTTGATAAGTACCCCTTTTTATTTTACTATTCAATAAATTACTAATGGTTTTATATAATATAAGGTTCTAGTAAATCTTAGTTCATAAACGTGTAGTCTCGAGGGTGCCAAAGATTTGTTATATTTTAGTCGTTTTTACTTTTAGTTTCGACTAGTTTAATCCTTTTTATACCGTTTAAACGATCGAATAATCTATTTGAAATTTTTAGTCTTGCTAATTTACAACTTAAAAATTCTTTTGGTTTGACGATAATAGATTCATGTGTAAATTTAAGAGAATAGAAGACATCTTTTAATATGGACCTTCTGTAGTTGACAGAAGACGGGTAAGGTACTCTAGAACTTTCGTTCGTCAGATGTATGTACAGGGTCTTTAGGACTCGATACGAATTCTTCTGTAATATTACAGATCCGGTGACCCTAAAAACGTCCTTGTTGTACTTTAAGGTCTTTCGTAGGTGTAACACGAGATAGAACTCAAGGAACTCGAGATAGTTGCAGTTTCTCGTTCATAAGGTCGTGACCCCTAGTTACAGAAGGTACTAGGGACCCAACAACGACCGTTCATGTGGGAAAACTTTAAGTTTCAGTCGTACTCAGTCTACCTAGTCGTTGTACGTTGGGTTTCCGTCCATCTTGGTAGAAGAACACCGTTTTAGGTATAAGACATGTCTTTTTTTTTTTCTTTATACAAAAATCGAATTTTTCTTTTAATAAGTTAATGAAATACTAGACAAATTTGGATTTTTAATATTTATGAATATATAAACCAAAAGTAGTTTAGTTTTAACGGATGATACATAAACAACCAAAAGGAAATGAAACGACTGAAAATCTGGAGGGGAGTTTTCCTATATTCTCATTGTTGAAATGGTTGTAAGACTATTTCAGAAGTCCTCAGTGACTTTAGGTTGTATACAAATACTTCAACACTACTCTAAGTAAAGTAGTTTCTAGAAACCTTGTACACGAGGTTGGAAAAGGAAAATGTCCAATCTTTTAAAGAGAACTATACCAAGTCGTTCAAGAATCCAGAAGACAGAGGGATAGGTTCTGAGAATGGTGGTATGTAAAGTTAGTTCTCCTAGTTTTACGTCGGGTAAAATACACATTGGTACTCTTTTTCTCACACACCAACACAAAGCGACCGCAAAAGGTTAGATAGTTCACAACTTACGAGTTCGTGGTAAAATCCAAAGTTTCAAATGAAACTTTGAAATGACTACTTGAAACTTATAAGTAATTTTTTTATCCACAATACTTGACTATAGATCGCCTAGAGACGGAAAAGAGTTCAACAAGTCCTCATACTTCTGTTATTTCTACTATCTTCGATTATACTGTACCACGTCGTGTTTACTGTAAGTTCTTTACAGTAAGTTCTTTAAGTTCTTTTTAGGACTATAAAAGAATACTAAGACATGTGTTCAAAGAGATTTTCTACTGACGAGTCATTTATCCGGACTTCGCATATCTACTTCAGTTCCAGATTTAAGCGAAACTTATCGGTATGTCAATTGGTAAGGTCCGACCGTGACCTTTACAGGGACTGTGTTGGAAATGTTGGTCCTCACCTCACAGGTCCTGTCTAGGTCCTCTACCCTGAGTGTAAGAAGGCTATGTCCCTTCTTACATATGTCGTGGAGCGGAGGGGCGGTTTTCTTTATTTCAATCCACTGTCTGTTTAGCTTCCTTTGTTTAAATTTACATCCAATAAGTCCAGCAAAGTGTGACACCTTTTAACACGTCTAAAGGGTTTGTCTCGATTGTGCTAAAGGGGGTTTAACACATCTAAAGGGTTTGTCTCGACTGTCATCGGTCAAATACTGTGTTTTCCTGACTCACTCTGGTCTCTTAAAAGAAGGGGCTCTTAAAGTCCAATATGAAAGGGTTGGTCACGAGAGGAGGGCCCAGTGGACGTGCGTCTCCCTCGGCCGCCCCTTACCATGGAGAACAGCCGCCGTCTCTGACTGCAGGACCACACTACAGGACGCAAGCAAACGACGCGAGGGAATCCATGCTCCCACCGGGGACGAACCCCCCCTGTTCTCCAGAGTCTCCCCTGAGGGTGGGGGACGTTCGTCCACTGTCCGCTTTCGCCACGAGACGCTGGACGGCGCTCGAGAGTGGCCCGTGGGACTTGAGCGGGACGCCTTGGGAGATCCGCCGTGGCACGACGCCTCGGTTCTCCGAGTCCGAGGGACTCTCGGCGCGACACCCTGGACGACACCGGCGACCCCCGAGCCCTCAGTCGGGACGTCTGGCTTAGTTCGCGGAAAAGAACTCTTGCTCTCGGCCGTCTCTCACCCACCGACGAGAGTTCCGGGGCGGGATTGGAACGAGTGAAGGCGTCGAGACTCTGGGTCTTTGTTCTTGTTACACTTTTTTTCATCATTTCAGTGTTCTGGCAGAGTGATTTGTTACTATCCACTTTTTAGGATTTGTTTTATAATGGTTTGGTTTAAGTCCTCCTAGATTATGTGTAGGCGTAGTTCGACCCGAATAGGATTAATTACTTTCTAGTTGTCTACTTTTAGTTAATCACCTAAGTGGTATATTTGTTTAACTTCTCTCTTTGGTAAACTATTTTAAGTTGTGGGTAAGTTCTAATTTTGTTTTTTGTTTGTTTTTTATAAGAATCATTTGAATCTTCCCTTAAAGGAATTAGAGAATTTACTAATGTCGACGGTTGTTTATACAATCCATATAAGAAAAGATGACAGTTTATTACGTACAATTTTGAAGATCTTGTCACTGTTTTAATATATAAAGTTTATGTATTTCTGTTTCGAATCATTGATCAGTGTAACTATATTCTACCTTTCTTTTCTATGGATTACAAAAACCATACGGACGAAAACACCCCCACTGTCAGTGTTATACTTTTTGTCCTTCTAATCACCCCTCCAATTTGAACTAGGTCCTATACAACGTAATCTTAACTAAGACCTAGAAGACCTCATAGATTTTAAATCGATCTTTATTTTAATTCAACTCTCTAGAGACAAAACTATCTTTTAATAACGAAGGTATTTTCATATGTGACTATTTCAATTCTACTTCTATCTTCTGATACGGGTTTGAATCCCCAGGTACTTGAAGTTTACCTTAGTCACTTCCTCCTTCTCTATCTTGTTAGTAAGCTATGTTCGAGGTCCCACCATACTACAATATCTTGGTTTCCCTCCTACGATACCACACTTACAAACACGGGGAGGTTTTAAATACAACTTTAAGATTAGGGGTCTCCACTACCATAATCCTGTACCTCCGGGTACCCTTCACAAATACCGTGATCACAGAATATTTTCCCCGAAGGGACCACCGAGTTTACCATTCTCTGGGACGTTCCGTTCTCTGGGTCCAAACTAGGGGCCCACCCCTTCTAGGGGCCCACCCCTTCTAGGGGACCTCTTCCTTTACCGTTGGGTAAGGTCATAAGAACGGACCTCTTAAGGTACCTGTCTCCTCGGACCGTCCGATATCAGGTGTCCCAGTGTTTCTCAATCTGTACTGACTCACTGTTTGTGACGGAGTATTTTCTCTGAGGTCTCCCTTGGACCGGGGAAGATAGACCACTCCTGTGTCGGTCTTCTTCCGTTGGGTCTTTCCTCGGAAGTGATTTTGGGTTGGTACGACCGTGGGACTAGAACCTGAAGATCGGTAGTCTTGACACTTTTTATTTAAAAACAACAAATATTTGATCGACCAAACACCATAAAAACAATACAATAGGACTTACCTGATTCTGTCTCCTATATCGACTTCTTAGTCTTGTGACCATATCTAGAGGTGAACCTCTTTACCAGATCTTTTATTATAAAAAGTACACCGTTTTTCCTCACTACTTTGAGTTTTCACGTGTTAAATAAATTTGTATCGGTACTTACCGTGGGGTGAGGTTATGAGAACGGACCTTTTAGGGTACCTACCTCCTCGGACCATCCGACGTCAGGTACCCCAGCGATTATCAGCTTATACTGACTCGCTGAAGTGAATTTGAAAAGTGAAAGTACGTAACCTCTTCCTTTACCGTTGGGTGAGGTCACAAGAACGGACCTCTTAGGGCCCCTGCCCCCTCGTACTACCCGACGGCAGATACCCCAGTGTGTCTCAGCCTGTGCTGACTTCACTGAATCGTCGTCGTCGTACTATTTAAGTACATCTTCGAATCTAAATTGTTGAACCTGACATCGGGTGGTCCGAGGAGACAGGTACCCTAAAAGGTCCGTTATCATGACCTCACCTAACGGTAAAGGAAGAGGTCCCCTAGAAGGGCTGGGTCCCTAGTTTGGGTCCAGAGGACGTAACATCTGTCTGCGAAATGGCAGACTCGGTGGTCCCTTCATAGATAAATATTTCAGTTCAATTGATTAGGTAGGTTAATATTAAAACGAATTTTGTTTGGGACTTATTATGCGTTGAAAGGTCCATAGTAAAAATGGACGTTGTACGGTCCATAGTAAAAATGGTTGTATGAAGTGGTCGTCGTTGTATAAGTAGTGGTAGAATAGTACTAGGAGAATAAGGGTCATATAAGAGCAACAGGGGTCTGAAGTAGTAAGTTCAATATAGGATAGAGAGGGAAAGAGAGACAATACAATCCGGGACTAGGGTGAAATTTCAGAGGAGGTAAATTGAGTCGGAAGGAAGACGTTAATTCGTAGGCAAAAGTGATGTTATAAACCGTAGATAAACATGGACCGTAGATACTGATATATATGACAGAAAAGGGGGGTACTCTTGTACATTAGAAAGGATGATAGAAATCCTTTATAATTTATGATAGATTTATGATTTTTATGATAGAGATAAAGTACAAGTAGACCACTGACCGTATACTACGTTAGTCGTGAGTTTATTAAAAATCGACTAAAGAGGAAGTATAGGTACTATAAGTGAGGTGAACCCCTCAAAACAGTCCGTTTGGGTTCAGAAAGTCTTGAGATCATAACGGACACTTTTAAAGGATCCAATCAGTCCGGTCATCGGATAAGTAAACGGGGGTACGAAGGATGGAATACTAATGAATAGACTGTGAAAACAAATGGGATAAAGAAGAAATATATCGAAAATAGAGGTCCTTTATGACGGTATTAGTGTGAGGGTGTCTTAAGTCTTCTCGTGAGGTATGTGTCGTTCCTGTACAACTGATTACGACTCATGGGTGTGTTTCTCATTAAAAAGTTAAGTGACTGAAAGACTGAGTAATATTACTTTCTGTAATTAATTTTTTTAGATGGTTACATTACCGGAGATCATTTGGAATTATTGTTACATAAATAGTTTTACACTAAGTCACTGGAATCCCTCTTTCTCCCGTCCTTTACTTCAACTTTGTTTATTCATGGGACGTCCCTTTTGTTCGTGATCGACTGACGACTGTTTAACTGCCCTTTTATACGTTAAAAAAAGTTCTTGTATCCTCTTTTTCTACTTGTTTTATGACTGAGACTCTGTCCTCTTTTTCTTTCTCAACTTCTCTCTTCAACTTCTTTTCTAGTATATTAGAATTGGGAACCGTTTTTTCTGGTGATTGTCTTTATAAAACAGTAGTAAATGATTCATGTTCTTTATTTTTCAAACTGAATCCAAAGAAATAGAAATAGTAACCAAATAGATTGTATCGTATACGTATTTGTACATAAGGTCGTAGGAATAAAATGGAGAAACGTAATTAAAAATCACCAACAAAATTCCTAGTGTTATATATAGGAATTGAAAAGTGTCGGATGAATCCCAATTACAACTTAGTCAAGTACAGTTTATGTCTTTATAAAAGTTCTGTCCTCAAGTAAGTGAGTGGGAACGGACAAAAACGATTTCGACAGTTTACATATTGTAGATGTATCATAGATGTCAGCAGTTACGAAAGTAAGGGTGGGGGTTGTTCTCCTAGACTTAAACGTAGAGAAAAATAAAGAGAAATCGGACATCATGAAGGAAATCACCCCGAAGGGATCACCGAGTCTACCATTTCTTAGGTGGACGTTACATTCTCTCAACCCAAACTAGGGACCCAACCCTTCTAAGGGACCTCTTCCCGTACCGTTGGGTGAGGTCATAAGAACGGACCTCTTAGGGTATCTGTCTCCTCGAATCGTCCGATGTCAGGTATCCCAGAGTGTCTCAGCCTGTGCTGACTTCTCTATATCGTACGTGCGTACGTGAAGAAATAATAAAGAATATCACGTACGGGTGACAGTTATATAAGAAAATCAAAAGAAAAAGACTTTTATATAAAATAAAGTGGAAGTAATAATCTTCCATTAAAAGTGACCTATATCTTAAGATTAAACAACATCAGAACAATAGGGAAGGGGAGGTCGTGAAATTTCTACGAGGTGACACAAGACCGTCAGTCATTAAGTTTAAATTTACGTTACACAGTAAAAAGAGACTGTCGAAAGTTTTAAAAAAGGGGAGTTTAAACTATTATTACACGGATCCACACGTGTCACGTTAAGACTACGAACAACCCCGTTAGACTCGTGCCTAACCTTTTCTTAAAGGTCTGTGTCACACAAAATCAACGAGCCAGTACCGGTTGACACTGGGATACCTGGGATACCTCGGGTGGTCCGAGGAGTCGGGTACCTTAAGAGGTCCGTTCTTATGACCTCTCTCAACGGGACGGGAAGAGGTCCCCCTAGAAGGACCGGGTTCTACCTTGGACCCAGAGGATTTAATGTCCGTCTAAGAAATGACAGACTCAGTGGTTCCTCCGAGGTTCTGTGTCTCATGACGTCTTTTCTCACTCAAATAATTCTTGTTTCTTATCTTTATTTCACCCATGACGTTTACGTCGTCCGGTTGAAGGACTGTCTGGTCCCTCTCAGCTCGTAAAAACTCTCAATTATCGGTTAAAAATATCGGAGTTCTGTTTCTTTTAAGGACAACCTTCCAACCACAATCCACTGACCAACCTTACGACATTCGACAGATGACATCACCTATAGAAACAGATTAACTCTCAGTCCTTAAAACAATTACTACTAGTTACCCCGAAAACCGTTACCAATGTTTCCCCGAGTCAGTCGAAATCTCCACTCGAATCAAGACCCAAAGGGAAGACACTGGAACCCCGTTACGGAGTTTGGACATCAGACCCCCCGTCCTGAGTTGTTACGATTGATGGATCTTAATCCGGTGTAAACCGTCCGAAGGGGCCACCGAGTCTCCCATTTCGTGGACGGACGTTACACCCTCTGGGCCCAAGCTAGGGACCCAGCCCTTCAAGGGGACCTCTTCCTTTACCGTTGGGAGAGGTCATAAGAACGGACCTCTTAGGGTACCTACCTTCTCGGACCACCCGATGTCAGGTACCCCAACGTTTCTCAGCCTGTGCTGACTCGTTCGAGTGTAGTGAAGTGAAGTGAAGTGAACCGTTCAATCCTCGTATTAGGATGGGGGTGTAGTCTTCGGTCTACGTTTAAGGTCTCAAAAGTCCAGTGGGTACGAAGACTAGTTGACTGATGGTTATGTCTTCAAAGGTCATGAGGGGTTTCATAATATCAATTGATTGTACTAAGTGTCTTGAACATGAACGTACAAGTCAACGAGTTAGTACAGCTGAGAAACGCTGAGGTACCTGACATCGGACGGTCCCGGGAGACAGGCACCCTAATAAAAAATAACTAAACTGACAGGGTCCAGAATCAACGTCGTACTCCCTGAAAGGTAACAGCGTACACCCGAGAAATCACCGTCCTATACTTGAGAATCGACTCCGTACAACCTAGATTAAGGGACTGATGCCTACCTTGGGGATATTAATATTAAAATAGTATTTCATATATTTAGTCCTGGTCGGTTCACCTTTCTGGGTATCTCACTCCAGACCCCCAGGTTGTGTGTCTCGAAAACACAGGAGTCTTACGGGCTGGAAGATCCGTGCAATGACATATTAATGGATCAGTCCGAGTGGAGTCACTGATCTCAAAAATGACCTCAAAGTAATGTATCTCAACTAACTGACTTAGTCAAAACTTATAAAACTAACTTAGTAACCGGTACACGAACTTGAGGTAGAGGTCGGTTAGGACGGGAGAAGTCTCCGACCCGAATATTGTGGATTGAGTTTCGGGGTTGGGACATTAAGGTACGAACTAGAAAGAGTACACCGATCGGGGGTAAAACCCAGTAGAATAATCGTATTTAAGTCCACACCCGGGTCTCCGGGTGGCACTTATTGTTTCTGAAAGGATAGTGAGGTTCTTTAATGTTTCTAAATCTCCAACAGAGGATCTCTCATCCCTGTTTTTTAATATGTTGTCACACCAAAAGAAACAACAATAGAGTAAACTCTAAACAATTCGAGAATTTACACATTTAAATATAGAAGGTGGTTTAAACCTTTTATAAGTCGGTGTAAAAGGAATCTATAATAAAGACGGGTAATAAGGAAAGAGAGTAGAAGAAGACCCCAAGATTAATGTGTATAGAATCTCGAGAGTCAAATCAAGGACTCCGAGTAAGTAAAAATGAAGTAATAAAAAAAAAGGGACACAAGGAGCCCAATCTGTTAAAGATAATTAAATTAAAAAAAGAAAAAAGAAAAGACCGACCGTAGATCCTAAAATCAAGGGACTGGTCCCTAACTTGGGTACGGGAGACACCACCTTCCGGTTTCAAGATTGGTGACCTGATGGTCCCTTAAGGGTTATTAAAGATAATGATATAGAAGTCGAAACGACTAAAAAAGTAGTGGAAGTAAGACAATTCATGTAGACCATTTAAAAATAAAGTCTATAATGTCAAAAATCAAGACCTTAAATGTAAAGAAAACAATATCAAAGATAAAGATACAATCTAAAAGATATAAAGTAAATATCACGTGTATAAAAGAAAATACAGGAACTTATATGAAATGTCAATAACGAAATTTAGTAACAGACAACCAAAGGCGTATATCCCGTAGATACCCAACTAGAAACAACTAACAGAAAACAGAGTTTTTACTCAGTGTTAAAGATACAAAGAACCAAATAATTCATTAAAATCCAACATAGGAATTGTATAATAATAGGATCGTTAAACTATATATAGGAATTGTATATAAAAGGTTTGTCTAACCTTAGACATTATGAGAGTGTTTCTCAATCAAAAAAAACCATACAAACAAACTAAATCATACGTTAACTACCTAACCCGATATAAAGCCTTCCGACTGACGAATTTCAAACAGGATAAATCCGCACTAAGTCCGTAACCGTCTTCTCAGTAATATTTCTAACTTCCTAAGGAAAGAGACCTAGGGAGGATGAAACCTAAAAGGGGAATGAAAGTTCGTTGATGTCAATACGGTTTGAGTCAGGAGATGAGAAGTTCGGTGTTTTGGATCACAAAACATCGTCTTAAAATTGATTTTACGTCCCTTGTCTGACTCAAAACAGGAATCAGACCTTTGTCACTTTTGTTCCCTAGACTCATGTTGGGAAGAATGTTTGACAGTTGACGCGAGATCTTAGACGAATGAGAACCAGTAAGAGGTTACGGAGTGAATCTCAGATGGGTACGGTATACGTCTTCCTAGTGGATTGTTCTCGTTGAGCACAATCTTAAGGAGGTAGTGGGAGTAAAACATCCAATTTTTCTAGATATTTTCCTTAAAGAATCTTAACTCCGAGTGATCGTACTCTCGACTCAACTCAACACCATCATTCTGTCTACAATGACCCGTTAAAGGAATTTAAATTATTTATGGTGATCAAACTTAAGTAACCGTACTGTCACAACTAATTTTAGGATAATAAAGATATTCGTATACAATATTTTTGAGTCTCATATTAACACTGTAGTTGATTAAAGTATTAAACATTATTTTGTTTTGGTAGTACGTCAAATGAGTTGTTCATAGATTACTCGTAAGTGAAGAACGGTCTACGACTCGATCCAAACCTCGACATCACCTTTTGTTCATCTGTTTCGTGATCTCCATCCTCTGTCTATCATTTGTTCATTTGTATATATTTCTTTTCCCTGGTAAAATATATCACCGTTCACAATACTTTTAATGTCTTCTATTGACTCACCACCGATATTAGAATCTGCACCACCAGACCTTCTGCAAAGACTTCTCTACTGTAAAGTCGACTTTGATTTTACTGTACTTTCTCAACCGATTCCCCTGAAGGGACCTCCAGATCACTAATTCTGAAGTGAACGGTTACGTCCCCCCGTCCAAATTAGGGACAAACCCCTCTAGGGAGTACTAAACGTCGGTTTTTTGGTTTTTGCATTTTGTCTTCGTTAAACATTTTTTAAGTTATTTCTGGAATTTTTACCAGGTGTAATTTTGTTTTTTTAGAAATATTTTCTCTTTCTTTCTCAACCGGTTCTTATATTCTCGACCGATACAATCTTGTACAGTCCGTTTCCCTTATCGATCGTCTTTTCAGAATTTAAGTCATATACCCGTCACACAGTACAGTTCTCTTACAGTACTTTTTTAACAGTCCCTGGTTCAGTACACCCCGGAATATCGAAACGTAAAGTGAGATTAACGTTACTCCTCTATAGTCCCTTAAAATTCGATCTTTTCTTTTAATAGACTAAATGTAAAAGTTTCCTAGGTTGTCCAATGAGACACTTCGTACTTGGTTTCCCCAGTTCCCATCTTTGTCCGTTGAGTTGACCCTTCGTAAATGATGTCAGGTTCGTTTTCTATTTCCATTCTCACTTCTACCACTCTCCTATAACCTTAACCCTTTATATATCCCCCAAACCGGTTGACCTAGTTAACCTAAGGACTACCTTGACCATCCTTCACCCCCAAGTATTTGAGGGACACGAATATACCTACTTAAAACGTCCTCGGAACTTACGGGAGTTTACCTTACTTTAAAACACACATATATAAGTGTTCCTGAAACCCAACCCTCGTATGTGTTCAAAGTAGTTTAAGAATTCACTTAAACTTCAACAGAGACCTTTTGTTTCAGTCCACGAAGGATTGTGAAATGGGAGACCTAAAAGAAAAAGAAAGGAAAAGACAAATACTAATACATTTTCGTCTCTTCTCTCATCTCTGACTTAACAATAGTTTCTTAAAATTTAAATATATTTCTTTCCTATGTAGAACTCTCAGTCGAGAAATATTAAAATGAATTAACTCATATATTCATGTATATATGTTCCATCTGTTTTCAGAGTTTCTTGAGTTGAAAGACAAAGGTTGTTGAATTGGTGAGGTATTACACACTTTAAGAGTCTGTAATACTGATCATGATCGTATCACTAAAAGTATTTGCACCTGATGTCAACAATCATTTTACTATCAATAAACCCCTACTATATAGGGTGAAGAAAATAAGAAAAAAGGGAAAACTATACATGTTCTTTATTATTATTATATCGAGACTGAATCACCATTAAGGATGCACGGATATATTTAATTTACTCAGTTCTAGTGAGTTAAAATATAGGATAGATTAAGACGATGTCTGAAATTATATATCGGAATATCGTTACAAAATGTTCATTAGAAACAAACGAAAGAACAGAGTTGTGAACTTATAGAAGTCAAGTCAAGTCAAGTCAAGTCAGTGAGTCAGCACAGGTTGAGAAACGCTGGGGTGCTTAGCGTCGTGCGGTCCGGAGGGACAGGTAGTGGTAGAGGACCTCAAGTGAGTCTAAGTGCAAGTAGCTCAGTCACTACGGTAGGTCAGTAGAGTAGGAGACAGCAGGGGAAGAGGAAGACGGGGGTTAGGGAGGGTCGTAGTCTCAGAAAAGGTTACTCAGTTGAGAAGCGTACTCCGCCGGTTTCATGACCTCAAAGTGGAAATCGTAGTAAGGAAGGTTTCTTTAGGGTCCTGACTAGAGGAAGTCTTACCTGACCAACCTAGAGGAACGTCAGGTTCCCTGAGAGTTCTCAGAAGAGGTTGTGGTGTCAAGTTTTCGTAGTTAGGAAGCCACGAGTCGGAAGAAGTGTCAGGTTGAGAGTGTAGGTATGTACTGATGACCTTTTTGGTATCGGAACTGATCTGCTTGGAATCAGCCGTTTCATTACAGAGACGAAAACTTATACGATAGATCCTACCAGTATTGAAAGGAAGGTTCCTCATTCACAGAAAATTAAAGTACCGACGTCAGTCCTTCATTATATTTTAACTACATTTATAATAACTAAAAAGATGAGACACTTGACATTAAAGATGTGTAGTATCTAGAATAACAGAAAATTGTTTTTTCTCACGAATAATCGATTATTCTGTGGTAAAAGGAAACTAATTTTCCTTTTCTCATGGAAGGTAGATACTCTCTTAAAAGACAGTCTTTATAATGTACCGTTCTACCCATTGTAATTGTTCTACTGTAAAGAGTACTTTCTACTAAAGGAATTACTTCTCTACATTAGTAAGGATTGACAACCTCTCCGTTAAATGTTTCATCCGTTTCTCTTCAGGTTTAAACTTTACTTACCGTGTGTCCTCTCAAAAGTGTCAGGTTCTAGTCGGGAGGTTCTAAATGAACTTCCTAATAATAAAGAAAATGGATGGTCTTTCCCTTTTTTTCTTATTTTCTCCACCCTTTACAGTAGGGGTTTATTCATAGTCAATAATATTATCTTTACAACATTTCTCTTTTTAGGTATAATTAAGGAAGAGGTCAAGGGGTATTGATTTAATAATTAATTGGTCCTTCTCTTTACTGTTCAAACTTTAGTGTGTGTCTACGTTCTTTCTTGTTTTTTATTACACAATTGTAGAATCAGTTTAAGTTAAGGTCGAGGTTCAAAGAATAAAAAGTTTTTCCCTTATAGAATCCTATAACTTACTGTTCAATGTCGACTCTATAGTTCTCCTGTCTCTATGAAGTATGGATTCAGTCCACGGTCTAGTTTTAAGTCTAAAAATTTCCTTTCCTAATGTTTTAAGAACCTAGAGGTCCAGGAGGTAGGACCTATGTATCCCTAATCCGATACGGATAAGGGAGTGCGAGTAAACCTACACGGAGGTCTTTCGGATGACTTTCCTCGGAGACTCTTTGGATAGTTCTTTTGAATAACGGAATGAAGATGTCACTACTCCGTTTTGCTGACGTCTCTTTAGTTCCTCAGGTCTCTAACTGAGTTTTTGACGAAACTACCATTACCCCCTCTCCAAGACGACAAACCCCTAACCGGTCGTGAGAGTTTACACTGGTCCATTTCAGATGTACTCTCAAAGGGTACCGTGCCTCTACCCATCATATACTCCCTTTCGAGTAGAACCTAAGTCATGTTATCCGATGTCTTTTCCTAGGTCCCCGAGTTAAGTGTTCCTATCCTAGATACACCTGGGGGTTAAAGACCTCCCTCCTTCCCGTCTCTCTCAGATTTAGATGGTAAGTTTATCTCTAGATAGGTAATCCTTTAGTCTCCACTCTCCGGGGTTACTACCCTGAGAAGGTTCATGGATGTTTTGATAGGTACTTTCCCAGTCGAGATTTATAAAGAGTTAGGGTCCTGGAGTTTAGATCGGGTGGTTTGTTTCAAACTCATTCCTAAAAGGATGGAAGAATGGTATAAAAAGAAGGAGGGAAAGTACGAGGTTGGTTTAGACCTTTCCAGACTTCGGTTCCAATCGTTCGTCCCTTGATTTAAGTCATTATCGACTCTCTCTCCTTTTCTACAATGGTATTCAATTTGCGTCAAAGTTAATGATATGTCCTTTCACACAATCAGTGAATCAGTACAGACTGAGAAACACTGGGGTACCTGGTATCGGACGGTCCGAGGAGACAGGTATCCTAAGAGCTCCGTTCTTATGACCTCACCCAACGATAAAGGAGGAGGTCCCCTAGAAGGGGTGGGTCCCTAGTCTGGGGTCAAAGGACGTAGTGTCTGTCTAAGAAATGGCAGATTCGATAGTTTAGGTCTGTTCACAAAATCCGGAATTTTACAAAAATCCTTACGACTAATAGATTCTTCTTATCTTTAGAATCTTAAGATTGAGTTACCACCCTCTTTCGAAGGTGGTAACTTTTTTAAATCTATTAACCTTCGTTATATATATATAATGTATATATATATTATATATACGAAATAATCCGGAATACGGATCCCGAACAAGTTACATATTCATTGATATAGTAAGTGTATTGAAATATGGTTGAGGTAGTATATTACGAGGGATCTTATTTGTTGAATGAGAAATAAGAGAGATCTTTGTCGGAATTGAAGAAACAAGTTGATGACGGTACAGGAAGATTGAGTAGTCTTTGACAAAGTCGTAAGACATTGCAGTTCCCATCCTCCCCACTACAAATCGTAATTGATGTTTTGTGACGGTCAAAGGGGACCGGATCAAAACAATGTATGATCCCAAACTCGAGATAGAAAGAGTGATTCTTCATACATTTTCGTAATGTATCATATTTTCCAAGATACCTAATACAATGGAAAACTATAGAAGTAAAAAAGAGGAAATAATCGTAAGTCAAACCAGTTGTTTTTACCCCGAATATATTATATGAATTATAGGAAAGATTACCTATAAAGGTTAGTTTATTTTATACCAAACTCTTTTCCTGAATCACAAAAGTACTTTGTCATCCTTGTTTTTATTTCAAGATCACCCAACTTCTCACTTACCCTCTATTTCTTTATCTATATTCTTTAATTATGGTTTTATAGACCCTTGAGACATCATTAGTTTACTTTCTGAATCACAAGAACGTTCTTGATCTAACTTACTTATTTACTTGACTTTCCGGTTTACCTTAATAATGTCTAAATTAAAAAATGTTGAACACAGATACTGAGAATTCTTTCTAACTTTTGTAATATATATAAAATATAAGATATTTCGAGAACTTGTTTTACTTACGAGTTATTTGAAGTAAAGACGAATGTGTTGGTACAAGAGGTTATTCGATATACAAGACGTGGTAGAGTCTCATGTAAGAGACAGTGTTCGGGTCCATCCGATGTGTTACTCACGTTACATATGTTTACGACAAGGTAAGGTTTCAACATCGAATGGTACATGTCTCACTATCAGATTGTGTGTACGGATCCTGTTACTAAATGTTTGAGAATGCAGAAAAATTTGTTGTTAAACATTAGTTTTGAAATTAGGATTCCTAAGAGTGGTTTGTTCACTGTCGTATTGTTTTTTTTAGAACGTGTCATTTAGTTTCAAGTCGTGATGTTCCATGGAAAGTTGATCGTCCTGTGAATAAAACTCATCAGAGTTTAAAGGTTTATTTCTTACAATGTTTCTTAATGATAAGTTTAATAAATTCTTAAGATAAAGAATCATTCACCAATGACAAAATACTTTATAGTTATTACCTCTTTATCAAATGCATTTACTCTTGAGACTCATATGATGGTTGAAAGGACGACGTACTCATGAAAACGAAACCTGTTCGTAATTCGTAGTAATAGTCTCCGGGAAGACTATTACGGTGACGGTAAGAATGTGGACACCTACTAATTTTCTTTCATATTTTTTTCTTTCGTTGGTTACTGAGTCTGATGTCGTCTTCGGGAAATTTTGTGAAAAAAGGAGGTCATGTTTGCCAACTGTTACCCCCAGAATTTTTGTACTAAGTTGATAAAGAATCCTAAAGAGATATAAAGGTTCTTTTATTTGAAAGTTACTATGGGAAGTTTAATTTTTGGGTTCCTGACTTGGGTCCAGAGAGTGTAACATCCGTCTAAGAAATGGTCGACTCGGTGTCCCTTCGGGGTTTAATTTTTGTCCTACGTAATTTTCGTTTCGTTTTAGGACAAGTTATCTTTATTCAAAAAAGGTGGGAGATACCTAAGTCCATAGAGTGTGATTTTAAACGAAAGAGAGTAATTATGTTGATGATACAAATTAATAAGAACGAATCAATAAGGTCATTGGTGCCGTTACAACATCGTGTATCGACTCGCGTACCCTGTTTAATCCTTGAACCATTATCAATATACATTAATTTTTGATGATATAATTTAATTTAACAATATACATTAAATTTTAACAATATACTTTAATTTTCTACGAACGAGGAACCTTCTTTTTGATACTGTTTGGATCTGTCACATAATTTTTCGTCTCTGTAGTGAAACGACTGTTTCCATGCATGTCAGTTTGTATATCAAAAAGGTCAACAGTACATACCTACACTCTCAACCTGGTATTTCTTTCGACTTGTGGCTTCTTAACTACGAAAACTTGACACCACAACCTCTTCTGAGAACTCTCAGGGAACCTGACGTTCCTCTAGGTTGGTCAGGTAAGATTTCCTCTAGTCAGGACTTATAAGTAACCTTCCTGACTACGACATCTACATCATAGATGTCGACTACGACATCTACAACATAGATGATGTACATCTATCGATGTATCAACCTCTACCGTTGTATATTTTTCAGAAAAGTTCTAGTTTCACAGTTATTCTATATCTCTACCTTACTGGTTCTTTCTTTAAAATGTTTACAAGGGTAGACTTTGTACGTGTGTTGTCAGTACGACTCGAGTACTCCCTTAGAAATTAAGTTACTATACTAGTTTAGACATACAAATTCTCCTTTTTGTTTTGAAGAGACCTCTAGTATGTCTATTTCCTGATGTCACTTGTTCTGGAAGTACAATATAATAAAAGAAACCCATACTTTCGAGCACTTTGTACGATTGAACTCAATATCTTAGTTCTTTTATTAATTCCAATCTGACTTAGAATATCTTTGTTACAATCGACGATGGAAGAGAATATGTTTCCTATGGTTCTTCGGAGGTGACGAAAGTGTACATAGAGGGTACCTTCCGAGAGAGTGTGATTTCAAATTCTGGAAAAACAAGTAAAGTGTTAATCTCTATTTTTGATTTTCATTTACGGGTCTCTTGTTATGTGACTGAACTTTTAGTGTAGTCGAACATTTTACGTCCGTAGTTTCGGTACGGACTCCAGGTCAAAACTATCCATGACACTATCCTTTCGTCTTCCCAAGAATCATGGACATCATTCTTCTCCACTAATTTTCTTTCCTTCAGCTCCTTACGTCCTTTACCCCTAATTCTTGATTTTTGTTCGTTAATAAAGTTGTAAAACAGGAACATCACCGAGACCTTCTCCTTGACACCTCTTCTTCGTAAAACAATTATTCCGTTTTCGGAAACTACACACCGACTGTCGTTTGACACCTTTTAAGAATATCTCTGTCCTTATGGTCTGGTGGAATGGACAGAGGATATAGGACTATTTGGACATACGCCCAGTTCTTCCTTGTCTTGTAATGTACCTTGTTGACTGACTGAGTTTTAACCTTTTTCTTTTTAACCCTTTCCTCATGGTGTCCCGACATGTAACAGTGGGATAAATAAATTGGAGATACGTCTCATGTAGTACGTTTTACGATACCTACTTAGGGTAGGTACTTAGGGTTTGACCATAATTCTAACGGTCCTCTTTATAGTTGTAGTCTATACGTCTACTATGGTGAGATTACCGTCTTTTACTTCTTGATTTCTCGGAAAACTACTTCCACTTTCTCCTCTCACCTTTTGGACCGAATTTTGAGTTACAAGTTTTTTGGTTCTAGTACCGTAGGTCAGAGTAGTAAAGTACCGTTTATCTTCCCCTTTTTCATTTTCGTCACAGTCTAAAATGAAAGAACCCCAGGTTTTTTGACGTCTGTCACTGACGTCGGTACTTTAATCTTCTTCTAACGAGGAACCTTCCTTTCAATACTGTTTGGATCTGTCTATTTTTCGTTTCTGTAGTGAAACAGTTGTTTCCAGACATATCAGTTTCGATACC
This sequence comes from Capra ibex, assembly GCA_006410555.1. Lineage (NCBI taxonomy): Eukaryota > Metazoa > Chordata > Mammalia > Artiodactyla > Bovidae > Capra > Capra ibex. The sequence goes on along the minus strand of SJYO01052474.1, from coordinate 37,603,673 downwards.
AAAAAGATTATCAGTACATACCAACACTCTCAACCTGGTATTTCTTTCTTCCGACTCGCGACTTCTTGACTACGAAAACTTAATACCACGACCTTTTCTGAGAAGTCTCAGGGAACCTGTGACTTCTCTAGTTTGGTCAGTTAGGCTTTCCTTTAGTTGGGACTTATAAGTAACCTTCTTGACTACGACGTCGACTTCGATTTCGAGGTTATGTCGAAACCGGTGGACGATGTTCTCGGCTGAGTGACCTTTTCTGGGACTACGACCCTTTCTAACTTTCATTTTCTTCCCCTGTTGTCTCCTACTCTACCAACCTATCATAGTGACAGAGTACTAAAACTCGTGTGAGACCCTCTATCACTTCCTGTCCCTTCGGACCACACGATGTCAGGTGTCCCAGTGTTTCTCCGACTGTACTGCATCACTGACTTATTGTTGTCGTTGTTCGGGTTAAATTAGTAATGTAGAACGATTGGATATGATAAGTATGGTTTTTGATATTTACTTTCATAGTCTTTCAATTATAGTGTCTTTTACGACCCCATTTAATGGAGAACTCACTGATATAATTGTCTCTCTTCACTGTTTCTAATATTTTATCGTAATATTTTATGATCTGACGAACTAATTAAACGAGTAAAATACGAATTTCATTATGTGGTGTGAACGTACACACGAGTCAGCACGGACTGAGAAAAGTTAGAGTACCTGACATCGGACGGTCTGAGGAGACAGGTACCCTAAAGGGTCCGTTTTTATGACCGCATCTGACGGTAAAGGTCCCTAGTTTCGACATAGAACACAGAGGACCTAACCGTTCTCCTAAGAAATGGTGGTCACGGTGAATTCACAAATGTTTTATGTTACACCACAAGTCCTAACCTAGGATTTTGTCTTTTTCCAATAGTTACTTTTCGATCACCATAGTTTATTTCACATATCAAACCATTATGATATTATCATAACATGGTTTTAAAATTTTGTAGAATTACTTTCACTTTCTCCTCTCACTTTTTCAACCGAATTTCGAGTTGTAAGTCTTTTGCTTCTAGTACCGTAGGCCAGGGTAGTGAAGTGCCGTTTATCTACCCCTTTGTCACCTTTGTCACAGTCTGAAAAAAGAACCCCCCCCCGAGGTTTTAGTGACGTCTACCACTGACGTCGGTACTTTAATTTTCTGCGATTGAGGAACCTTCCTTTCAATACTGGTTGGATCTGTCATATAAGTTTTGGTCTCTGTAATGAAACGGGTGTTTCCAGGCAGATCAGTTCCAATACCAAAAAGGTCACCAGTACATACCTACACTCTCAACCTGACACTTCTTTCGACTCGCGGTTTCTTAACTACGAAAACTTGACACCACAACCTCTTCTGAGAGCTCTCAGGGAACCTGACGTTCCTCTAGGTTGGTCGGGTAAGACTTCCTCTAGTCAGGACCCTAAAGAAACCTTCCTTACTACGACTTCGACTTTGAGGTCATGAAACCGGTGGAGGACGCTTCTCAACTGAGTAACCTTTTCTGAGACTACAAGCCTTCCTAACCCCCATCCTCCTCTTCCCCTGCCGTCTCCTACTCTACCGACCTACCGTAGTGACTGAGCTACCTGCACCCAGACCCACTTGAGGCCCTCTACCACTACCTGTCCCCTCGGACCGTACGACGTTAAGTACCCCAGTGTTTCTAAACCTGTACTGATTCGCTGACTTGACTTGACTTGACTTTTAATCAAAGGATCAAAACTGTTTACCAATATGTTCTACAATTGAAATTTAGTTCGACTCATTTGTCATGTGTCCTTGAGAAACCCGATAGAAACATTGAAAGAACATTTAAATTCAATAAGATTTTGTTTTATGAATAATTGAATAATCTTCAGATCAAATATTGTAGTTCTTTTTCAGTTTAACATGGAATACGGTTAACCAGTAAACTCTTCTAGTACGAATAATGTGTTTTAAGAGATCGTCAGTTTAAATTTCCTTTAGTCAGGACTTGTAAGTAACCTTCCTGACTACGACTTTCGACTTTGAGGTTATGAAACCGGTAGACTACCCTTCTTGGCTGAGTAACCTTTTCTGGGACTACGACCCTTTCTGACTTCCGCACTTCCCTTCTCCTGCTGTCTCCTACTCTACCAACCTACCGTAGTGACTGGGTTACCTGTCCTCAAACTCATCCGAGACCCTCTACCACTATTCTCTCCCTTCGGACCACACGACGTCGGGTACCTCAACGTTTCTCAGTCTGCACTGACTCGTTGACTTGACTTTGAAAATTAGAGGACTCGTTGGTACCCCTTCCGTAACATAGGTGAGTTACCGTCTTCACTCTTATGAAGGTCGATCATTACTGAAGACGTAGTCCAGACCTATTGTGGGACCCAAGTAAAGTCGTCGTGTAAAGTTCCCTCGTTAAATGTAAAGTACAAAGAAGGTGATAGATCATTGGTCTCGACATTATTCATAAAGTCCGAGACCACCACAAAACAAGTTCTTTTTATAATACAAAAGAGCAAACTAATATCATGGATTACAAGGGGTCATAAAGGTCTACAAAAATATAGTTAAAGAGTAAATAAAAATAAACGACAATAGTACAAGGGTACATTTACAATACTGTTTCTTTTGTTAGACCCGAACACAAGTGATCCTTTATTTGGAATCTTTTATTTGTCTAACCCGAGTTGTATTAAGACTGTAATATTCTGGATCATTCCTATTATTAGTTTTTCCTGTGTTTGCAATGACTCATTAGTAGGTTCATCATTGTTGGATCAAAGGAAATAAAAAACCGGCACGACGACCCGAACACCCTAGAATAAAGGGGGATGGCCCTAACTTAGGCCCAGAAGACATCAGTTTCGCACGGGAAGGAGTGGTCACCTGGGTCCCTTAAGAGTCGGATTGTAGGACTAATTAATTTACTGTTAATATCAAAATAACTACCCCCTCATCTCTCGCCAAGTCATCATCCTTTTCTTAGTTGTGTCTCTCCCTATCAAAGATGTAGCACAGCATTTAATCCCCATCTTTACCCTCCTAACAGAATTTAAGTCTTTTTACTATTCCTACCCTCTTATTAGGTCTCGGCGGGTCGTCCTGACAAACAGTCAAGAGGCGCACTCCCGTCTTCTCCCCCACCGACCCGCCTGACGCTGGGACGGCGATACGCCCAGGACGGGACGGACTCCGCGCGAAGTCTGCTCAACCTATTACTGGGTATTATAGATAACCTGGGGATCTTCGAACCTCCTCCTTTACCGTTGGGTGAGATCATAAGAACGGACCTCTTAAGGTACCTGTCTCCTCTGACCGCCCGAGGTCAGGTACCTCAGCTTTTCTCAGACTGTTCTGACTTCGTGTCTTGTATGGATCTTCGATGATTGTCAACGTTCTAAGGAAGGGGTGTCTTGCGTTACTTTAAGAATATCTTGAGTCTAGGACTGGCAGCCCAGGGTTTAACATTTTATCGAGGACCTTCGAAAACGATCTGTAATGAGTCGACCAGTCACTTAATTTCAAAAAAAAACAAACAAAAGGGGTCAACTTAAACTCAAAAAGTGCGCAATCAAAAATGGCAGGCACCCTCAAAAAAAAAGGGGGTGAGACGAAGCGGTTCTCACTTCTCTGACTCCATTGAACGCCAAAGGTTTCGTATTCTTGAGGAGGTTCCGTCGGGTCCAAGATCACGGTAGGATAAGTTTTATAAGGACTCTGTTGGTGAAGCGTGGGCTGACAGGGGACAGTGTGACGGAGAGCTGGAAAGGAGTCGCAAAATAAGTCGGACGGCGGTTCGCGGTGGAAGGTGGAGGCGTGCCCCATTCCCCCACCCCTGCCCCGTGACGTAACGCGTACGCGTACAAAGGCTCGCGCGGGGGCGCGCGCGTAATGCCATACTTACCGACAGTCCGTGCTCCCCTGCCGCCCCCCTTTCGCACGCTTGTGTTTTATCGACGCAACCAGCCGCCACTGCATTTTTCCGTCGCGGCATGAATACACTCATGTCGAAGGCGCCCTCCCTTATGAGCGGGAAGCGTCCGTACCACGCGACGTCAACGCACAACAAGTCTTTCCAGGCACTGATCATGGGGGAGTCGGACTACACGCTCCGGTCCACGAAGATTGGGGTGGACTCCCACGTCCAAAAAGCGAAAGGAGGAAGGGGTGCACAAAGAAGGACCCCCGGAGAAAGAACGAAAAAAAAAATCAGGAAAAGCGGAGACCTCTTGAGCCCAAACCGGACATTATTCTTTCCGCACTAGTGGCTAGAAACAATCCTTCCAACAAACCTTGTCCCAAACTCTAAAAAGTCCCCTATCACACGTGCACTCTACCTCCCGACCCTATGAACGAACAGTAAATCCGTGCGCTATACCATATCCACCTCACATCCAAACTGCAAACTGAGTTTATGTATAAAAGGAAGAATATTCATCATTATAGGTATTAAATAAAAATGTATAAAAAAGAAACTTACGTAACAATAATTATTGAAAGATTTCTGCTAAAAATAGCCATTTGCTTTTATCCATTGACTGAACGGCAGAACGCTCTTCACGTCACACCCAAAGTCTTAGCAAAAACATTTGTTAAGCGTCAACGAAAGTCTAAATTTTTGGTGATATTCTAGGAATGATCGTTACAAAAAACTTTGGATGACCGTTGTATCAAACTAGTAATAATGATTCCTGCTCTAACCCTATAAGGAAAATTCAAACCCAAGATTTAGAAACTATTTAGATCTCGTCATTTTTTACAGTGTATAACATTCCTTGAAATTTTTGTTCTCAAAATAAAAACAGCCTCCTTTCCACACCAGTCACTTCAAAATGAAAAAAGTCGATAAAAGGTCTTTTAACCTGTCTTCCTCTGAACACTTCGTATCATTAACCCGTATATTCCATTGATTGATTAGGAATTCGTTTTTTTTTTTTTTTTCCCTGCTGATGTAAAAAACGACCAATATAATAATTTCCGATGAACACATTGATGACGGTATCGTCAGTGACGGTCAGGTACAAAACGTTCCCTTTAGACGGAGAAGTAAATGGACACTACGTAAAGACTAGATCAGGACGACTTGGTTTCTCATTCAAGAATTCGAGAGTCTCTTTTTACAAGACCGAGCGAGAATTCAACAAAAATATATAAGGAAGGTAGGAATGATATGACAAAGTACTGACATAAAGGTATGAGTTTACTTTTGGACAAGAAACTTTGAAACGACACATTGAAAGTGACGCTAGAGTTCAGATCTGACTCTAAATGGTCATAGTGGTTTCCTCGAAAACTATTTACACGACCAAATGGGATCAGAGTAGGGGAAGAGGTTTCATATAGTCTTACCAGTATACATAAAAACTTTTTTCAGGGGTCTACAAAAACTATGAATTTTGATATATGATTTACTGATTTTCTACCCTGCTAATACTTAAATTCTTTAATGAGACATTCCTTTAAATTATCAGGTCCACCGATGCTGTGTCCTAGACTGGTTATCCTTCAAGAACTAAATCACTCCCTTTGTCTTCATTTGGGATCTACGTCACCTCCTAAATATCTCCGGATTACCGTTGGATGAGGTCATAAGAACGGATCACTTAGGGTACCTCTCTCCTTGGACCACCCGACATACTGACGTGTCACACATATATATATACATACATATATTATTATCTATATATTAATTTTAATCACGGGTCGATTCGGTCACCATTTATAATTCAACTCTTTAATTCTTTATGTATTCTTTTATCCTGTAAACCTACCCAAATACTATCTTTTCTTTTTTACTGTAATATTTATCTACTTTGTCGTACTCGTCTTACAGTACCTCTTCACTGTCATGTAAAACATCATATCTCATTTCTCCTCCGATATCCTCCCCAACTCACTTACCTTTACTTTGGCCTTCCCATCCAATTCTCGAAACTGACATCGTGCCTCTTGAAATCTGAAGTAAAACATTTGTCTTTTGGTATTCACTAAAAACTCATTCCCTCTTTACACAAATCTCTAGTCTAGTTAAAAGTCTTTTCATCGAGACCGACACTCTGTCTTATACACAACTCCTTCCTTACTGACCTACGACTTTCTGGTCAGTAATCCTCGATTACACTTAGCAGTTCTATGATCTCGTACATCAACAAGGTATTTCCTTTTTATCATCTCGAAGTCCCTCTGTCCACATTTCTAAGGGTATACATCGGAGTTACTCATCTCTTCGAAATCAAAATAATAAACTCTTTTGTAACCTCCTTGTCTTAAATGGATCCCTTTTCAAACTAAAAGTCAGTGTACTTTCCACTGACAATAGGAAAGTTATGGATTCTATATATAAACTCCCTAAAGTTCATATTCTATGTCTAGAACAAAGTCAACGAAATCTGATAATTCGAATGTAGACCACCTCTACAGGTTGAGTAACCTTATCTCTTATAGAGTGGACCCACTATCAATGACTCTTTCATGTCCCCTCTTCCATAACTTTTCACTCGGTTACAGTCTGGAAGACCAATCCCTCCTGTTGTTAACTATTACTTTTTGCATCTCAATTATACCCTTTCACTCTAGTCTGTCCTCCATCTGATTCGTTTTTGTCATTTACACCGTATGTCTTTTTGGAAAATATAAAAATCCTCAAAATCACCGTAGTTTCTTGATCTTTCCTCAAATTTGAACCATTCGTAAATACCATAGTCAAGTCATGTCAAGTCAGTGTAGGTTGGACAACGTTGCGACACCTGACGTCGTGCGGTCCGGAGTGACAGGTAGTAGTTGAGGACCTTAAATAAGTCTGAGTACAGGTAGCTCAACCACTACGGTAGGTCGGTAGAGTATGAGACAGTAGGGGAAGAGGGCGGAAGTCAGAAGAGTCGTATTCCCAGAAAAATTTACTCAGTCAAGAAGTGTAATCTACCGGTTTCATAACCTCGAAGTCGAAGTCGTAGTCAGGAAGGTCACTTATAAGTCCTGACTAAAGGAAATCCTACCTGACCAACCTACAGGAACATCAGGTTCTCTGAGAGTTCTCAAATCATATGTTTACAAGAAAAAAAGAGAAAGAAATAATCATACCTTTGAAGTAACTATTGGACTCTGAGAAGTGGTTCCCTCCTTCACCACCTTACCCGATGGGAGCAAATCCACCTCTTNACCAACCTAGAGGAACATCAGGTTCTCTGAGAGTTCTCAAATCATATGTTTACAAGAAAAAAAGAGAAAGAAATAATCATACCTTTGAAGTAACTATTGGACTCTGAGAAGTGGTTCCCTCCTTCACCACCTTACCCGATGGGAGCAAATCCACCTCTTCCACCTTTTCCACCACTGCAGACCCAACATCGGGTATTGTTTTACTGAAATTTTGTTGAATTCCTATTTATAGGAGTCTTTGCAAAACACCGACCTCTTCCTCGTTTGTCAGCCATTCATAAATGACTTACTGTAACTAAAATACTTTAATTAAGAAGGGTCTTCTTCTTTTTCAATTTCTAAATAAACCTTAAATTCATTTATTATCGGACTTTAACATTGACTCGTTTTTAGATGTTAAAAACAGAGATCAATTCTATTTGATCTGTGGGAGTCAGCACATACTGAGAAACGCTGGGGTACCTGACATCGGATGGTCCGAAGAGGTAGGTACCCTAAAAGGTCCGTTCCTATGACCTCACCCAACGGTAAAGGAAGAGGTCCCCTAGAAGGACTGGGTCCTTAGCTTGGGTCCAGAGGACGTAACATCTGTCTGCGAAATGGGAGACTCGGTGGTCCCTTCGGGTCAATTCTATTTTCTATTCATAATTCCACCAAGACTTTAAAAATTTGAAAACAGGAAAAGAAGGTTGTAAATATAAGAAAGTGCGAAGACAATATCTTTGTCTTTTACTAGGATTAGAGGTGACAAAAGAAGACTCTAATAGAAACTTTTAGAAAAATCATTTGAGAGATCTTACAATTGACCGATGAGGTGGACTGACGTTACGAATTCTAAATCTCTGACAAACGACGATACAGAGAACTTACAAAAGGAAAACAGAGACAAAACTAAAAGAGAGACACTTTCGTTCTAGAACGGAAACAAAAAACAATAACAGACAATAAAAGACACCCTGTATAATACAACCGGAATTTTTATACTCCTATAAAAGAAAGTAACATTTCTTTTACTTCTTTTTTTAAGAATTTGGAAAGTAGTTTTACGTCTGATACGTAAAAAGGAGTCCGGACATATTAAGACAACAACAAGAAATCTTTGACAAACATGTTTCAAATCCGAAAGACAAGGAAAAAACAAAAGGGAAGGGTTCGTTCACAAACCCATATACATATATAAATTTTTTTTTATTAAAATAAATAAAAAAACACCGATACGACCCGGAACCAACGACGAACCCGAAAAGAGATCAACGTCACTCACCCCCGATGACAGATCAACTCCACGTGCCCGAAGAGTAACGTCAACGAACGGAACAACGTCTCGTACCCGAGACCTTGCGCACCTGAGCCATCAACACCAAGGGTCCGAGATCTCGTGTCCAATCCATCAACACCTTGGACCCGAGTCAACGAGGCACCGTACCCCTTTGAAGGACCTGACTCCTAACCTGGGTACAGAGGATGTAACCGTCCGTCCAAGAAATGGTCCCTTCGGGGACAAACCCATGTAAATAAATAGTGTTAACATCTGCTACCTTACACCGTGAACGAACCCCCTACCCACATTCGTTTCTTATTCTCGGGTATGTGTTCGATTTGTCGGACGCTGTGTCTCACTCCTTGAAGGGCGGCGTTGGTGTTGTTGTTTATAAGGACGGTGTTTATAGGTCGTCAGTAGATGAACATTTCTTTAGGAACCTCTTTGGTGAATTTAAACTCGTGAAAATAGGATACTTATCAGAAATATCCCGTTTAAAACTCCAGGGATATAATCTTAAATCATTAGTCAAATTTCTAGTCTCACAACAAAACGATAAAACTACAATGTCCACCCTTTATTGGACGTCAAATGTAGGATTTCATTTTAAAAAGTGGTAAAATATTAAAGAAAACTTTTCATTCCAACGATATTAAGGTTTGAATGAGACAAATCTAGTCACCACTCGATTTCTACCACATATTGTAATTCATAATTCTTTCTAAAATTTTCCTGTAAATGACACGAACACACAACGTTAAAAATCTTACATTTCCGAATTTAGATTTTCTACTCATTCTCGGTTGACCCACTTCCCCTCCTTCTTCGTAATGTGCTTTCGATTGTTGTACTTGTTACACTTTTTGGATTCTCTATCTTCTGTTTATGGTTATTTTCTGTGATTTTCTTCCGGTCACACCGACCATACGTCTTTTGTGTCTTACATCACCTTCTACTCTGATCTTTCTAAGTCTCGAAATAGTAAAGATTTTAGGACACCATCAGAGGTCTAACAGAGGACAGAAGTCAGAGTCAGTGGTGGAGGTTAGGTAAAAAATAGGTTAATAGAGAGGTCACGAAAAAGATATCGTAGTTTAAATAATTACACTGAGTGGATAAATTTTAGGAAGTCACAGGGGGTAATGAGATTCTATTATAAGTTTGAGAAATTGTATCGTATAGTCCGAGAAACACTAGACCGGATGTCACAGAAGGTGGGATGAAGATGATACGAATACGAGTTTTATTGGATAAAGTGGTTTATGGATCAAGGGAAGATTAACACACACACACACACACATATAAAAAAAAGAAAGTGAAAGGACGGAACTAATAGACCGTTTTTAGAAGGAGGGGAAGGTTCAGAACCAAGTTCGTGGTGAAGGTTTTACAACCATTGACTCATTCTAAAATTAACGTCTATAGATTATTACAGATGACTTTCTGACGAAAACAAGTAGTACTTTAGATTAGAGTAGAAAGAAATTATATAAAGTCTAAGTAAGTAAAAACAGTTAGGTTAAGTTAGTCGATTACAATGAACTCATAGATGAAACACAGTCATTGATATGATCTACAGATCCTATTTTACTAATAGATTTGACAACACAAGGGACGACGGAATCTTGAATTGTCATCAGATCATACTCTTGTTTGTAAATAGTTTATTTACTTGTTATCTTTTAATAGTGACACTGTTCACAATGCTAACTCTCGGACGTGTACTTATACCCATACCGTCAAGCCTAGATTAGTCCCTTTAATCCTTATTTATCTAAAAAATTTTCCAGTCCATGAATATTAAGAAGATTGGTCTTTATTGGTAATAGTTGGAAAAGTACTGAAAAGATTCTGAAAAGACACAGAAATACGTTTATATTAATTGAGACATATATTATAAACCCCTATATTTTTGTCCTGTTTTAAATTATTGGAAGAGAAAATTGAAAAAAAGGGTAGGGTCTTTTAACAATTCTTACGGACTTATCAGACTATCATAACCTTTATTGTATTTAATGAAACAGTAAGTGGATAAATTGATAACTAAAAAAAAACATGACAATAATAGTGTTACGTTATGTACAGAAACACGTATATTATCAAATGTACCAACAAGTGAAAATATCTTATTTAAGGATCTTCACCTTAATGATCAATCTTCAAACATGGTGAAATAGGAGAGAAATCGTCAAATTCTTATCGGTGTACTCGGAGGACATTAATTTCATGAGACTAAACTCCCCTTAAAAATTTTTTATGGAACAATAAGTTACCTAAAGAGTACAAATAAACACAACAACGTTACTAGAGAAAGAAAGTTTATATGTTATAAAATCAAATAATAGTTAATTTTACTGAAAACCATGAATCGAACCATTGAATCACCGAGTCTGTCATTTTCGTAGACAGACGTTACGTCCTCTGGGCCCAAGTTAGGGACCCGACCCTTTTAGGGGACCTCTTCCTTTACCGTCGGGCGAGGTCATAAGAACGGACCTTTTAGGGTACCTGACTCCTCGAACCATCCGATGGCAGGTACCCCAGCTTTTCTCAGTCTGTGCTGACTCGGTGAAGTGAAAGTGAAAACCATTGAATTTAGTAGTGAATTATAAAAGTAACTCTATATCGTCGGATTTTACGTTTATTTATAAAATAAAAAAGAAGTAATAAACTGGTGAATTGTAGACACAATCTTCTTGACCAACGATTAGAAGAAACATATGGTAATTTAAACGAACTTCGTACTTGGTAAATAGACCGTCCAAAAGAAATACAATTAAATTGAAATAACAAAATATCTCAATCACGTGACTTTCCGAGGTTTCCTTTTCTGACACTTTAAGGACATGGACACCCACAAAGTCATTGACTACTTTTACCATTTTAATATCCACTCACATGATATCGAAGAATATAACACCTACTACTACGACACGAGACGAATCAACACAGGTCGAGAAACGTTGGGGTATCTGATATCGGACGGTCCGAGGAGACAGGTACCTTAAAGGGTCCATTTTATGACCTCACCCAACGGTAAAGTAAGAGGTCCCCTAGAAGGGGTGGGTCCCTAGATTGGGTTCAGAGAATGTAGAGGACGTGACCGTTCGACTAGGAAATAGTAACGTGGTAGACCCTTTGGGTATTTTAACACTCTTTACACGTGTAAAAGTTCTTAACTTTCGACATTCCTTATCGTAGAGAGCTCAAAGTCCTAAAAAAAAGATTTTGGAATTCATAAAATCAACGATCAAACATTTTGTCGAAAATTTTAGTAATGTATTTTCAACAAGTCTTAATCGGTGATCTAAATTTTAATAAAATTTCTGTTCTTATAAATCAACCAAAACTTTTTTTATTGATCGAAAAAAGGTAGGTGATCGTTTCTACAAAAAGGTCCCAGTCTGAAAATTATCTTTGAACTAAGACAATAATTCACGAAATCTAAACATTTAATCTGAAAGGACCGAAGACAAAGACTTTCTTCTCACGGTAATCACTAATCGATGTAAATAATTGGAAACACAATTTATAGAAGTGGAGAGAAAAATTCCTCTTGAGTTATTTCTCTTTCTGTCTTAAAACCATCGACTTCCTCCAGAACCACCATTTAATGAATGTTTAAAGAATGGTAACTTTCCGGTCTTCGCTCATTAAGTGGAACTAGATTTTGAATATCGACTATAACCGGACCACCCCATTCATAGTAAGCATAAAAATAAAAATATGAAATGCTCTCTATCAAATACTTGTCCTTTATTTATATTTACCATTACACCCCCGACGTAATAAAGAATAAACACCTTAAACACACAACACACATATGAAATTCTTATACGACGATTTACATCATCAAAAGTACAACGGTTGTATCTCTCAAAGTATCAATGAGAAGTAAACAGTTCAAGTCAAGACAACTCAACGAGTCAACACAGACTGAGAAACGGTGGGGTACCTGACGTCGTGTGGTCCGGAGGAACAGGTAGTGGTTGAGGACCTCAAATGAGTATGAGTGTAGGTAACTCAACACTACGGTAGGTTGGTGGAGTAGGAGATAGCAGGGGAAGAGGAGGGCGGAAGTTAGAAAGGGTCGTAGCCCCAGAAAAGTTTACTCAGTCAAGAAGCGTAGTCCACCGGTTTCATAACCTCAAAGTCAAAGTGGTAGTCAGGAAGGTTACTTGTAACTCCTGACTAAAGGAAATCCCACCTGACCAACCTAGAGGGACGACAGGTTCCCTAAGAGTTCTCAGAAGAGGTTGTGGTGTCAAGTTTTCGTAGTTAAGAAGACGTGAGTCGAGAGGAATATCAGGTTGAGAGTGTAGGTATGTACTGATGACCTTTTTGGTATCGGAACTGATCTTCCTGGAAACAACCGTTTTATTACAGAGACGAAAAATTATACGATAGATCCAACCAGTATTGAAGGTTCTTCATTCGCAGAAAATTAAAGTACCGACGTTCGTGGTAGACGTCACTAAAACCTCGGGGGGTTTTATTTCAGACAGTGACAAAGGGGTAGACAAACGGTACTTCACTACCCTGGTCAACGATACTAGAATCAAAAGACTTAGAACTCGGAATTCGGTTGAAAAAGTGAGAGGAGAAAGTGAAAGTAGTTCTCCGAGAAATCAAGAAGAAGTGAAAGACGGTATTCCCACCACAGTAGACGTATAGACTCCAATAACTATAACGAGGGCCGTTAGAACTAAGGTCGAGTACGACGTAGGTCGGGTCGCAAAGAGTACTACATGAGACGTATCTTCAATTTATTCGGCCACTGTTATACGTCGGAACTACAGGAGGAAAAGGATAAACCTTGGTCAGATAACAAGGTACACGTCAAGATTAACAACGAAGGACTGGACGTATGTCTAAAGAGTTCTCCGTCCAGTCCACCAGACCATAAGGGTAGAGAAAGTCTTAAAAGGTCAAAGAACACTAGGTGTCTCAGTTTCCGAAACCGTATCAGTTATTTCGTCTTTATCTACCAAAAAAACCTTGAGAGAACGAAAAAGGCACTAGGTCGCCTATAACCGTTAAACTAGAGGTTAAGGAGACGGGAAAGATTTTGGTCGAACTTGTAGACCTTCAAGTGTCAAGTGACTTCATAACGACTTCGGACAGTACCTCTTAAAACTGGTAATGATCGTACAATCTACTCACGTCAACACGTCATCAAACTCGTAAGAAACCGTAACGGAAAGAAACCCTAACCTTACTTTTGACTGGAAAAGGTCAGGACACCGGTGACGACGTAAAAGGTTTAAACGACCGTATAACTCACGTCGTGAAAGTGTCATAGTAGAAAANGGTAATGATCGTACAATCTACTCACGTCAACACGCCATCAAACTCGTAAGAAACCGTAACGGAAAGAAACCCTAACCTTACTTTTGACTGGAAAAGGTCAGGACACCGGTGACGACGTAAAAGGTTTAAACGACCGTATAACTCACGTCGTGAAAGCGTCATAGTAGAAAATCCTAAACTTTATCGAGGTGACCTTAAGGTAGTGGAGGTGATCGAAAGAAGTATCACTACGAAGGATTCCGGGTGAACTGAAGTGTAAGGTCCTACAGACCGAGATCCACTCGCTAGCGTGGTAGCACTAATAGACCCAGTACTTCTAACAAAAACATATCAAGGAGACATAAGAACGGTGGAGAAAAATTATAGAAGAAGACAATCCAGGTATGGTAAAGACAGGAAATAACACCCATAGAAACGTACTTTACGAGGGAACTATAGAAAAACTTCTCTAGAGATCAGAAAAGGTAAGATAACAAAACGAGATAAAGAAACGTGACTGGTGACTCCTCCCGAAAGAATAGAGAGGAACGACAAGAAACCTTGAGATGAAAGTTTACCCATATAGAAATGAAAAGAGGACACGAAAAGCGAAGAGAAGAAAAGTGTCGATAAACATTCCGGAGGAGTCTGTTGGTAAAAGGGAAAAAACGTAAAGAAAAAGAATCCCTACCAGAACTAGTGACAGAGTACATGTTCAAGTAGTCCGTGAGACAGTCTAGATCAGGGAATTTAGACAAAGAGTGAAGGTGACATATTAGTATTCCCTAGACTAAATCCAGTATGGACTTACCAGATCACCAAAGGGGATGAAAGAAGTTAAATTCAGACTTAAACCGTTATTCCTCAAGTACTAGACTCGGTGTCAGTCGAGGACCAAAACAAAAACGACTGACATCTCGAAGAGGTGTAAACTGACGTTTCTTATATTAGTCAGACTAAAGTCATAACTGGTAGACCACTAAAGGTACATATCTCAGAAGTGAACACAACAACCTTCTCCCACAAACGATACTGGTCACACAAGAGAACCCTTTTGAGATAGTTGAAACGGGTCGAAGTAAGACATGAGGTTCCGGTTTAAACGGACAATGAGGTCCACAAAGAAACCGAAGGATGTAAACGTAAGGTCAGGGAATATTACTTTTCCTGTAGAAAAAACCTACAACCGAGAGCTTCCAGAACGTCCAGAAGTATCTTGGTAAGTCGAAGAAGTCATAATGACCAACCCCGTATCTGAACCTAATGACACTATAACTTACCAAACGAAACCTTTACTTATCTCTAGTAAGACAACAAAAACTCTAACGTAGGTCCATGACGTCAGGTCTGAGAACAAATGATACTACCGATGAGGTAAAGAAACTTCCCTAAGAACGGGTGTCACCATCTATATTACCAGTAGACTCAATTTAAGTGGGTAAGGTCAGGTAAAATCAAACGACTAAGGATTTTACAGCTGCAAGTGAGAACGGTAGAGGACAAACTGGCGAAGGTTAATTGGAACTAAGTACCTTGATTGTAAGGTCCAAGGATACGTCATAAAGAGAAATGTTGTAGTCTGGAACGAAGGTGGTGGTCAGTGTAGGTGTTGACCAACAACAAAAACGAAACCGAGGTAGAGAAGTAAGAAAGACCTCAATAAAGAGGTGATTAGAGGTCATTTCAGTAAGTCAGTACAAACTGAGAAACGGTGGGGTACTTGACATCAGACGGTCCGAGGATTCAGTCACCTTAAAAGGTCCGTTCTCATGACTTCAACCAACGGTAAAGGAAGAGGTCCCATAGAAGGGCTTGGTCCCTAACTTGGACCCACAGGACGTACCGTCCGTCTACGAAATGGTTCGGGGACTCCCCGAAGGGTCCACCACGATCACCATTTCTTGGACGGACGGTTACGTCCTCTGTTTTCTCTGTCCCCAAACTAGGGACCCAACCCTTCTAGGGGACCTCTTCCTTTACCGTTGGGTGAGGTCATAAGAACGGACCTATTAGGGTACCTGTCTCCTCGGACCGTCCGACATCACGTTCCCCAGTGTTTCTCAGCCTGTGCTGACTTCACTGAATCGTGATCGTGATTAAAGGTCATCGTATAACCCGTGGATGGTTGGACCCCTCAAGTAGAAAGTCACAGGATATAAAAACGTCTTTTTAGTTAGTTTACATCATCATATTTTCCTATTTTCTTACAATGGCCTATAATCATTATTTTAATCTTTCGGTTTGTTTGGTGTAGAATTTATCATATATCTTTCTCATCCCCCTTTTATTGATTCTATGAGAATGTTCAAAATTATCTCCAAAACTTCATAGTAGTTAGTCTACCGATTTCTGACCATGTCTACTAGAGTCGGTAATCGAAATGTGTGACAACTCGTGGTACAACCTAGAACATTACTGGTAAGGGGACAGGAAGTGAGAGACAAATCCTTGACAGGCAAGAGTTATGACGTCTGGAATGTCACAACAAGAGAAAGTGGTCGGAGGTGGAAGTAGTTTGTCACGATAAATCGACATCCCGAACGTCACGACGGTGGTTGACCTCCCTCTATCTATCGTCCCATCTTCCATCTACTTCCCTTTACGAGTCGAAACGCACAGAGGAGAGGGAGACAGAAGGGGAGGGTTCGAGGTGACGTCGTAAGGCGTTGTCAGTCTACCTTCCGGATTCCTTTTCCCTCGTCTTTGACGACGAGACGAGGTTGACGGTGAAGGTAAGGAACGGAAGGGTATCAAAGAGTGGAGAAAAGTAGAAGGCGAAGAGTGTAGAGTGACGACGAAATAGTGCGAGAAGTGAGACTTGAGGAGTAGAGAAAGGTACGGACAGATTTAGAATGGTCGTCCCCGAATCTCAAGTGTCTCCGGAGTATGGACGACTTCAACATTGTCTCTTTCTACTCTAGAACCGTAATTTCGAACGACAAGTGTAAATTAAAAAAGTTATGTTGTATCAATACTGCCATTACCCAGGATCCAAGACATTATGATAACCCTACCCGTTTTTCAAACAAACCCAAAAAGGTATTCTACAATACAACACTTTATTGAAAAACCGGTGGGGTTATATATAAAAATCCTTGAAATACCTGACCTATCCTAAAACACCTATTCCGACTCTTAGGTCGGTAAGTGAAAGAGTAAAAGACCTTTTTATACAAAGTCAAAGGTATCTCTATTGGAATATCGGATTGTTCTTGTATGGTTCCAACTCATCACTTATATTCACCCCACCACTACCCTCTGAGTTCACTCTGACACAATCTTAGAGTTTAGAAGACTTCCGGTCGATCTACCAGAACTTATGTTATAGAGATTTGGAAACAAAAGCGAAATTATCTCCTACCGTTATCAGGACGGAATTTTTACAATAACGACTCTTTCTAACGTAAACTTCGTATTGTCTACAGAACCTAAATACTTACGAGTTACTCACTTACCATCGACGGCAGTAATAGTAGTAGTATATAACAGTTGAATAATCTCTGGTGTATATCACTTTATTGATTCGAAAAGTCTTCACCTGAAGTATCATCAGTTATAGCTCGTAGTACTAAGATCTCGTGTTACAAATTGTACATACGATCACGAAAATTAATCCATTGATAAGAATTTTTCAATGGATTACACTTATGGTCATATTCGTCTATGGGGAATTAGAAATTCGGTCGAAGTCCTTACTTGACTCGGAACTTTCGTTCAATAGTACATTGATCATATGAACATGACGACACCAATTTAGACTAGAAACGTACCCAACCTGAAGTCGGACATTTTAGAAGAAATCCATTGAAAGTGCTTTTTAGACGATAACCAAGAAGTTAGTAATCGAAGGAAAAAGAAGAATATAAAACTAGAGAAACCTTTATCAACGTAAAAAGACACGAATTATCACAATACTTTTAAACTCCTATAATCTTTATTCTTTCAGGTCGATCACTATCATTACCGTTTTTACTAACGTTAACGAAAAGTTTTTCAATGTTCTCGGACCCATATTATCTTTTATTCTTTTATGACAACGGTCCCCTTTAATCAGTTCGTTAGAGTACATTAAAATAAGATTTAAATAATATCTTTATAAAATTATTCCTTTTAACAAATTTCTTGAAGTAATTGTCGAATTTAAAAATTATCTTAAAGTTCAATTATAAGTATTTTATAATGTGATAATAAGGTTTACTTTTAAAACGTCAAAACTCTTTCTCTCGGACATGTTTCTCTTTAAATTTTCTATGTACTAGTACTAAACTTACTTTTGACACTTCTGTCCCTATTGTAAAAAGGACAACTAACGACATAAAGAGTACGGATCATATGACGGACTGGCTTCAGTTACGAGTTATAAACAACCTACTAAAAAATTTGACTTTATGTGAACTGTATATTTAAAGTCCACATGTCATATTACTAAACCATAAACATATACAACTAGTGGTGACACCATTCAGATCAATCGTAGACACTGGTACACATCAATTTTTTCAAAAAAAGAACACTACTCTTAAAAATTTTAAATGAGAGAATCGTTGAAAGTTTATCATGACTAATAATTGATATTAGTGGTACGACATGCAATGTAGAGATACTGAATAAATAAAATGTTGACCTAAAAAAAAAGCCGACGCGGTGTGTCGAACGTCCTAGTATTAAGGGGTTGGTCCCGGACTTGGGCTCGGGAACCGTAACTTTTCGTGTCTCAAGATTGGTGCCCTACCAATCTGGGCACCAATTGGTTCCTTAAGGGATGTTAACCTACGAAATGAAAAAGTGGGGGGAAATGGGTAGAATGTGGGAGGAGGGGGATGTGTGTAAAAAGACATACGAAAGTAGGCAGTTACCTGTGGAATCTAACGTAAGTGTAAAACCAATAACATTTATCACGACGTCACTTGTATCCCCACGCATATAGAAAAGTTCAATCACAAAACCCTTAAAAAAAACTATTTATAGGTCTTCACTTCAACGACCTAGTACACCATCAAGATAAAAATTTAAAAATTCCTTGGAGGTATGACAAAAAGCATCACTGACATGTTAAATGTAAGGGTAACCAACTTAATTAAATAACTTTTATAGACTTACTAAAATCCTTTAATGGAAAATTCACCGAGGGTAAGAATCATGAAAGAAAGTAGGTAACCCCCGAAAAGAACTCCCTATAAATCGATATTTTATTTTTGGAAATTTTATCGGTCTATAAAATTACATTATAAAGGAATAAATCTTTAAATGGAGTTCCTTATTTCCATATACATTTCCAAGTTCCTATAAGTGTAGTCACAAATTTAAGAAAAAAATTTTTTTTCAAACTGTTCTTTAATCACGAGTAAATCACGTCTTTCTTTCAATCATGTTTTTTTTGGTTTAATCACGTCTTTCTTTTTTTCTCTACAGACAATCAACGTGGTGAATTACAATTCCACTGAATTACAACGACATACAGAAAGATCGACATACGTGTAAAAAACGTTACAATAAATATTGTCATTTTTTTAAACTCTGGTGGATTTACGGATTATTATTCTTTAATCCATTCATTTAATGTCACATGGGAACTTTACGTAAGTGGAATATATTAAATCAAATTTTTCTCCCGGTTGGTTGATATTCATCGGAAAATCACTTTTTTCCTTAGTTTCGACTTAGATTAGTCTATAGAAGGTTAAACATCCTTATACAATTTCCCATAGTACACACAGTCGTCTTTTCTATCTGACCTTTTCTTTGATGTCCTGTTTACTGGTCAAAGAAATTTTTATTTTAACGTTTCCCCTCTGTTCAAACTTTCCCTCGGACATGATTCTCTTTAAATTTTCTATAGTTGATCAACATTATGGGTCTAAAATAAATCCAAAAATAAATTTATTTGGTTGAAAATTTTTCAATAATTCTTACATAATTATAAACAACTTCGATCTACTATCGATTTAGTCCAAGTAATGAAAGGATCACTTTACAGGTATACTTTACCAAAAAAAATTTTTTAGGTGTTTTATTATATTCTTTATAAAACAGTCACAACCGATCTCTATCCCTCAACGTCCATAAAAATAATTAAAGAAAAACAAAAAGATCTTCAAAGAAAACAACAAGATGTAAAAAAATTGTAATGAACTAACAGTCATCACTTTGTAGAAGTCACAAGTGGTATTTAAATGGAAATATATTCATATAAAACAAGGAGTTCAAAAAGTTCTAATATTTAAATATAAGACGAAAATTAAGGTCGTTATAAGTTCTTCAAATAAAATACTTTACAATCCTTAAGTCTCTATTCATAATTTTTACGAAAATAAACAACACTATACAATTATACTTAAATAAAAGAAAAAGTCTAAGGGTTTACGACCTTTTAGGAGAAACGATTCATTCTAAAGAGTACGCTTTGGACGTTAACGTCTAATACGTACATTCATGTTAAAAAAACCACACACCTCCATATAAAATTTCTGATTAAAAAGAAAGTCATACTTATTTTATGTTGACCCCATCGGAAACAAACTTTTAAGGACCGTCTGTCTTACATACCTAAAGGGTAATTAGAAACTTTGGAGATATCGAGAACCGTTTCAAGGATCACGAATGAAACAGCGTAAATAAAGAGACAACGTATTAGTAGACAAACCAAATCAATAATAAAATACTCAGGGATGGGAAACAGTTTGTGACACTATTTACGATCCTTCCGTCTCTAGTCAAGAAAATAAGTAATTCGTTCATAAATAAAGGTCCTTGACGTCATTCAAGACCTCAATGTTTCTAACCATTTGTCTTCACTTATGTCAATGATTACTTATATTCTCCCATATTATGTCAAAAAAGTTTCTCACATCCACTGACGAAATCTAAAGAAACACCTTCACACTACCACCCCGACTCTATACTCGTCATTTATACTCAATTAACCACTGTCTGTTACCTCTAGTCTCAGAAAAATCAGTTTCCTTTACCACACATGTGTTTCCGAAGTACCACCGTCCCGCATCTAAACAAACAGATTTCTTGTACAATATTCCCCTACTTCCTTAATTCGACTCCGATCTCTACGTCCACCTCTAGATGCTATATCCGGTATATCCGACATAAACTAGAAATATCGAAATCTTCTCCAATATCGAAAAATTGTTTCCTATTTTTACTGATTAAACGAAAAGTTTTTATAGAGAAACGTATATTACATGTTTCACCTAACTACACCCTGTATTCATCTAGACCTTTCTTGAATCATCTTAATCGATAACGTCATCGTCTATTCCGTATTACCTTCGAATCTGATTTTCTTCACTTACTTACCCGAAGGACCCACTGAGTCAACATTTCTTTAACGGACGTTAAGTGTCCGGAGTCCTCTTCGTCCAAACTAGGGACACAGTCCTTCTAGAGAACCTCCACCCGTACCGTTGGGTAAGGTCACAAGAACGAACCTCTCAGGGTGTCTGTCCTCAGACCACCTGATATCAGGTATCGTAGTGTTTCTCGACCTGTACTGATTTCACTGAATCGTTCGTTCACTTACTTATCTTATCCTAGAGATGGAAGTTATTTGTTTTACCGTGTCTTACTGTAATTGTACCCTGCACTTTCACTTTCAGCGAGTCAGCTCAGGATGAGAAACGCTGGACTACCTGATATGTCAGGTACCTTAAAAGGTCCGGTCTTATGACCTCACCCATAGGAAAGGGAAGATGTTCCCTAGAAGGATTGGGTCCCTAGCTTGGGTCCCGAGGGTGAAGTGTCCTCCTAAGACATGTCGACTCGGTGTTCCCTTCGGGTTCTTATGACCTCCCCCATCAGATAGGGAAGAGGTCACCTAGAAGGGTTGGGTCCTTAGTTTGGTCCCAGAGGACGTAACGTCTGTCTAAGAAGATTGTTGACTCGATAGTCCTTTTGATAACTTTTATTTTAGTACCTTTTATTTTAGTTTTAAGATCCCGATCTGAGACTATTTCATCTCAATTAAAACATGATTGACGATATTTAGAGAACCGGTCATAAATAACAATCTTTTATCTCCTAGAAACTCTTCCTTTCTTCTTTTCGTCTTTCAGTATCTTCCTCCGATGACAACCTAACTACTTCAAACTCCTATTGACCTGTACCTTGTTGTCTGACCAAGGTTTATCCTTTTCCTCATGCAGTTCCGACATATAACAGTGGGACGAATAAATTACGTCTCATGTAGTACTCTTTGCGACCCGACCTTCTTCGAGTTCGACCTTAGTTCTAATGACCCTCTTTATAGTTATTGGTGTCTATACGTCTACTGTGGTGGGAATACCGTCTTTCACTTCTCCTTGATTTTTCGGAGAACTAACTTTCACTTTCTCCTCTCACTTTTTCAAACGAATTTCAAGTTGTAAGTCTTTTGATTCTAGTACCGTAGACCAGGGTAGTGAAGAACCCTTTATCTACCCCTTTGTCACAGTTTGAAATAAAAAGACCCGAGGTTTTAGTGACGTCTACCACTGACGTCGGTACTTTAATTTTCTGCGAATGAGGAACCTTCCTTTCAATACTGGTTGGATCTATCGTATAAGTTTTCGTCTCTGTAATGAAACGGGTGTCTCCAGGTAGATCAGTTCCGATACCAAAAAGGTCACCAGTACATACCTACACTCTCAACCTGACACTTCTTTCGACTCACGACTTCTTAACTACGAAAACTTCACACCACAACCTCTTCTGAGAACTCTCAGGGAACCTGACGTTCCTCTAGGTGGGTCAGGTAGGATTTCCTCTAGTCAGGACCCACAAGTAACCTTCCTGACTACGATTTCGACTTTGAGGTTATGAAACCGGTGTAGTACGCTTCTCAACTGAGTAACCTTTTCTGAGACTACGACCCTCCCTAACCCCCGTCCTCTTCCCCTCCTACAGCTCCTACTCTACCAACCTACCGTAGTGGCTGAACTACTGTACTCAAACTTACTTGAGGTCCTCAACCACTACCTGTCCCTTCGGACTGCACGACACTAAGTACCCCAGCATTTCTCAGTCTGTGCTGACTCGCTGACTTGACTTGACTTACTCTTTCCTGATTATCTAAAGTGTACATCGGGTTTACTATCTTCGGATTTAAGACGGGGGACGAGAGTTGTGGAAACGGTGCGAGAAATTCAAACTCTCCCTGAAACTTCGGGTGATTAAGGACACGAGAACGTCTAATATTTTTAGATATAAACAGGAAAAGGTTTTATTAATATGGAAATTAAAGTTGATTACTCTTGTATTAGATTTAATCCAACAAGTGTCTTTCCTTTATAATAAATAAAACATGTATTGTGATCCTATCAAAACTCTCATGTTACGAAATAAGATCGGAATTAAATGAAAAAAAGATTAAATATCAATGTTGTTATTTCGGACTTGAACCTTTTTAATACATATCACTAAAGTTTGTCCACCCATAAAAAAGAAATTGGAAATAAGAAAATTTTTATAAATAAATAAACAAAACGACGAGACCGTAGGAATCAACGTCTTATACCCAAATCAAGGGGACTGGTTCCTAACTTGGACCCGGGGAACGTAACCCTCGCGTCTCGGAATTAGTCACCTGGTGGTCTCTTCAGGACATCCACCGATAAAAATTTTATTCTGAGGACCAATCTTTACTTTCATGAACGAAATAACGAATCTAAAATATTGTAAACTGTCAAAGACACCACAACCTTTTTCATCGTCTTAGAAAAAAAACCATTAACTTTAGTACTAGTTTAGTTAAGACGACTCGTGATAGTCTCATTTTATAATATATTCTTATTAAGAAGGTTTCAAACCTATGTCACACATTAATATTGTAACTGACATAGAATCAGAGGAACTACACAAGAGTAACGTTAAGGTATAAAATAACGGTATGAACTAATAACTAAAAGTAAAGGATTTTTGTATAAGATTTCAACTACTTACATTAAAATAGGGTGAATGACAAATTTTTTTGAAAAAAATTGACTTACCCTAAAACCAGAATCGATCGATAATTTTAAATAAAAAGGAACTATTCCTTCTTGATATCCCTGAAGAGACCACCAGGTCACCAATTCTGAAGCGGAAGGTCACGTCTCCCACGGCCAAGCTAGGGACCAGTGTCTCGATTATAGGGTGTACGGAGTACCGGTTCTTTGATTTGTATTTTGTCTTCGTTACAACATTGTTTGAGTTATTTCTGAAATTTTACCAGGTGCAATTTTTTTTTAAAAAAAATTTCCTCCTTGATATCATAAAAAACGTATTAATCTTATTTTTGTTTTATTTTTATTATTTTTAAATTTTTATACATTACATACTAGTCGTCAACGTAAGGAATCACAAATGGGTCTAATTAACTTTTGAATCCAGGTGAGTTTTCGGGTGTGTGTCTACAAATATCGACGAAACAAGTATTAACGGTTTTGAACCTCCGTTGGTTCTACAGGAAGTCATCTACTTACCTATTTATTCGACACATGTATAACTTTTACCTTACAGTGAGTCGTGATTTTCATTTATTCGTCTCCTTGGAGGTCACGAATAATGATTCACTTTCTTCGGTCAGACATTTTCGATGTAGGACATACTGAAGTTGATATACTACAAGACCTTTTTTCCGTTTTGACACCTTTATCTCTTCTAGTCATCAATGGTTCCTAATCCTCCTTTCTTTCCAACTTATCCGTCGTATGTCTCCTGAAAATTCCCGTCACTTTGATAAGACATATAACATTACCATGTATGTACAGTATTTAAACAGTTTTGGGTATCTTACATATTTTGGAACTACTGCTTGGGATTACATTTTATGCCTGAACTTCACTACTACATAGTCACATCAAAGTATATTAGGTTACTGTATTAAGTTTTCTATAGTTTCTACATATAAGTAATTATCATCACCATATTGTCATTTTTTTAAAAAAATTCGAAATTGTTAATGTATCTTATAATTTATTATTCATTTTAATATTCACGTCCTATTATACTTAAATCTTTTGTAATAACCATTAAAAATTCCCTTTAGTTATTTTTCTGGAGACTTCTTTTAAAGTCTTGTACTCTGGACATATACGTGAAACTAAACAGTGTATCGATGTTGAAAGAAATTTTGATTTTTAAAATTGGTGTGTTCGTCGTATACATCTCGTCACAAAAAATAGGGAATAACATGTAGTCTTAGTAGACTGATCGAATTCTTGTTGTTACTATTTAGTTCGAACCCGGGGTCACTAAACTTTGGTTTAGGGACCCCTATCCCGAACTCCTAGATATCAAATATCGTCAAGGAATCTACTAATACTATACGCCATTCCAAACTTTTGGTGTTCACAACTTATTACCAATTACTGAGATTATTACCAATTATCAGGATTTATCTCATATCCCTGTGACAAAAGGAAATGAAAAATTTTTACCAATTTAGGACCATCTTATACTTGTCATTTCCTTGTCACCATGGTTTGTTGGTAAATGTATATCTTATTTTGTGAAATGTTACGAATGTAGGATTCAGTCACAGACGACTTAATTGTAGGAACAAATGAAAATTCTTAAATTTTTGAACTTGAAGAAACTTTTCAAGTATAACTTGTTATATTAAATACCTTAAGATTTCTCTTAAATATAATTATTTACAATTCGATTCGGGATCTTAAGAATCTAACAATCTCATTTTTACCCTGAAATTAAAGACTATCGTTTCCTAAAAATAAGAATTATGTAAATAAAAGAATAGTTTCATAGAACCCAAATAATCTCTACGTCATTAAGTGACCATTAGTGTTTTATCTTTGAAATATTAACTTTATACTTTTAACAACCTACATTAATCTAAACACAAAAGAAAAAAATAATAATTTGGTAAATTAAAACATAATCTATAGTCATCGACTAGAAGGACCAAATTATCTTCCTCGTGTATACTTGTTTCCTTACCCGGTGTTTAAGGAGTTCGTATATCTTTCTTGATTTGTTGACGAAAAACAACATTCAGTATACGGATAGTTACATTACGAACATTACGTTTTCTTACACTCTTAGTTACTTAAATCAAAAGGATCTATAAAATCATTATTGTAAATTTCTATTTCATCGTATATAATTAGGTGATTTAGACAAATCTATCCTCAGTTTAAATAAATATTATACCCCCATCTTTACCTTTACCGTTGTAAATGATATAGTCTACTTTCAAACCGGTATAAACAGTCCAAATAATTAAGGAATCCTAAAAGACACATGATGATTTAATGCGTCGTAATGAAAGGATAAAGTACTCTAATAGAAATAATCATATTCAACAAAATAGACATGATCAAGGAGTAATTACTAACACTATATTCTTTTAATGTCACTAGAATTTTATAGTTAAAGAGAGTAAAGTTTAACGATTTAATGGTTTTCTCATATCTAACTCTTTAATAAATATCGAACTTACTCACTTTGAAAAGTTTTGTCTTAACATATCGACAGTAAAAATGATTTCCATTAGAAAATAGGAAAAAAAAAAGTCCAACTATAAAGACCTAAAGTCGAAAGAAGGG
Source organism: Capra ibex (assembly GCA_006410555.1). Taxonomy (NCBI): domain Eukaryota; kingdom Metazoa; phylum Chordata; class Mammalia; order Artiodactyla; family Bovidae; genus Capra; species Capra ibex. The sequence goes on along the minus strand of SJYO01052474.1, from coordinate 37,577,431 downwards.
TTTGAGTAATGTCTTGACGAAAACTTTGGTATTATGACGAAAGTTTTCATCCAAAAAAGATAGACCAGATCATACGTCCCTGTATCCTGACATACTTTATTGTATACTGTTAATCTTATTTATATAGAAGATGGAGATGAAAGATTTTGAAACTACAGTCAATTTCTTAATAGATTTCTTAATAGATTTGAACGACAGAGGTCAAGGAATTATAAGTAGGTGAAGAGTTTGACAACATTAGTTATTTTGGAAGGACCTAAGGTTTAGGGATAATATATTTAAGTATCTGACTGAGAACGAATTGAATTAAGGATGAAGAATCTGATAAAGGGTCAGATGAAAAATCCGTGAGACTATGGGTTTATCAAACCAACATGAAATCTAATCGAGGGATAATCTATAGAAACTAACCTACAGGGTAATTGAAGAGTTTAAATTATACACATCTTGACTTGAACCCGAAGGGACCAGCGAATTACCATTTCTTAAGTGGACGTTCCGTCCTCTGGGTCCAAACTAGGGACCCAACCCTTCTAGGGGACCTCCTCCGGTACCAATGGGTGAGGTCATAAGAACAGACCTCTTAGGGTACCCGTCTCCTCGGACCAACCCGTTGACAGACACCTCAGAGTTTCTAAGCCTGTGCTGATTGCACCGACTCGTATGTGTGTCTTGACTTGAAGAAAGAAAAGAAGAAATAAAATTTAAGTCTTGGAATAACTTATACATTCGGTCATTGGACCCACTATCACTAAGACTGAAAGAGTAGTGGACATAGTTCGGGACAGTCAAAATACGGGATTTAAAGAGACTTTACGTCGATAAACAGAAGTGGACGTGACAAGATTAGCAGTCGGAGAGAACGATGGACCAGAGGGACGAAGATCAGAGTGAAGAAAAGTCCGGTACAAAATATCCGTCGATCTCACTAGAAACAATTTCTTGGTTCGTCTACAAACAAGGGACGAGACTACCAGGGGGTATCGGTACCCAATCTAACTTCAAATTGGACTTGTACCATATACTCCGTTTCGACCCAAGGATGGTTCGTAAATAGAGATAACAAGGACGTGGGAGAGGGCGAAGGGGTTCGTTGTGCGACATGTAAGAGATAGGTCGGTATACTAAAGAGAGATTGTGTTGTACTACAGAAAATGGAATTACTGAAAATATAGGATAAACGATCGATGTAAAAACGGAAAATAACTATTACGACACTTGTAGACACATGTCCAAAAACACACCCATACAAAAGGAAAGAGCCCATATATATATATAGAGATCCTCACTTTAATGACCTATTATTCCATTTAGATTATAAAACTCCTTGACGGTTTGATAAGAGGTTTCACTGATGTCGTGACTTAATGAAATGTTAGAATGATCGTTACATACTTCCAAGGTCAAAAAGGTGTAATTACAGTTGTAAGTAATAATGGAAAAAATGAAACTGAAAGGACCATCCTTACTTCATCATAAAGTAACACCAATACTAAACGTAAAGAGAGTACTGATTACCATAACTCGTAGAAAAATACACGAATAATCGGTAAAGACACACAAACCTCTTTGCAGATAAGTCTAACCAACGGGTAAATTTGACTCGATAGAAAATTAACAACTCGACATTTTCAAAAAAAATATTAAATCTAAGTTCAGGGATGACCAATATACTAAACGTTTATGAAGGAGGATAAGAAAGTCAACGGAAAACTTCATACCTTAAATTTTGACTACCTCACGGGACACAGATAAGAAAGAAAATAAGGATGAAAATCACAGTCTATATTCTTCGGTGATGGATTAGGTACCAGTGTTTCTAAATGAAGATTCGTATGAATGAAAAAGGTTCTTATTATGTCCGTATCCTAATTAACAAGAATCAATCAAGACTTAAAATAGATACACGAATTATCTTCAGGTTTATAAACATAAACAGAGATCCGTGTTTTAGTGAATGACTATAGTCTCGACGCTTACCCGGGATCTTATGGGTCCGGATATTTCATATCTTTCTGCAATGGTTTATCCAGTAAATACATCCATAAAATTATGTCATTAAACCAAAAAAGAGAAAACTAAATTTCCTCAATCTCAACATGTTTCTCCTTGAAGTGTGTTTTGGACGTGAGGATCGTCATTTATTTTACCTGAACGGTCTACGTGTCCTATTTAAGGTACATGACTACTTGCTTGAGGTCTTAGGATTTCCATTTGGACAAGTAAGTAACTCACGGTGAAATTACTTATAGATAAAGACGAAATAACTGATACGGTTTCGGAAACTGAGACACCTATGTTATTTGAGACCTTATAAGACTTTCTCTACCCTTATGGTCTGGTGGCCTGGACGGAGAACTCTTTGGACGTACGTCCAGTCCTTCGTTGTCAATCTTGACCTGTACCTTGTTGTCTGACCAAGGTTCATCCTTTTCCTCATGCAGTTCCGATATATAACAGTGGGACGAATAAATTGAATATACGTCTCATGTAGTACTCTTTGCGACCCGACCTTCTTCGTGTTCGACCTTAGTTCGAAAGACCCTCTTTATAGTTATTGGAGTCTATGCGTCTACTGTGGTGGGCATACCGTCTTTCACTTCTTCTTGATTTCTCGGAGAACTACTTTCACTTTCTTCCCTTACTTTTTCAAACGAATTTCGAGTTGTAAGTCTTTTACTTCTAGTACCGTAGACCAGGGTAGTGAAGTACCGTTTATCTACCCCTTTGTCACCGACTGAAATAAAAAGACCCGAGGTTTTAGTGACGTCTACCATTAACGTCGGTACTATAATTTTCTGCGAATGAGGAACCTTCCTTTCAATACTGGTTGGATCTATCGTATAAGTTTTCGTCTCTGCAATCAAACGGTTGTTTCCAGGTAGATCAGTTCCGATACCAAAAAGGTCACCAGTACATACCTACACTCTCAACCTGATATTTCTTTCGACTCACGACTTCTTAACTACGAAAACTTCATACCACAACCTCTTCTGAGAACTCTCAGGGAACCTGACGTTCCCCTACGTTGGTCAGGTAGGTTTTCCTCTAGTCAGGACCCATAAGTAACCTTCCTGACTACAACTTCGACTTTCAGGTTATGAAACCGGTGGACTACGTTTCTCGACTGAGTAACCTTTTCTGGGACTACGACCCTTTCTAACTCCCGTCCTCCTCTTCCCCTGCTGTCTCCTACTCTACCAACCTACCGTAGTGGATGAGTTACCTGTACTCAAACCGGTTTGAGACCCTCAACCACTACCTGTCACTCCGGAACGTACGACGCCAAGTGTCCCAGTGTTTCTCAGCCTGTGTTGACTCGTTGACTTGACTCGACTTGACTTGATTACTTATGGATGATAAACGTCTCTGAAATCCACATGACATTAGTCACCCCTTTTTTGACTTTGGACAAGGAGAATTTTTTTTGTTCACACAAACTTATTTCTTGTGTATGGTATACTTTGAAGATTTACACTATACCTGTTAGACAATATCCTGTATCTTCCCTTCTTTCTAAATTAAACTCGACTTTTCAAGTCCGTAGTAGTTCTTCATTTTGACCCGAGAATTTCTCAATTACCCTAAACCTAGTCTTCTCCTTTTTCAGTCGCATATAAATACTTCAGAAAAGTGAAAATTGAATAAAGTGTTCAAGATCTTGAAGTAAGGGGATCATGTAATACTTAAATTTTTGACTCGACCATCAAGATTTCTCTATACATAGAAACGTCACGGTACAGATATCTAGAGACCTCTCATAGTTAGAAGATTTTTCTTGAACTCAACATACACACCGTGTCTTATTTTCTATGACAATGAAGATTTCATAAACACACTTTAACCAGGGATTTACCTGGTGAAACATATTTCCTTAAATTTCCCTAAGATGTATCAAAACTTATAACTGCAAACTTCTTGTTTGAGATGACATATCTCTACTACGAAAGTAAAAAGACTCAGATCATCTCCTGGAAAACGTGTTTACTCTTTTCATGCTACCTTCCATTCACCAATTGTACAAAAATTTTATCTGAATTGGACAAAAATAGGAACTCTATTTTTAACTCCTTTTATTTAATATTACATGATCCTGATAGTCTGTCATGGTCTTTTAAGAGAGAAAAGAACGTTTTTAGGAATATATATATAACCCGGACGGGAACTCAATTATTCAATGAAACTCCCATATTTACAAGGAGTTTTATAAATATTTATTATTTCAGAAATAAGGAATTACAGTAAACAAAATACTCCAGTAATCTAGACAAGTGACCAACTAGAACGTCTTTTCCCTTAAAAGTCTTCTTCATGGTGTTCTCCTCCCTTTGAGTCCTCAAACACCGATAAAACCGGATAGTATTTTTGTCATATCAGTAGAGTCACTATTGAAGGTTTAATCGGAGAGAAAAGGAACTCCCATTTACTTAGGGTCTTTGGTTCGAAACCTAACTAAACCAATTAGGGAAGATCGGTCGGAAAGGTCCACTATGGTCACAACTAGGTAGGGTAGTCGTACGGTAGGAGGGAAGACAACGGAACCATCGTCTCTTCTTCGTTTTCAACAGATTACCAACAGTCAGGGTCACCCCACTTTATAACCTAAGTAGATTTTACTAGAGAGGAACTTGACAAAAGTTAAAATCATACCGAGGATCATGGTCACTACTATTCAGAGATTTAAACCTATCAATTTCCAGTGGACACACGACTTCGGTTGATCTTATAGGGTTCAGTGTTTACTCAAATAAAAATATCTTTTCAAGAGAGTCTCTCAGACACAACGGAATGAAATAACTTGCGGGGTTTTGTTTTGAACGACGAAGACATTCATTTAGTAGAACACCCTAAATAGAAAACTAACCTCGCAACACACGAGTCAGCACAGGTCAAGAAACATTGGGGTACCTGGTATTAGGTGGTCTGAGGAGACAGGTATCTTAAAAAGGTCCGTTCTTATGATCTCATCCAACGGCAAAGGATGAAGTCCCATAGAAGGATTGAGTCCCTAACTTAGGGACAGAGGACAGAGAAGACATAACCATCCGTTTAAATAAAATGGTAACGTGGTAATGGACCCTTGAATATGAAGTAAGTCAAATTTTATATCAGTACATTGTTTATGAATGTACTGACTCCTTGAAGTGAAAGTGAAAAGTGAAAGTATGTAACCTCTTCCTTTACCGTTGGGTGAGGTCACAAGAACGGACCTCTTAGGGTCCCTACCCCCTCGGACCACCCGACGACAGATACCCCCAACGTGTCTCAGCCTGTGCCGATGTCACAGAATCGTTGTTTATAAATGACTGGTGGTAAGTACACGGTTCTTGGAATGGTTCTTTGGTTTCCACGATTCTGGAATAATCTCTTCCTTTTTTTCTTTTTGATTCAAAAACCAAATGTTTACTTTGGAGATCGTATCAAAACTGAATAAAAGTTTCTGTTACTTTTAGCCGAATATAGACACAACAAAGTCTTAAAAACGTAAATAAACTTTTTTTGTACTAAGGTTTCTTCTGACACCTTAAGGTCGTGTAGTAGGGGTAGAGACGTCAATGACCTCTTCCTTAACTACTTGATTTCTCGACATATTCCTTTAGACACCTACTTGTGCGGTTGGTCCTTTTACTACGTATAGTATTCGTCGTCAACGAATTGGATGTATAAAGGTTATGTTATAGAATATCACTCGGTGGTAGTTTCTTACGACAAAGATGAGGATCTTACCTATATTGAATTTACATAATTTCCACTATGGCTTTAACACAAGTAAACTTTCGAGAAACTGATTGTGAAAAATCTTACAACCAACAATGATTTGACCACATATATGTAGTAAGTTCTTGGTATAAAAATTTCTACAAAACATCAATTGTCTAATTGTCTACAAAATAATTGTCTAATTTTTTTTTATTGTCCCAATTTTTACTGTCAAATATTATAATACCGGTAGTTGGACATTATTACAGGATATCATAAGATATACATACATAGATCACTCTATTAACAATTTTACTATTTTTTCCTAAGGAATACTCGTTGATCCAAAATAAACAAAAACTCAAACAGTAATGGACCAAGGGGATTTAATCATTATCAAGAGAAAAAAAACTTTTTGAAGTTTGAGGACTTAAACTTGTATAAGTGTTTATTTCTAATGACTATTAGTCGTCTAAGTCAAGTCAGCGAGTCAGTACAGGTTGAGAAACGTTGGACACTTGGCGTCGTACGGTCCGAAGGGACAGGTAGTGGTTGAGGGCCTTAGGTGGGTTTGGGTACAGGTAACTCAGTCACTACGGTAGGCTGGTAGAGTAGAAGATGTAGGAGGGGAAGAGGAGGACGGGAGTTAGAAAGGGTCGTAGTCCCAGAAAAGTCTACTCAGTCGAGAAGCGTAGTCCACCGGTTTCATAACCTGAAAGTCGAAGTTGTAGTCAGGAAGGTCACTTGTTAGTCCTGACTAGAGGAAATCCTACCTGACCAACCTAGAGGAACGACAGGTTCCCTGAGAGTTCTCAGAAGAGGTTGTGGTATCAAGTTTGCGTAGTTAACAAGCCGCGAGTCGAAAGAAGTGTCAGGTTGAGAGTGTAGGTATGTACTGGTGACTTTTTTGGTATAGGAACTGATCTGCCTGGAAACGACCGTTTCATTACAGAGACGACAAATTATACGATAGATCCAACCAGTATTGAAAAAAGGAAGGTTTCTCATTCACAGAAAATTATAGTACCGACGTTAATGGTAGACGTCACTAAAACCTCGGGTCTTTTTATTTCAGTCGGTGACAAAGGTGACAAAGGGGTAGATAAACGGTACTTCACTACCCTGGCCTACGGCACTAGAAGCAAAAGATTTACAACTCGAAGTTCGGTCGAAAAAGTGAGAGGAGAAAGTGAAAGTAGTTCGCCGAGACATCAAGAAGTGAAAGACGGCATTCGCACCATAGTAGACGTATAGACTCCAATAACTATGAAGAGGGTCGTTCGAACTAAGGTCGAACACGAAGTAGGTCGGGTCGTAAAGAGTACTACATGAGACGTATATTCAATTTATTCGACCCACTATTATATGTCGGAACTGTATGAGGAAAAGGATAAACCTTAGTCAGACAACAAGGTACAGATCAAGATTGACAACCGAAGGACTGGACGTATGTCCAAAGAGTTCTCCGTTCAGTCCACCGGACCATAAGGGTAGAAAACTTCTTAAAAGGTCAAAGAACACTAGGTGTGTCAGTTTCCGAAACCGTATCAGTTATCTCGTCTTTATGTACAAAAAGACCTCGAAAGAACGAAAAAGCTACTAGGTCACCTACGACCGTTAAACTAGAGACCAAGGAGACGCAAAAGATTTTGGTCGAACTTGTAGTCCTTCAAGTGCCAAGTGTATAACGACTTCGGACCGAACCTCTTAAAACTCGTAATGAAATGATCGCACACTCTACTCACGTTAACACACCATCAAACTCGCAAGAAACCGTAACGGAAAGAAACCCTAACCTTACTTTGGACTGGAAAAGGTCAGGACACCGGTGACGACTCAAAAGGTTTAAACGACCGTATAACTCACGTCGTGAAAGTGTCGTAGCAGAAAGTCCTAACTTTATCGAGTTGACCCTAAGGTAGTGGAGGTGATCAAAACAAGCATCACTACGACGGATTCCGGGTGAACTGAAGTGTAAGGTCCTACAGACCGAGATCCACTCACTAGTGTGGTAGCACTAATAGACCCAGTACTTCTAGAAAAAACATATCAAGAAATATAAGAACGGTGGAGAAGAATTATACAAGACGGACAATCCAGGGATGGTAAAGACAGGAAATAATTCGGGTAGAAACGTACTTTACAAGGGAACCATAGAGATTAAAAGAACTTCTCTAGAGATCACAAAGGGTAAGATAACAAAAGGAGATAAAGAAACGTAACTAGGGCCTCCTTCCGAAAGAATAGAGAGGAACGATAAGAAAACTTAAGACTTAAGTTTACCCATATAGACAGGAAAGGAGGAAACGAAAAGCGAAGGGAAGAAAAGTGTCGAAAAAAAAAAAAAAAAACGTAAAGAAAAAGAATCTAGAAACGTCAAAATCGAAAACCTTAAAAGACAAAGAATTCATACTTATAATAAAAGGACGAAACCCAGTGTGATTACATATAGAGTAAAAGACAGACAAAGTCATGAAGGTATAAAATCATTCCTCTTATTCATCCTTCATGCCACAATTCGTTATAATAGTCAGTAGTTATATAAGAGTCCTCTAATATTAAAGATTCAAAGAAGAACTGAAAATTTTATGAATTTTTATCTATAAAAGAACATAAAATGATATTTTATATGTATAATTAATATTGTTGTAAATGTGTCATGTTTTAGTACATATCACTTTTTCTTTTCGAGGATAGAATAACGTAGTCCGAAAGGTCAAGAGTCTCTTTTGGCGTACAAGGATGTCCTGAAAAATTGCGTACATAGAAAAACGGACTTACTCAAGTAATAAATTTGAAAAGGTTTCACAAAAACAAACAAAAATGTTTTATTATCGTTCAATTTCTCGAAGATTTTTCATAAGAAGTCACGATGATAATCCTTAACAAAACCTTAAATTCCGATCCACTTCGGAACTTTTCATTTTCACAATCAACGTGTCAAAACAGGTTGAGAAACACTGAGGTACCTGATATCGGGTGGTCTGAGGAGACAGGTACCCCAAAAGGTCCGTTTTTATGTCCTCACCCAATGGTACGGGAGGAGGTCCTCTAGAAAGACTGGGTACCCAACTTAGACCCAGAGGACGTAACGTCCGTCTAAGAAATGGCAGACTCGGTGGTCCCTTTGGAAGTCAAGTCAAGTCAAGTCAACGAGTCAGTACAGGTTGAGAAACGCTGGGATACCTGACGTCGTGGGTCGGGACAGGTAGTGGTTGAGGACCTTGAATGAGTTTGAGTACAGGTAACTCAGCCACTACGGTAGGTTTGTAGAGTAGGAGACAGTAGGGGAAGAGGAAGGAGGAAGTCAGAAAAGGTCGTAGTCCCTGAAAAGTTTACTCTTTTACCCTTCGGAATTGTTCATAATTTATTTTCACAGGTATAGTAAGATGAATTTAAAGAAGACTATACTGTTACACTGAAGAATGTTCACAATAAAGTGAAAAAAAACAAGACAAAAGATAAGGGGTGCGGACGGAGGGTAGGGTCAGGGGTCTAGTGACCGAAAAGAACATAAACAAAAGTACTTACCATAAATAAAAGAGGGAACACAGTCCGTGACGTACACGTCACAACTCCTCTTATCTGTTCTGAACGACGGGAGTTCCTAGAGTGTAAGTTGTCGTCTTCGTCGACCTCTAATCTCGTGAAATGTCTTTTCATTCTCACTCCTTTCGTAAACCTTAAACTTGTAGAGATGACTAGCATCACAGGTCCAAAGTATGACCCATACAAAATGTAAATACTGAACTCAGAGTAAAAAGAGAAAAAGATAACAAAAAGATGAAAGAGATGAAGATAATAAAGGATTCATATTTGTTCATCGTCACACACTCCTGTCAAAGCAACCCACTTAAAGACTGTGGTATTAAAACGAAAAACGACATTGTTTCCCATTCTTTACATACAACTCCTGATTCTCCTTGACATCGAATAATACAGACATAATGGATCCAATGATGAGATGCTGACTTTGTAAAATACATTGAGTGATTTTACAAGGTAATAAAAATAAAAGAATGGTTTTCACATGGGAGATACGGAAAAAAACTACCAACTAAAAACGAGATTTAATTTCTTCTTTTAGACTTAAGGAAAAAGTAAAATATTTTTCATTCAAATTTGTGAATAAATAAAACTTTATTTATAAAATTGACGGTAAATAAAACAGGAATTCGTTCTGAAAAAGTAAAAGTAGAAAGTTTTATTTGTGAAAAACCTAGGAATTAACGATATCATGACTTGCCGGTCCCATAGTTTTGTGATACATATTGTTTAAAAATGGTTCAGGGTCATCAAGTGCGTCTCGAACGATGTAGTCTATATAAATGGTAGTACTTAGTGTTTAAATATGATGGTCCGTGACAGTTCATAATTCATATGATATGACACTCCAACCTTTCTAAAATGAATACCCTTCTTTTTTAAGTCTTTGAATGATACAACAAGGAAAATATTATACATAGGTATTATAAGAACAGTATCGTTTTACTGGAAATACAATTTAATGACAAAAGAAATTTCATTATTTGTAAATAATAAGTCCCCCCATTAGACGAAAGTATTACCCTTTTTAAACCAGCCCCATAAAATAAAGTCCAAAATAGGTCAAAAGAATATTTCAATACAAAAGAAAATCGAGTAACAATCAAACAAAACACTCCTGTCTCAGTCTCTAAGAAACCTCTTTCAATTACTTTCGATGTCTAATTAAAAAGAACGATTTTTATATGTGTCTGTGTACCTCATAAAGGGTCAAAGATCTCCAAATGCTTCAAGACTATTCTAAAGTCAATTATTTCCATTCAAGGTAGATCTTTAAACATTATGTCAAACATTACATGGAAACCCCGAAGGTACTACCGAGTCACCATTTCTTAGGAGAACGTCACGTCCTCTGCACCCAACCTAGGGACCCAGTCCTTCTAGGAGACTCCTCTTTTACCGTTGGGTGAGGTGATTAGGGTCTTTTAGGGAACCTGTCTCCTCGGACCGCCCTATATCCGGTATCCCAGTATTTTCTCAACTTACACTGACTCACTGATTCGCTGTTGTTATATGGTAATTCCATGTAATTTTTATTACAAAGTTTCGTTGTCGTATATTCATATGAATGTTCGATACCGAAATTTTTGTTTTACTTTTACTCGTTATTATATTTGTCATTTTGAATATGTTTTCTGTGAATTTAAAATTTTTATACAGTCGTAAAAAAACTTTTGGTTTAACAATTCAACCTATCATTCATGTACTCACAAAACAAAACCGAAAAATTGAAAAATACTCGGATTTCATAAAATATTAATTTGTATCGAACGGAACGTTTTCAAATATGGAACCCTTAATTCTATGTTTGTAACAACTATTTACAAACGTCTGTTGTACGATATCAGAAATGACGTCTCCAATTATTACTTTTGATATATAAAAAAAAAAGAATTTCTCGATAAAGTCTCTTCGTAAACTAAACAAAAGACAAAACACTGACCTTTACCGTTTTCTCCCTTGTATCGTCTCCTTAGAGATCAAAACTTACCCACAGTGTTCGGTCGACTTCCTTTTCGGTTTAGTTTATTCACCATCCTTACTCTTTTCCTCTTTTTTCTCTTTTTATTCATCAACCTTTCAACGTCATAAAAGAACATCTCATTTTCCACCCGAGTCACGGAGTCGATCTACTTTTCAGTCACCGTGAAAGTTGATGGAAAAGTCTGGTATTGATTGCTGATTAAAAGTCAAGTCAAGTCAAGTCAGCGAGTCAGCTCAGGCTGAGAAACGCTGGGGTACTTAACGTCGTGAGGTCCGGAGGGACAGGTAATGGTTGAGGGCCTCAAGTGAGTTTGAGTACAGGCAACTCAGCCACTACGGTAGTTCGGTAGAGTAGGAGACAGTAGGGGAAGAAGAGGACGGGTGTTAGGGAGCGTCGTAGTCTCAGAAAAGGTTACTCAGTTGAGAAGCGTACTCCACCGGTTTCATAACCTCAAAGTCTAAATCGTAGTCCGGAAGGTTACTTGTGGGTCCTGACTAGAGGTAATCTTACCTGACTAACCTAGAGGAACGTCAGGTTCCCTGAGAGTTCTCAGAAGAGATTGTGGTGTGAAGTTTTCGTAGTTAAGAAACCGCGAGTCGGAAGAAGTGTCAGGTTGAGAGTGTAGGTATGTGCTGGGGACCTTTTTGGTATCGGAACTGATCTGCCTGGAAACAATCGTTTCATTACAGAGACGAAAACTTATACGATAGATCCAACCAGTATTGAAAGGAAGGTTCCTCATTCGCAGAAAATTAAAGTACCGACGTCAGTGGTAGACGTCACTAAAACCTCGGGTCTTTTTATTTCAGTCGGTGACAAAGGGGTAGATAAACGGTACTGCACTGCCCTGGTCTACGGTACTAGAATCAAAAGACTTACAACTCGAAATTCGGTTGAAAAAGTGAGGGGAGAAAGTGAAAGTAGTTTTCCGAGAAATTAAGAAGAAGTGAAAGACGGTATTCCCACCACAGTAGACGTATAGACTCCAATAACTATAAAGAGGGTCGTCAGAACTAAGGTCGAACACGAAGAAGGTCGGCTCACAAAGAGTACTACATGAGACGTATATTCAATTTATTCGTCCCACTGTTATATGTCGGAACTACATGAGGAAAAGGATAAACCTTGGTCAGACAACAAGGTACAGGTCAAGATTGACAACGAAGGACTGGACGTACGTCCAAAGAGATCTCCACCCAGTCCACCAGACCATAAGGGTAGAGAAAGTCTTAAAAGGTGTCAAATAACACTAGGTGTGTCAGTTTCTGAAACCGTATCAGTTATCTCGTCTTTATATACAAAAAGACAAAAGGTACTAGGTCACCTACAACCGTTAAACTAGAGACCAAGGAGACACAAAAGATTTTGGTCGAACTTGTAGACCTTCAAGTGCCAAGTGCATAACGACTTCGGACCGAACCTCTTAAAACTCGTAATGAAATGATCGCACATTCTACTCACGTTAACACGCCATCAAACTCGTAAGAAACCGTAACGGAAAGAAACCCTAACCTTACTTTTGACTGGAAAAGGTCAGGACACCGGTGAAGACTCAAAAGGTTTAAACGACCGTATAACTCACGTGGTGATTAAAATCCGTCAAGATTAAAATTTTCAAAACAAAGAAGAATTTACTATCATCGAATTAATTATTAACAACCCATGAAACTTCTGAAGTCTCCTTTATTACAGGAAACACACATAATAATTACACAAGTATTATCTTTAGTTTAGGAAACCACATGGGTCTATGGTTCGATACACTTTATATCCATAGTAGACTTTGTACAGGAAAGGAAACTTTATGAACCTTAAACCTCTTGTCCCATACGTTAAATATTTATTAAGACCTCGTTTTATACCGTTCCGTCAAAAAAGGATAAATAAAACTTTTGACTCATGTAACTTTCAACTTTCGTTTCCTGTTCTCGAAGGAAACAAGTACTGTATATAAAGTTATATAAAAAAAGACTTTAAAAGTCATAGAAGACTGGTCACGGAAGTAAAAGAATAAACAATAGTTTATACCAATAACCAAAATAAAGACATATTTTCCGAAATCCTTCCGATACCATATTAAAAGAATTCTTTTTTCTATGATAATATTTCGATTTTGTATGAAAGTCAAAAACATATACCAAACGATGTTTAACCCTTCTACCTTTTATAAAACAGTCCTCTTCTGTAACTCATTTTGGAATCCCGACACTTACCTAAACTTTGTGTTAATATACTGTCTCATTTATTTTCGGGGACTTATATATTTTCAGGGACCAGATGGTTCAAGATTACCCCCTTTTATCTCATGACACATTATTACCTCGGAGTCAAAATTTTTATTTAGAAAGACACTTGACTATGATGACTGTCCCAGTTCTCTTTAACACACACTTACCTAAACTTTGTGTTAATATACTGTCTCATTTATTTTCGGGGACTTATATATTTTCAGGGACCAGATGGTTCAAGATTACCCCCTTTTATTTCATGACACATTATTCCCTCGGAGTCAAAATTTTTATTTAGAAAGACACTTGACTATGATGACCGTCCCAGTTCTCTTTAACATTCTTGTTATAACTCGTGTGTAAAGGAAAGGATATTTTTGTACTGGGTCTTTTGAGTGTACGAAACAACAACAAGTCAGCAAGTCAACACAGACTGACACTGGGGCACCTGAGGTCGGTCTGAAGGGACAGGAATGGAGGAGGAATGGAAGGGATGGATTGGAGTGGAGGAATGGAAGGGATGGAGGACCTTAAACGAGTCTGAGCACAGGTAATTCAGTCACTACGGTAGGTCGGTAGAGTAAGACACAGCGAGGGAAGAGGAGGACGGAAGTCAGAAAGGGTCGTAGTCCCAGAAAAGGTCACTCAACCGAGAAGTGTAGTCCACCGGTTTCATAACCTCGAAGTTGTAGTCAGGAAGGTTACTTATAAGTCCTAACTAAAGGGAATCTTAACTGACCAAACTAAAGGTATGACAGGTTCCCTAAGAGTTCTCAGAAGAGATCGTGGTGTCAATCTTTCGTAGTCAAGAAACTACGAATCGGAAGAAATACTAGGTTGAGAGTATAGGTATGTACTGATGACCTTTTAGGTATCGAAACTGATATGTCTGGAAACAGTCGTTTCATTACAGAGACGAAAAATTATGAGACAGATCCAAACAGTACCGAAAAGAAGGTTCCTCGTTCACAGAAAATTAAGGCACCGACGTCAGTGACAGACGTCACTTAAACCTCGGGTTCTTTTATTTTAGACAGTGGTAAAGAGGAAATAGGGGTAGATAAACGGTACTTCACTACCCTGGGCAATTACAGTATTACGGTTTAAACATTGTGTAAGTAGTTTACAAATTGTATGTCCAAAGAGAAATTTTTGACCCAATTTTTATAAGTACCACTTTCTGTCTAAATTTTGTGGACTTTCGTTAAGGTCCTTTTTCGGAAGTTAATTAATAACATGAAATTCGGTCAACACAACATGTGTAGGGGATGGGAGGACCGAGGGAGAGGAGAAGTGATCATTGAAATAATTTCTAGTCATTGTTCACAACAGTAGGATACACTATCATCTGATGTGAAAGGATTGTCCAAAAAAAAAAAATTCACAATTAGTGAGCCAGTACAGACTGAGAAAGGCTGGGGTACCTGAGATACATCGAACGGTCGGAGGAGACTTGACATACGTCGAACGGTCGGAGGAGACAGGTACCTGAAAAGGTCCGTTCACATGACCTCACCCTTCGGTTACGGGAGAGATCCCTTAGCAGGGTTAGGTCCCTAACTTGGACCCAGAGGAAGTAACGTCCGTCTAAGAAATGGTAGACTCGGTGGTCCCTTCCTTCCGAAATAACCCGGAATTACTTGTCAATAGAAAATTATATTTAAAAATAAATAAAAACCGATACGACCCAGAAGTAACGACACACCCAAAAAGAGATCAACACCGCTCACCCCCGATGAGAGATCAACGTCCCGTACCCGAAGCGTAACGTCACCGAAGAGAACAACACCGTGTGTCCGAATCAACGAGGTACCGTACACTTTAGGGGCTATTCCCTAACTTGGGTACAGAAGACGTAACTGTCCACTTAAGAAATGGTGACTCGTTGGTCTCTTCAGGAGGGGATTGTCAAAAATTTATACTGTAAAGTGACACACTAAATAGGTTTTGGAAGAAGGGAATAAAAGAACATAATGAAACGATTTCCATGGTATTGTTTCGTAGTGTTTGACCCTGAATTTCTTGTCTTCAAATCAGAGTCAAGATCTTCGATCTTCAACCTCTAGTTCCACGGTTGTCCTAACTACGGAAGTCTTTCGACACTCTCCCCTATCCAAGGTACGGTGAGTAGATCGAACATCACCGATCGACCGTCGGAAACCGTGAGGAACCGGACATCTTCGTAGTGGGGTTAAAGACAGAAGTAGAAACGTAACGTAAGACACACACTCCAACGGAGGTCTAAAAGGGAAAAGGATCGTTTTGGTCGGTATACCTAATTCCGATTATGATTACTCGAGAAAAATTGAACTAATGAACTCATTTCTGAAATGGAGGTTCATTGTAATGTAGGACTACATACGACCCCTCAATCCTGGAGTCGTCTACTTAAAAACTCCCTGTATAAGTTGGGTGTAAAGGGATGAAGAGAAAGACATGAAAAGTTATTCATATTTACATGAAATGTTCATATTTACATGAAGGGTTGATATAAACGGTTGAAGGGTTAATATCTATTACAGTAAAAAACTGTCAGAGGAGACTTTTGATCATATACCAAAAAAAAGTAATTAGATTTAAACGACTTAAATCAGTATCTAAACCTCTTTATGATACCACTCTATACTGACTACGTACCTTTTCCTTGTCATACACGATTAATATTGATCGAATATTCCATCAATATTGATCGAATTCCATGACCTCCAACTTGATACGACAAATCCCTTCTGTGTTTATAAGTCTCTTCCCCGTTCAATCCATCTTAAACTCACCTGGTTCTCCTATCATACTCCTGTAAGGTTCAAGTCCTTATCGAAATAACTCGTAAATCTCAATTCCTTTACCGTTCGGTGAGGTCATAGGAACGGACCTTTTAGGGGTACCTGTCTCCTCGGACCAGCCCGATGTCAACTACCCCAACGTTTCTCAGCCTGTACTGACTCGTTTAAGTGAAAGTAAAAGTTCTAGAATCTCCGTCTTTAGGTTTTTAACCTCTAACAGAACTAAGACCTCTTAACTGATCACTGTCGATGGAAAACCCTTCTAGATGGTGAATTCAAGGAGAACTGAAATCCGTTTAATAAATTGAAAAGATGTAGAGTCAAAGAAACAACGACCTTCCCTGGGGGAAGGACGTTGTTTACATGTAACGTAATCTTGTGAGTCATGTAAGAGGAAAAGGTAAGAAGGGGTTCAGGATAAGGAGACTCCGACCTTTGATGTTCAAATTCTACCATCGACTCACCCCAAATTCCAAACTAAGGAGGGTTCCTAGGTACGTAGAACCTTCCTTTAAAGATTTTTAGTACTTCCATGAGATTACAGGAAGGAGTACTAAGGATGAGTCTTTGTGACCCATTCTTGGGTCTCGAGATCCCTTCAGAAGAAAGGATTAAAGATCTGGATATATTAGACAACCCGGAAACGGTTGTACCAAGGACTTCCAATAAGTATGTTTATATTAAGAAATTATAAAAAATGTGCTACAAAGAAAAACTTATTCTTTTATTAGTTAGTGAAAAGTTTTCGTTGAAATAGGAGTTCTATCTCTACAAACGGATTGACCATTTACTGTGCAATGAATCCATATATATAATAACATTGATCCACCTCGAAGGTAAACATTCGACTCATATACATTCAAAAACAATTTTACACGGAATTGACGGATTATGAAGTTTTCTTTTACTAAGAAACCTCCTTTCAGTTCCAATTACGAATACCATAGACTAGGTTCAAGTACTATCCCTGACGTGAGAAACTAATTATTGTGTGACTATGTATCTGTACCGTAGACCAGGGTAGTGAAGTACCGTTTATCTACCCCTTTGTCACCTTTGTCACAGTCTGAAATAAAACCCCCCGAGGTTTTAGTGACGTCTACCACTAACGTCGGTACTTTAATTTTCTGTGAATGAGGAACCTTCTTTTCAATACTGGTTGGATCTGTCGTATAAGTTTTCGTCTCTGTAATGAAACGGTTGATTCCAAGCAGATCAGTTCCGATACCAAAAAGGACACCAGTACATACCTACACTCTCAACCTGACACTTCTTCCGACTCGTGACTTCTTAACTACGAAAACTTGACACCACAATCTCTTCTGAGAACTCTCAGGGAACCTGACGTTCCTCTAGGTTGGTTAGGTAAGACTTCCTCTAGTCGGGACCCTAAAGAAACCTTCCTTACTACGATTTCGACTTTGAGGTCATGAAACCGGTGGAATACGCTTCTCAACTGAGTAACCTTTTCTGAGACTACGACCCTCCCCAACCCCCGTCCTCCTCTTCACCTGCTGGGTCCTACTCTACCGACCTACCGTAGTGACTGAGTTACCTGCACTCAGACTCACTTGAGGTCCTCTACCACTACCTGTCCCTCCGGACCGCACGACGCTAAGTACCCCAGTGTTTCTCAGCCTGGGTTAACTCACTTGACTTGACTTGACTATGTATCTGATGACGGACTTTCGGTATTAGTACCACTACTAGAGAATTTCTTTTTGCATCCTCAATACAGACTTGTAAGTCAAAGACTTCAGACACGACAAGCTTAGTGTTTTAGAGAAGGAAAAAGTAAAATAAAAACTATACCCTGAATCGACTGATTACACACCGGTGGAAATCCAGAGTTTAGATTACGATATTTATACATATTTATATGTTTTGTTACACATTTATCTTTCGGGTTTATGTACCGATGTCACCGACGAGACCTTGTAAAAACGAGTAAAAGTTTCCAACTCTTGAATTGGATGTCCAAAAGTCCCGTTAATCTTAAAGACATACTCCCACTCTGGGACGAACACTTAACAGTAGAAACCAATAAAAGTCTTATGTAAATCGCACATACTGGTCTCACCGTATAAAGGCTTTCTTATATTTAATTTTTGACCAACTGTAAGTGTTTGTCATTATAAAATACTTATATAAAACCTGGGAATTTATATTTTATTGATTTTTATGTCGTTATAACAATGTACACCAATATACGATTGAGATAAACTTTGTCTATTCATACCATATGTAAATTTTTTTTTTTTCTGATGAGTCATCTTGTGTCCGAAGATCTCTCGAGAT
The DNA here is from genome assembly GCA_006410555.1 of Capra ibex. Taxonomy (NCBI): domain Eukaryota; kingdom Metazoa; phylum Chordata; class Mammalia; order Artiodactyla; family Bovidae; genus Capra; species Capra ibex. Next base: position 37,558,892 of record SJYO01052474.1, on the reverse strand, counting down.
CACTGGAGTAAGGACGGAAGTTTAACAAACCTTCTTACATCCCTACATCACAGACAGTTATAACTTTAATAACTTAATAATTAAAAAATTTGAATAAATTCCTTTGACGTTCTTTTGTGTTAAGGATAATAGAAAGTCCTTTTCTAGTAACGTCGAATTAAAATATAAACAACCCAGTCTTAAAGGATATAATAAACCCGGGAATGGACACATCTTACATATTAGTAAATAGAACGACGACGACGACGATTCAGCGAAGTCAGCACAGGTTGAGACACACTGGGGTATCTGCCGTCGGGTGGTCCGAGGGGGTAGGGACCCTAAGAGGTCCGTTCTTGTGACCTCACTCAACCGTAAAGGAAGAGGTTACGTACTTTCACTTCAAATTCACTTCAACGAGTCAGCACAGACTGAGCATCACTGGGGTACCTGACGCCGGATGGTCCGAGGAGGTAGGTACCCTAAAAGATCCGTTCTCATGACCTCACCGAACGGTAACGGAAGAGGCTAGTATATAGAATCCTTCAAATTTTATTTTTAGAAACAAAGTCCCCTAATTATAACGGTTTCTCGAAATTAAAAAAAAGGAGAACTTGTTTTGAGTCAGTAGGTACGAATCTGTTAAAAGGGGTGTTGTAGGTTGTGGTGACTACGACGGATTTTTTAGAAAAATTACCGGTTTTTTAATTCATACAACTTCATAGTCATATAATATTTTATAACAAATGTCTCAAACACTCAGACACGATTCAACGAAGTCAGCACAGGGTAGGAAACGTTGGGACACCTGACATCGGGCGGTCAGAGGAGACACGTACCCTAAGAGGTCCGTTCTTGTGACCTCACCCAACGGTAAAGGAGAAGGTCCTCTAGAAGGGGTAGGTCTCTAGGTTGGACGTGGACAGTGTCCACGGATAATGTTTCAAATGAATCAAGTCAAGTCAAGTCAAGTCAGCGAGTCAGTACAGGCTGAGACGCTGGGGTACTTAGCGTCGTGCGGTCCGGAGGGACAGGTAGTCGTTGAGGACCTCAAGTGAGTCTAAGTGCAGGTAGCTCAGTCACTACGGTAGGTCGGTAGAGTAGGAGACAGTAGGGGAAGAGGAAGACGGGGGTTAGGGAGGGTTGTATTCTCAGAAAAGGTTACTCAGTTGAGAAGCGTATTCCACCGGTTTCATGACCTCAAAGTCGAAATCGTAGTAAGGAAGGTTTCTTTAGGGTCCCAACTAGAGGAACGTCAAGGTCCTTGAGAGTTCTCAGAAGAGGTTGTGGTGTCAAGTTTTCGTAGTTAAGAAGCCGAGAGTCGGAAGAAGTGTCAGGTTGAGAGTGTAGGTATGTACTGATGACCTTTTTGGTATCGGAACTGATCTGCCTGGAATCAACCGTTTCATTACAGAGACGAAAACTTATACGACAGATCGAACCAGTATTGAAAAGAACGTTCCTCATTCGCAGAAAATTAAAGTACCGACGTTAGTGGTAGACGTCACTAAAACCTCGGGGGGTTTTATTTCAGACTGTGACAAAGGTGACAAAGGGGTAGCTAAACGGTACTTCACTACCCTGGCCTACGGTACTAGAAACAAAAGACTTACAACTCGAAATTCGGTTGAAAAAGTGAGAGGTGAAAGTGAAAATAGTTCTCCGAAAACTCAAGGAGAAGTGAAAGACGGTATTCCCACCACAGTAGACGTATAGACTCGAATAACTAATTAGTATTAAGTACTGAAGGTGCCCGAAGGGACCACTGAGTCATCCATCTCTTAGGTGGACGTTACGTCTGTCTGGACCCAAGCTAGGGACCCAAACCTTCTAGGGGACCTCATCCCGTACCGTTGGGTGAGGTCATAAGAACGGACCGTCCGGGTACCGCAGTGTCTCAGTATGTGCTGACTCGATGATTCGTGTATCGTGTAGGTGTCGTTGTTTGAGTAAATTACTAAATAGATAAAAATATAATTGGATACTTCATTTTTTTTTTCGTACTAAAAAATCATTTTTTAAATTTACACTGTAATTAGTGTAAACCAAACCCTTTATGAACATTGTTACATCTGACCTCGGATGGAAGTACAGTATCAGAATTTTATCCGTCTCGACGAACGTCAAAAAGATAAAACACGAAAATTTTATTAGACAAAAATAAAAAGTATAGAACTCAGATATATAGTTCCATTTTTGTTCCAACATCCAAAGATAAACGTTTCGTGTATCTTTTATTTTGTAAGAATTATACCTGATAGAACAAAGACTTTTTAGTCAAACCTCTGTTAATAAGACACAGAGCAAAAAGTTTTAAGACGATGTAGTAAACACAGTAAATACGATCCTCTGCAATTGTCCGAGACCACTTCAAGTAGAACTTATTTTTGACGTCTTAATGATAGTCACAACAGTTGATGTTTAACCGTGAATGGTTGTCGTAACGGTTCCTGACTTGTTGTTTCCGTAAACGGTAGACGGAGATGCCTCTAACTTGGGGTACGACGATATCGACAACTGGAAGTTGTTGGAGACTCCCTCAAGTCCCACCTCACTCCGTGAGACACAAGGTTCCTTAGACCACCCTGTCCAGAAATCTATCAACCTACAAAAATCCTTGTCTAAAATGCCAGAGTTAGGAACATCGAGGAGCATAGATCTCTATAGTCTAGGAGCACTGATTGTTTTTTGGAAAACATTTTACTCACAAAGTACCATAACTTGAGGGGGAAGTGGTTTTGGAATATATAACTGAGAGACGGTGACGGCGAAACCTCATCAGAGCGTTTTGATAGACTCTACCCTCTCGATAGACGTCGGAGGTCCCGACGTCAGGAGTAAAACGGGGTTTATTTTGTTGAGAGTTCAAAATGTAGAAAAAAATCAGCTGTCACAACAAATTTGTAGGACACAAATCGTGACAACCAATTTTGTTTAAAGTTTCGTATTAGGTTGCACCACGATGTCACGACTCCATGGCCACACTTACAGACTCGGTACCTTCCAAGATTTCGAGGGGATGGTGTCTCGCCACACATAAATTCCTTATCGAATTGTGAAATATTTATTCTCTGAACAGTCCCCTCACAATAGAGGAACCAAACCAGAACAGTGTTGTTTTTAAACGTCGCTGCCTGCAATTTCGCACGGTGTCGAGAGTCTGACACAATATCGAGAGTCGATCTGGTACAATATCGAGAACCTGTCTAGTCACAATGTCGAGTCAAAATAAATCTTTCATTTTCCTTTATATAGGAGTTCCGTACTCCCGTACTGCTCGGTTTTCTGCGATTCTCTTCTTTCTCGTTCGTGCGCGCGAGCCCTCTGGGGGCCGGGAAACCGAGGAGAAAAAAATCCAAAAAAGGAAGGGGACCCTTGAAGGGATAAATTTAACCCGATCGGTCCTCACGACAAAAAAAAGATGGACTTCAGGAGTGAGACCAGGAACTTGGAAGGAAACAAGATAAAAGCGCCCGAAAAGGGAAGGAACAAAAAATCGGTGGTGGTAAGACCTGAGGAAAAAGGATAAGATTGATGGATCGTTCTAACTAAAATAAAGGATGCAAGATTTTGTCTTAACCTTTATGCAATTGTGTCTCGAGTTGGACATTTTTGAGTCTCCGTGAAGGCCATGGTCTTAGCGCAGTGAAGGCCGTCTCAGGGCAGTAGGGCTCACGCGGTCGCCTTTCGGGCGGATGAGAGGCGTCCGCGCAGAGTCCGGGTTCACCCGACTTGGGTCATGACGCCACCGCAAAGGCGCCCGATTAATTCCGCCCTGAGAGTGCTCAGGCCACGCCTGCCCGAGGACCGCGAACGGTACAGGTCGGTACTTCAAAGCCCGGTTCTAGCACCTATGGCGGACAGATTTGGTGAAGTGCGCACTCATCCCCCGGCGCAGTTGGGACCCCCGTCCCTCCTGACGTCTCCCGTCCCACCCTCCGAACGTGCCTCGCCACGCACGCCGGCCAGGGGCGCTTCTCCGACCGCGCGACGTGTCCGACCGGTCGTCCTCGAACTGCGCCCGCGTCCACGGCTTCCAACAAAGACTTGAAACTAAGGAAAGCGCACCGAAAAGAATTGAGCCGGTCACCGAAGTACCTGGTGAAATAGACCGCGTCCGGCGGGAAGTGTCGGTCCGAGGCACCAGGGGGACGGGGTCGGCACAGACAGGAACGGAACTGGGCACGTCGTGAGTCGCAGGGGCTCACCTGCACTTTCCCTTCTTTGGCCGGTCATCCGCGGTCAATTGGAGGCTCAGAGTCAAAGGAATAAGGTCCAACAACCCTCCGGTCGAACTGGGGTCGCCGTTATTTTCGGAGGGCTATCCATCCTCACCTTTGCAACTGAAAGGGTGACCCTTCGAGTGACACGCGTTGACCATTAAGACGCGATTTAATCACAAAACCTATGGATTGCATGAAGAGTCAATTGAGAAGTGACTTTGGACAACGATATCCGCAATCATTGTACTATCGGTTCGAACGGTTTTGGACGTGAGACGCGTAGTCGGGCCTATTCAACTTGAAGCAGGAGAGACTGTTTCACCGGTTACCTCCCCACTCGTACACCACACTCGACCTTGTCCACTCACCTCCGAGGACTCTCCGGACGTCGGGCGGGGACAAGGGGGTGGGAGCGGCTTAAGGTTACCTTTCGCGTGTCTACAGGGGGGAGGAAAAGGAAGGGAATCCTCTTGAAGAAGTCGCTTAAAGTTTACCTTCCACAGAGGCGTCTTTTGTTACTCTAAATAAATCTCGAGTGTAGCCTTTTAAATAGAGCTCGGAACTTTTGACGGGTCTTACGGTCTCGAAACTTTCAATTCGACTGATTATTTGTGAAAGGGACGGAATGTCAAAGATATCTCGACCACTCATCCTTCGATGGTAAAGACTTTGAAGGGTCCTTAATCATCAATATATTCGGAACCGAAAGATGACCTCTTCGATTAACCAAAATAATTTTCCTCTCTAACCATGTAGTGATAAAAAAGTAACCTCCACCCAGGAGGAGTATAAATTTATCGTAACACTAGAGTTTTAGTCGCTCCTACGACCAGAAGGATACTTTATTGTGAAGACGTAGAAAGAAGAGTCTAGACGTATAGGGTCGTACAGGTAAAGAAAATCACCATAACAGTAGATCAGATTTTTGGTAAAAACGGAAACTTCACAAACACACAGGGAGAGAATAAGGGAGTGAAGACGACGATTGTGGAAATTTACTGGAAATCAAAAGTTCCTTATGTAAATAGAAGGTGGGATGAGGGTCGACTTAAATTACGTGCCCAGAGAAGTCTTGTCTACATGGGGTGTCCCAGAGTGACGAAGGTCTTACTCCAACTGTAAAGAGTACACGACAGGTTTCGGGAAGTTCACACCGAGTTGGGTGACATCTCGGTGAATAGACGGGACTCACCCACGGGTCCACACAGGGTAAGCAAGGGTTGAGGGTCCGAAACCACTCCAACCCAGAAGATGAATCTGAGACACAAGAAGAGTGAACAACTTCGGAAAAGAAGGAGATCACGGGTCGTGGTCACGACGGAGGAAGGGAATAGGACCATTGGAGAGGAAACAGACAAGACACATGAAGTAAAAAAGACACTCATAATATAAGTTAAAATACGAGAAATACCTCCTCCTAAAGAGTTGACATAAAAAATTAATTTGATATCACCAAAATATCACAACGTGACAATTAAATACGGAATGTCGTTTCACTACCTCAATATGTATATATTCATAAGAATAAATTTATAAAAAAAGATAGGACCAAATAGAGTCCTATAAATTATATCAAGGGACACGATACGCCATCCTGGAACAACAAATAAATAAGATATACATTACCAAAGGTAGACGATTAGAGTTTGAGGATCGCAGAATTCCGATAAAGACCGTCGGAGGAGGTCAGGAGCGAAATCCAGACTAGAGACTTCGAACTCGTAGTCGTGTGTCGAAGACGGATGTGCCAACCTGCACACAGACTCCGACCCTCACACCCCTTTCACCGTAGTGGTCAGACACGTCCCGACAGAAGTAAGACGGAAGACATTTGACGAATTGACGTGAGAGGAGGTTCCGAGGTGTCGAGTGGGAGACAGGGACGACCAGAGGGACGGAAGGACACTCCCCTGTCAGTCCCACACCCTTGGAAATAAGGAAGTATCGAGAGAGAGGGACCCCACGTCCGGGGTAGGACTAAGGAAAGACCAAAAAAAAACAACAATGTACTTCTAAAAGAACAGGAAAGACTTCGGACTCAAGAAGACGGTACAAAGTCATCTACAAGACACTCTTAGTAAGGTACAGATCCATACAAAAACTACACAAACACCCTCACTCGAGGTGCAGGATGAGGAGGTGGCAGGGTTAGTGAGAGAAGAAATTGAAGGAAAAAGATTCGAGACAATTATGAACAACTTACCTGCAACCACTGACTTAACTCTTGTGAATCCAAACCATAGTTGTAAAAAACAGAAAGTCAAGAAATAAAAAATTCATCACTACACAAAATTAAGAAGAGAACCGTCAATAGGCACAGTTCGTCATCAGCACAACATTGTGTACTGTAGGGACACTTTCAATAAGGATCTTTTGATACCTTCCTGAATGTTCTCGGTTGCCAGGGTCTACGACTGCACTCACTACGGGCCGCAGTGGTGTAGAATTTACCACACTAAACCTAAGAGACTGAAATTTCAGAACGACATCCAAAATAAACTTTCAACATATCATGGACTTTTCTCTTAGTATAAAATTTCTATCGGGTCCTTGTTTTTTAACCTTACAAAAGTAAATCAGCAAACGTAGTTAGTAGAATTTCATCACAATATATATACCGGTGTGAGATGTCAAACCTCTCTCTTTCAGAACGGGACATTACCGCGAATTCATTTTGACTTCATCGTAAAACCTACTGAAAGCGTAGACAGTCCTCATTACCGGGATCCGTGGTTTAAACCCAAAGTGTCTTGCTCCGAAAAAAAGAAACAGAGCAATCCTCACACAGGTTCCACACACATTATCGGTTTTCCTCTCCGACGAAATCAAGAGGACAGTCCTTAGGGTCTCGGTGACCTTTCTTTCTACTACTGTTTCCCAGGAAACGGAGAACAAGTATTAAATAACTTCTTCTCTGGTACTTTATCGTAGACCTTATAAATGAACCGAAAATCATCTACAGAGGCGACCCTGAAAAAGGGTCGTAACATGGGTCGTGACAACATTGGGTCAGACCCGTGACCATGTCTCAGACCGGGGGTCACAAAAATGTGTCTCATCCTCGGACGGGGGTTCAGACCTACACTTGGGGAACCTCCTACCGGAGATGACCACGACTAAGAATGAGGGGAACCCACACATCCCCCCGAAGAGTCGTCGTCCCGGTGTCTGGACCTTGCTCTCTTACCGGTGTACCTGTACCTACGACTCCAGTGGTTTAAGTCCACACTCAATCACTTCGACATCTCAATAAAAAGAAAAAATATAAAAATTCTTTCTTGAAATAAGTCCGTTAAATTTTTATTCTAACGTCTCGATAATTCTCATGTGTGTAAGGTTTGTCTCCATTACTCGTGAACAGTCATGAACTGACACAATTATAAAATTATGATGACTACAAAGAGCAAACGAAACATCCAATCATAAATAAATGGTCAGGACTTCTGTTACTTCTCGCAACACCTCTTCTACTTTTTGTAGTCGTTAGTGGAACATTCAAGAAAGAAGAGACTTTTCTCGAGGGTTCACACATCAAAACCGACGCACAGGAACCTCCTCGGAACAGACCACCCCTGAACTATGGGAGGTAAGTAGTACACCACAGACGGACCCCACAGGGAGTGGAGGGCCGAGACCCCCGAACCGAACAACAACTATCGGATACCAAAATGTCCACTTTGGACGAGACCTAGAAGAGTTAAGAGGAGAGACTATAAACCGGATCAGAGAGGATAAATACTATAAACATCATATAGTTGTTATGTAAGTTACCAAGATTGATAAATACTATAAACATCATATAATTGTTATGTAAGTTACCAAGATTGAAAGAAAGGTATACAAAACCTGTCGTATAATACATAAAATAGACTATCACATGTATAAAGAAATACTAGTGACTACGACCGTCACTCACCTTACAGGACAGATGAACGGTTTACAGAGATACTCAGGTTCTGTTCCTAGGGGGTCCTGTGTAAGGAGAAGGACCTTCGTCGAGAATCCGGTCCATCTCCCCGTACAAACGAAGGGACAAATGAAAACACTGCAAATGCGAGTCACAGTCACTTGTGACTTACACTGTCACTGTCACTACCCTTCAACACTTGTTAACAGGAAGTGAGGACCCCAAGAGGACTTAAGAAGTCAGTGGGGGCTTTGAGTAAACTAATACAGGGATCCACAAAATCTGTGCTGACAGGTGGACTACTTTGAAAACGAGAAATCGCAGACGTCTGACCAATGGACGGTGTGCCGACGGGGGACGGACGTCTTGACGAGACCTGGGAACAGGTAGGGGTGTCGTGACGAAAAGAGGTCCGGACAGAGATGGTAAAGTGCGAACCGACAAAGAAAGGGTAGCAGGGGACCTTTCATGAATCGGGAAGAGTGACAAGTACCTTTAAGGTCTGAGAGGGTGACGACACCTACATTCCGGGAGGAGACGGTTCGACGAGACTAGTGACGATACACTATTCACCAGACGATTGTAGACCCTTGGTGAGGACTTGACCGACGAAGAACTTTTCCCTTTGACAGAATTGATAGAGACGTACTGTCGGTGAGTGACACCCCAACGGTGAGTCGCCCGTCTATTATCGACAATCGTGTGTCTGGACCTTACTTTAAATCGAAGTCCTCTAGAAACCGTAATAGTTTCAAAAGACCTCGGATCTTTTACAAATGCCTGACAAAATAAAGACGTCAACACGAGTGAACTCTCATCAAAGGAAAGTACTGAATGAGACATCTAAAGTGAAATTAAATGTTACTGAAGGGTACTTCGTCACACACGGTACGTCTGTACTCACAAGAAGACACGAACAGGACCACAACTAGGTCAACAGTCCGACCTCCGAAGAAAACCCCTATAGGACCTTGGAACTCTCCGGGTCCTCTCTTTTCCGTCCTGTCAATTAAGTTCCTAGGCCAATAAACAAGAAACACAGGTCACCTTTACTCAGTAGTTTCACCGAATCTAATTTAGCAGTCTTTAATTTTTTTTTTCTCCACAAAAAGAGAAGGGACCTCACAAATTTTTGTTACTAAAACACGTCACCGATGACGTGACACTTTATGATTTACCTTTCACTAGTTCGTATACCTTTTAACCTTATCGGTCCGTATTGTTATAATTGAACTCATTGGTTTTAAGACACAGACTTCTACTGTCCGCTCTCTTAGTTCCTTTTACTCATCCTGAGTTGTATAACTTTTGTAGAGGAGGTCAGTCTCCGGGTCGTCGGGAACAACTCCGTGGAAGGAAGGAAGGAAATCAATCTCTACACCGGTCACCACCACCCAGCACGCACACTGAACCCATTCTCGTCTTCTTCGTCCGTAACTGACGGTTCTCAGAGGTAGTCCAAAATTCGTAACCCTAGGGGAAGTCTGTCTTACGTTCAAGATCAAGTCCTTCAGACGTCACCTCAGACCCTGACTAAAGACTGCTCGTGCACCGTTACGACAAAGACACCACCACGAGGTACAAATCTCGTCACGACACAATGTGGAAAGTACAACAGAGCCGAAGTGTCTTCGTCTGAGCCCCGTCCTCCGTAGTACTATGTGACCGTCTCGACTCAGGAACTCGGTGGGGGTTGGGGGTGATTCACCACGTGGGACCACCTTGCACAATAGGTCGTATTGTCAGTGTCCCCGAGACAATGATAAATAGTCAACTCTATTAAACAATCTAAGGGTCACGCAAAGTAGTGACAGGGTACTTACCAGCCATCAATAGTAATCCCTTTGGAGACTTTCTTCAGTCTAGAGTAGGTGCAGGAATTCTCGTCTCATACAACTACATCTATTATGATATCTATTGTGAGTGTTTTATTTGTGCCACTCGTCACAAACCTCCCAGTAACCACTTAAGGAAGTCATTTAAAACAACCTCACGACGGGACGTGGTCCGTGACACGAACCTCTCTACCTAGATCGTAAACTAATGAGTCTAAAATCCTTAAACTTCTTTCGTATTTTTCCACAAATTCAGCCTCACTTAAATCCTGTAACGTTCGACGAAAGGACTTATTTAGAAATATTTTGAACAAAAAGTTTTCGTAACTTGTAAATATCCATCTATGATTAACACACGAAGAAACTTTGTCTACCTAGACACAATACACAATCGGAATGTCTCAGGGACATGTGACATATAAGTGTTCAGGTCTTATACGTGTTCCTAACAAAATGTATAAAAAAATTCCGTCCATAAAAAAGGCCTATTATCTCACCCGAATCTTTGTAGTGCATAAAGACCCTTCACTTTCCTATTCCAACTACTTAAGAAGGGTAAGTCTCCATGTGTATGATCTACTACTTTGTTCCCACAAACCTCTGACAAAGAATACACTTCAGTTTAGGAATCATTCAACTTTTGTAGAAAAAACAAAACAACGAGTTTACTCTTTATCTCAAGTGATCAAAATTCCTCGTTCTTACTTTTTATGATTCACCATGAGGATTCATTTAGACTCTAAATCAACACCGGTTCGGGACACCTTGTCCCACAGGAGGTGAATCGGACCCCGAAGACGGGAGAACGACATGGAGACGTCACGGAGGGATCACTTTGCTGATGGAAATAGACGTCACCGAGCCACCGTCATGACAACCAATTTGTTTTACAACTGAACGTGTGACGACGCACCCGAAAGGTTTCTGGACGGTCTGAAATCTCCACCGGTCTATAACTACAGTTTTCCGCTTTACGTCACACGAAACCCGTTTACCGGTTTTAGAATTCGGTATAGTACCATGGACAAAGAAAGAGACTTGAAGTAAAGATCTAAAACACATCAAATCTCTGGGACAACCAACCACGTCCCGTCTCACATTTTACTTTCCCGGGGAGACTAGGACTCCCTTCAGTACTCGTGACAACCTCGCCCCTCCCCGGTGTCGCTAGTCAGTGGTTCGGGTCAACGGGAGACAGACTCACGTTTTTTGTGTCGTCGGTGTCCCGCGGTGTCGAACCACCTCAGGTCTGTGGAATACCGTAGAGACCCAGAAAGACTTAAACCTTTAGAGTGAAGGGTTACAGACTCTAATAAGAAATATATTTATCAATATAAGAGAATTATAAGACTTCGGAAAGACCAATACAACTCAACATTATCTATCAAACCAGGTAAACATCTTTATTCCGTCAATCACTCGAATAACCAAGCGTAAGAGAAGACCAAGAGGAACGAGACAAAATGTCCTCAACGTGTTACAGACGTAACAGTCTCGACGACCGTTCCGGAGGGGTCGGAGTGGACAAAAGTCGGGAAGGATGACGTGAGACGTGCGGCTCCCCGACGAGAGACCTCTCGAAAATTCAGGGACACGAGTCCGGAACAGAAGAGAGGTAACGACTACGGTACACCCCAAACCACGACAGACTTCACAGGACCCTAAACACCCTAATGAAACAGTGGACCAAAAAACCTTCGACTACAGGCGAAAAAAAAAGGGAAAACGAAAAGAATTCTGACATTTTATGAGTTAAACGTCTAATAACTTCGTTTGGATTTACCTCTTAACTTGAACTTTTATCTTTGACTCGATCACACACAATGTTGAGTGAAATTTCTAGAACCTTTAGGAGGTAATCCATTCAAAGGACCACCCAATATAAAACGTACACTATTTAACAAGTCTACTGTTTGGTATGACTCCAGAGGTCTACCTTCTCTTAACTTGAAGCCCATTGACACAAAGTTCGAGTCCTTCCCTTGTGTATTACCCCAACCCAGTGACACCACCCTTCCACTTGGAGGACCTGCACTCTTCGACCTCACATCCGGACTCCCGAAGGAACAAGGAGTAGACGTTTTGGATCCGAACCCGAGTTGTCGTAGGTTCTCGGGAAGATCGAGAAGTGAACGACACGGAAGATGTTTTTTGAATATGGTTCAAAGAGTGGACCCACCTCAGTCTTTACATCTACTATGAAAAATAAAAGAGGACGCAAAAAAACACACATAATTTTTTCATTAATTTTTTTTAATAAGTTCATATCAACTGAATGTCACAACACAACCAAAGTCCAAATACCGTGTCACTAAGTCAATATGTATATATACATAGGAAAAAGTCTAAAAAAGGGTATAGTCAACAATATCTGAGAACTCATATCAAGGGACAAAACATATTATCCAGGAGTAACAAATAAAATATATATATCACAAAATATATATATATGTGTGTGTGCGTGTGCGTGTGCGTGTGCGTGTAACTAAGATTTGAAGATTAAATAGGAAAGGGACTTGGACTGGAGAAGTTATTGGTATTCAAACAAAAGATTTAGACACTCAGACAAAGACAAAATATTTATTCGAGTAAACATAGTAACAAAATCTAAGGTGTATGTTCCTATAGTATACCATAAACAGAAAGAGACTGAAACTACTAGAGATCCAGGTAGGTACAATGATGTCTACTGTGATAAAGCAAAAAAAGTACCGACTTATTGCATGGTGTAGAAATAGGTGAGGAGACAACAATCTGTAAATCCAACGAAGGTACAGAACCGACAGCATTTGTCACGACCTTACCTGCAACCCAACCAACTCATCTAACCGAGTCCCTAATCTCAGCAGACGACGTCTCGAGTGTCACCACCCGTCCGACACCCTCCCTCCAGGTTGTCCCTTGTTACGTCTCCGGGACCCTTCCATGAGTGAGACACTTTTGGTAAATCAGTGGGCACACAGACTTCATCCAGATTATTCTGAGGAAGGCGAAAATCTTAATTTTAATGAATGATGGTCAAACAAATAATCTCTGTGTAACATTGAATCGCAACGTTCTCTTAAAATGAACTATCACTTCCCGTACGGAACCTCGTTTCACTTTAGGCACAATTATTTCGAAACTGTCATCAATATACTTCACTGAACAAAAACACAACGAGTAAAACAAATAAAAACATTTAATGTTTCTCCCAGAAACTATGGAAGGGTCTTAACTTTCCTGTAAAAGAAAGGAAAGTAAGGTAAAATATTACTCTCCCTAACTAAATCGACATATACCAGAACAAAACCCCTACCAAAAAACCGGGATGGCGTCCGGTAAACCCTAGAATCAAGGGGCTGACAGTTGTCACTTTCGTAACTCAGGATTGGTGCCCTGACGGTCCCTTAAGGGTATCCTGTCATAAAATTTCTGAGTTTGAATCATTTACGAACGATCCACTCACTAGTGTAAATATAATACGTCACAAAGACATCCAAGAGTTCAGTCACCAGTTCATTTGGTAAATAAATACATTTGTCAGTAGTACGTCAGAGAACGAAGGGACAAAGTGACCTTCTATTAACACAGAATTTTACAAGGACAGCAAAATCGAAGACTTTTACGAAGAGTTCTATCTTTGAGCCTTGTTTACCGACTTCATGTGTATCTGTAATCCTTCGAGGATGTCAAGGAACGACCTGTTGTTCATTTAGGATGTTTCCGGTGAACGTCATTCAAACGTAAAACTAAACACAAAGTATAAAGTTCGTGACATTAGTTGACATCAGAATGTGTAACACATCAGAGTATTTACGTCTCTGTCGAGCCAAAGACCACCTGAGGTCAAAGGACTCATCAGGGACCGTCTACCCAGACCTGACGGAGTGGACCACAGTATATGCTCAAACGTAGGTGTCTCTTCGACGCTAACCCGTCTCCGGGGACCGGGGTAGAACGACACAATGAGATTGGAATACATATGTCCCAGAGACAAAGGTGACCCGAACCTAAATTCAAAGGTAGAGTTTCGTACAGAAAGAAAGGACACAGTCGGACTGGACAAGGTCAACGGGACACGGAACAGTAGACACGACGGATGACTGAAAATTATCACCGGAAATTACCGCGAAAACTAAGGTCAACCGGAACAGAGAGAGCAAAAGTGTACAAAAAAGTGGGAAGTCAGGAACTAATGTCTACTCCTTTCTGAGTGAACGACTCTTAAAAAGTTCCAATACAGACAAAGGAACGAAAACTCTAGTGTCATTAACTTTCTTTTGACACCGGAACCAACCTCCACTGTGGAGAAATAAACACTTAAGGGCCAGACTCGTGAGTCGGTGGTCACTTGTCTCGACTCTTCTCACTGGGTCCTTATGTCCTATGGACTATTAACAGTCTATCAGTCGAGACATCTCTCGCTCATCCTCTAAGGACTTCCAAGAGGTCACTTCCTCCTCTCTGGTGACTTTCCTCACCGTAATCACGTACTCCTGACGTGACCACCACTCCCGTGTCTTCCTCCTCACGTCTTTAGGTGCTGTCCCTTCGTCACTCTCGACGGCTCAGTACCCCGTCCCCGGTCCCCGACGGACGGGACGTAGACTTCTTCCATGTCATACCGACGGGGATTCCGACTCTTGTCCCTACGTGACGAAGTCGTGCTCCAGGAGGGTCCAATTCTGCCACGAAGAGTTTGACAGACGTACGTGTCCCGAGGAACCCCTGGACCGGTTCACGTTTACGGAGAAGTCTCGAGACCGAACCCGGTAGCTCAGACCCACTACGGGGTGACACCCAGGAACCTTCGGTGAGGAGGACAGACGTTCCCCTTCACATCCCTCACCCCCAACACCGGGATCGACGGCCACGTCCCTCCCCCTGGTCTTCTAATACTGTCAGTCTTAGCTCAAACAAAGAAAAGAATGGGGTTGGAAAAGACGGTCACCAAGACCGAAACACCGTCGTAGGAGGTCCGAACGAGTGAAGGGTGGAGACCCGCCCTCACCCTCACGAAGGGGGTCGTAGGAGTCAGAAGTTACGGTGGTCACACAGGTCGTGGAGAGGACTACACACAGGAAGACGACCAGGGAACACAGCGAAGAGCAGAACGGTAAGAGAACCCTAACCAGAGTCGTCGGACGGTACACGAGAAACAGACGGAAAGAAGACGGTGGACCGAACTAGACCGAAGTCGGTCGAAAGGAACCCACACCGCACGGGGTGACGGGGACATTGAAGACGGGAGTCACTATCCGGGACCGTCGACCCTACGAAAGTACGACACCGTTGTGGAGAAGGAGAACCAACCGAAGACAAAACCCAGAATCGGGGTCACGGAGTAACGAGTAGGATCCGACGTACTACCGACGGGAACGTTTGACGGAGGACGAGAGATCATTCTGGGATACACGTTAATTTTATTTATTTAAATATAAAATTTTTTTACTTTTTTCTGGGACACACGAACGGAGAAGAGTCGTGTACGACCCCTGAACGACCGCTCTTCGACGAAAAAGGACCTTCCTACAACTGAACCCATGTACACCAAAGACTCTTCAAACGGGACACCGAAAACGGGGTCTCTGGAGCCGGAGAAGGAACCACCTTTTACTCGACCGGACTCGGTCCGGGGAACAAACCGTACTCAACCCTACCACCTCTGACCAGTGGAACCCTCCTGGACCCACGAGGTCCTCTCCGAACCCTCTCTTCGACGACGTCACGAATCCCCACTCTCACATACAGGTCTTACCCAGAGATGTCATTTCCTGAAAGAAAGAGGAATCTATAACACTTCTTGTTCTAACAAGTGAAACTGGACGAGGTACTTCTGCAAAGGGACGTTATAAAGTAGGGTCGCAACAGTATCGGGACGGAACACCCGAGCCCTCGAGTCTCTGGAACCAACCTGGGTGTCGTCACCTTAGGAAAAAAAAAAAAAAAAAGGTGAAAAAAAGGAAGATATTATAAAAGTTATCTTTAACTTAATTACTCAATTACTTTACGTCAACCTATTTGTAAAGAAGTATAATGAAGAAACAAGACAGACGAAACAAAACGAAACTTCTACAACTTTCTTTTCAATTTTAAATAAATAAGTCTGAAATTTGAAAAGATTAACTTCAGTACTTTTACAAGGACATCAAACTTAACCACATCATTAGTTTTAACCGTTTTTTCATTACAAACGGTTCGGATCGTGAAAAGGCGTTCCGTAACAAAGATCGAGTCGTATAACAACACCCTTGTCTGAACTTCGTCAATCCAAAGACACATGAACTTCGGGTTCTTCCACTCCAACCGGGAGAACGGTGGAGGTAGGACATCTCCCAGGGCCCCCCAGACCCATGTCGTGCATACCAGAGTAGCACTACGGGTACTTCTAAAATCAGCCGAGAAGACAACGGTAGTCCTCGTACGTACCCGTCCCGGACCGGTCCAGTCTCGTCGTGTCTGTAAGACTCCGAGGTGTCACACCGAAGACATAAACCGTCTCATCCAAGTCGTCAACCGGGACCCGGTGTGTCGATCACCGTCCCTATTATAGACTTGTGTCCTTAAGACCAAAGGGAAAGGGAGTGAAGACGATGTTCTCGTCTTATTTCTTAATATGTAAAGTCTCAATTCAGTGGTTGGTAAACTCCTTAGACCTTTCTTGTAGAATCAAAATTTAGACTACACCATTTCATCCAAATGTACGTCAAAAATTTTGCAGTCTTTCGGTCTATATTAGAGGGAGTCGAACATATCACAAATAAATTCATTTGAATTTATCAAAATTCCTCCACACCCATATCGGTTTCCCCAGAAGGAACCTCAACTCTTTGTCCCAGAGAAAGACTAAGAGTCTGTCTGCACGACGAAGTACAAATGGAACCGGAGACGGAGGGCGTCTCGATAACTGGCTCCTGTCGGGTAGAAGGATGTGACCTCCTCGATCGTCTGTACCACTAAATCCCTTTGTACCAGGACGAAAAGTGGGTCCCGTCTTAAAGTGATTCAGTCCTTTATCACCGAATCAGACAAATTTCCTTTCTCATATCAAACTCTTTAATTGAATTTGTCGAAAGACCTACAATCTCTGTGTGAAACCGACTGACCCATATACCTCTCGACAGGACCCATCAACACGAGTCCGGGTACAACGAAACCCTTTGCACAGACCTCGATTCAAACCCCCGGTAGGACACGACCCAGTCCCTACAGATTCTTAGGTCCACGGAACAGTAGGAGACATGTCCCTGACGAACAGGTGACACTAGGGGTCCCGGACCACCTCCGTCAGACCTTACACTGAGACTGAATCAGGATCCGACCGTAAGACCGACACAGGGTCCTCGGTCTAAAAAGACGTCACGTAAAAGGTACTATCGTCATCGGAAAAAGTCTTGTGTCCGAAGATAGAACGTATATACACAAAAGCCCCGGATGTCTCGAAGGGGAACCGTCATGGGACCCTCCAGTGTATGTAACACCTAACCAGACGTCTCGTATGACGTACCTCTCCCTCACGTCAAACATGTCGTACTTACTACTAGTGTCTAGACGGCGTGTACATGTCAATTGTAATGTCGTTCACAACGACATTGTGACGAATTCCTCCGGCGTCAGTGTAACGAGAGAGAGGAGGTGATGTCTCAAAGGTGTTGTGTAACAATAGTACGAACGTAATTTTCGTATCCACAAGAGGAAAATATCCGTCACGGAGTCAAATATATGTCATACAACTTTTACATTTTACCTTGTTAATGACTTCCTTAGACAGTTGTGTCCCTTAAACATGTTTTACGTCCACCAAGAAGAATACGTGTTCGTAGAGTGCAGTTGTAACTTTGTACATGGGTCTAAGGTGGGTTGGACGACCGTACAATGCCATCAATTACAGACGGTACAAGTGGGTGTTTCTAGTCCAGAAAACTTCACGTTTACCTCACTATACTCGTTATTTTGACCGGTAGAAGACCATGTAAGGATCAATAACACTTCCAGCTTGACTTTAGACACACACCAGATTGCTGGGAACGTGCTGGGAAGTGGGGAACCATAAGATATTAGTGAGTACCTTCAACCTAGAGAATGCAATTTGTACTCCTGTGTTCTCTCTTCCATGAAATATACTTCTGGATTTATACAACAAAGGTAATATGATTGGTGAACATAGTCCACAATATGTGTGACTCAATATAATAACATGTGTGATATGTAATCTTTTAACAACCTTTTAACTGATACACGAGAGTCCAAAAGGGACACACTACTGATATAGGATACTGATCAGAACCCCTGATTGAACTGTAGACGAAATCCCTTGTCACCGAGGGATAGGAGGAACAGGGGTAGGTATACGTCTAGACAGACGGTGACAGACTCTTCGGTGGATACAAGTTTGGAGAACCTTAGGAACTTCCTAAACTAAAGTATCCATTCCAGTAGGTCGAAGAATTATGGAACCTCTGGGGGAATTGAACACAGGTGACACTGGTACCTTTCTCCTCAGAGTAGGTCCATCGGTTCCATTATTGACAGGTAGACGCCCCGGAGAACAAGTAGGACTCAGCAGTAGCCGTCTACAGACGTGGCTTTCTGAGAAACCGACGTCACCTATTACACGGGGACCGAGGGTTTTGTGTCCGATATCCTCTTTGTCGGACTATTGGACTTGCGAGAACGGAGACACGTCGAGGAAGGACCGACAGTGGTAGAGACTTCTCTACACCGTGGCACTCCCAGTCGGAACTCTTGTGAGCTGACCTCGGTCGTGACTCACGGGTCCTAAGTTCGTCGTACGTCCGACGGGGGTCCCACTGGACCGGTAGATGGTCGGAACCTCGGGACGAGTCCCTGTAGACGGTCACTCTTCCTAGGGTCTCATCGGTGCAGATATGGTAGACGACACCGAGGAAGGATGGTTCCTCTCTCACTGTCTCTTTTTCTCCAGGGACCCACTCAGAGGATTATCCTAATCCCTTGTCAACGTCCCAGACCTACACTTGAGTCGGTCCCCACTCCATACTCTCGCTCTCCCGAGACAGGTATTTACGAGGGTACCTTGACTCCCGAATGACCCAGTCGTAAATCTCATCCTAATTACAAAGGGGTCAAGACATTTTGGGAAGTCTCAAGTGGTAGACTACGAGAAAATTAATGGACTAAAATAAAAGGAACGGGGTCGCCCACTCTTCTCTGCGACGAGGACTGGAACCCTCTCAAGGTCCGTCATAAGGGAGATCAGGAAAGGACGTCAAGAAGGGATCCGACACCATCCATGCAGTACGTTCACGACTAAGGGAGAGTCGACTTCTGTGTTCCCCGAACAGAGAACCACGGGTTACACTCTCTTGTCTATAAAGTCTATAAAAATTTGTGAAAACATGTATCAAGGTGGGAACCCAACCCTTCTAGGGGACCTCTTCCCTAACCGATGGGTGAGGTCAAAAGAACGGACCTCTTAAGGCACCTGTCTCATGGGACCACCCGATATCAGGTACCCCCACAACGTTTCTCAACCTGTACTGACTTCGCTGAATCGTACGTCGTGAAGACGACCTTCTCCCCTCACCACCAGAAGGTCAATGACCTTCACATTGTCAAATGCCCCAGTGTTACTCAGCTAATGTCGATTCGCTGATTGTGAAAGGTGGTTAATTTGACTTACAATAGTCTCTACTTGAAGGTTCCGTCCTGTAAATGAGGAACGGAAGACGGACGACAAGTATAAGGAGGAGTAGGATTGACCCGGACGAGTAGGGGTCACCTGAATTGTGTAACCGATTAAAAGAAATGGGACACTATCACACTCTCAATCTGTGAGAAAGTCAAGATGTAATCCCAAAAGTGTCTCGTATCTTCCTATTAACTGGGTAACTTTAGGTTACTACAAAAGGAAAGGGGAAACAAGAGACGTCAGGACCCCAAAGTGACATTCACGGGTGTCAAGACGAGAGAGTCTACTTGAGGAGAACTGGAAAACTTACAATCAAGGTAAGAACAATAAACATGGGACATATTACGCTACATGGTACAAAAGGGAGATGAGTGGTAAATTAACACGTAGGTGGGTGCCGAAAATAAACACACGAAGAGCTAGAAGGTAGAAGATAGACTCGGATAAAAACAAAATGACTTTTTATTTGATAAAGGATGTCACGGTCGTTGACTGTTACCTGAGAAAAAAAAAAAAAGTATTCTACAGAATGTAATTTCACGAAAAGAATCGTACCTGGTGACAAATTCCGGGTTAATATATACGTATCGTGATACCTGAACGTGATTAACGGGGAGTCTTAGGTCTCCGGAGTTAAGGAAGCCCTACTCTTCAGACTGAAGTGACGTATAGAATTGGGTGAACGTCTCCTAGTCTGAAAAGAGAGTCTTTACCCCACTACCCTACTCCGACATACAGACACTGAATCCCAACAAGGGAGAAGGGTCCATAGATCTGACTCCTGGTATAAAAAGTCACCGAACTCCCTCTCCCCCAGAGGAATCTCTTCGGTTCATGTTTTAGGGTTAAAATACTGTTATCAGGGACACCATAGACAAGAAAGTGAGTCCCTTCCCCGATCTCCCAAGTCACACGGACTTGAGCCCGCGTGAGTCATATCGGGTTGGATATGACTCAGGACGTTGGTCAGGACGAAGAACCTGTTGGTTCTTCGTTCACGATAGTGTCGATACGTCACAGTTCCGGTCCTTACGTCCGTACATGTTGCCACGGATTCTGTGACGTCAGGATTACCTACTGTGTTTGGAATGTCCCTCCCTATCCACCCGACTCTCATCGTTAGTCCCAGGGGATCCTCTAGAGTCGGAGATGTCTCCCTCTAGTCACGATGGTTTGTGTCCCCACTAGTGTCCTCGTCCGTATCTACCTGTAAGTTCCGACAAGGGACAGTCCCGGACCCCGAAGGAGAGGAATATTTTCATAGGGGTCGGGTAAAGACGGACTACTAATACGAATTGAGTTTTTGGAGACTTGATCTTCCTACACGACGCTAACCTCCTTTGGTGAGAGGGTACGTGTCTTCCGTCTCTCAGGGAATGAAGACTTGACTTCACTTTCACTTTTTACTTTCAGCGAGTCAACACAGGTTGAGAAACACTGGGGTACCTGATATGTCAGGTACCTTAAAAGGTCCTGTTTTATGACCTCACCCATCGGAAAGGGAAGAGGTCCCCTAGAAGGGTTGGGTCCCTAGTTTGGGTCCAAAGGGTGTAACGTCCGTCTAATCAATGGTCGACTCGGTGTTCCCTTCGGGTTCTTATGACCTCACCCATCGGATAAGGAAGAGGTCACCTAGAAGGGATGGGTCCTTAACTTGGTCCCAGAGGACGTAACGTCCACCTAAGAAATAGTTGACTCGATAGTCCCTTCGGGATGAAGACTTCATTCAGATTTAGGTATCTTCTCCGAGACACCCGTAGTTGGTTCGACCTGTCGAGTCTCGTACTCGGTCGGTCGTTCGCCGTGGAGTGTCGTGTACCACCTGTAGTCGGACGTGTCTGTTGTTGTGGGTATCGTCTTTTTACTGGGAGTACCACCACCGAGAACAGAACTACGGTGTGGGTATCGTGGTTATCGTCAACTGTGGTTTCGTTACGTCTCTCTGGAGGTGGGGGTGGGTTCGAGGTGACTCTTCAACTCAGACTACTACAGGTATGTGTGTCGTTCCCCGAGACTCTTCGACTCGTGGAGACCACAACTCCACAGACAACTTTCGTTCCGTCCGGAGAGTTCTTGTAGTCTTTACTATGTGGTATAATTGTTTAACTTATTGTTTTTGGCATATAAGTAGGTTATCTATATCGTTTCAAAAACTGTTTTAAGTTTTGGGTAAATACTATTTTGAAAGTCTTTCACCTCTATCTCACTTAAATGGAGTTGTATTATTATTTCCGGTATATATCGTTTGGGTGTCGTTTGTAGTAAACATTATCATTTTTTGACTTTCTTAAAGGAAATTCTAGTCCTCGTTCGGTTTCTACAGGTGAGAGTTATGGAAATAAGTCATATCAAAACCTTCAGGATCGATACCGTCACTCTGTTCTTTTTCCTTAGGTTTAATCTTTTCTTCTTCACGTTCGCAGTCACAAACGTCTACCGTACTATGTATGTATCTATGTATGTACGATTTCTATAATGGTCTTTCGGGGACCTCGAGTAATTAAAACCATTTTAACATCCTATGTTTCCATTATGTGTATTTAGAAAACATAAGGATATGTAATCGTTGTTTTCTAGTTTTTAACTTTAGTTCCTTTTAGGGTAAATGGTAACGTTGTTTTTCTTATTTTATGGATCCTTATTCGAAAGGATTCCTCCGTTTTCTAGACACGAGTCTTTTGATTCTACGACTACTATCTTTAATTTCTACTGTTTGTCTACCTCTCTATTATGGTACAAGAACGTAATTTTCTTAGTTATAACGTTTTTACTGATATGGTGGGTTGTATTAGATGTCAAAGTTTCGTTAGGGATAGTTTAATGGTCACCGTAAAAAGTGTCAACAAATAAGTGACCGACACAATCTTGTTTTTAAAACGTCAAACATACCTTTACGTTTTCTGGGGTTTATCAGTTTCGTTAGAACTCTTTCTTTTTGTTCTGACCTTCTTGGTCTGAGAGACTGTAGTTTGATATGATGTTTCGTTGTCAGTAGTTCTGTCATACCATGACTATGTTTTTCTCTTTATATCCAGTTACCTTACACTATCTTTCGAGTCTTTATTTGGGTGCACGGACACCAGTCAATTAGACTGTCGTCACCCTTCTGTTACCTCTTTTCTATCAGAGAAGTTTTTTACCATGACCCTTTTGACTTGTCGAAGTACACTTTCTTACTTTAATCATAAGGGATTGTACTATGTCGTTTTGTTTGAGTTTTACTTAATTTTTGGATTTACATTCCGACCTTTCTAAGACTCTTCTTTCTTAAGTGACATTTTAAGAATCTTCTTTTGTATCCGTCTTGTGACTGTGTTTACTGTCGTCAGAGAAAAAACTGGGTGGAAAACGACAAGTCAACGGGTCAACACAGACTGAGAAACACTGGGGTCCCTGACGTCGTGGGGTCGGTCGGGAGGGACAGAGAGTGGTAGAGGGTTTCAAACGAGTTCAAATACAGTAACGTAGTCTCTAGCGACCCCAGGTCGGGGACGTCCTACTTACAACTTCTATTCTTTTATCTCCTCTCTTTTTCCGACTATAAGGAACCAAATGTATCTTTCGGTTATTTTGAGGTTCTGTTCTTCAAACGGGACAAGTGCCTCCGGTGTCCACGGGAGGGTCAGAGGGTTTCCTCACTTCTGCGTCTTGCAGAAGGGCAAGTCCAGAATCTTTGGGACCGTCTATTCACTTGTGTCCCTCGGAGATACGAGGTTCCCTAGTCGGACTTTTTCTCTCCCTCCCCCTTTCTCTCTTACTGTACCCCTCTGGTTCGACGAAACCACTCGCTCCGGGGAAATGAAATAAAAGTTGAAGTGAAAATATGGAGTTGAACATATATCTCCCTTTACTTTCTACGTTCCAGTATGTCTCAGTCGGTTTTGTAAGGTCGTCAAAACGGGAATAGCTTTGGTCCTAAAAAAGACGTTTGGAAAGTGTGTTTACTATAACACATGTAATAGAAGACCGGAACCTTCGGACACTTGTAAAATACTGGGAGAAAACTATTTCCGACGAGTTGGTCTTTTGAATAAAAGGGAGCTTCACAAAAAAGATATATAAAGATTAGATACAGTCGGAGTCTTTTATAGTTTGTCTCAATGTAAGAGTGTTTCGTTTCCACGTCACTCAATGTTCTTTCTTGGTTAATCGAGTTTTCAGACTACACCAATTTAAGTTCCGATGTTAACAAAAAGAATGTAAGGTTGATACAATTGACTACGTGAAGGTCTACGTGTCACCTATTCTCTATACCCTTGAATCGTTATTCGTAACTGGGCTATTACTTTAGGATGTGGTCGTGATGAGACTATTGAAAATTGAGAAACTTTCCGAGATACAAAATCCGAAGGGTACGGAGAGTGTCAACCCTCCGACACTTGTTAGTATACGTATAAACATTTTCAGACCCCTTTGGACGGTTCGTTCGATCTTACGATTGTCTCCCCCAAACTTAACTTTATAAGGAGAGTATAGATCCTCTGAATAATCGATATCGGGATTCGACTAAAAGAGGTCTCTTTCCACCAGTCCCTATCGGGGGACAATTACAGTCTCCTCAACCACTTTCAGTACTTTATCATTTTGTCTGTCTAAGACCAAAACCCCATCTAAGAGTTCTTTCGGATCCCTCGGGGAACTCAGGACTTCGGAACGAATTGTCAAGAAAAGGTGTACTGGGACAGTACCCACCCTAGAGGGCACCACCGAGGGCCGTTCTCTACGGTAGGTCGGTAAAGTAGGAGACTGGGAAGAAAACGGGAGTTAGAAAGGGTTGTAGTCCCTGAAAAGGTTACTTAACCGACAAGAGTGGTCTACTGGTTTTATGGGATCTCGTTACCTTTATTTTTGTTTTTATTTACCCTAGATTAATTTTCGTAAACATGAAGTTTCCTTTGGTATTTGTTTGTTTTTCTGTTGGGAGTCTTACCTTTTTTATATAAACACTTACCTCGTTGACTGTTCCCTTATTAGAGGTTTTATATGTCTGTCGAGTTCATCGAGTCATAGTTTTTTGTTGGTTTAATTTTTTACCAGTCTTCTAGATTTATCTGCAAAGAGGTTTCTTCTGTATGTCTACCGGTTTTTGTGTACTTTTCTCCGAGTTGTAGTGATTACTCTTAACCTTTAGTTTTGATGTTACTCCATAGTGGAGTGTGTTCAGTCTTACCGGTAGCAGTTTTTTAGATGTTTGTCATTTACGACCTCTCCACACCTCTCCTCCCTGGAGAGGACATGACAACCACCGTTACATTTAATCATATAGGTGATACCTCTTGTCACACCTCCGAGGAATTTTCTGATTTTTATCTCGATGGTATTACTGGGTCGTTAGGGTGAGAATCCATATATGGGTCTCTTTTAGTATTAAGTTTCTATCTACGTGGGGTCATAAACAACGTCATGATAAATGTTATTGGTAGTGTATCCTCGTTGGATTTACAAGTAGTTGTCTCTTTCCCTGTCTCAGAATCTTTTCAAGTTAGAAGGTTCTGACTTGGTCCTTCTTTACCTTTAATACTTGTTGTGTTAATGTTCGTGATTTTAACTTCGGTACTAGTTTTTAGAGGGTTTTTTGTTTGTGGGTCCTGGTCTACCGAAGTGTTCTCTTAAGACAGTTTGTAAATCACTTCTCGATTACGTATAGGAAGATTTTGAGAAAGTTTTTTTAACGTCTCCTTCCTTGTGAAGGTTTGAGTAAGTTGCTCCGGTGGTAGTGGGACTTCGGTTTTGGTCTGTTTCTATTGTGTCCTTTCCTTTTGACGTCCGGTTATAGTGACTACTTGTATCTACACTTTTAGGAGTTGTTTTAAAATCATTTGTTTTAAGTTGTTGTGTAATTTTCCGAGTATGTGGTACTAGTTCAACACAAATAAGGTCTCTACATTCCTAAGAAGTTATATACGTTCAGTTAGTGACACTATGTGGTATAATTGTTTAACTTTCTAATTTTTGGTATATTAGAGTTCTCTACGTCTTTTTTGGAATCTGTTTTAAGTCGTGGGTAAATATTAATTTTGAAGTTTTTTTACCCGTATCTTCCTCGGATGGAGTCGTATCATTTCCGGTACACACTATTCGGATGTCGTTTGTAAGAGTCACCACTTTTTGACTTGTAAGGGGGATTCTAGTCCTTGTTCTGTTCCCACAGGTGAAAGTAGTGATGATAAGTTGTATCAAGACCTTCAGGATCGATGTCGTTAGTCTTTTTTTCTTTTATTTCCCTTAGGTCTGACCTTTTCTTCTTCATTTGGAGAGTGACAAACGTCCACTCTACTATGACAAGTATCTTTTGGGATTTCTATGACATCTTTTAATGATCTCGATTAGTCACTTAAATCGTTTCAACGTCCTATGTTTTAGTTGTGTCTCTTTAGTGAACGTAAAGAGATATGATTGTTACTTTTTAGTCTTTCTCTTCAATTCCTTAGTTAGGGTAAGTGGTAACGTTGCTTTTCTTATTTTATAGATCCTTATTTGAAGGGATTCCTCTGACCAAGGTTTGTCCTTTTCCTCATGTAGTTCCGATAAAACAGTGGGACGAATAAATTGAATATACGTCTCTCTGCGACCCGACTTTCTTCGTGTTCGACCTTAGTTCTAACGACCCTCTTTATAGTTATTGGAGTCTATACGTCTACTGTAGTGGGAATACCGTCTTTCACTTCTCCTTGATTTTTCGGAGAACTACTTTCACTTTCTCCTCTCACTTTTTCAAACGAATTTCGAGTTGTAAGTCTTTTGTTTCTAGTACCGTAGGCCAGGTTAGTGAAGTACCCTTTATCTACCCCTTTGTCACAGTCTGATATAAAACCCAGAGGTTTTAGTGACGTCTACCACTAACGTCGATACTTTAATCTTCTACGAATGAGGAACCTTCCTTTCAATACTGATTGGATCTATCGTACAACTTTTCGTCTCTGTAATGAAACAGTTGTTTCCAGGCAGATCAGTTCCGATACCAAAAAGGTCACCAGTATATACCTACCTACACTCTCAACCTGACACTTCTTTCGATTCACGGCTTCTTAACTACGAAAACTTGACACCACAACCTCTTCTGAGAACTCTCAGGGAACCTGACGTTCCTCTGGGTTGGTCAGGTAAGACTTCCTCTAGTCAGGACCCACAAGTGACCTTCGTGACTACGATTTCGACTTTGAGGTTATGAAACCGGGGGAGTACGTTTCTCAACTGAGTAACCTTTTCTGAGACTACGACCCTTCCTAACCCCCGTCCTCCTCTTCCCCTGCTGTCTTCTACTCTACCGACCTACCGTAGTGGTTGAGTCACCTGAACTCAAACCCACTTGAGACTCTCAACTACTACCTGTCCCTCCGGACCGCACGACGTCAAGTACCCCAGTGTTTCTCAGTCTGTGCTGACTCGTTGACTTGACTGACTGACTGACTTCCTCTGTTTTCTTGACATGGGTCTCATAATATTCCGACTACTTTCTTTAGTTTCTACTGTATTTGTCTACTCTCTATAAGGTACAAAAACTCGTTCTTCTTAGTTATAACACTCTTACTGATATGATGGTCAGATGTCTAAGTCTGTCAAGAGGGACAGTTTAATGATTACCTTAAAAAGTGTCTTGATCTTGTTTTTTACAGTGTTAAACCTTTGTGTTTTTGAGGTTTATCAATTTGGTCAGAACTCTTTCTTCTTACCTCGACCTCCTTAGTTGGAAGGACTGAAGTCGGATATGATGTTTCGATATCAGTAGTTCTGTCATACCATGACCGTGTTTTTGTCTTCATATCTGGTTACCTTGTTCTCTCTTTCGGGTCTTTATTTGGGTACGTGGATACCCATGGAATAAAAACTGTTTCCTCCGTTCTTATATGTTACCGTGTTTCTGTCGGAGAAGTAAGTTACCACGACCCTTTTGACCTGTCGATGAACATTTTCTTACTTTAATCTTGTGAAGGATTATGGTATGTGTTTCTATGTGAGTTTTACCTAATTTCTGGATTTACATTATGGTCTTTAATATTTTGAGAAGTCAAGTCAAGTCAACGAGTCAGCATAGGCTGAGAAACACTGGGGTACCTGACACCGTACGGTCCGAAGGGACAGGTAGTGGTTGAGGACCTCGAACGAGTTTGAGTACAGGTAGCTCAGCGACTACGGTAGGTTGGTAGAGTAGGACACAGAAGGGACAGAAGAGGACGGAAGTCAGAAAGGGTCGTAGTGTTTTGAGAATCTCCTTTTGTATTCGTCTTGTAAACTACTATGTTTAGTTTCGTTCTAGGAGATACTGGGTGGAGGATCTCATTACCTTTATTTTTGTTTTCATTTATTCACCCTGGACTAATTTGAGTATGTGAAAACGTGTCGTTTCCTTTGATATTCGTTCCACTTTTCTTTTTGGAGTCTTACTCTCTTTTATTATCGATTACTTTGTTGATTGTTTCCTAATTAAAGGTTTTATATGTTCGTCGAGTATGTTAAGTTATGGTCTTTTTGTTAGGTTAGTTTTTCACCCCCTTTCTGGTCTTGTCTGTAAAGAGGTTTCTTCTGTGTCTACCGATTGTTTGTGTACTTTTCTACGAGTTGCAGTGAGTAATAATCTCTTTATGTTTAGTTTTGATGTTACTCTATAGTGGAGTGTGACCATTTTTACGGGTAGTAGTTTTTCAGATTTTGTACGACCTCTCCCACACCTCTTTTCCCTTGCGAGAACGTGACAACTACCCTTATAGTTAACTATGTCGGTGATACCTTCTCTCATACCTCTAAGGAAATTTTTGATCCTTATTTTGGTGGTATGTTGGGTCGTTAAGGTGAGGATCCCTTTATGGGACTCCTTTGGTTTTAACTTTTTCCGTGCACATAGGGTAACAAGTGACGTCGTGATAAATGCTATCGATCTCGTACCTTCGTTGATAGTTACCATCAGGTAACTATCTACTTACCTATTTCATCAACACCATATATATGTGTTACCTTATAATGAGTCGGTATTTTTTCCTTACTTGAACTCAGTCAAGACTCCTCCACCTACTTGGATTTCGGATGATATGTCTCACTTCATACAGTCTTTCTCTTTCTATTTATAACATATGATTACGTACATACGTCTTAGATCTTTTTACCATGACTCCTTAAACAAATGTCCCGTCGTTACCTCTTTGTCTGTATCTCTTATTTGAATACCTGTACCCCTCTCCCCTCCTCATCCACTCTACATACCTCTCTCATTGTACCTTTGAATGTAATGGTATACATTTTATCTATCGGTCACCCTTAAAAGACATGCAGAGTCCTTTAAGTTTGTCCCCGAGACATAGTTGGATCTCCCCACCCTAACCCTCCCTCTACCGTCTCTCCAAGTTTTCTCTCCCCTATATACATATGGATACCGACTAAGTACAACTCCAAACTGTCTTTTTGTTGTTTTAAGACATTTCGTTAATAGGAAGTTAATTTATTGTTTAAAATTTTTCTACACGTATCTATGTCACCTTACCCCGAAGGGAGTATCGAGTCAGCCATTTCTTAGACGGACGTTGCGTCCTCTAGGTCCAAGTTAAGGACCCAACCTTTCTACGGGACCTCTTCCTTTACCGTTTGAGTGAGGTCATAAGAACGGACCTCTTAGGATACCTGTCTCTTCGGACCGTCCAACGTCAGGTACCCCAGCGTTCTCAGCCTGTGCTGAATCGTTGATTTGGTGGTGGTGGTGCTACCTTATAATGTGTCAGTATTTTTTCTCGTTTCGTTACGACAAACGTCGTTGTACCCACCTGGGTCTCTAACAGTATGACTCACTTCAGTTTGAGTCTCTTCTGCTATAGTGAAGATATACCTTGGATTTTTTCCCATGTCTACTTGAATGAATGTTTTGTCTTCATCACAGTATACATTGTTTGTCTAAATAACAATGGTCCCGTATTCTCCCCCTCCTTATTTAACCCTCTAACCTTACCTGTATATGTACGATGATATATTTTTTATCTACTGATTATTCTTGGATGACATGTCCCTTGAGATGGGTTATGAGAGATTACCTGATATACCATTATATTAGAAATTTTTCTGATCTATATATACATACATACATATTGACTAAGTGAAACGAGATGTGGATTTTGATTGTGTCGTGACATTTAGTTGATATGAGGTTATTTTAATTTTTCTCTCTCTTCGTTGGTCAGTAATACATAGAGGACTATCTCTTCTGAACAGTGGGTTCTCCATTGGATAGGGTTTGGTAGACCAGAATGACACTAGGTCTAAAACACGGTTGAAAGTCAAATGTCACTCTCATGTGAGTTATCCAGGGTGTCCTTTTTTAGATGTCGTGTTTCTTGTGTAAAAGAGTTGTTTATTTAACGTTTCTTTGGAGTATCTCTACACCTACGATGGATACTCCCATTCTCTGTACTCTTTTTTTTATCAATTACATTAAATGTGTAATTGTTTTTTAGTATACTAGTAGAGTTATCTAAAATTTTTTAATAAACTGTTTTAAGTTGTAAATAAGTACCCCCTTTTTTTTTTGGGTTTTTGGTTGAGAGTCGTTTAATCATTATCTTCACTCAAAGGGATTTGATAACCCATAAGTACTTTTGAGGTGTGGATTGGAGTGTCAATTACAATCTGTCTCACGAAAAATTTTAGTCTTTGGCCCGTTCCTCGAGGAGAAAGTGGTCAGGGTGATTTAATTTGTATAACCGTCAGGGTCAGGCACGTTATCCGTTCTTTCTCTTTAATTTGCGGATCTATAAACTTTCCTTTTCTATATGTTAGGTAACCGTCTACTACAATGGATCACGTTCAAATCACACGAGCTGTCTGTCACTCCGGTTTGTCTGGTTTTGCACCCTCAAGTCTTGTCTCTTTCCAAATACCGACACGAGTCATTTTTGTCAACCGATTTCGGGGAGTTTGGGTCTTGAGGAACTTCCTATAATAACTTCATAAAAATTTCCGGTCCACTCCCGCCCCTGAAAAACGTTCCAACTCCGGACTCTTTTGAAAAGTGTATTACTTTATGCCTCTTCTGACACTCTAACTGAACCTCGTATCAAAGGGGGTGACAATTGTCGATCCGGACGTAAACGTCAGGAACCAACACAGGTATCGTGGAACAAAATTATTTATCCCTTTGTTACCATAAAGTTCCGTGAGAAATTTTCAAACCCTCGATTCTACGACGTGGTTTTATCCTATAACGTCAAATATAAACGACTTCTATGGATTTAAGTAGTTACTTTCCTTAAACAACGTTAGGTGTTAGTTACCGTAGGATAAAGGTTGTCAACATTATAGGAGAGGTCAAGAGGTGGTAAAGGGATATCACAAGTAAATAAAGAATGATAGAAATCTTCAGTATTTGTACCTTCTTGACTTTTTATCTTTCGTCTTTTCAAAGGTATTATAATGGTAGGTTCCGTTGATGTAAAATAACACAGAATATAGAAGAGGTACAAAACTTCAAAGACTTTAACCCTACGTTCAATATTAGTTACACATGTAAATTAAACCATAAGGAAAAAGAATTTTCAACAACAATTTAGTCACGAGTTTGAAATAAAAGTGGACGGTTTTTATAAGTAAAATTTCAATAAAGTTTATTAAACCGAAACTCAAGACTTCACGTACTATGCTTAAGTATAACGAAGAATAATACCAAAGTCATCGTCCTTTATTTTACTACACAAGGTTCAAAATGAAAAAGACCTCTTATAAACTTTGGTGAAAGGACGTTGAAAAGATTCTTATGTAACGGAAACTGATTAATTAAACAAAAAAAAAAATCAAAGAATTTTCGTTGCATCAAAAATTTTTTTACATAAAATAAATAAATAAAAACCAACGAGACACAGAAGAAACGGCATACCCGGAAGAGATCAATGTCGCTCACCCCCGAAAAGAAGCAATACCACATGACCGAAGAGTAAAGTCACCGAAGAGAACAACCCCTCGTGTCCGACATCCGCATTCCCGAAGTCGACAACGTGGTGCGTCCGAGTCATCAACACCAAGTCCTCGGGAGCTCACACACCCGAA
Organism: Capra ibex; assembly: GCA_006410555.1. Lineage (NCBI taxonomy): Eukaryota > Metazoa > Chordata > Mammalia > Artiodactyla > Bovidae > Capra > Capra ibex. The sequence goes on along the minus strand of SJYO01052474.1, from coordinate 37,527,275 downwards.
GTCACCAACACTGGGTACCTGAATCAACGAGGTGTCGTACACCTTAGAAGGTCTGGTCCCTAGTTTGGGTACAAGGGACGTATCCGTCCGCCTAAGAATAGATGACATGGTGGTACTTTTAGAACTGATTAAATTGAACTTCATTTAATGAAAATCCTCCCCAACCACCGACCGTTTGGATAAATTATAAAAGATAATAAATTTTTCCCCTCGAAGGGTCCACAGAAGCACCCATTTCTTAGAAGGACGGTCACGTCCTCGGTGTCCTCTGTCCAAGTTAGGGATTTAGCCCTTCTAGGGGACCTCTTCCTTTACTGTTGGGTGAGGTTATAAGAACGACCCTATTAGGTTACCTGTCTCCTCGAACTACCCGACGTCAGGTACCCCAGTGTCTCAGTTTGTCATGACTTTACTGATTCCTGAATCTAATAAATTCCTATATAATACAAATAGAAGGTATCCTCTCTCTCGTTAACTACGGATGGGTCTATTACCTCTCACTTCCATCTAAATCCAGGGTGACCTTTAATCCTGGACACATAGAGTCAAGTATTCAAACTTGAAAATTATTGAGTTATTATGTCTAAAAAATGACCGTTTATAAGATTGCCACTTTAATTCACCGTAAGAGACAGAAAGATAAACGTTTTTGTCACTAATAAAGGTAAGTACTGGGCGAAAAGTCGAGAGGATGGATACGTCCGAGTGCCAAACACGGCCGTCCACCGCGACATATGTTTTGTTTCACTGGTGTCCCTGCTAAGAGAGAGTTGTACCTTGAGTTGGCACTCTTTAAAGACCGAAATGATCAAATAAAAAATGGAGTGTAAAGTATTCAGTCGTAATGAACAGTACAGAGAATATACTTAAAAACAGAGAACTATGAGTTTAGTCTTTATAACTTTGACTCTATTGTAAACACACTACAGAGTACACGTCTCGTCAACGACAGGAACCTAATTGCCGAGTCTCCGACCGGGACAACCAAACGTATATAGTCACAAAGGGAGTTTTTACGTGTTTCCGTGATAGAGACCTGTGAGACACGGGGTTTGTCCCTATAGATACTCAGGACCAAACATTGTCCTATAAGGTAACAGTCGACTGTATGCGTCTTGAGGAATGGTTTCGAATCGTAAACGATCGTAGGGTGTCTCTTCTCGATTTCGTGTCATCCCTTTATCTAATTCAGCGTGAGTCCTCGACCCAAAGATCGAGAGAAAGCCAGTGGTCCATTGAAATCCGTTCAGGAGACTGAGACCCGGAATCACAGAACTAGATATCGTACTCCGTCAACCGGACGAAGTAAAGAACACAGAATTGTTTCTTAATAACATAATGATCTAAGATAGTAAAAACTCAAAATAAATTTCAGAAGGACTTGACTTATTTCAAAATTACCTTAAGGTTCATTTTGTTTTTAGTGGTCTATTTGGTGACTATATGTTTTATCGGCGAGATAGGTGTACGTCAATCTCCTTTTATTGACTAAAAATAGAAAATGTAACAAATCGATCGAAACCTCCCGACAGGATATATTAACGAGGACAATTATGTCTCACCCTTGAAAGAACCAAAAAAATAAGTGAAGAACGAGAGACTCACGGAGTCTTTCTTCCGTACTCTACACATGACAGACCTACACCCCACAAATACAGACCCACTGTAAGTACAGAAATAAAAAGAAATTACAGTAGGGTAGTCCCTTGTTCACACTATTATAAAGGGGGTTTAACACGTTTGGATTGTACCGAGATTTCTAGACATAGAGAGATGAAAAATTACGTCTTATATCTCAGACTCACTTGAGGTCCTCTACCACTACCTGTCCCTCCGGACCGCACGACGCTAAGTACCCCAACGTTTCTCAGCCTGTGCTGACTCGCTGAGTTGACTTGACTTGACTACCTCATATATTAGATATTTACTTGTCAACAAGCCAGTTTGTGCGAAGTGTTGGAGGTGAGGTGGGGGACGGAGACAGAGGAGGAGTTCCCGGAGTGAAAGAACTGGGGTGGGTGATTATGAGGACGTCCAGGGGTCGAACAGGACGTAAACTGTACCAAACCGGTTCCAAGGTTAGTCATATCTCTTCACTATGGGTCACTTCACAGACGTCTCTAATCTGAGACTTTTACATATTTGTTTACTTTCCAGTTCCGGTCCTCATCTGTCCTGTGTCGGGACGACATTCCTTTTCCTTTATCTTGGTCACTCTATTCAATCGAGTGGTCTGAAAATAAAGATGCGATATCTACAAGAGGTTTTATAAATATCATGTACCGGGCACGTACATCGAAATAACGTAACAGACTCGTTCGATTGTTACTAGCTAAACCTGTCAAACTTTACTAAAGGAACGAGGAGATTTAGTCAAGGAACAACCTTTCACTTTATCTATGGATTGTTCGTTTTATGTAATTACTTTTCTTTTGTATGATTGTAAACAACCGAGGAATGTTACACGGTCATGTCGAGAACCAGACATGGAAGAGTAGATTACAAGTGTCGGTAGGACCCTTCGTTCCCAAACGACAAGACTATAAAAACAGACCCAAATTCACGGTCTTCCAAATTCACGGTCTGGGTCCTCCGTCATTATGTCTCTTTCCTACCGTAGTGATGGACACCAGGGTCGGAGGGCGAAGGTGAGGAGACAACCACGAGTGAGACATGGTCGGTCGGACCTGAGGTGTGACAAGGAATTTGAGGGCCCGTGTGTCGACAGGTCCGGTAAAGGAAGGGAAGAGGAGACGGCCCTTATGGGAACGTGTCGACAAGTACACCGACTGGGAAGTAACGGGAATCTCGAAACGACTTTGCGGTGGAGTATGACTTCACAGGGTACGGGTGGGGGTGAAGGACGGATAGAACGAATCAAAAGTGAGGAATTGGAAATGGTGATCGTGTTATAGACAAAACGACTAAATAAAATAGATAATAACAAAGGGACACGGGTCTTCTCACGGACCGTGTATCAACAACATGTTATTACAAACACCGCACTTACTCACTCGTGTACTTGTTCACGAAAGAGGTACTAAGACGGAGGAGCGGACGACGAGCCCTCGTTTTGTGTAAGATCCCAAAACGTGTAGGGTGACGTTCATTGAAACCAAAGTAAGGACGTCTCATGTCCATAGGGGACGGGAGGACTTGCGTCTAACAGGAATACTTATGACATTCGACTTTACCACATTTCACTTCTTCCCCAATGAAATCCTGTCTAGAACGATTCTCTACGTGTTTTATTTACCTCTATTTCGTATCTACGAGTGTCTGTGTCAAGTTTCATACCGTCGAACTACGACTCGCACCACGGTCCTTCGCCGAGTCTCCAGGGGAAAGGGACGAACCTCACCCACGACGGGGGTGTTACCGACGATGTATCCTTCAGACTTACGACACAAACGAAAAGAGAAAAAAAAACATCTTTATTTTGAAGAGAAGCTTAAAGAAAACCAATTGTTTGTGTCCATGATTACATCCAGAAATAAAAATTAACCTCCTATTAACGAAATGTTACAATGCAACCAAAGACGGTATGGTGTTTCTCTTAGTCAATATTGGTATATATATCTAGGTGAGGGAGAACTTAGAGGGAGGGTGGGATCCAGAAAGAAGTTTCTCTACACCGTAAATTCGTTTAAAAACTTTTGGTCCCCTACGGGTATTGAAATACAATCTTTTTATTAAGAAACAAAGACTAGAGTGAGATTCTTCACAACCTGGAGGAGACCACCGGACTTTTCGGACCTATCCACCCTGACCTCGGACTGATGCTACAACCTTCCGGGGATGGTCCTTCCGGGAACGTATCGGTCGTACGACCCATGAGTTCGTCCGTAGGTAGACGAGAAGTGTAACCCTCACTGTGTCACCCCACTTTATCGGTGTTTGTAGACTGGACATTATGGCGGGTCCAAGAACTAATTCGTCATCCAATATTCCGGTTGTCGTCAGGTGACACCCATATGCATGTACCGTGGTCTCGTTGGGTAAGAAAAGAGACGAGGTGTACGAAGACGGGGTAGCGGAAGATGGAGGAAATCGACGTGTTCGAAGAGGTTCGGGGAACAAACGGTCCGGTGTCGACCTATGTACCCGAACTGACGAGCATCCGGTTACCCCTAATTTCTGACCAAGTGATTCGTTTCATAACACTATGTCCTTGAGTGCCTGTGGAGACCTCCCTCCTCCTTGTCTGTCGATTCTACTTGGTAGTTCTTCGACGGTCCGTTCCGAACAGGACAGAAGACTTCGTTCCAATAGTCACTTACACGTAAAACTCAGTATTGATGTAAAAAACGATTGAAAAATATAAGATGGAGAAATTTTTGTAATTTAGGAAACGGGACGTAAGGAGTTTGTTACGCAAAGATTAAGATGTAAACAACATAAGACACGTTAATGTACTCTACTGTAACCTCTTTGAAATCTTTTTTTCTCTAGTAAGACTAAACCATGTTTCTGATTCCTCCATCGACGATAGAAAGAATCTTACGACCGATTTGGAAATCTTACAAAAGCGTTTCTTTTATTTCAAGACTGGAGACTAAACCATGGACTTCGCTAGGTCTCGGGTAAGCACCGACTAATACCACGAGGTCCAAATTTACACAGGTCCGTAGAAGTAAAAAAAAGAAGAGGGTCGGGTCACGAGCACCTCCTTACTCGATCGAGTATCCGTTAGACCAGTAATTTGTCGATTTTCAAGGAGGACTATCAGATACAATCCATTCTACGAGGGAAAGAAAAATAAAGATTTTTATGTAATCCAAATTTTCAGATCCTTTATAAAACTGTCCTTTGGGATTCAAATAAATTAGTAGAGACTTTCAGACCGACAACCAAACTTTTACAGTTGGAGGTCACAAACAACTCACACTCGGAGATGGGAGTAAAGGAAAAGACGGTTGAGAAAGGGCCTGAGAAAAGGATAGGACTGTAAGACGACGTTAGAGTGAGTCAGGTGAGAACCGGAAAACCTTTGGACTGTAAGATACGTTTTGCTCCTATAAAGCTAGATTTTATAGATTGTTAAAACGACGACAAATCAGTGAGTCAGTACAGGTCGAGAAACGTTGGGGTACCTGACGCCGTGCGGTCCGAAGTAACAGCAAGTGATAGAGGGTCTCAAACGAGTCTAAGTACAGGTAACTCAGATACTACGGTAGGTTACTAGAGTAGGAGATAGCGGGGGAAGACAAGGACGACAGTTAGAAAGGGTCGTAGTCCCAGAAAAAGTTTCTCAGCCTAGAAACGTAGTCTACCGGTTTCATAACCTTGAAGTTGAAGTCGTAGTCAGGAACGTTACTTATTAGTCCTAACTAAAGGAAATCCTAACTGACCAAACTAGAGGAACGTCAGGTTCCCTGAGATTTCTCAGAGGAGGTCGTGGAGTCAAGTTTTTGTAGTTAAGAAGCTGTGAGTCGGAAGAAATATCAAGTTGAGAGCTTAAGCATGTACTGATGACCTTTTCGGTATTGAAACTGCTCTGTCTGGAGAAACAACCGTTTCACTACAGAGACGAAAAATTATGCGACAGATCCAAACAGTATCGAAATCGAAAAGAAGGTTCCTCGTTCGCAGAAAATTATAGTATCGACGTCAGTGGTAGGCGTCATTAAAACCTCGGGTTCTTTTATTTCAGACGGTAACAAAGATAAAAAAGGGGTAGTTAAACGGTACTTCACTACCCTGACCTACGATACTAGAATCAAAAAACTTACAACTCAAAATTTGGTCGAAAAGTGAGAGAAGAAAGTAGAAGTAGTTCTCCGACAAATCTACCCCCTCGTCTCCCGGGACACAGTCTTGCACCTACACGGGTACACGTCGGTCCGAACCTTTCGGGGTCTACGTTCCCTCTAAGACTGTACACGTAGATTAAGAAGAAAAAAAATTAATTAAAAAAATAACTTCCTATTAACGAAATGTCTTAAATCAACAAAAGACAGTTTGGAGTTGTACTCAGTCGATATCCATTTGTATATAGGGGAGGCAAAACTTGGAGGGAAGGTAGAGGGAGGGGAAGGGTGTGGAGATCCAACTATGTCTCGGGGACAAACTTAAAGGACTCGGTATGTCGTTTAAGGGCAACCGATAGATAAAATGAATACCTTACATTCAAAGGTACAATGAAAGAGGTATGCAGAATGGGAGAGGAGGGGAGAGGACTACAGATATTCAGGTAAGAGAGACAGACAAAGAGGTGACGACATTTATTTAAGAAGTCATGGTAAAAAGATTAAGACATATATACACAATCTTATGATATAAATAAAAAGAGAAGGACTGAGTATAGTGAGACATATTATCCAAGATCCAAGTAAGTGGAGTAGTCTTGACTGAGTTTACGTAGGGAAAGATACCGACTCACTATAAGGTAACACACATACGTGGTGTTGAAGAAATAGGTAGGATACCTACCTGTAGATCCAACGAAGGTACAAGATCGGTAACATTTATCACGACGTCACTTGTTACCCTATGTGCACGGAAAAATTTCAAACCAAAGGAGTCCCATATACGGATCCTCACCCTAACCACCCACTATAGCACCAAAATAAGGATCAAAAAAATTCCTCAGAGGTATCACAGAAGGTATCACCGACATAGTCGACTGTAAGGGTAGTTGTCACGTTCTCGTAAGGGAGAAGAGGTGTGGGAGAGGTCGTAAAGAAACATCTGAAAAACTACTACCCGTAAAACTGACCACACTCCACTATAGAGTAACATGAAAATTAAACGTAAAGAGATTATTACTCGTTACAATTCGTAGGAAAGTACACAAACAATCGGTAGCCATACAGAAGAAACCTCTTTAAAGACAAATCCAGAAAAGGGGTGAAAAACTAACCTAACAAACAAAAGACCATAACTCAACATACTCGACGAACATATAAAACCTTTAATTAGAAAATAATCAACAAAGTATACGATAATAGAAAAGAACAAGACTCCAAACAGAAAAGTGGAACGAATATCAAAGGAAACGACACGTGGTCGAAAATTCAAATTACTCCAAACTGAACAAATGAAAACAAAAATAAAGGTAATGAGATCCTCCACCCAGTATCTTCTAGAACGAAACTAAATACGGTAGCTCACCAGACGGATACAAAAGGAGTTTCTCAAAATATCGAAGACCAGAATGTAAATCCAGAAATTAGGTAAAACTCAAATAGAAACAAATACCACAATCCTTCACAAGATTAAAGTAAAAAAGTGTACATCGACAGGTCAAAAGGGTCGTGGTAAATAACTTCTCCGACAGAAAAGTGGTAACATATAAGACGGAGGAAACAGTTTTTATTCCACGGGTATCCACGTACCCAAATAAAGACCCGAAAGAGAGAACAAGGTAACTAGACATAAAGACAAAAACACGGTCATGGTATGACAGAACTACTGACATCGAAACATCATATCAGACTTCAGTCCTTTCAACTAAGGAGGTCGAGGTAAGAAGAAAGAGTTCTGACCAAACCGATAAAGACTTCACACTTTAAAAAACAAGATCAAGACACCTTTTACGGTAACTATTAAACTATCCCTAGTGTAACTTAGACATCTAACTTAAACCATCATATCAGTAAAAGTGTTATAAATAAGAAGGATGAGTCCTTGTACCTTATGGAGAGTAGACAAATACAGTAGAAACTAAAGAAAGTAGTCACAGAATATTAAAAGACACATGTCAAGAAAACAGAGGAATCCATTCAAATAAGAATCTATAATTAAGAAAAACAACGTTACCACTTACCCTAAATAAGGAATTAATGAAAAAGACTAAAAAGTAACAATCATATATCTTTACGTTCACTAAAGACACACAACTAAGACATAAGATGTTGAAACGATTTAAGTGACTAATCGAGATCATTAAAAGATATTATAGAAATCCCAAAAGAGACATGTCATAGTACAGTAGACGTTTGGCACTCTCGAAATGAAGAAGAAAAGGTTAGACCTAAGGGAAATAAAGAAAAAGAAGAGACTAACGACATCGATCCTGAATGTCTTGATACAACTTATTATCACTAGAACAGAACAAGAACTAGAATCCCCCTTACAAAGCCAAAAAGTGGTAACTCTTACAAACGACATCCGAATAGTGTGTACTGGAAATGATACAACTTCATCCGAGGAAGATACGGGTAAAAAAACTTCAAAATTAATATTTACCCACGACTTAAAACAGTTTCCAAAAAGGACGTAGAGAACTCTAATAGTATACCAAAAATAGAAAGTTAAACAATTATACCACATAGTGTCACTAACTGAACGTATATGACTTCTTAGGAATGTAGGGACCTTATTTGGGTTGAGCTAGTACCACATACTGGAAATAGTACACAATAACTTAAGACAAACGATTTTAAAACAACTCCTAAAAATGTAGATACAAGTAGTCACTATGACCGGACATCAACACTATGACCGGAGAAGACACAACAGAAACAGACCAAAACCAAAGTCCCACTACCACCGGAGTAGTTTACTCAAACCTTCACAAGGAAGGAGACGTTAAAAAACTCTCAAAATCTTTCTGTACGTAATCGAGAAGAGATTTACAAACTATCTTAAGAGGATACTTCGGTAGACCAGGACCCGAAAACAAAAAACCCTTTCAAAACTAGTGTCGAAGTTAAAGTCACGAACATCAACACAACAAGTATTAAAGGTAAAGAAGGACCAAGTCCGAACCTTCTAACTTGAAAAGATTCTTAGACAGGTAAAGAAAGTCCAAGTATTTTCAGAGGAAATTAGGAAACATAAAGACGTAACAGACAACATTGGAGAGGAAAAAGTAAAGATTAAAACAACTAAGAAGAGAAAAAAAGGACTACTCTGACTGTTTTCCAAATAGTTAAAACAAATAGAAGAGTCTCTTTGTCGAAAGTCAAAATAATTAGAAATGATAACAAAGAAAGTAAAGAAAAAGTAAATAAAGACGAGTCTAGAAATACTAATGAAAGAAAGATGATTAAAACCCCAAAAAAACAAAAAGGTCAACCAAATCCACATTTCAATCCAACGGATAAGCTACAAAAAGAACAAAGAACTCCATCATAATATAACGATATTTGAAGGGAGAATCTTGATGAAAACGACGTAGGGTATCCAAAACTCAACAGTACAAAAGTAACAGTAAACAAAGATTTTTCAAAAAATAAAAGGAAAAATAAAGAAGTCATTGGATAACCAATAAATTTTTTACAAAAAATTAGAGGTACACAAATACAAAGAATCAAAAAAAGAATATTAACTATAGATCAGAGTATCGTAATATCAGCCTCTTCTACGAACTAGACTAAAGTTAAAAGAATTTAAATGACTCCAAACTAAACACTGGGTTCTACACCAGATAGGACCCCTTACAAGGTACACGTGAACTCTTCTTCCACATAAGCAGACGTAAACCTACCTTACAGGACTTCTATAGTTATTCTAGATAGAGTAGATTACATAGTAAGTTCTGAACATAAAGGAATGATTAAAAGACAAAACTACTAGACAGGTAACCACACTCACCCCACAATTTCAGAATATGATAATAACACAATGACAGTCGTAGAGGAAAATACAGACAATCACAAACGGAATACATGACTCCTTGAGGAAACAACCCACGTATTTAGAAATGTTAACAATACAGAAGGAGAACCTAACTAGGGAACTAGTAATACATCACAGGAAGGAATAGAGAATATTAGAAACAAAATTCCAGATAAAAAAGACTATACTCCTAACGATGAGGTCGAAAGAAAACGAAGGGTAAAGGTACCTTATATAAAAAGGTGGGAGAGTGAAAGTCAGATATCCACAGAACTCCAGACTTCACCCAAAGAACATCTGTCGTATATATACCCAGAACAAAAACATAGGTTAGTCGGTCAGACACGGAAAATCAACTTCGTGAATTGGGTAAATGTAAATTTCATTAATAACTATATATACAGGGATAAAGGTAAAAGAATTAACAAACTCCAACTAAAACATCGAAAAAAGAAGAGAACATAAAGAACTGATACATTCAGGGAAATTATAAACAACGTTTCGATCAAACTACCATGACTTAAGAGAATTGAAAACGAACAGACTTTTCAAAAATTAAAGAGGTAGTTAAAACTTACTCTAGGAACGGTCCATGTCATTAGAACCAACATCTAAAAGGGAAAATCATGAAAGTTATATAGGACGGTAAGTGAAGGTCGGACGTCTCAAAGACGACTTTCTAGTCGACAATTCGTATACCTCAAAGGGAACATACAATGAACAACGAAGAGGGAACGACGAAGATTATAAGAAAGAAACACAAATAAGAAACAATCAAACTAATCATACATAGAACCACACAAAGAGGAATCCAAATAGGACATACCCTGAGAAGTACGGAGAACCTGAACTAACTAATAAAGGAAAAGGTACAATCCCATTAAAAGTTGATATTAGAGAAGTTTTTAAAAGAGTATGGGAAAGAAAAAGAGAAAAAGAAGACGACGACGACGATTCAGTGAAGTCAGTACAGACTTAGACACACTGGGGTATATGCCGTCGGGTGGTCCGAGGGGGTAGGGACCCTAAGAGGTCCGTTCTTGTGACCTCACCCAACGGTAAAGGAAGAGGTTACGTACTTTCACTTTTCATTTTCCCTTCAGCGAGTCAGCACAGGTTGAGAAGCGCTGGGGTACCTGACGTCGGGTGGTCCGAGGAGGTAGGTACCCTAAAAGGTCCGTTCTCATGACCCCACCCCACGGTAGCGGAGGAGACGAAAAAGAAGACCCTGGGATGTCATGCTTACAACCACGTAAACTATGACAGGGTCTCCAGAGACTCTGATGGGAGCCAAGAAGAGTAAGAAAAATGAAATAAAACGAGAAGTCTTCAATAAAGGTGGTAAAATAGAAGGTCGAGTGACTAAGTAAGATGACAAAGTCTATGAGACGATAATTAAGGAAGATCTCATAAAAATTAAAGTCATTAACATAACAAACAGAGACATACAAATAGAAATTAAGAAGATCAGAAACAATTAACTAAGAACGTAAAAGTGGTAAAACAAAAGTTCCAAAAACTAGTAGAAATGATAGTAATAAGACTTAAGAAAAAGTCCATCAAACGGATAAAGGAGAAGTAAATAAACCTGAAGACACAAAGATCAAACAAGGAAGTAAACACAGCATAAAGAGACGGAAAAGTAATGAAAAAATTTTTTGAATGACACAAACTCCAGACGAGAAGTGTCCGAAGTTTCAAATTAAGAAAGAAGGAAAACCAAAGACGGGAGGATTCCAACCAGGTCACCAAACACATTCAAACACATATCCCACTCTAAACACGACTCAAACACAAACAAACAAAAAGGAGATTCCCGTTCAGACTCACACCATTAGGACAGACGGCTACTAACCCAAAAATGAAAACAAAATAAACAACAAATCTACTCCGCAGGACGTGTCCCACGATGACCACCAACCCAGAACATAAGTCCACCAAAGGAAACACGCTCAAGAGTGATAAACTAGGAGATGTCCCAGTCAAGAGACCATCAGATCACAGAACCTCAGTCACGAGGGTGAGGTTTCCGAGTCCCGAACTAGAGACCAGTCTTGACTTCTAAGGTGTTCACCAAACAATCCCGTAATTCACCTTAATTTTGTTTATAGGTTTTTGTTCTTTAGTTTCTACTTGGGGTCTGTTTACCGTCAATGTTTTAGTCCGTTTATTCTTGATTTTATTACCTTATATGTGTATATGTATATGTGGGTACCCGTTTCAGTTTTGTCAGGTTGTTTTTATTTCATGTCACTAACATGTGGTCTAACTGGACCACTTGTTTCCTTTATTTTTTAATATAAACGGTCAATTCTTGTTTTAATTGATTTCCCTTTTGACCTTTTGTTTTGATTTCGTTCCACAGTCCACCCCTTATTTCGTTACTTTTGTTTTGATTGTATATAACTCTCCTTTCCTTCTTTTCTTTTCTTTCTTTCTTATCTATACGTTTCAATTTATCTCCATCTACTTCTAAATACATGTAATTTAATTGACGGTCCCCTTCTCTTGTCATCTTTTTCGTTTGTTTCCTTATTCACATCTTTTTATTATCCAAATTTTTTAATTTTTAATCTCAATTTTTTTTCTCTTTTCTTTTTTTTTTTTCTTTTGAAGTGTCTTGACGTTTTCGGGTTGTATCTCCGTCTCCAAATATCGTTGTTATTTTTTACGTTACCTTCCCCTTTTTTCGAGTTTTCGAATTGATCTACAGAATCACGGTTATTTTAACTGTGATGTTGTCTCACCCCCATTTCCCCTTTTTTTTTAGGTTTTCTTAGATGTCTTGTTCAGTTTTGCATTATTATCTACAAAAAGAACTCAGTGACGACAGTCTCAGGAAAGGGGGTGACCCTCAGTGTCAGGTGGAGTGGAGGGATCCTACGGAAGGTTGTGACACGACTAGAGACTTGGACGACACCCCCGTCGAATCCAAGATTAGACCAGGATGAGGACACACAAGAACGGAAGTCACAGGTGTCGATAGTCTTGATCACACAAAAGAAAACACCCTTGAGAGTTACTGGAAAATATATAAGGTATCTCAGACGGATCAACTAGAACACCTAAATTAGACGTCGACATGTCGACCACCCTTCCAAAACCCACAAGAAGGAATCGGTGTGACGGGGACCCAAAGTTAACACCAAAATAGAGGTGGAGACGTACACCCAGCAGGTGACCCCAAACGAGGACACAGACGGGACCTCCTGAACCCAAATGGGGACACTCCCAGTCCACACCTTCACCACATCGACGAACTCAGTGTCCCTAAGACCGGTGTAGTCTATGAGTCTCCTCAACCTCCGATCCCTTCGTCCTTTATATCACGAAGTCTTTACATACCGTTGGTCATAACCGTTTATACGAGGTCATAAGAACGGACCTCTTGGGGATAGAGACTGTCTCTTCGGACCGTCCGGTGTCACATGTCCCAACGTTTCTCGACCTGTGATGGCTTTGGTGGGACTCGTGTATCTGTGTTCTGAGAAAAACGGACACCGTCGAGACGGGGTCACTCTCAACTTGGACTTCCACCACGCCGACGAACCGAACGCCCCTGGGACCTTCGTGGTTCACACGTCCCTGTGCCTGACGAAGGTGGCGTCCTTAATACCGGGAAAGTCTCAGAAAAAAAATCAGAGAACATCTACCGTTGGCTTACCGGAGAAACCGGTCAGAAAAAGGTATGGAGACGGGCAAGTCCGTGAATCTCCCGAGGTGACGGACCCCAGGAAGAGACAACAAGCCACGTAGTCCGTGTATTTCCCCGGGGGGACCGACCCCAGGATGAGACATCCAGCCACGTAGTCAGTGAATTTCCTCGTGGGACCCACCCTAGGATGATACATCAAGTCACGCAGTCCGTAAGCTACCCGGTCGGACAGATAACAAGTCGATGACTACGACCACACACCCTCTCTCTCCGATACCACTACCGAGGTGGGCGATGCCCACTGAGTCGTCACAACGGAACGAGGGTACCAACGGGCCGAAAGGAGGTGCTCGTAAAGGGTAGTGTCAGAGGAGGGAGTGTAGGGGAACTAGGCAAAGAGTCGTCAGTTGTCGTCGGGAGCGGAACCCTAACAAGGTGTTAGGGATTTGAGGTCGAGGGTCCACGACGTAGAAGGTCCCTTGGACGTACGGACAGGACCCATACATACCGACGTCGTTCCTGACAGACTAAGAGTAAGGTAAATCCAACGGTGTCTAGTGGACAAAGTGAGAGTCGGAATTTACAAAGAGGAGACTGAGTCTGTCAACAGGGCTACACCCCTAGTCTGGGGACGAAGTCAAGGGGGTGGGAGACTCCCGTCCAGGTCAGGATGATTGTGAGGACAAAAAGGGGGATCAAGGAAGGATGATGGTTCAAAAAACACCAAGATATTTAAGAAAAGACGACCAGTATATGAGGACAGATGAAAGTCGACCACAAGACGTACATGAAGACACAGACTTCTACATAAGGACTACACAGATACCTCTCTCTACGTGAGGTGTAGGTGGATGAGAAGGTGGTAGAACAAGAGAGGGATTAAGAAAAATTAATCACCAAAAAGGAGTGGAAGGGTCGGGTAAAAGTCGCGAACAACTCCTGAAAGAGATATACATCGGGACTTCTACTTCCGGGACTTTGGTAGAGACACTACCTGGGTCTCTAGGTTTCTCCCTGGAGGTCACCGGGGTCCCCGAGGGTCTACGTCTCGAGTCGGACCCGTCGTGCTCCAGTCACACTAAGTCTCCCAGTCAAAACAGGTACGAACAGGTGAACTCGTACCGACGGACTTACGTCGTCCAGACGGACCTCTCGTCGAAGGGTCCCGGTCTTATTCCACTTTACTGTACTTTACTGTCAGTGAGGGGGTCCCGGTACACCAATCCGGTACTGCTTTTATCTTACGTTTGAGTCTGGACGGCAGAGATTCACATACTCTTTCGTGTTCGGTCTTCAAGGAAGGTCTATCGATCTTCCAGACCTTTAATTGTCTTGGATTTCCTGTGAATAAGACATGGTTCGTCCCACAAACGTGTCGGTGTAAAACAGGAGTTCGTGGAGATACTTCATCCCGATTGGGGTGGACAGTAGGTAACTTGTCTACTCCTTGTCTCCGAGTTCGTACTTAATGGTGGGTGCCACGTCAGAGTCTGACGTCAACCGGTCGGACCGGACAGGTTGGACCGAGTGACAGGGACAGTGGTGGAGGTACCATAATACGAACTAACAGGTTCTGACTGTCCCTCGAGACACCGTCAATGTCATTACGGACGGAGACTCATTGGGGTTATTGTTTTTCGTTTACTAAATTAACAATGATTCATGTCTACCTATCTCCCATCGAAGAAAGATTGTGACCTCAGGGAACGGTTTTTGTTTTTGCTTATAAATCTAAGGAACATAGACCTCTACCCCATAGAGAGGGACTCAACATGGACACTGTGTACCTTCCGGAGGAAAGAGGTTCTAAGGGAGACATACCCCAGGCCCGTCCGTCTCTCCCTGACTTGACAACCTCCCCACCCTTCTGTGTCTTCCCGGTACACAAGTCGAAACACTCGGGTCCTAAACGTAGGTCACATACACACACCCCGGACCCCGGACCCCGACCTACGAAGATCCCGGAGAGACTGAACGTGGTGAAACATCGTAAAGGTACGGGTATCGTGTACGCCGGGAGTGGTTGGGGACTCGGTCACCAACATATCTGGTCTCGTGGTCCCGAAACAGGTACAGGAAATTGGAGAAGTTGACAGGTTGGGTCGAGAAGAGTTCACACAGGGACTCACGACTCTACGAGGGGCGGCCCCCAGAGTGGGGGTCACCTCCGTCAGCGATAGAAGACACTGAGTCAAGGACGAAGGTCTCTACTCAGGTGACCTGTGAACCCGGAGAGTACCTTGTGTCCCCGAAGTGGACTCCGATCCGCGGGAGGGGGTCTGTCCGAAGCACGGATGGACGTCGACCCAGGATCAAGTCGGAAGGTATTACTTTACGGTACTAGACCCCCTGAATTCGACGTTTGTGACTAAAGGGTGTCGAGACCTCCAGACTCTAGTACCACGAGCACTCTCGAGGGTAGAACCGAATGTCTACCGGTGGAAGAACACAGGAGTGTACAACCTCTGTCCCCAGAAATCACAGAGAAGGAAAATTTTCTTGTGATTACCGTAGTGAACTTGGAGTGGGAATACTTGAGCAAACTGGAACCATTGAAGGACTCTCCCGGACAGAGGTCTTTGTCGGTGGGACCCCCGATATACTCAACTCCCCCACCTCCATGTGTGTAAATTGTGTCACTCAGACATAAAGTCAAAAGACGATACTACTAGATTCTGGTCGACTGTGATGTCCAGTTCGCACAAAACGGAACCTTCACTTCTCCCCTTTACGTCACTCCAAAGTCCGAGACAACAACAACAAGTCAGTGATTCAAGACAGACTAAGAAACGCTAGGGTACCTGACGTCGTACGGTCCGGAGGGACAGGGAATGGTAGACGGTCAAACGAGTTCAAGTACAGGAAACTTAGCCACTACGATAGGTTGGTAGAGTAGGAGACAACGGGGGAAAAGGACGGGAGTTAGAAAGGGTGGTAGTCCCAGAAAAGGTTACTCAACCGAGAAGTGTAATCCACAGGTTTCATAACCTAGAAGTCGAAGTCGTAATCAGGTCACTTATAAGTCCCAACTAAAGTAAATCTTTAGTCCGAGATCTCTATCAACTTATTATATCAGGTACAGTTCCAACACTTACCTCGGAGTCTCGATACGGACACGTACTTGTGTTCCCTCCCCTTTTTGTCCTCTTACCCGAGAAGGACCCATTATGTGAGTGGAACCCGTGGTTTTGGTAAGTAGTTCCATTCCTTATAAGATCACGTTATATTTTTTTAGTTTTAAGTACGTTTTTGAAGTGTTACCTGTTATGTAATTTTAAAATTTGGTTCTGTCCTAGTCATGATGACTAAAAAGGAAAACACAGTCTGAGGTGACACCGAATCGTGTCGTGACGAAGATTATGGAAGTGTAACTGGTGGGGTTCACTTGAAAACAGACTAATGTAAACGTCGAAGACTATCACCCAGGTGTCCCGCGTCACGTATATTGAGGTTTTCTTCTGTCCTTTCTTACACATGCCGCGGAGGATACACGAAGTAGATGTTTTTTCAAGTACTGGATTAGACTCAAACCCACAAATTGAGAGACTCTCGGTGCTTCGTGAAACATTACTCGACTCCCACACCTCCGTCCTTCCACTCCACGTCCGTCCGTCCTTCCAACAGACGTCATTAGATTCTAATCACAAGTCGTCCACCGACACCAGGTGTCTTACGAAAGTGTGTACGACAGAGGAAAGTAAGGTAGAAGACACCTCGTCACCGATGACAGAACAAGGTCAGTGTCCCTACACCACGGACTATGGACCAACCGTGAGTGACGTACGTGTGAGAAAGAGACAAAACTTTACTTATAATCATATACGGTCGTTATGAGGGGTCCCCCTCCTTTCCTTCTTGGGGGTTTTCCTAAAAAAATCGAACTTTGACAGTTGAGTCGAAGGTGTCAATGAGACGTTCCGACTAAAACAGAGTTTCTTCAATAAAGGGTTACAATCACTCGTAGGAGAAGGAGGAGAAAAAGAAGAAGACTTACTTACGTAATTATGTACTTCTGTATCTACTTGTTTAGTTACCGTTAGTTACCGTTCTATTGGAATTTATCTTGAACCTTCTTTAAGGAGTATATCCTCTAAAATTTACAAAAATGAACCGATTCCTTTGTATTATATATAGAAGTCAATCAAATCAAGTCAGCGAGTCAGCACAGACTGAGAAACACTGGGGTACTTGACGTCGTACGGTCCGGAGGTAGTGGTTGAGGGTCTCAAGTGGGTTTGAGTGCAGGTAGCTCAGTCACTACGGTAGGTCGATAGAGTAGGAGACAGTAGGGGAAGAGGAGGACGGGGGTTTGGGGGGGTCACAGTCTCAGAAAAGGTTACTCGGTTGAGAAGCGTACTCCACGGGTTTCATAACCGCAAAGTCGGTTTCATAACCCCAAAGTCGAAGTCATAGTCAGGAAGGTTTCTTGTGGGTCCTGACTAGAGGAAATCTTACCTGACCAACCTAGAGGAACGTCAGGTTCCCTGAGAGTTCTCAGAAGAGGTTGTGGTGTCAAGTTTTCGTAATTAAGAAGTCACGAGTCGAAAGAAGTGTCAGGTTGAAAGTGTAGGTATGTACTGGTGACCTTTTTGGTATCGGACTGATCTGCCTGGAAACAATATATAGTATATAAAGTGTTTACATACTTTTATAAGATAACTCGTAGAACTCTTTTGTGACCCTCCCCGACCGTACTTCCAGTCCTCTGCACTACCTGTCGTACTACAAGTGTGAGGTCCCAAACCTACTACACTTCGTACTTACAATAAAGAGAACCAGATAGACCGATCTCTGACAGGGTGACAAAAGGGGTCTGATTAGACACGGTATGTGAGACGTCCCTCGGTCACAACTGGTTGTCTCTATCGAGGAGACCCAAATCAACAGTCTCCGGCAACAACTGGGACGTGATTAATTACTTCTTTGTTTTGTGTGTCTTTTGGAACTAGGAAACG
The DNA here is from genome assembly GCA_006410555.1 of Capra ibex. Classification (NCBI taxonomy): domain Eukaryota; kingdom Metazoa; phylum Chordata; class Mammalia; order Artiodactyla; family Bovidae; genus Capra; species Capra ibex. The sequence continues at coordinate 37,509,101 of SJYO01052474.1, read as the reverse complement.
GGTACATCTAAAATTTTGTAGGTCGAAAGTAAAAGAAAGAGAAACTGAATATTAGAACCACTCTTATCTACTCTCATATGTAGGTTTTCACGAAAAGACTAATTGAATGAACATCTTTCCACTCGTCAGAACATCTTCGGAGACTACTCCACCTACTCGTACCATCCTTACCTACACTTCCGTTCTTCGACGCCCGCCTGATGTAGACGATAAAAAGGACGTTCCGTCCAAGACAAACTAGCAGACCAAATAGACTCGGTGTCTGAGGCACCTATGTTAAATTAACCTTCACGAAGACCATTCCTAATTCAATTTTTTTAACGCATACCCTTCTCAACGATTGGACATCGGAGAAGATACGCATGTTTCCCTCCCCTCCCTCAGTTGTCCGTGACTCTTAAAAGGTGTAGGAGGAGACACCACTGACGAAAAATATCGAGTCACTTAATTCTCCTACTTTCCTGTTTCTGTCTTACCCCTTTTTATAAATGTTTAGTGTATAGGTTATTTCCCTTACACGGTTTTTATATCTTCAACGATATTGAGAAATAAATATACGTATAGAAGGACATACCTGACACCTAGTATAGAATAATACAAACAAAGTGGTAATGGACTTATATCATCCTCGACAACTACCGAGTGTCTGAACCTCGGTGTGTCTAAGTGTGACCTCGATCCACGTGTCACTTTTCCCTTCTACTTAAACCACGAGGTCACTTTTCACGTAAGATCACGACCTAAGGGGCTCTAGTCCTCTCTACCAGACGTCGAGTCTCGTCAGTAGTAGAGTACCGGTTCACCGTGGTTCTCACAAGGAATCGTTTCCCCTCTTGGTCTCATCAGACGAAGAGTCCGAGTAGGGGTCCGGGACGGATCGGGATTACTTGTTAGTGACCCCTTCCCGAGGGAGTACTTTTCTACTTAAGGAAGTACATCCTAACGACAGTGTAAGTTGTGGTTAGTGACGACCTAGACACGTTTACATGATATCCCTTTTCGTCATTAATTTTTACTGTGTTTCTCTTTCTCTATTTCTAGTCTGGAAACTTTTAGCAACGGTGTACCAGCTCAATATTAATTCTACAAGTGTGTGTACTTAAACGCCCCCTTTTTTACTCAAGAAACCTTAATCTGATGTTTCGGATCTACTTTCCCGATTTTTTACTTTCTTTTCTGTTTCTTATTTAATTGTCTCAACTCTTTTCTTTACCTCTTTCCTTTCTTTTATTTCTGACTTTTTACGATTTTTTTTTTATCCTCTCTCTCTAAGTGATATTTCTCTCGTTTCTTATACTTACTGTTTGAACTCAGACTAGTCGTTTTAATCTAAAAAACTTTCACAAGTTTAACTAAAATCCCTTTTATTATGTGTACCTTTAGTCTGTTTCTTCTTGTACGTATTATGTTTCCTTTTCTTTCCTATCATAAAGGGAGATGGGGATTCTTTTCAGGTCTTATAAATTTCTTTTTTATAAATTTCTATATTAAATTCTTTTGAAAGGACTTTATTTCGATATCTAGATACATAAAATTTTCCATAAAATAGGTTCCCTTCTTTACCTAAGTTTAGATATTTTTTGTCTTTTTTAGACCTAACACGACCTGTACCAGAGAGAGTTACTAGAGGGTCCTCGACAACAAGGTGGTATACCTCTTCCTGTCAGAGTCGTGCATCAACGTCCGGAACTACTATACGTTCTATAGTGTATGGGTCAAAACGAAGACGACAAGTGAGAGGACCCAGAACTCTAGGAGATAGTCAAACAGGAGGTACTACAGTCGTGACTCCAGTTTCTCTGGGAGGTTGTAGAGCTTCTTCAACTCCATTGGGAGTACCAGTCGGTGACGGAATGTCATCATAATGGTCCACCCTTAACCCGACGGACGTCCGGGAGGTCGTCATGACTATTCTACCGATGACTACTCGGGTCCGGTCACCCGGTCCCCATTCTGTCGTCGTCACGAAATGGGTCTGTCGTACTATTGATATGAGACCTGACTTAGGACTTAAACGGAACAACCAGTTTACTAATTTTAGACGTCCTTGATTCTGGGGGTGGTCCACCCCTTACTCCAACTGAGAAGACTGAAGTTGGTCAATTTCGAACCTGAGACAACTATATACAGGGTTAAGATACGACTTAAGTGGAGACGAGTTCGGGGAAGTACTTGTACGTATATAGGAATCGTATTTTTCAGGGGTGAAAACGAAAACCCCTATGTGACGAAACCCTTTCTAGGGATCCTAAAAGGAATGAATAACATTCTTTATTATTAGGAACGAAAGGTCGTTCCCCACGTCCCCTTCCTTTGTTGTTTAGGATTATTTAATGACCTGAATTTTTTTCAAGACAACCGTAGATCTAAGGAGGGGAAAAGGGTTTTGAGTTCAATGAAGTTTCACTAATTTTTAATTAAATTTAATAAATCCTCAAAATTTTAATTAATAATCAATTTAGTAATTTTTGACAAATTTACACGTTAGGTATCTTTTAACCCATTTAGTATCCTCTTTGTATTCAAAGTATCTTACTTTTTGGATTACAGATTAACACATTTTCTTTAATCTTCTTCTTTTTTATATTCCATTCATGGTGAAGTTAAGTCAAGTCAAGTCAGCGAGTCAACACTCTTTGTAGACTCCATTGTCCGTTTAAACCGGAACCTTATGCCTTACTTCGTCCCGTTTCCGATTATCTCAAAACGGTTCTCTTGTGTGATCAGTATCGTTTGTGGGAGAAGGTTGTTATGTTCATGGTGATGAAACATTTTATTACTTTTTGAAAAAATTAAATCTTCCTACTATTAATACGTAAATAGAAGTATGATACTCCAACTATAATAATAAAGACCTAATATCCTAATTTTGTTTCCTGTTACACATATGACGTTTTACCACAAATCTCCTTTTAGATACCGATACAATACCTCGTCTTTGATTACTTTCATTTGATTCATACATGAGTCGATTTTATCCGTCCTTTTTTATATGTGTCCGTGTACGTGTGTGAGTTTGACTCATTTCGTCACCCTTCCCGACACATTTTGACTTTCGTATAGAAGTACACACCAGAATTTCCTACAAGGTTGAAATAAAAAATGTACATCGACAGATCAAAAGGGTCGTCGTAAATAACTTCTCTGACAAAAGGGAGGTAACATACTAAAACGGAGGACACAGTATCTAATTAACTGGTATCCAAGTACCTAAGTAGAGCACGACAAGATAGGATAAGGTAACTAAATATAAAGACAGAAATATGATAATGGTATGACAAACCTACTTACATCGAAACATCATATCAGAATTCAGTCCCTCGGACTAAAGAGGTCGAGGTAAAAAGAAAGAGTTCTAACGAAACCGATAACACAGAAAACACAGAACATGTTTAAAATTCTTAAAAAACGAGATCAAGACGCCCTTTACGGTAACCATCAAACTATCCCTAACGTAAGTTAGACATCCAACGGAAAACTGTTATCATTAAGACAGATAGGTTTTTGTACCATATAATAAGGTAGACACACACAGCAGAAGTTAAAGAAAGTAGTAGTAGAATATCAAAAGTCTCACACTCAGAAAACGGAGGAATCCATCTAAATAAAGATCCAGGAAATAAGAAAAACTACATTACCATTTACCCTAATAAGGAAATTGAAGAGAAAGACTAGAAAGTAACAATTACACATCTTTACGTGTCTAAAACACATAATTAAGACATAGGACGGTGTAATGGTTTAAGTAACTACTCGAGATTTTCGAAGGACCATCGTAGAAATCCCAAAAGATACATATCATAGTACAGTAGATATTTTGTTACTGTCAAAATGAAAAAGAAGAGGTTAAACCTAAGGAAAATAAAGAAATAAGAAGAGACTAACGACACTGACCCTGAAGGTGTTGATACAACTGATTCTCACCACTCACTTGTAGGAACTTAACAAGAATTACAATCTCTCTTACTAAAGTAGAAAAGTGACAAATCATACTACAATGGGATAGACAACTCATACTACAATTAATAGTCAAGTCAAGTCAGTGAGTCGATACAGACTGAGAAACGCTGGGGTACCTGACGTCGTGTGGTCCGAAGGGACTGATAGTGGTTTAGGACCTCGAACGAGTTTGAGTACAGGTAACTCAGCCACTACGGTAGGTTGGTAGAGTAGGAGACAGTAGGGGAAGAGGACGACAGAAGTTAGAAAGGGTCGTAGTCCCAGTGAATGTCACTCAGTCAAGAAGTGTAATCCACCAATTTCATAACCTCGAAGTCGAAGTCGTAGTCAGGAAGGTTACTTATAAGTCCCAACTAAAGGAAATCCTAACTAACCAAACTAAAGGAACGTCAGGTTCCCTGAGAGTTCTCAGAAGACGTCGTGGTGTCAAGTTTTCGTATTTAATAAACCACGATTCGAAAGAAATACCAGGTTGGGAGTGTAGGTATGTACTGATGACCTTCTTGGTAGTCAAGTCAAGTCAAGTCAGAGAGTCAGCACAGGCTGAGAAACGCTGGGGTACTTAGCGTCGTGCGGTCCGGAGGGACAGGCAGTGGTTGAGGGTCTTAAGTGAGTCTGAGTGTACGTAGCTCAGTCACTACGGTACGTCGGTAGAGTAGGAGACAGCAGGGGAAGAGGAGGACGGGGGTTAGGGAGGGTCGTAGTCTCAGAAAAGGTTACTCAGTTGAGAAGTGTACTCCACCGGTTTCATGACCTCAAAGTCGAAACTGATTTACCTGGTAACAGACGTTTCATTACAGAGACGAAAAGTTATACGACAGATACAAAAAGTATCGAAAAGAAAGTTCCTCGTTCACAGAAAATTAAAATACCGATATTAGTAGACATCACGAAAACCTCGGGTTCTTTTATTTCAAACAGTAACAAAGGTAACAAAGGGGTAGATAAACGGTACTTCACTACCCTGGTCTACGGTACTAGAATCAAAAAACTTACAACTTAAAGTTCGGTCGAAAAAGTGAGAGGAGAAAGTGGAAGTAGTTCTCCGACAAATCAAGGAGAAGCGAAAGACGGTATTCCCACCACAGTAGACGTATAGACTCCAATAACTATAAAGAGGGTCGTCAGAACTAAAGTCGAACACTAAGTAGGTCGACCGTAAAACGTACTTCATGAGACGTATATTCAATTTATTCGTTTCACTGTTATATGTCGGAACTACATGAGGAAAGGGTTAAACCTTGGTCAGGCAACAAGGTGCAGGTCAAGATTGACAACGAAGAACTTGATGTATGTCTAAAGGGTCTTCCGTCCAGTCCACCTGACCATAAGGGTAGAGAACTTCTTAAAAGGTCTCAAATAACACTTGGTGTCAGTTCCGAAATCATATAAGTCACTTCGTCTTCATCTACAAAAAGACCTTAAGAGAACGACAAGGATACTAGGTTGTCTACAACCGTTAATCTAGAGACCAAGGAGACGGGAAAGATTTACGTCGAACTTGTAGACCTTCAAGAGTCACCTTGTAGACCTATAATCGATATCTGAACAGTATAAACCGGAAATAATACAACTCTATACAAGGAAGACACGGATGAAAGACCTCACAAAAATAGTATTTACCCACGACTTAAAACAGTTTTCGAAAAGACGTAGATAACTCTACTAGTGTACCGAAAATAAGAAGTTAAACAACTACACCACATAGTGTGATTAACCAAACGTCTATAACGTTTTAAGAACGTAAGGCCCTATTTCGGTAACCTAGTATCATATACCAGGAAAATTACACAACAACCTCAGTCCAACGATCAAATAACAACTCTTAAAAACATAAGTAGTCACTATAACCGGATATTAAAAAAAAGAAAAAAACACCATACAGACCAAAATGAAAGACCCACTACCTCCGAAATATCTTACTCAAACCCTCATAAGGAAGGAGACGTTATATAACATTATCAAAGTCTTCTTATCTATAATTAAGAATAGACTTACAAACCATCTTAAACGACCATTTCGGTAGACCAGAACCTGAAAGTAAACAACCTTCAAAAAATTAGTACGAAAGTCAAAGTCATAAACACTGACCAGACAAGTATAAAAGATAAAGAAGAACAAAATCAGAACTCTCTAATACGGAAACATTCTTAAACCGGTAAAACAGGTCCAACAGGTGAAATAACCGTATGTCAACGGTAGAGGGTCTTATTACTTTTATTTTTGTTTTTATTTGTTTATATTGTATTAATTTGAGTTTTCGAAAACTTAACGTTTCCTTTGGTATTTATTTTACTTGTCTATTGGAAACTTTATTCTCTTTTATAAACGTTTACTATACTCCCTGTTCCTAATTAAAGGTCAATGTTTGTCGAGTATGTTGAGTTCTTTTTGTTTTTGTTTTGTTTACTTCGTTGGGTTATTTTTTTACCCGTCTTCCGGATTTATCTATAAGACGGTTTCTTCTGTATGAACCGGAGTTCTGGTTCACCGTGTACTTTTCTACAATTTGTAACGATTAATAATCTCTAAGTTTAGTTTTGATGTCACTGCATAGTGAAGTGTGGCCAGTCATACTGGTAGTAGTTTTTTGGATGTTTGACATTTACGACTCTTCCACACCTCTTTTCCCTTGGGAGGATGTGACAACCACTCTTACGTAGTTTTTTAACCACGTCGACGATTCCTCTTGTCAAACCTCTAAGGAATTTTTTGATTTTTATTTCGGTGGTACGGATACACGTACGAGTCAGTGAGTCAGTACAGGATGAGAAACATCGGAGTACCTGACATCGGACAGTCGGAGGAAACAGGTACCCTAAAGGGTCCGATATGACCTTACCCAACGGTAAAGGATGAGGTCCCCTGGAAAGGCTGGGTTCCTAACTTGCACTTAGAGGACGTGACCGTCAGTCTAAGAATTGTGACTCGGTGTCTTTGGTCTCGGTTGTATACTGGGACGTTAGGTTGAGGACCCGTATATAGACCTCTTTTTGAACCAAGTTTTCATATGTATGTGGGGTCACAAGTAACGTCGTGACAAATGTTCTCGGTTCTGTATCTTCGTTGGATTTACACGTAGGTGTCTACTTATTTCTTCCATACTATGTATATATGTTACCTTATATTGAATCGGCAATTTTTCTTACTTTATTACGGTAAATGTCGTTGTACATACCTGGACTTCTAATAGTATGATTCACTTCAATTCAGTCTCTTTCTGTTTATAGTATTTTATAGTGAATATCGTCTTAGAATTTTTTAATATGTTTACTTAAATAAATGTTTTTATCTTTATCTGAGTGTCTGAATCTCTTACTTGAATACCAATGGTCCCCCCTTCCCATCCCCTCTCCCTATCTAACCCTCAAACCCTAACTACACATGTATGATACAAATTTTGTCTATTAGTTATTCCCGGATGACGTGTCGTGTCCCTGGAGACGAGTTATAAGACATCATTGAATATATTCTTTTCTTAGACTTTTTCTTATCTATGTGTGTGTGTGTGTGTGTGTGTGTGTGTGTGTATATTGACTTAGTGAAACGAAAAGTGGACTTTGATTGTGTTGTAACAATTAGTTGATAGTCAAGTCAAGTCAGAGAGTCAGCACAGACTGAGAAACGCTGGGGTACTTAGCGTCGTGCGGTCCGGAGGGACAGGTAGTGGTTGAGGGTCTTAAGTGAGTCTGAGTGTAGGTAGCTCAGTCACTACGGTAGGTCGGTAGAGTAGGAGACAGTAGGGGAAGAGGAGGACGGTGGTTAGGGAGGGTCGTAGTCTCAGAAAAGGTTACTCAGTTGAGAAGCGTACTCTACCGGTTTCATGACCTCAAAGTCGAAATCGTAGTAGGAAGGTTTCTTTAGGGTCCCGACTAGAGGAAGTCTTACCTGACCAACCTAGAGGAACGTCAGGTTCCCTGAGAGTTCTCAGCAGAGGTTATGGTGTCAAGTTTTCGTAGTTAAGAAACCGCGAGTCGGAAGAAGTGTCAGGTTGAGAACGTAGGTATGTACTGGTGTCCTTTTTGGTATCGGAACTGATTTGTCTGGAATCAACCGTTTCATTAGTTGATATGAGGTTACATTTTATTTTTGAAAAATTTTAACTTTTGTATTAAATTAATATATTTGTCGTATTTACCTAATTAGGTTCTCTACTAAGAAAATTGTTAATTTATCTCTCAACAACAACAACAAGTCAACGAGTCAGAACAGGCTGAGAAAAACTGAGGTACTTGACTTCGTACGGTCCGAAGGGACAGGAATTTATAAGGGACCTCGAACGAGTTTGAGTACAGGTAGCTCAGTCACTATCGTAGGTTGATAGAATAGGAGACAGCAGGGGAAGAGGATGACGGAAGTTTGAAAGGGTCGTAGTCCCAGAAAAGGTTACTCAACCGACAAATGTAGTCTACCGGTTTCATAACCTCGAAGTTGAAGTCGTAGTCAGGAAGGTTACTTATAAGTCCCAACTAAGGGTAATCCTAACTGACCAAACTAGAGGAACGTCAGGTTCCTTGAGAGTTCTCAGAAGAGGTCGTGGTGTCAAGTTTTCGTAGTTAAGAAACCACGAGAGTCGATTAGATACAATCGAACAAGAAACCTTCTTTTCTATACTGTTTGGATCTATCGTATAATTTTTCGTCTCTGTAATGAAACGGTTGTTTCCAGGTAGATTAGTTTCGATACCAAAAAGGTCATCAGTACACTCTTAACCTGATATTTCTTTCGACTCGTGGTTTCCTGACTACGAAAACTTGATACCACAACCGTTTCTGAGAACTCTCAGGGAACCTGACGTTCCTCTAGGTTGGACAAGTAGGACTTTCTTTAGTCAGGACTTATAAATAACCTTCCTGACTACGACTTCGACTTTGAGGCATGAAACCGGTGGACTACGTTTCTTGGCTGAGTAACCTTTTCTGTGACTAAGACCCCTTTTAACTTCCACCCTTCTCTTCCCTTACTGTCTCGACCAACCTACCGTAGTGGATGTACTACCTGTACTCAAACTCATCTGAGGTCCTCAACTACTACCTGTCTCTTCGGACCGTACGACGTCAGATACCCTAGCGTGTTAGTCTGTGTCGACTCACTGATTTGACTTGACTTATATGTCCAATAGAAAGATATATATATATATACTCTTCCATTACCGTTGAGTGGTTACAAGAACGGACCTTTTAGGGTACCTGGTTCTTCGGACCGTCCGATGTCAGGTACTCCAGAGTTTCTCAACCTGTGTTGATTCACTGACTCGTGTGTGTGTACCTTTTCGTTTATATCATTATGTGTTTTATTTTTACTCTTTCTCTTTTTGGATATTCCTTTCACTTACTTAGAATTTTGTAAACCTTTCTCTTGTCACAGTTATGAGGATACATGGTTTGACGAAAATCAATCTCTATCTTTAAAAATTGTCATAAGTTTCAAGACAGGAAGGTTTACGTGGAGACGGGTCTACCAAAGGTGTCCACTTTATATACTTTAATAAATCTTTGTATCTTAAAGTTTTATGAGATATTTGACAAGGTCTCGTCTCTGTCTTTTTAGAAGGTGCACAGAAAAATACTCCATTTCCTTATATAATAAATTTTTTTTTTTTTCCTGTTTTCATAGGGTTTAAATTTTTCTCTTTTGTTGGCGTACTGTTAGAATAAGTAAAACTATTGTTTTTAAGATTTATTCTATATCAGTTTATCTTAGGTCGTAGTCTTTTTCAATATACAGTACTATTATACTCAAAATTTGGTCGTTGTTTTTACAATATTATAGTCTTGTATATAATTCGTGCAAGCAGTTTTTACCTGCTTCGACAGGAAACTAAAAGAAGTACTGATATAAACTATTTTAAATTATAAGTAAACATTGAAAATTTTGTATGAGAATTATATTTTCCTTGACTATTTTAAATTTTTTATTCAAATTGTCAGTCACGATACAGAATGCCAAAACAACAACAAGTCAGTGAGGCAGCATAGACTGAGAAACGTACGTTACCTGACGTCATACGGTCGAAAGGGACAAGAAGTGGTAGAGGGTCTCAAACGAGTTTGAGTACAGGTAACGGTGGCTCAATTCCTGGTCCTCTCTAGCAGTCAAGTTTTCAGGGTATTGTCATGAAAATTCCTCGAGTAAGGAATTTTCCCGAAGGTTTCCATCGCGTCACTATTTCTTAGACGGACGGTTACGTCCTCTGTGTCCTCTGCACCCAAACCCGGGACCCAGTCCTTCTAGGGGACCTCATCTTTTACCGTTGGACGAGGTGAAAAGAACGGACCTATTAAGGTACCTGTCTCATCGAACCACCCGATCAGACGCCCCAGCGTTTCTCGGACCTGCACCGATTCGTGTATTCGCACGTAAGGAATTCTCCCTAAGTAATAGAGTAATGACATTTGTATGAATTGAACAAATATCTGAATTATTGGGAAAGTTGACCTCCCTTGAAGTTAAATTTACATATTATACCAACATCAGAAAATACATGTGTCACGTCTGACAACACTCAGGATGATATTAGTATTCGATATCAGTAAATCTGATGAAAAGATTCCGAATTTTTCATCAAAGTGAGTTTACTACTGTCTCCAAACGTCACCAACACAGAAACGGGAAAGTTGTATGACAAGAACTACGCCCTACAAAAGTCGTCGTCACGTTAATGATCAGATGTAAAACATGGTAATTTTTTTTTACGTTAAAAAAGACCTGGATAGCGATGTACTCTGTAATAGTTTCATAAAAGTGTTTTCCGTCATAACGGTCCCGGTCCGTAGAGAGTTGACCGAGGGTCCACATAGATACGGAACCCTTGAGTTCAAAGACGTTGTACTCAAATTGACCGGAACTCACCCTATCTTGGCCCTTACATGAACCGTAGCCTTGTTCGGTTTGTCCGACCTGAAGTGTCTTGTCTGGGAGAAAACATACCACGCTAGACTCTTTTGTCAGACAAACTTAAAGGATTGAACTCCCGTCATTAAAAAAGTAGAATTGGTAATTATTAATTCTAAACATAGAAATATCTGATCTTCCTAACCTACGGACCTCGATAGCTATTGGCGGATGTCTAGTGTAACAAGAAACATAACAGACTCACTGAGTAACGTCACTTTACGACACCCCGACAGTCGGAGGTGGTCCTAGGTGACCGGAGGAGGTGTGATCGGACCGAGGGACTTACCCGGGGCCGAGAGAGAGAAATCGACACTGTCAGATCGAGTCCTTTCTTCAAGGTGTGGTCAGGTGTGAAGAATGACTCGCCTTCTTGAAACAGGGGACCCGTTGAGGAAGGGTTTAGGAACTACGAGTCCAGAGTTTTAGCGAGAGGTCCGAGGGACCCTGAATGACGAAACATCCTTGACCGCTCCGGGGACTCTTACCGTCATACAATCTCTACGGCCTCCAAAAGGGGGTGGAGAAAGGGAGAACTAAACGAAAATACTGAGTCAACACACTAACTCATTCCGTCCTTCTAGGTCTTCCAGTTCTTGTAAGACTGGAGTCCAAGGTGTCAGACGGACTCACTAAAAACCAGGAAAAAAAAAAAAAACTTCACAGTAAAGAATCGTGGGAGGACGGTTCCACCCGCCTCACCCTTCAACCCTTGAAAACAGGTCGAAACCTTCTAGATACAAGTGAAAGGTGTAGACCCCAGGAACACTGTCGGTTGCACCCAAATGTCTCTCCCGACTGAGTAAGTTACAGGTATTAAGGACTGAATCTTTCCGAACATAACACTCGGGACACCCGGTCACTATAAGTGTTATTTCCTTCAGTAGTCCTTCCACCCAAAGGAAAGGTAGAGAAGAGAATTGAAGAGGTCGAACTCCCTATAGAACTTCTTCTAAGAACCGAAAAAAATATGTATTAAAGTAAATAAATAAATACTGACACGACCCAAAAGTAACGACGCCCCCGAGAAGAGAGCAACGTTGTTCACTCCCGACGAGGCATCAACACCACACACCCGAAGAGCAACTCCTAGAAGAGAACAACGTCTCGTACCCGAAATCCACACACCCGAGTCATCCACGTCGAGGACCCAAAACCTTATGTCCGAGTCATCAACACCGTGTACCCGAATCAACGAAGAGTCGTACACCCTAGAAGGGCCTGGTCCCTAGTTTGGAGACAGGGGACGTAACCGTCCACCTAAGAAATGGTAACTCGGTGGTCACTTCGGGTCTGAACCGAAAGATTACGTCAGTCTGTCGGATCCAGTGTCTTTGACTGAACGGGAGTCTAGGTCCCTTTAAACCGTGTGAACGGGAGTACAGGTCCTCAGAGACATTAATATCAACCCAAGATAGAGGGGTTGAATGACTTAGCCGTCAAGAAGTGTCATAAAAGACTGACTACTACGTTCTATAGACTTATGTGATTTGAACTGAGAAACTCCTTTTTTGTCCGAGTAATCCCAAACAAGTTTCTCTATGGTTAAATCGGATTTGTACGTCTTTACTACCTAAGGGATTCTCCGACCGTCCAGACGACCAGTTTGTGGACGATTCACTCTAAGTCAAAAGTTGTGACAGAACCATCTGGCACTGCTCACTAACTGGAGAGGTGTAGAATTACGGGATGAGACACTTTCCTCCCATGATCATGTCTGAGAGGGTTCCCGGAGACTCTCTTCATTTACAGTCGTGGACGTATACCATTCACAAGAGATACCCAAATTGTGTACTAATAAGTTTGACTCAAAGTTCTAAGTAAGTGAGGTTCATAAAAACACGGTCCGTGTTAGGCTCCCCGTCCCTGGGTTACCAAACTTTCATACAGGTGGTTCTTCTGTGTCAAAAGGACCTTCAACCCTTTATAATTGAAGTCCTAGTACCCGTTTCAACACCCGTAGAAAAAACGGGTCAATCTAGATGTCCTGTCACACATAGGAGTACCCTTTGACTCACCCCGGGAATTACTACTTTTGTAACTTAATTTCATTCCCATGGATCCTTCTTGCGTGTGGTATTCAGGGTTCTAAAAGAGTTACACATTCTTGGTCTAATAAGGACCTCAAATGAGTTTTACTGGTCCACCCAGACTAGGACCAGAAGGGACCGATGGACTCAAGGCAGAGTAGAGAAGTGGTATCACGAAAGGTGTCTCAAACCATGAGTCATTTATACCTCATATTTAACTTATGACTCGTCCTTCTTTGGTGACCTTATACGTATAGCTATCTTTCTTTCGTTTATTATTTGACTTTTGTCGTCTTATAATTGTCCACTAAGACTCACTAGGAACTTTAGTAAACTTTAATAAAGGTTACTTTTCAAAAAATTTTCTTCGATGAGATAATAAGTTCATCTTTCTACTGATTATCTTAGTCTCAACATCCTATACTAATTAAAATTACCAAGAACAACAAAAAGACTCGATGAGACATGTAGATTCATATAGAACCTGAACAAGGGTACTACCTGCAATGTTCTTTATGATTAATTTAAATTATCTTAATTAATGTATACCAAATATTTATAAATTATTTAATCTTAACCTTTATTGTGGTCTGTGTTTACAACTTTGTCTGTCGGAAGACTCTATTTAAAAGAGACGAAAGTACCTAACATAATTCAGACGGACACTATTAAAGTGTTCTTCCTTGTAAAAACATCGACGACTAAGTAAAGAAGAACCGTCTGTCTCGTGGCTGTTTCAACTCTATAATGACAATTAGAGAAAAATAAATCTACACACGATCTTGTCGTGAACTCCGTTATACCTATATTTGGTCGTGAAGACACAATGATGCTTCCGTATTAAATAAATGATCTTGGTTTAATGGAACATCACTCCCGGTTTTTTCACCTTAAGAGTTTCTGATTCGACGTAAGAGTCGACTGAAGAAAAACTTCTTTAAAGACAAAGTCAAACCTCAGAATGGTTGATGTTAATAAAGGGGTTTACTTTATGTTATAATTAAACGATCCCGATAACATTGTTGTAGGGTGTTTGTCGGTACATGATAGAAGGACAACACCTCAAAGGTTCATGTTCTACCACCATTCCGTACCGGTCCCGGGACTCCGTGAGTCCTTACCAGTCAAGGACCGGAGAGAGGAGTGAAGAGTGTAGAGGAACCGAACACCTTCGTATTGAGGTTAAAAATGTACTGTGGACACAGGTTTAACGGGAAGAAAAACATCCCTGTGTGAACGGAACCCAATCTCGAGTGGGAGTACTGGAGTGGGATTAAACTAGTAGATATTTTATCCAGTGTGTGTGTGTCCATGACCCTAATCATGTAGTCCTAGAACCCCTCTCTGTATTAAGCTGGGTGTTGTTTCTGTAAATACGATGACATCTATCAACTTCTATTTCCGATATATCAAAAAATAATTGAGGTAGAAAAACTCTTTAAATTAAGGTGTCTAGATTAGTTTCATTTTCTTTTACGAGTTCATTAAAGTTTGAAATACAACATAAAATACATTTAAAATATAAAATGGGACACATCTAGAAGTAAATTCCTCCGAAATAATCGTAGAATCATGTACAACGAAACCGAAGGGTCCACCGTTATTATCATTTCTTAGGCGGATGGTTACGTCCTCTACGGTCGAACTAGGGACTCAGTCCTTCTGGGGACCTCCTCCTTTACCGTTGGGGGAGGTCATAAGAACTGACCTTTTAGGGTACCTGTCTCCTCAGACCACCCGATGTCAGATACCCCAACGTTTGTCAGTCCGTGTTCAATCACTGACTAGTACGTCCGTGTTCAACGAATAGTATTTTTAATATTTTGGTTATCTAGTAGACTCAAGAAACTGAGACTCTTTCTAGTCAATTTTTGGTCTTTACTTAATAATAAACACAAAAAAAATTTAACCTCTTATTAATATAACAACATAACTAAAGACGGTATACTTAGTCGGTACACATATGTGTATAGGGAGGGAGAACTCGGAGGAAGGGTAGGGTGGGGAGATCCAGTAGCGTCTCGTGGCTTAACTTGAGGGACACAATTGTTGTCGAAGGGTGAGCGAGAGACAAAATGTGCACCACGACACGTATTCAGTCACGCTGAGAGAGATAAGTAAGTCGGGAGAGGAGGGGGAAGAAACTGGAGTCCAGACAAGACATGTCACCGTAGATAAGGATGAGACGTCTATCCAAGTGGTCATGGTAAAAAGATCTAAGGTACATATACGTTCGATAAAATTTATCTTCAAAATTTATCCACGTATTAACCTGGAGGGGATTGTGGTGACACACGAGGATTCTCTATCTTGTATCACTACGTCCTCCAGAGACTCCAGTCTTGAGGAGTGATGGAGGAGGAGTCCACTCGTTGAGTAGGGACTCCCCATTCTAGTACAATCTTAGAGTATCCCTGTGGGGTCTAGGTACAGTGGCCTGGTTATAAAACTTTTACATTTTAACTTAACTCATTTTTAACCTAGGTAAAAGGATCGTCGAACCTGTACTCAGAACCCATTTAAGATTTCGTTGTCAAGCATGTACCCATGACGGTGAACACAACAGGGGTCATTGAGTAGTCTTTAGTACCTCAACTACCCGAACCGGTAAGTCATCAAAATTCACCCTGGTTCCCCTCCTCTCCTCGTCTACGTCCTCCGAGAACCAGTCTTGGGTACGAGGGAAGGACCATGGGGGTGAACGAGAAAGACCCACCTTCTCTCTGTCAAGTTTAGTGTCGATCGTGGGTTCCCAAACGGTGTAGGTCCTTCCAATGGTAGGTGACGAGACACACCTCTGAATAAACTAGTCTAACAGTCATAAGTTCAGTTACATCTTATTCAATACTTTTAGAAGTCCTGATCCCCTTGGGCAAGGTCCCACCTGGAAGAAGAGAACCCGCAGAGAGTGATAATTCAAAGATATCTCACCTTAATCAAGTCAAGTCAACGAGTCAGCACAGGTTGAGAAATACTGGGGTATCTGATGTCGTACGGTCCGAAAGGACAGGTAGTGGTGGAGGATCTCGAACGAGTTTTAGTACAGGTAGCTCAGTCACTATGGTAGGTTGGTAGAGCAGGAGACAGGAAAAGGAGGACGGGAGTTAGAAAGGGTCGTAGTCCCAGAAATGATTCCTCAGTCAAGAAGTGGAGTCCACCAGTTTCATAACCTCGAAGTCGAAGTCGTAGTCAGGAAGGTTACTTATAAGTCCTGACTAAAGGAAATCCCAACTGAGAAAACTAGAGGAACGTCAGGTCCCCTGAGACTTCTCAGAAGAGGTTATGGTATCAAGTTCATCGTGATTTTATGATCGGGAACCGGAGTTTGTTAATTTCTGGAATCTTTTCGAAAGAGACGTCAACCGAACTTAACTTAGTAAAAGGTCTCTAAACACGGACGGTACCGGAGAAAGAACCTCAGAGATGAAAGCTTTCAATGACGTAAAAAAATTTGGTAGAGGAACCGGTGACAACAGTCCGTTCGTCGTTCCTTTGAACTAACAGTTTCAAGTCCTTACACTCGACTTGAAACTTTCCGGAGTTATTGTGGTCACGGGAAGTCTCCCACTCGTAAAAAGAAGTTTACGACACCTACTGTTTTTAAACATTAAAAGAACACGTCTCCCCTCTCTGAACTACGATCACCTCTTCCGTCGTCATCACTATCACCAATCCTGTCATACCAGCCCCGTCTCCCTCTGTGTGTTTCTTAGGTCTTTATCTGGGTGGAGTTTATCCGGTTCGACTAAAAATTGTTTCCACGTTATCATTGAGTCACCTCTTTCTTATCGGAAAAGTTGTTACTATGACCGTGTTAACCTGTAGGTCTTCTTTTTCTTTTTCTTCCTTTCTTGAAGTCGGATGTGAAGTGTGGAATATATTTTTAATTAACTTACCTAGTACCTGAATTTTTTACATTTTACTATTGTAAAAACTTTTTTTCTTTTTGGTTTCCTTTTTTAATCGTACTGGATATTTTCTTTTTTACCAATTCAACTTAGAGTATTTTTAAATTTTGAAAACACGACGTTTACTGGGATAATTCTCCAACTTTCATGTCAGATGTCAGACTTTTCTTTGTGAACGGTTGATGTATAAGTTATTTCTTGATCACAAATTGTACATATTTCTTGAGATTCTTAAGTTGTCGTTTTTATGTTTATTAAGTCAATCTTTGACCTGGAGTTTTACTTTTATCTGTAAAGAGACTTCTGTTACACTTCTTGTTTGTTTGTATACTTTCCTACACTTGTAGTGACCGTTAGATCCCTTTGTGTTCCATTCTGGTGTTACTATATAGTGATGTATGAATATCTTGATCGGTTACCGTGGGGTGAGGTCGTGTGAACGGACCTTTTAGGGTACCTACCTCCTCGGACCACCCGACGTCAGGTACCCCAGTGATTCTCAGCCTGTGCTGACTCGCTGAAGGGAAAGTGAAAAGTGAAAGTACGCGACCTCTTCCTTTACCGTTGGGTGAGGTCATAAGAACGGACCTCTTAAGGTCCCTGCCCCCTCGGACCGTCCGACGGTAGATACCCCAGCGTGTCTCAGCCTGTGTTGACTTCGCTGAATCGTCGTCGTCGTCGTCTCGATTTTATCACAGTGGCTTACGGTCGTCCCTACGTCTCTGATCTAGTGAGTAAAGGGAGACCACTCCTACATTATATCATATCGGTGAGACCCTTTACCAAACTGTTAAAGAATATTTCACTTTGTCCTTTTATATACAGGGTCTTTACTATGGAAACTAGTGAATAGGGTTACTTTACCTCTGTACAAGTATGTTTTTGGACACGTACTTACAAGGATCGTCGAAATAGACATTATGAGGATTTGACCTTTGGAGGGGTCATAGAAAGTGACTAACTTGTCAATTTGTTTGATGTCTTGGAAGTGTGGTACCTTGTAAAACGTCCTGATACCTATGTCCCTTATTGGCCCCACTCAGAGATCTCTCTCTACGACTTCCGTTTTCAGATCGAGTTTTCCAATAATGTATGGTATACTACCATAAATATATTGTAAGAACTTTACTTTACTGTTTTAATATCTCTACCTCTCTAATCACCTCCTCGATTAATCCTTCAATCTCACGTCGATATTATCCCGTCGTCCTCCCTAGAAACACTACCTTGTAAGACCTAGAACCGGTATAGTTTCTAACTCTATAACAGAACATCAACGACACGTTCTACAATGGTGACTCCTTTAGACCCATTTCCCATGCACCATATAGGAAAAATTTTTGAGGTCAATAGAACTTCATTTTTGAAATTAAATCTTTATTAAATTCCAACAAAACCCCGAAGAGTGTACCACGATCACCAATTCATGGGTGGACGGTTACGTCCTCTTCGTCAAGTTAGGGACCCAACCCTTCCAGGGGACTTCCTCCCGCACCGTTGGGTGAGATTATAAGAACGGACTCTTTAGGGTATCTGTCTCCTAGGACCGTCCGATGTCAGGTACCCCAGTGTTTCTCAGTCTGTACTGACTTCACTGAAACGTACATCGTGCGTGCATTCCCACAACATTGTACGTTTTAATTTTCACACTCGATGAAGGAGTGAGGAGGAAAGAGATTGGTCCGGGTACCATAGGAAAAGGGGTTAATAGAAAATTCCTATTTTCAAGGTCTCGTACTTTTGTAGATTTTAGGAGATCCCCCACCTGTAGGACTCAACAAGACTAAAAGAGGGATTACTCTAGGTCCGGACAGAACCCGGGGTGTGGTAGACAAAGATGAAGGAACACATCGTTCTGGGTCTACCCCCTCTAAGACATGGTGTCATCTAAGACATCTCATTAAGAACCTTCGAATTTTTAAGACATAAATAGACCCTAGTTCCATTATACAAACATAGTTATTGGTTTGTACAGGTCCCTCTTGTGGTCGTCCTTTACCCCCACCTTCTTTCTAGTCTTTTAGTTCGGTTCACCCTCTCTAAGTCTTCGAAACGGTCTCCGTTCCTCGTGGGACTGTAATATAGGGTCGATAGACCGTTGAACGAGGAAATTTGTAGTAGTCAATCCGTATAAAATCGGTGCTTTCCGAGTGGTAGTAAACTTATCGTCGTATAGGGTCTGACTTTAACTGGTTCCTTTACCTCAGACGTTCCCTGGTTCCTTAGTACGATAGGGACACGTGGTGAATATTAGACTGGAGAACTGTCCCAACCGACTACCTTACAAATCAAGGGACTGAATGACCGTCCTGTAGACGTCAGTCGTCACAGATTAAAGAAGAGGGAGACCTAGGTCCAAACGACGGGATCGAATTTTTTATTTACCTTTTAAAACGGACGACTCGTCCCGATTAAGACCGTAAGAACTCTGGTCTGTTGAATAACTTAACTCCATTCTGATACTTTCTTACATAAAGGTCCTGATAACTCTAAGAGAGGTTTCTCCTGTTTTTTAGAATTCAATCAATGTTTATATTGTTGGACAATCGAGTCAGTCCGCGAAGGGACCACCGAGTAACAATTTCTTAGTCTGATAGTTACGTCCTCTAAGTTCAAACTAGGGACCCAGTCTTTCTAGGGGAGTTCTTCCTTTACCGTTGGGTGAGGTCATAAGAACGGATCCTTTAGGGTACCTGACTCCTTGGACCATTCGATGTCAGATACCCCAGTATTCTCAAGCTGTGTTGAATTACTGATTTGTTATTGTTGTTGTATTGAGTCAGAGTAAAAACTTTTTCTATAGTAGTGTTCACAAATAAGGTTCCCGTTTTAGGGAAGGTTTTATTTGTTAGATCGAAACGTAAAGTTCATCTAGACCAAGTTCTCGTCTCAACGGGGACTTTAATCCTCCTCCAGATCCAGGGTCGGAGGTATTGTACGGTACAGTTCCTTCTGTCAGTGTATACTGTCGGGTATATTGACACGGAGACGGAGGTGGCAGGGATATAATGTAGTAGGAGGTACCAGGGGTGTACTGTCACAGGGGTAGGGGTAATAGGAATGTTCTACAACGGGGGGTGGGTTAGGGTATGTTGGTACGGGGAAGAGTTATAGGAGTAAACTGAAAAGAAACTCAACGAAGTGGACGAACCACACTGGTAAAAACTAAGAGGACAAATTTAAGGAACACAGAGGGTCTTACTATTTGTTCTCAGGTCCTTACCCTACTAATCTTTTTTGCTACAAGACACGACCAATAAACAATAAATACCGGAAAAAAAAAAAGAATTTGTTTTTAAACGTTATAGTCTATCTTACGTAAAACGTATATTTTCAACCTATTGATAACGACTTAACGGGAGGTATTTCTAAAAAGGTTAAATTAAAGGGTGGTCGTTACTCTCTCAAAGGGGAAGAAAAGTTACCACTAGACATAACCCCTAATAGAAAGAAGATATAGAACAAGTCAGAATACACTATTGATCATCGAGTAGCGACCTTAAGTGTAACGAAACTAATAATCACTGCAAATGGTCTCTGTAATGAAACGGCTGACTCCAGGCAGATCAGTTACGATACCAAAAAGGTCACTAGTACATACCTACTCTCTCAACCTGACACTTCTTCCGACTCGCGGTTTCTTAACTATGAAAACTTGACACCATAACCTCTGCTGAGAACTCTCAGGGAACCTGACGTTCCTCTAGGTTGGTCAGGCAAGACTTCCTCTAGTCGGGACCCTAAAGAAACCTTCCTACTACGATTTCGACTTTGAGGTCATGAAACCGGTGGAGTACGCTTCTCAACTGAGTAACGTTTTCTGAGACTACGACCCTCCCTAACCGCCGTCCTCCTCTTCCCCTGCTGTCTCCTACTCTACCGACCTACCGTAGTGATTGAGCTACCTGCACTCAGACTCACTTGAGGCCCTCAACCACTACCTGTCCCTCCGGACCGCACGACGCTAAGTACCCCAGCGTTTCTCAGACTGTACTGACTCGCTGACTTGACTTGACTTGACTTGTAAAAATTTTAAAAACAAAACAAAACAAAACAAAAAGAAATCATATCACAAACAAGTACATAAACGTTATAAACGTAAAACCAGACTAAAATTCTCTAGAAATTATCCACATAATTCGACGATTCCTCGAAGGGGGTACCGAGTCGTCCATTTCTTAGGTGGACGTTGCGTCCTATGTCCTTTACGTCCACGCTAGGGACCTAGGTCTTCTAGGGGACCTCCTCCCGTACCGTTGGGTGAGGTCATAAGAACGGATCCCTTAGGACACCTGTCTCCTCAGACCGTGTGAGTCAGGTATCCCAACGTTTCTCAGTCTGTGGGGACTTCGTCGACTCGTGGGTGTCGGACGATCTCGACGGTAATGATTCATGTTGTCTATCCCCCGGAATTTACTGTCAAGTAAAAGAGTGTCACGACTTCCGATCTACAGTCTCTAGTTCCACAGTCGTCCCAATCAAAGAGGACTCCGGAGAGAGGAACCAACCATCTGTCGACAGAAGAGGGACGTAGGAGTACAGTAGAAGGGAGACACACACAGACTCCCGACTAGAGAAGCACATTCTTGTAGTCAGTCTGACTTAATTCCAGGATGGGTCTACTGGAGAAAAATGGAATTAGGGGTTGTATGTTTAGGACTCGGGTACAGACAGTCTTAAAATTCATAAGATAGATCGGACAAAAAACGGAAGATTTAAATAAAGACAACTATTGATTATGATTCTTTGATAAAAAATAACGAACGGTGTACGGTCCGTGATTCAATAAATGTTTATAATTCATCAATTAGTAGTGTGTCGGTACACTTCATCCAAAACAATAATTGAACAGGACCCAGTGTGTTGATCCTCCACCGCTGCGATTATACAAATGGACCTGTCACAAATTGGTTATACGTTAGGACGGAGGGTCCCCTCTTGGAATCTGTGGGTCTCCAGAGTTTGAACGAAGGGAAACCCCTAACATGAAATGCCTCGGAAAAGTAGGGTCATCGTACTGTGACTAAATAAAAAGGAAGAAGATAAATATAGTACAACTAAACCTTAAACAAATCCAGGTTCTTAAAAAAAAAAAGAATAATCGGTAGTCAGTAACTCCTGAATGTTAACGGACCGCGACACGATCCCATGAATGTTTGTGTTTAAATGAATTCGGAATGTTATTGGTTAAAATCGTCTGGAGGACAAGCATGTGTACTCTTTTCTATTCAAAGGTCCTTCAACAATCAACAAGGTCAAGTGTATTGTTCAATCACCCTTTGACCCCAATTTTAGTTCCAAATAGTCAGTAGTCTGACAATGAGTCTCAGTGGTAAAGGAATGAGTTTTAGTGGTAAGACTGTCACCTCTATCCTAAGGTTGAGATGTCAAAAGGGTTTACAAAGTAAACGGTCAACAGGAACTCGATACATAACAAGGTAAACAAATAATCAAAATGACTTAACCGGAATCATAGTTTTCTGGTTTAAAGTAAAACACCCTAAAGATCAGATAGGTAAGAGAGAGACGTTCTCGAGCGAATTTATCTTATTTACGTTAAATCACCTCGTCTTATCTTAAGACTATGAATTTCTTCAAATTTTTTTTTATTTCAGGAGTAAAACATTTCAATTTTTAACTTAGAACGTTTTAATTATTGAGTAGAGAGGTTCAATTATTAAGGTACTTTTTACCAATAAGTTTGATTTGGAAACTTCAGTCGACCTGACGACAAAATTTAGGTAATTTTTTGCATATACAAGTCTCTTCTTAAATGATTCTAATACCTTAAATCTCACACACGAGGATAAAAACTTAAGTTTTATCAAAGTTTTACGACCCAAACCCACCGTCGTCTACCTAACACACCTTCTACGGGGACTATAGGACCCTTTGCGTAAGGTACGACACCCAGGTCCCTCTGGCCCGACGTCTGACCCTTTCCGACCTCAGTCCGTCTCGACCCTCTGGAAGTTGCAGCAGTGAATAGCGTGTCTTGGGACCCGTTCCGCGTACTCGTGCAATGTCGTGTTAATGGAATACCCGTTTTACGCTCCTTTCACTTTGGACGGAGGTTCTTAAAATACTCTTGGGAACGATTACGTACAGTTCGTGCGTCGTCACGGGCCACCGTTTACCGCCAAGACGACAACCAGACTAACTTCGAGCGAACAATAAGAGAGACACGTAAATGTACATACTCTTAGCCTCCAGAGGAGGTTATTTTAAGTACTAACTAAGGACAACAAGTCAGGGGTTCAACAGGGTAAAAATGTACATACTTGATACTTTCCCATAGGTCTACACCCTCTGGGGACGTATTCGACACAACGGTCCGCACGTCGTCCATTCTTCAGACCTCTTGACCTCTTGTGTGGAGGGAGGCGGTCACTTTAGAGTTCTAAGGGACTTTATATAGAAGTGGCTTACTACGAAACAAAGTAAGGTACCCATCCTCAACTATCTGAAAGAAGTGACTAAGTAAGTAAGGCTTTGATAAACAACTCGGGGTGACACACGTCTAAAGACACTTTCTGTGTTCGTACTATTCTGTGTACTGGTGAAAAGTTTCTATGGATAAGATCGTCCCCTTCGTTCTTTGGGTGTCTGTGGAAGTCCTACTCTGTCCCGTCCGGGTCGGGGTCTTGTCTGTTCTATTTGTCTGACAGCGGAACCGGCGTTACACACACCGGGTCCAATCACGTCTATTTGCACGCGATCTCCACGTGACGACCGATAAGGAACTACGAGACGTATCGTACCTTCTCCTCCCACTATATACACACCCCTGACTCCACCAGAATTTTAATTCTTACGAGGTGAAACTGAAGATCAATGGATTCGGGTGTTACCACACTATCATCTTTTCTACTGTCACGGTACGTACCTTCGAAAAAGAGCTGTTTCGGGGACGATCCGTGAAAAACACTCATGTAATTGGAGAATAACGAGGACATTGTTTAGTGACGTTTGATTCACTGAACTTTTCTGTTTAAATAATAGAGTGTCAAGACTTCCGGTCTTCAGACTTTCCCCAGAGTGATCCGTCTTTAAGTCACAACAGTCTTGGGGACCGGTTCACGTGTACCCGCTTTTTAGACAAACCCTTTTAAATAGTCCTAGGTCAGTGATCCCTTCTACCTTTTGCTCGAAGGGTCGTGCTAGAACTCTTCGTAGGTACAATAACGTGGTTGCTCGATGTAGATGGGGATGACCAGTGTCACCAAAAATCACTACCAACATTTATTGACCAACTCGACCGTCAAAATCTTGAAACCTTATCCCCTACAAAAACCGTCCATCGTAACGTATCCCTACCTTCCACGTCTCCGACACCCCAGTCTTCGGTTCAAGTCTCGGAAAGGAGGGGTAACACAGTCAAAAATTGTTGAGGTTCAAAGATCCTCTACACTAAAGGAGCAAGTATTTTATACCTGTGGAGAGGAGGGAGGGGACGACCGTCTTCTTCGACTTAGGTGACAAAAACAACTTAAAGACCAAGTGTCAACCAGGATCTCTTCACACTCGACCAGACGTTGAAGAGACATCCTGTTTGTGTTACTTCTACAGGAGTGTCCCACGACGTCTCCCTAAGTTCTGGAACAACTATCTTATCACTAAACTACGGTCACTTTACGACGTATACGTCGACAACACAAAAAGGTGTTTCGACAACACCAGGGTTCCGAGGAACGACAAGTCTCGGTCGACCCTCCCGTCCCCTCACCGGAGTCACGGTCTCCGTGTCTGGGAGACTTCAAGAGAGACAGGGGGCCGGGGAGACTTTCACGATAAGGGTGTCCGCAAAGGGTTGAAGAGACTCTTTGTCACAAGAAAAGGAGTTTTCTCGGAAAGTAAAGTAGGGTAGGACTTATAGATTAATAAAAGAGTGACTTGAGGGTCGATCCCCCCGGGACGGCCCTATAACGAACCGTTCCGATTAACCAAAGAGAGTGGAGGTCCGAATTGTACGTGGGACTGTCGGTAACAGGGAATTGGGCCCCAGGAAAAGGTACAGTGTCCGACCCTGGGAGTGTCCTCACAGTCGTCAACCGGTCTCCCTTATCTCTTTGCACCGTAAAAGACACTTAGACTGTCACATCAGTGTACACTCTTTTGACCTTTTTGTCGAATGTCCAAATTAAAAACAAAAATAACTTTACGAAAATTCACTTCACCCAGTCTGTTTCTGTTTATGACATACTAATGTGAAGATACACCTCAGAAATTCTTTCTCTAATATCGCTTGTCTGACCACCAACGATCTCTGCCCCTTATCCCCTCCCCCATCAGTTTTACCCACTTCTACCAGTTTTGGATGTTTCAAGGTCAATAATTTATAATTTATACAGTCAGTACCCTCATATTACAAGTCGTATCACTGTAATTGTCATGAATAACATTTAAACGTTCAACGATTCTTTAGAATTTTTAAGAGTAGTATCTTTTTTTAATACAGACACACTTCACTACCTACAATTTATCTGAATAACACCACTGGTAAGACGTTACACATGTTTATAGTTTATAACACAGTATGTGGACTTTGATTATATTACCAAGTACAGGTAATATAGAGTTGTTTAATTGAAGCTAGTACCTTTTTTTACAGTTGTGAATTATAACGATTTCCCTCACTCAAGACAAAAAAGAAAAGATAAATATGAACGAAGAGAGGTATTTTTCGTTACAACTCTACCACATATTTCTTTTGACATTCGTGATAATTCTTTGATCTAAACCTTTGTTTTTCAGTATCACCTCTTTCGTTTACTGTAGGTCCTGCTTTTATTTAGTGACTTTAGGTCGACGAATACCGGTACTACTTCTCCTTCAAATAACCTTATAGAAAGTCGTCCTTTGTGAGGAGGTCGTGACTAAACTTCCTTCAAGGGACCCACCTTGGAACACCTTCGTCGAGACTCGTGTGTACCTCGTAGTGAGCTGGACAGGACAGTCGACGTCGACTGACACCTGTCGTGCACGAAAGAACCGAAGTCGCGGACGCACCGAAGGACCCTGCGGGGGGCTCCCTTCCTGTCCCGGAGTATACGGTTTGTAAACCCATCCACAAGAACGAGTAAATAAGTCTTACTGTGTCCCGGACACCCAGGAACCCACGTAGGTGGAGACAAGGTCTGTGTCCCGTGACTGTCTTCTGCTCACCTTCGACTCATTTGGTTTACCCGTCCTGGTCGACCCCAAGACTTCCCGTCGTCTTCTCGTCTGAAGGACCCGTAGACCGGTCCGGTTTACCTCGTCCGGTCGAGGGTATCCTGTGATCTGTATCACGTGGGACTCTCTACCTCGGACCTCGGGGTGTCGAGGTCGGGGGGAGGTCCTTCGTCCATCTTCCTTCGTCATGTAAGCACACCCGGATGCCTCCTGTCCCCGACGTGGTGGCTCTAGGCACCAATTGCTTCTCCGGCTCAGAGTCTAGGGACGTCACGGGGACTCACGTCGTTGGGGGTTTCGTCGCTCTTTTTTTTGACCAAGACGGAACGGACCCTCGGGGTTTTAGTGGTCTTTCTCTCTCCATCGATTGTCTTTCCTTCTTATTTGTTTTGTTTTATAGTTGTGTTTTTGAAGGGTGAGTATTAGTCTACCGTAATTTTTAAGTTTCGTGGACTTCGGTAGACGTCGATCTCTTCCCCTTACTTTAGTTGTGAGTTGTGTTCCTAAGTCTATACATTTATATTTTGTACAAACTTTTTATTTCTTAATACTTTATGTTGACAGTATATATTTAGTTTACGTTTACTAATTTCGAATCTGTAAATTCTTTAATTTTCATATCATGACTGTCATTTTAAATTTTTTTCTTTCAATTTGAGATCTGCTCTACGTCAACTTCTGTTTTACCACTTAGCTTACGATAGTAAAGAGGTCCTAGATCGTCTAAATCGTTTCTCTAATTTTGTACAGTTGTTCTCCAGGGTCCCTATCTAACGTCTAAAGGGGGACGGTTTTTTCCCTTACCTCTTTTACCTTCATTTAGATGGAACTTCTATTTTGTTGTCTCTTTAAAATTCGTGACTTCTTTAAGTGTCCGGGAGTCTAGCTTTCATAACATTCGTAGTTCGTCGGACTTACTGGCCCTCAGGTGCACCACTTTGGACCATGTCTTCGAAGTGCACAGTGCCCATTTCTCTTTACGATTTTCGATGACCTCTCTACTCTTTTGCGTTACATGTTGTCTACAGTTGATCTGTTGTCTGCTGAAGAGTAGTCCTCTTTATCTCCGGTCTCCGTGACCTCACTATAAAAGTTTCACGGTTCCCTTTTAAAACCGCTGGATCCTAGGATACGGTGTATTCGATCGTAGATCCTACGTCAGTTCTCCTTCTGTATAGTCCGTATACTCTTGATAAGGTCAAAGGACGGGTATCTGTGTGTGATTCTCTCAGTACTCTTCAACATCTAGTCACTCCTTTTTTTCAGTTATGTCTGTCTTCAGTACCATATGTTCTGGTTCCCACTCCATCCTCGAACTATCTAATATAGTTTTTAACTTAACGAGTAACTAATATGAAAGCGTTCATATACAATTGATATATGTTAATATCCATATACAACGAAGAACTGAACGTATGTCCAAAGGGTCCTCTGTCCATTCCACCAGACCATAAGGGTAGTGAAAAATTCTTAAAGGTGTCAAACAACACTAGGTGTGTCAGTTTCCACAAGTTAGGTTAACGAGTCAGTACAGACTGAGAAACACTGGGGTACCTGATATCGTGCGGTCCGGAGGGACAGGTAGTGGTTGAGGGCCTCGAACAAGTTTGAATACAGGTAACTCAGTTACTACGGTAGGTTGGTAGAGTAGGAGACAGTAGGAGGGGAAGAAGAGGGCGGAAGTTAGAAAAGGTCGTAGTCCCAGAAAAGGTCACTCAGTCAAGAAGTGTAGTCTACAGGTTTCCACAATCGTATCAGTTATTTAGTATTCAAAAAGACCTTAAGGGAACGAAAGAGATCCTAGGTTACTTACAACCGTTAAACCTTGGTTACAACCTTGGTTAAAGAGACCAAGGAGACGGAAAAGATTTAGGTCGACATACAGACTTTCAAGAACCAAGTGCATGATGACTTCGGAACGAACTTCCTAAAACTCGTAATGGAATACTGATACACTTGACTCACGTTAACACGTTGTCAAACTTGTAAGAAGAGTAACGGGAAGAAACCCTAACCGCACTTTTGACTCGAAAAGGTCAGGATACCGGTGACGACTTAAAAGGTTTAAACAACTGTATAACTCACGTCGTGAAATTGTCGTAGTAGAAAATTCTAAACTTTCTCGAGTCGATCTTAAGGTTATGGACGTGATCAAAACAAATATCATTACGAAGGATTCCGGATGAACTAAAGGGTGAGGTCCTACAGACCGAGATCCATTCACTGGTATGGTAGTACCAATAGGTCCAGTAATTCTGGAAAGAACCAATCACGAACACATATAAGAACGGTAGAGAAGAATTAGAGAAGACGAAGACAATCCAAGAATGGTAAAGGTAGGAAATAACACGGGTAGGACTAACTTTACAAGGGAACTATAGAGGTCAAAAGAACTTCTCTAGAGATCAGAAAGGGTAAGTTAACAAAGGGAGATAAAGAAACGTAATCAGTGAATTCTTCCGATAGAATAGAGAGAAATGATAAAAACCTCGGAGAACTACTCCTTCTTTCTCGTCTCACATTCGACCGAATGTTGGGTCATAAGTTTTTTGATTCTCGTACCATAGACCAGGGTATTGAAGTATCGTTTATCCTCCCCCTTTTCACCTTCGTCTCTGTCTAAAATAAAAGAACCCGACGTTTTAGTGACACCTGTCACTGACGTTGACACTTTAATTTTCTACGAATGAGGAACCTTCTTTTCGATACTTTTTGGATCTGTCGTATAATTTTTCGTCTCTGTAGAGAAACGGTTCTTTCCAGGTATATCAGTTTCGATACCAAAAAGGTCATCAGTTCACACCTACACTCTCAACCTAGTATTTCTTCTGACTCGTGACTTCTTGACTACGAAAACTTAACGTCACGACCTCTTCTGAGAACCCTCAGGAAACCTCGTTCCTCTAGTTTGGTCAGTTAGGATTTCCTTTAGTTGGGACTTATAAGTAACTTTCCTGACTACAACTCCGACTTCGAGATAATGAAACCGGTGGACTACGTTTCTTGACTGAATAACCTTTTCTGGAATTATCACCTTTTCTAATTTCCGTCCTCCTCTTCCCCCGTTGTCTCCTACTCTATCAACTTATCTTATTGGCTAAACTACCTGTACTCAGATTCGTTTGGGGTCCTCTACCACTTCCTGTCCCTTCGGACCGAACGACGTCAGGTACCCCAGTGTTTCTCAGTCTGTGCTGAATCACTGACTTGTTGTTGTTTTGTTCTTCATATACAATTAACGCTTTTGTTAGGAATCCCTTTTTTTCTGTTTTGTCCTCCTTATTAGGAGGTTCTGAAGTCTTTTATGATGTTCGATGTCATTAGTTTTATGTTACCATGACCGTGTTTTTGTCTGTATACCTAGTTACCTTGTCTTCTCTCTCGGGTCTTTATTCGGGTGTGTGGTCACCTGTTAATTAGAAGGTGTTTCCTCCGTTCTTATATGTTACCCCTTTTTCTGTCAGAGAAGTCGTTCACCACAACCTTTTCGACCTGTCGATGTACACTTAGTTACTTCACTCTTGTGTGGAAGTATGGTATATGTGTGCTTTTGGTTTTCACCGAATTTCTACTTATGTTCTGTACTGCGTTTCTGAGGATTTTCTCTTGTCTCCGTTTTGCAAGAGCCTGTATTTAGCATGATTACAAAGGAATTCAGTCAGAGAGTTTCGTTATCTTTATATTCGTTTTCGATTTTCGCCCCTGGTTTAGTTTGGATGTTCAAAACGTGTCGTTCCTTTGGTATTTGTTTTACCTTTCCGTTAGAGACCCGTTCCTCTATTATAAACGTTTAATTCGTTGGCCGTACCCGAATTAAAGGTTTTATGTGTTTGTCGAGAATTTTGAGTTCAACTTTTTGGGTTTGTTGAGTTAGTCTTTTACCAGTCTTCTGGATTTATCTATAAAGAGGTTTCTTCTACATGTCTACCGGTTATCCGTGTACTTTTTAACGAACTGTAGTGATAAATAATCTCTTTAAGTTTAGTTTTGATGTTACTCCAATAGTGGAACGGGATCAGTCTTACCGGTAGTAAATTTTCAGATATTTACCGTTTACGATCTCTTCGACACCTTTTTTCCCTTGGGAGATTGTGACAACCATGCTTACATTTAACCATCTCAGTATTACTTTTGTTATATCTCTAAGGAGTTTTTGATTTTTATCTCAACGGTATACTAAATCTTTAGAGTGAAGATCCGTATATGGGTCTGTTTTGATATTAAACTTTTGTATGTACGAGGGGTCCCAAGTAGTGTAGTGATAAATGTCATCGGTTCTGTACCTTTGTTGTATTTACAGGTGACTGTCTACTTACCTATTTCTACACCATGTGTGTGTGTGTGTGTGTGTGTGTGCATACACGATTCAACGAAGTCAGTATAAGTTGAGAAACACTAGGAAAACTGACATCGGGTGGTTCAAGGAGACAGGTACGTTAAGAGGTCCGTTCTATGACCTCACTCAACGGTACTCAACGGTACTGGAGGAGGTCCCCTAGAAGGTCTGGGTTCCTAGTTTGGGCACAGAAAACGAAGAGGACGGAACCGTCCACCTAAGAAATGACGACTTGGGGGTCCCTTCGGGTGTGGATATTAATCTTTTACGTTTTCCTTTCTAGGATATGGGACACACACATACTCGGTACTCATAAGGGTTTACTGATATTCTTTTATTTATGTACGGGAAATCAAATTTTTTTAATGATTTGCAATAACTTTCTGTATTTCTTTTGGACTTATTTACTCCTATAAGTGGAGTTTAATTACATATTTATGTTACTTAAAGGTTAGTTTTAAGTTTATACTGAAATACACCTTGAACTGTAAACCGATATTTTGACCTTACCTTTTTACTTCCGGTTATTATCGATTCCGTTACAAATATTTCCATTATTTCACCTTCCTGAATTTAGAGTTAAGTCATACTGATAATGGTTTTTGACTAAAAAGGGTCAACCCTAGAAATGAGTAAATAAGTAAGTCAGTCAATAGTATGTACAAATTACGAAAGGAGACATGGTACGAGACAGTGACCGAAAACTTTATCTACTCACCCTGAAGGGACCACGATGTGACTATTCTGGTGGACGGTTACATCCCCTGTACCCAAGGTAGGGACCAGACCCTTTTAAGGTGTAGGACTCCTCGGTAATTCGGGCGCACGGTGTTGATGACTCGGACACGAGATCTCGGTCGTTCAGTGTCGATACCTTCGGAGACAAGAATCTTGACTCAAGGCGTTGTTCTCTTCCGTGAAGTGACTCTTCGGATGCGTGGCGTTGATCTCTCATCAGGAACGAGAAGCGTTGATCTCTTTCGGGTGTACGTCGTCGTTTCTGGATTGTCGCGTTTTGTTTATTATTTTTATTTAAGATTTTTTCTTTATCTACCCACTTCTTTCGATTGTTTTAAGAAGGGGGTCCCGTGAATGAAAGATTGTTCACCTTGTACGTTATTTACCTTGTATGTGATACTGTACTTCATCACCATTTACAATACTCCTTTTATTTCATTCACCTCTCTTTTCCAAGATAAAGTCATCTCACACTTATCCCTTCCGGGAGAACCCATTTCACTATAAACTAGTCTTTAGACTTTCTCCAATTTCGTTCGGTATGTCAATAGACCCTTTCTCTTTACCGGTCTTCTTCACCGTTTCCGGAACTCCATCCTTGTCTTAGTCGTACACTCCTTATCGTTCAGACACAGACGTCGTGTCATTCGTTCTTTCTCTTTCTGTCTCTCTTAGTCGTCTGTGACTCTCTGTCTCTCCCTCTCCTCCTTTACTCCACACCATTCTCCGTCCTTAGTCCAAAGAACTCTTGTATCACATTGACACTTAAAATGAGACTTAAACTCATTCCTTATCGTACTAGTTTTTATACAGAAATTTGGTACTGATACGACAACAGATCTGTTCTTCGACATCCCTTCGTTCTATGCCTCCTCCTCCTGATTAATTCCTCCGGTGTCTCATTAGGTTCGTTTTCAACCCCCTCCCCACCACGACTCGTCGTCACCACCACCCCTACTCTTTCTCGGCAGACCCCTCCAGACGAATTCCGTCTCGACAGTCCTAAACGACTACCTAACCTATAGTCGATGTTCTCAGACTTTCGAGGTACCAAAAATCGGACCTGTTGACAACTCGTACTACCTTACCTATAAAATGGACAGGCACCCCTTAGGTGATTTACCACTAGTCTATCAACCAACAGGTGAATACTTTCATTTAATCTAAGTTGTAGAGTGTGATGTGTCTTCTAATTTAAGGGGTACACAAATTCTGGATCTACTTTTGTTGTTTTGAAATTACAAAAATTTTCTTTTTCTCCTTTTTATAATACCGAAATATCATCCTTTTTTAAATAATTGTATATTTTTGTTTTAAAATTCTTAATTTGTATCTAAAAATAATAAATTTTGACAAATTGAGGTCGAAATGAATCAATATTAAATGTTTATCTTTAATACATATAAATTCTACTACTCAAATATATGTACACGTATCACTTTACTAATAGTATTATTTCCATTAATTGTGTATGTAGTGGAATGTATCAATAGAACAAAGACACACACACAAACACACACACGTTTCTCTCCCAAAGCGTCC
Source organism: Capra ibex (assembly GCA_006410555.1). NCBI lineage: Eukaryota > Metazoa > Chordata > Mammalia > Artiodactyla > Bovidae > Capra > Capra ibex. The sequence goes on along the minus strand of SJYO01052474.1, from coordinate 37,476,519 downwards.
ATCGTGTCACCATTCATTTCTTGGGTGGACGGTTACGTCCTCTGAGCCAAAACTAGGGTACCAGTCCTTCTAGGGGACCTCCTCCTGTTCCGTTGGGTCAGGTCATAAGAACGGACCCTTTAGGGTACCTGTCTCCTCTAACCACCCGATGTCTGGTACTCCAGTGTTTCTTAACCTGTACTGAATCGTTGACTCGTGTGTGCATCACTCTTGTTTTCCAGATGAGAGAATCGTTTACAGTTCATATGTTACGACATAATAATTAATATCAGTGGTACGACATGTATCTCGAGACCTTTAATGAGTAAAAATTGATTTTCAAACATGGGAAACTGGTTATAGAGGATAAGTGACATGAGGACTCGAGGACCATTGGTGATAAAAGAGACAAAGACACTGAAACTTAAAAGATCTAAGGTATGTACTCACTCTAGTATGTCGTAAACAGAAAAACGGTTAATGAATAAAGTGTTTTATTACACGAGGTCAAAGTACGTACAGTAATGTTTACCGTCCTAAAGGAAGAAAGAATATCGACTTATTACATCGTAACATGGGTACAGAGACACACACACACACACACACACACACACTATAGTGTAAAAGAAAAAGGTAACTGTCTTTAAATCCGACAAAGAATAGATAAAACTTATTACGATGTTACGTGTACTCTGAAACCGATAGAGAAACTCTATCATTAAAGGAAAGAAAAAATATATACGGGTCTTCACTCAAATAACCTAATAGACAATCAAGATCAAAAGTAAAGACCATCAAAAGGTATTACCAAAGTGTCTAAATGAAAAGGTGGTTGTTACGTGTCCACAAGGGGAAAAAGGTGTAGGAGTGGTTGTGAACAATAGAGGACAGAAAAACTAGTTTCAGAAAGATTGTCTCCACTCCACTATAGAGTGACACCAAAACTAAATGTAAAGGGACTACTACTCACTACGACTCATAGAAAAGTATAAGGACAACTGGTATACATATTCCTCACACAGTTCCGACATATAACAGTGGGACGAATAAATTAAATATACGTCTCATGTAGTACTCTTTACGACCCGACCTCCTTCGTGTTCGATCTTAGTTCTTACGACCCTCTTTATAGTTATTGGAGTCTATACGTCTACTATGGTGGGAATACCGTCTTTCACTTCTTCTTGTTTTTTCGGAGAACTACTTTCACTTTCTTCTCACTTTTTCAACCGAATTTCGAGTTGTAAGTCTTTTGATTCTAGTACCGTAGGTCAGGGTAGTGAAGTACCGTTTATCTACTCCTTTGTCACCTTTGTCACCGACTGAAATAAAAGACCCCGAGGTTTTAGTGACGTCTACCACTAACGTCGGTACTTTAATTTTCTGTGAATGAGGAACCTTCCTTTCAATACTGGTTGGATCTGTCGTATAATTTTTCGTCTCTGTAATGAAACAGTTGTTTCCAGACAGATCAGTTGCAATACCAAAAAGGTCACCAGTACATACCTACACTCTCAACCTGATATTTCTTTCGACTCACGACTTCTTAACTACGAAAACTTGACACCACAACCTCTTCTGAGAACTCTCAGGGAACCTGACGTTCCCCTACGTTGGTCAGGTAGGATTTCCTCTAGTCAGGACCCATAAGTAACCTTCCTGACTACAACTTCGACTTTGAGGTTATGAAACCGGTGGACTACGTTTCTCAACTGAGTAACCTTTTCTGGGACTACGACCCTTTCTAACTCCCGTCCTCCTCTTCCCCTGTTCTCTCCTACTCTACCAACCTACCGTAGTGGCTGAGTTACCTACACCCAAACCCATCTAAGGTCGTTAACCACTACCTGTCCCTCCGGACCGTACGACGTCAAGTACCCCAACGTTTCTCAACCTGTACTGACTCTCTAACTTGACTTGATTATGAAAGAAATCTTTTTATAGACAAGTAAAGGGAACGGGTAAAAATTAACACAATAAAAACTCATAAAACGATAACCCAACATACTCAAAGAATATATAAAATTATAGTTGGACAACAGTCTATATACTAAACGTTTATAAAAGAGGATAAGGTTCCATCGGAAAAGTAAAACAGTTTAGAGGGAACGACACTTTTTCGAAAACCACAACTATTCAAGGTGAACAAACGAATACACAAACCACAGTTAGGTTTTGTATTAACGGTTCTTGTTATAGTTCTTCGAAATAGGGATACAAAAGAAGATCCTCAAAATTTCAAAGTCCGTAATGTTCTTTTGAAATTAGTTAAAACTAATTAAAAACACTCACCACGTTCTATCCCCAGGTTACAGTAAAAGGACGTACAACAACAACGACAAGTCAGTTGACCACAGACTGAGAAACACTGGGGTACCTGACATTGTACGGTCCGAGGAGACAGGAAATGACAAAGGACCTCAAACGAGTTTAAGTACAGGTAACTCAACCACTACGATAGATTGGTAGAGTAGGAATCCTAACTTGGGTACAGAGGACGTAGAGGACGTAACTTCACCTAAGAAATGACGACTCGGTAACCCCTTCACACAAGACATACACCTATAGGTCAAAAGGGTTATAGTAAATAACTTTTCTGATAAGAAAGAGTAACATATAAGAACCACGGGAATAGTTTATAACACACACAATCAGCGAGTCGGCACAGGTTGAGACGTTGGGGTACCTGACATCGGGCGGTCCGAGGAGACAGGTTTCCTAAGAGGTCCTTCCTTATAACCTCACCCAACGGTAAGGAAAGAGGACCCCCAGAAGGACTGGGTCCCTAGGATCCAGAGGACGTAACGTCCGTCTAAGAAATGGTAGACTCGGTGGTCCCTTCGGGTCAACTAGTACATACGTATCCAAATAAAGACTCGAGAGATAAGACAAGGTAACCAAGACATAAATACGGTCACGGTATGACAAAACTAATGATATCGAAACATTATATCGAACTCTAGTCCTTAACACTAGGGATGTCGAAACGACAAAAAAGAATTCTAATTAAACCGACAAACCTCAGAAAACACTAAGGTATGTTACCTTATAATTCAAAAAAAAAATGAAGATACTTTTGACGGTAATCTTAAAACTAACCTTAACATAACGTAACCCTCTAATGAAACTCATCACACCTGTAAAATTACTATAACCAAGAAAGTTATGTTCTTGTGATCTATATAAAGGTAAAAAAACACAGAAGAAGTCAAAGAAATTAGCGACAGAACAACAAAAGTCAAATGTCGAGAAAGTGGGGGGGAACCAATTTGAATAATGACTCATAAAATAGAAAAACTACGATAACATTTACCTAAAAAAGAATCAAAGAGAAGGTATAAATTTTGAAATTTTAAAAAGAGACTTTGTTTTTAAATATGTAGTACACTCTTCTGTTCGATGTCTCATCCTCCTCTATAATAATTGTGTATATCGACCGTTTCTTATTATATGTCCCACATGTTTCTTACGGATATTTAAATAAACTTTTTCCGTTTCGGTGTTTTTATCCGTTTTCCGTACTTTTCCGTTTCCTCTCCCTTATTTCACGTTCTAGTTACGATATTCACTTTCCTACGAGTTTTAGTTCCTTCGTGTAATTTTGTCGGACGTAATAGGAAGATAGTGTTAGTCGAATCGTGTTGTGTTACACACAAGTCTGTTGTGTTACCAATTTCACAGACTGTTGCGTTACCAAGTTGTCCTCTATTTGTTCGTTCTAGGAATGTACGATAACCACTAGTATCTAAGGGTGTTAGTGACACTTTTTACTAAACCTCTCTTCGTTTAAATGAAGAGTGTGTACGACACATTCCTCTTTTTACCGTACGGACAACCATCGAGACATTCTCGACTGTGAACCTTCGAAACCCTCTACTTCAGGAGGGACCCAAAGACCAAGGGGATGTACGGAACGACCGACACGGTTTCTTTGTTTCGGAACTGACGCGAAATGGGTCGGTAGAAGTCTCGACATAAACGTCCCCTCTTGGAGTTTCTTACTCCCTTGTAAAGTGGAGTCCTGCTTCTCCGTCGAACGGATGACGGACGGGGTTTAGACGTCTTAGAGGTTCGAGTCACCAGGAGAGGATGTTGGGTTGGGTGAAGGACACGTCGACTGTAGACCGAGAGGTGTAGTGGGACACCCAGACCCCACGAACCCTTTGGTCGCGTTCATACGGTTGTGGGACCAATGACGAAACGGGCACTTATTGCTTCAGAGAGTAAAGACTGGGTCTTTAGAGTAGAAGAGATGGTCGCAGATTCTCTAACGTCGTCGGATTGAACAATCGACGATTCACCCCACTTCCCAAAGGGTCCACCGTGTCATCATTTCTTAGGACGGTTACGTGCTCTACTCCCGAGTCAGGGATCCATCCCTTCTAGGGGACCTCATCCTGTACCGTTGGGTGAGGTCACAAGAACCGTCCTTTTAAGGTACCTGTCTCCTCGGACCACCCTGGGGTATCAGGTACCCTAGTCTTTCTCAGCGTGCACTGACTCGCACGCGTACGTGGGTGTGTTCGACCCACTTCGAAGTCTGGGAAGTGTCGAGAACCGTCTTCAGTGGATTTATGGGTAGTAGTACCGACTTCACATGTTATACGAACTTTACTTTACAATATGTGATCAAGTTAATTTACTTAAAATAGACAGTTATAATAATGGTTGTTTTGTATTTGTAACTCACTTTATCATACTGTCTTTGTATTCTGACTCACTTTTTTCGAGTAATGACTTACTACATAAGTCTGTTTTAATTAATACTTATGGAAGTAGATCTCATTATCAAATCATTATAAGACCCCTCCTTTTGTAGCTAAATTCCCGTCCCTCCATGCTTCCCCAAAGGTACCATAAAATGAAGAATCACTTTTGACTGTGTTTATACCGTGTTACAATCTTAATACATTCACCGATAAGAGATATGAACTTACTATATATAAGAGGTATAAACCTTACGAGGTATGTAAATATTACGGTGACCAGTACCGTAGTCAGATAAAGTCTGGGTGTCGTGGAAAAGGAAGTTTATACTCGTAACCAAGAGTGTCAACGTTGTCTTTACAAAGTTTTGTATGAATAAAAACATCACTTTGAAGAGAGTTTAATTTTGTACTGGGTTGAGTCCTAGGAACCCTTTTGTAGTGAACAAGACTGAACCTCCTTTGGTCTCTGTGAAGACGAAATTTTTTTACAGTGTGTTTGATGGGAGGGGGCGTTTGGCATAATTTCAGGATTTGACTTCCGTCTCTACTCACGAACGACGAGACGTGGATTAATGAGGTAGAGAGAAGGTCCGGAAACAGGGACCGGAGCACGAGACTACCGGACTTATGTCTTTTACTTGGGTACACCTGTATCCACGATACCTGTGTCCGAAACTAAACCCTTTTTTCTACTTGGTGAGACCCGACCATTGGACTAGAAACGTGAAGACGACCATTTGTCAACTTTCCGTGAGTTATGTAGGAGGCGAAAAATTTTCGTGTCGTCACTTATTTTCCCGGCCTCCCGGGGCCGAACTTTCCCCTCGGTAAGTAGTGGAAGTGCCCTTCATCCCAGTTTAAATAAGAGACCAGGAGGGAGTTGGCGCAGTCGGGTTCTTTATAAGTGGAACAAAGCCAATCGCCCGGTTCCCAGTCTCCAGTTGTCCCGACGAGATCGGCCGGACACGTCAGGACGTTTGTCCGGTGTGTTCCTCTACGACAAATTTTAGTCTTAAGGAAAGTGAGACACATTCAAAGGTTTCGTGTCCCCAGTTGGCCACTCATGATTTCCCCGACAACCAGGACGGAGAACGATGTATCCTATGGGCGTTCGAGTCTAGGCTTCTTTTTTCCTGTACAGGGACCAGACGGCCGGAGTGTACCAGCTGAAAGAGTACTTTGACACCGACCCACGTCCCAAGACGATGTTCCACACTCACCCGACAACCAACCTTGTAGCTGACCCTCTACTTTTGACCGTACTGATAGTGTGCCACCCACCCTTCGTCCTACCCACCAGTTTGACACCAGTTTGTGACTCTAGACTACACAGGTCACGCGGTCTGACGAGTCTTAGTCGACCGGACTACCGGGTCCCTGAGGGTAGACGTTCTCCTACTCTTTCGGTACGGGTCCGTCCAGGTCAGGACTCCGACCCGACACTCTCCCTCACAGGAGTCACCCACACCCCGGAACACCGTGGACCACCCAGTCACCCGGGCTGGGTGGTCGTCTGAACGAAGAACCCGGGGTTCTCTCTTTGGCCCGGAATTGAAGATGACACTAGTCTGGAGTATCGTGACCTAGACACTTTTCCGTCGTGGGTCCCTGTCACTACATGTGTCTTATCTCGTGCTGTCGACTAAGCGACTTCCTCCGGTCTATTCGTCTGCCCGTAAAAGAACCATTGACTACGAGTTCGAGGGTCTCTTTAAAGTTTTTATTCCGTCCGAGACCTCCGGTAAACTTACCGGAAGACGTTATCGTGTACCTTCCTTTGTGTACTCTTTATGCGTAAATACGTATTTAGAAATAGTCAGAAGTAATAAGACATCCTCCGTTGGCTTCCGTTCCGTAACGACACGGTTTACCATAGTAGTCAAAATTCTAAGAGCCCTACGTAACGACATAACCAAAGGATCCCGACGGTATTGTGTACTGGTGTTGTCTTGACAAATTCAGTGTCGGACCTCTGACATTAGGTTCTAGTTCCACAATGGTCTCACCAAGGAAGACTCCGACACTCCCTCGACAAGGCCCGAAGAAAAACCGAACATCGGTCGGCAGAAGAGGGACACAGAGAAGTGGAAGGGGAGGAAGACACTCGAACGTACGCACGAGTGAGTACAGGTTCACCCAACGGTAGAAGAGGAGGTCCCCTAGAAGGGTTGGGTCCCTAACTTGGTAGTAGAGAACACAGAGACGTGACCATCCGTCTAAGAAATGATGATGTGGTGGACCTTTCGGGGGAGGAGGACACATAGACACAGGTTTAAAGGGGAAAGATATTTTCTGGTGAACACAACCTAATCCCCGTGTAAAAGAAGGTCATGTTGGAGTGGAGTTGAACTAATGTAGACGTTTTTGGAATAAAGATTTATTTCAGTGTAAGACTCCCTACCCCCAGATCCTGAAAGTTGTATACTTAAAATCCCCCTGTGTCAAGTTGAGTATCGTCAATGGTTTCGTTAAAAAATTTTTCTAATTTCGTCACTTGTGAGAGTAAGTGTTATATAATCTTATAATAAAGTAACGTCAGAAGGACCGTAACTCGCGATAGAAATTTTTTCCACCCCTAAAATTTTTAACGATTAAGTAAGGTTTTATTTGACCAGTGGATATGTAACCGACAAACTAGGAAAGTGTTTTAGATTGACACACAGAGGAGAGTATGACTGTTCTTAACTTTTTACGTGGTTCTTCCTCCTCTTAGTCGATCTTCAAGTCATTTGTCTACTCGACCAAGGTCGTCCTAGGGACGTAGGAACAGGTGGAGTTACATTCGTAGGAGGGTAAGTTTAGGGTCGAGACCGTGAAAGAGTCAAGTCAACGAGTTAACACAGGCTGAGAAACACTGGGGTACCTGACGTCGTACGGTCCGAAGGGACAGGTAGTGGTTGAGGATCTCGAGTGAGTTTGAGTACAGGTAGTTCGACCACTACGGTAGGTTGGGAGAGTACGAGACAGCAGGGGAAGAGGATGGCGGAAGTGAGAAAGGGTCGTAGTCCCAGAAAGGTTTACTCAGTCAAACAGCGCAGTCTACCGGTTTCATAACCTCGAAGTCGTAGTCGTAGTCAGGGAAGGTCACTTATAAGTCCTGACTAAAGGAAATCCTACCTGACCAACCTAGAGGAACGTCAGATTCCCTGAGAGTTCTCAGAAAAGGTCGTGGTGTCAAGTTTTCGTAGTCAAGAAGCCGTGAGTCGAAAGAAATATCAGGCTGAGAGTGTAGGTATGAACTGATGACGTTTTTGGTATCGAAACTGATCTACCTGGAAACAACCGTTTCATTACAGAGACGAAAAATTATACGACAGATCCAACCAGTATCGAAAAGAAGACCGTGAAAGATGCAGACTATAAAAGGGTTGGAGGATTCTAGAAACAATTGATTATCCGTTTTACCTTTATTATAATGGGAGGAGTGACCGAAAAGTTCCTAATTCATCCTATAATGTCATAGTGTGACACCACACACTACCCAAGAATCACTTCAGACACTGACTACGAGTTCGAGGGTTTCGGTGAGACGTTCCTGGTCTAGGAGGGGTACCTCATTTGTTCAGTACGCAGTGATTCACTTGGTCTACTGACTCTTGCAGTTCAATAAATACACCTAATTGTCTAAAGAGGTACCTTACCCTGAGAAGGAGAGTAATGATCGAAGTACACAGTCATAACTTAGTGTGACCCCGTAAGTGCCTGAATTTTAAGTTAATGAACAGTATAATAATAAGTTGGTAAAGGAGGGACCATTTAAATTAAAAAAGAGTAAGATTACTTCGAGGAACCTTTTTAGTTTAGTATCGAACAAAATTACTCTTATTATTTGGGTACTACCTACTTCGTATCTTTCCTGCACCCAAACCTCTAGAGATCGATTCGGTCCAGACAAAATATAAACAGAAACCACTTTCCCAACTCGACACAGGTGACGGGTTTACATAATACCAGTCGGTACTTGTGATCACCTGGTTTTCCCACTCTGATATTTTCTTACGTTTATTATTATGGTAAAAGAGTTTTTGTTGTATGTTGAAATTGAGTTAGTACTAGAGTCTAGTGAGGTAAGTTTAAAATAAAATAAATAAAAACCGACACGACCCAGAAACAACGACGTGAACCCGAAAGAGATCAGCACCGCTCATCTCTGACGAGAAGTAACGTGACTCGTCCGAAGAGTACAGTCACCAAAGAGAACAACGTCTTGAGTGCGACATCCGTGGACCCGAGTTATCGACAACGTGTGTCCGAATTGACAAGGAGCCGTACCCCCTAGAAGGACCTAGTCCCTAGCTTGGACACAGGGGACGTAACCGTCCGTCTAAGAATAAGTAACATGGTACTCTCTTCAGGAGTATGTGTCAAAACTTCACCCCAGACTAAGGAAAGGTCTACTTCAGACTCAGACAGTTGTTGGAAGTGAAACACCCACAACCAGTGTCTGTCCGTCTGGGTCCGACAGGACGTTTGAGACCACATCGGGGTGTACCGTCACCGTGGCTCGCTCCGCACACACGAGGACGGAGGGGTCGGCGACTCGTAGGGTCAGTGGACGTCGGGGCCCATACCGGGTCACCTCATACAACTGAGACCGACGACGGTGCACAGACGAGTGTCTTTCCTCAAGGAGGGAACAACCAGTCAGGGAGTCCTCCGGGTAGAGAGAGAGAGACAGACAGAGTGTCTGTGTGTACGTGTATACGAAACCCCCTCCTAATCCTTCTTCTCCGTGTATGTGTAGGAGCACCCGACATCTCTCTTCTCTGTCTACACTCCCAACACACATATATGCGTACACTGGTGAAAAGAGTGTAGAAGAATTATGGGACCCACTAAACGAAATTCTTTAATTGTGACTACTCTACGTCTTCAAAATAGTAATAACAACAGACAACACAAACGAAAGGTTGATAACATAAAAAAAGAGTCTACGTTATCTCTAGGTTAACAAACGGACTTATTTCCTCTCCTTTTCCTCATTCGTTCTCTTCTTTTATCGCCCCTCGTTTTCTTTTGACTAGGTAAAGACCCCTTTTTTTTTTTTTACAATAGGGAGGGACGATACTTTTCGGACGTAGGGTTCCCGTTGAATGTAACTCTACTCTTACTACCACTCAATAGAGTTATTGACTACTCTATCGGTCGATTTCCGAGACGGTAGGATCCGTCGACTCTAGGAAACTATTCTACATCCCCTCTTTCGGACTAACCCTCACTTTTCCTAAGTAAGGATGTTCATTCTCGTGGTGACCCGGAGCCTCGACCTCCTCCCCTCGACCCTCTCCTCTGTCCTGTGCATCATCCTTTTTGTAAATCATTTGTACGAGACACAAGGTCCGTGAGAATTTACATAATATTTTGAAAGGTTCAAAATATTGTTGATATTTCATGTACTACAAAAGAGATAAAATACCTTCTTTTTTGATTCTAAAACTTTCCGATCCATTAAAAGGGGGCTCAAAAGGATCAAAAACCATGTTGATAGGTGAGCTTTTGACTTCGGTCTTTGAACCCAAGTAGGATCTGTGGGGGAAGGGGGTCGGGTGGAAGAGGTAGGTTTGTAAGTTAGTTACTTGTCGAGGGACCTCCACTGGAGGACCTTGACAGGGTGACGGAAGGAGAGCAACCGGTGGTAGAACGAAGTCGGTGGAACAAAAGGTGAACCTAAAAATACTGTCGTAGGGTCACCAGAACGGGTCAATCGAGACGTCTCTTAGTCCGGAACGTTTCTGACGGCCCGAAGGTACAAACTGATGAACCTTATTGATGGCAATTCAAAGTGAAAGTTTCTCTAGAGTAAGTGGAGGTAAGAATTCTCCTTCGTGCCACCAGAGTAAAGATCTTATAAATCAGATCGGAATCCGTGTACAGACTTTAGAGGTAAACGAGTGGTAGTTTGACTTTGTACGAAAGGACTTTAGATTTTATTAAATTTCAAATAATTCGGTCCAACCAAAACTAGATCTGTATTTAGGATCGTTACTTCTTGTAAAAACGAAAAAATAAAAAAAAATTTCTTTTCCAGATAAAACAAAAAGGATTTTGAACCTTCTGTGTGTGTATAACTAAGGAAATGTTCTTACTTTCATTTAAAATTAAGATGAAATTGAAAGATGGAACAGTAAGGGGTCGATCTCGTCTATAGAAAAGCGTTACGTAAAAGACCCGGTGTTCGACGTCGTCTCTGACTTCGGTCCGTCCCGTGTCACACTTACTTAATACCGTAGTCGGAGGGTCCAGTGTAGACGAAGAGTAAGGTACTCGAGACTTACCACGACAGACACAAGAAGTCTGTGAGACGTGGATCATCAATAGTTAGTTAGTGGATCCTTCCTTGTTTGAGGTTGTAAGAGGATGACCAACCACAAGAGTCATGTACTGTCCTTCGTCCTGTGTCTCGAAGTAAAAAACCTTCATACCTTCAAAGAAATTCGTCTTTTACAACTACCAAAGTACCGATAAGTCTACACTGAAAACTAGTTGAGAACGGACGAGACGGGAGACAGAACATAAAAGACCGAAGAGGTAGAGGTAGAGTAAGATCACTCACAAAATGGTGCGAGTTCCGTATTAGGAACACAAAATGTAGGGGTAGAGTAAAAGAGGAGGAAAACGGGGGAATCCGTCTATAACAAAGGAACGAAGGGTACACTCCGGTGACCCTCGGACACTCTCAAAGATACGGAACGTGTACCGGTACCTATCGTCCACTACCTCGGTTCTAGAATCACACGAGGAAGGTGATTCGGTACGACGAAACTCCTGAATTCAGAGACTTCGAGGACCTGTAAGAAAATCGTGTAGATCTCGACCCTACATAAAAACTCTACTCTGTCAACTTAAGGAATTAGAGGGATCCCCCTTTGATTTCAAAGCTCCCGGTCCGACGAAGGTTCAACTTGTCTGAATTTGAACTTTAGTCTCCAGGAGTAAACTTACGGGTAAAAGGGTCTAGAACCACTAAACCCGTTTAGAATATTAGTAGGACTTCTAGTCCATGATTATATCTTAAGTGTCCTCAGCTCACTTTAGTAGGAAACTTGTTCCTCCAGAAATCACAGAAAAAAACCCGCACTAAGGACGGGTTCACCCAGAACAGATCCCTATCTCCGTTGACCTTTCATTTAAAATTTTGTACGATAATTTTAATAACGTTTTGAGGACCGTGTATCAACTAAAAGGTATTCACTCAATTACAACAATGACCAAATTCCAAATTGATAACTCTTGTTCTAGTACTGTCGTTTTCACATCTCCACTGACAATTTTCTCTACATTCACAATTCTGTCAGTTTACGTTACACTTTAGGACATGACCTAAAACCAAACGTTTAGAAATTCTCTATAAAACACCTGTTAAGTTATTTGTAATTTAAAGTATCCGTACTAGTACCGAAACAACAATATATCCTCTCATAGAAGTCACTTCGTAAATGATCCCTTCCTAGACAGACGGTGGTATTCTTTATCGAGGTACCCGAAGGGACGACCGAGTCTGTCATTTCTTAGACGGACGTTACGTCCTCTGGACCGAAGATAGGGACTCGACCCTTCTATGGGACCTCTTCCCTTACCGTTTGGTGAGGTCATAAGAACGGACTTCTTAAGGTACCTGTCTCCTGGGTCCGTCCGATGTCAGGTACCTCAGTGTTCTCACCCTGGGTTGATTCACTGATTGTACGTGTGTGTGTGAGTGTAATTTCTCTGACTCTTTCCTTCCCTCTACTTGAGTGAAAGTGTCCTTTGAGATTTTACTGTAGGTGGGGTGTTGTTTCCAAGTATTTGAAAATTTTTCGGAAAAAATAAACAAATTAAGATTTCTTTATTAGTATCTATTATACATTGAAGAAACGGCCACCCATCTTTAACACGTGATGCACGATAACGTAGGGTCTTAGACTTAGAACTTGTCGTCATGTTTCTTCGACTTTTACTCATTTCGAAATGAGGTTCTTTGACACACCAAGGGAACGTGGGGTAGGTCGGGTTACAGTGTCGGAGGTCAGTTCGAAGAAGATACACGACACATGAGACGACACGAATCAGTGAGTCAGTACAGGTTTAGAAACGCTGGGTACCTGACATCGGGTAGTCCGAGGAGATAGGTACCCCTAAGAGGTTCGTTCTTATGATCTCACCCAACGGTACGGGAGAGGTCCCCTAGAAGGGTTGGGTCGCTAACTTGGGTGCAGAGGGAATAACATCCGTCTAAGAAATGACAGACTCGGTGATCCCTTCGGGTTTAAAGAAGATATTTATTCGGACAAAGGGACTCCCACCGGTCCCAACCGATGATAAGTGTTGGTTTCTTCGTGTTGTCTATGTTGTTTCTTTGGTAACAAGTCAATATCTAATTTCCTCTAATTTCTCATTTGGAAGAATAGGGAAAGTTATCAGGGTACTGGGTCGTAAAATTAATATCCGAGTAGACTCAAAAAGATTCGTTAAATTGGTTTCACAGGGACGTATTCAACTATATTTAGGTGGTAAGACAGGGATAGAACATCATTATCATCATTACCGGTCGGACGGGGAGGTTACCGGACGAGGGTCATCAATACGTCTAGGGTGTGGATTCTCCCTTTCACGGGTAGGTCTAACCAGAACGGGTGCCATAGAGGTATTATGGAGGGCCTGGTGGTGGAAACTGAGTGCTTACACAGACCACCAGAGGTGTTCAGATCAGGTGGTCTTTCCCTAAACGAGGACAATGGAGATCAACGGTTCTGGGGTTGTGTCGTAGACCCGGAGTTGTCTTTACGTTTTTATCAATAATTTGTTCTTTTGTTTACTCGTTTTCTCAACATCGTGGACGTTTCGATCTTGTTTTGATCACCGTATTAAGGTTTATATAATGTCGGTTACTGGTAATTTTCCCATACGGTTATTTGGACTTTGAATTTACCTGGTGAAACAACTGTCTCCTTCAGGCGTCCTGAGTGAATTATCTATTAGGTCATGAATAATTTCTTAATCTAGTTATTGCGTTGAATTTACGTTTTTTTTTTTTTTTTCTTAACACGTCACATATCTCTTCCATGACAATAACTTACACAGTTGTCACCAAACGTTTCAAAGCCCGACCTCTAAAGAGTGACTTACTATGAAATGACAACACCATCAACTTCACAGCTTCATAGTCGAAGTTGACCATCTAGTCGTTAGGTACAATAACCTCTAGCAATAAAGAATTGAGACCGAGGGGAGTAGTTCCAGAAATAAAGGTAATAGTGTCAATTTCGTAGTGTTAGAAAGAAAACCTAAAAACGTAAGAGGATTGAATGGAGGAGACGAGTCCACAAAGATGAAAGGTATCAATTAAAAATTCTTACTTTTAGACTGATAAACGTAAGAAGAATTTCGGGAGGAGGGGTCTTGGACCAAAAAGATAAAATTACGAGGTCCAGGTCGGTATGATTAGAAAACGACTGAGCGGTCGTAGTGGGAGAGAGACACTCCACGAGAAACGTGGACGTACGTATACTAGGACATGATCGTCGACCCTACGTCGTACTCGTTCAGGACGGGGAATCCGACCTACGAAGTCATCCCTCTCTGTTTGTTTTCTGTGTCTCGTTTGTTTCTCCCATAAAGCCCTTGAGTCCCTAAAATGTTTCTATTCTGTCTATCATCTTACTTCCCATCGGAATTATCATCCTATTCGTCTGAAAATCCCTTCTGGAATGACTACTACTCCGTCGACAGATTCCTAGGTCCCTACCTTCTTCTTTCCCACCATCTCTCCTTTAGATGACCCAGGTCCTGTCTGTCCAAGAACATTAACACTACTCACGATGTTCTGACCGCACCACCCTTCGGTACTTCGTTGTTCTACTCTAAACGGAACCCCGGAGACCCAAACCCACCTCGAATCCGACATCTGTCCGTTTCCACCTCCGTCTCCCCTACTGGTCCGTATAAAGATAGTAGGTTCGTTCTCGACTACCGTCGAATGACACCGAACTGAATTTTATACAACACTTTAGTTTGAGTTTCCTACTCAACCTGTACCCACACATTCCTCCTGTTTTCGACTACACTAGGAATTCAATACCGTATAACCCTTTCGACGTGTCCTTTTCAACTCTCAAGAGTAACGGTATCGACAGAAGAATAAAGTTTAAGTTCGTCTCTAAGTCTCTCCACCAACCTACTGACACACCCTTTGATCCCTCTGTCCAGGTCTGGTTTATCTAAAGACTGTAAACTTCTGTACAAAGAACAACTCTATTGGAACCCCTCTCTCTCTCTGTCATCTTTTATTTTCGACTCCCCCACCTTGTCGTTCAGTGTGTCATCACACTCTTCAGACCCGTTTGGGACCAAATGAGGATGGTGGAAAGTTTTTAGTCGAACCTTTGTGAAACGGACCTTTCGCTGTCGACTGATGTTGTCCGACCTTCTCTACGGTAGGGTGGATGAGGATTTCTGGCAGAGGGTGAATCACTATCTCAGAACGAACGGACGGGTGGGTGGGGACGGACCTCCTGGACCCGACACCAAAGACGTGGGTTATGAACAAACTGTGGACAGTTACTTGTTAGTACAGACAGTACGTTTAGTCTGTTTTCTGATGTTGCACACACTTCTTGACAGTTTTGAGTCATCATTCTTTTGTTTCTTGGGTCGATTTTTCATTAACTATCTGGACCTGAAAAGTGGTTTCTCTTGTAAGTCCATGTTTACTCGTGTCCTTTCTACAAGTGGTAGTAATCGGTAGTCCCTTTACGTTTAATTTCGGTTTTACTCCTGGTGATGTAGGGACAACCTTACCGATTCTATGACTGTCATGGTTCACGACTACTCCTACGTCTTGACATCTACCAAGACATGACGACCACCCTTACGTTTTATTACCTCTTTTGGAAGACCTTTTGTCAAACCGTGAAAAAGAATATTTCAATTTATACATGAATAGTATACTCGGTCGTTAGGGTGACAACCCATAAACGAGATTTCTTTACTTCTGTATAATTACGTTTTCGGTCACGTTTACAAGTATTGTCGAAATAAGTATTAGTGGGTTTTGACCCTTGTCAATTGTTACCTACCTCATAGGTTTGTTCCCTTACCATAGTCGTTATTATTCTTTACCTGATTACTATCCTCGTCTTACTACTTGAAGTTTCTGTAATGCGTTTCACTTCCTTCGGTTAGACTTACCATACTAAGGTGTATATGTTGTGAGACCTTTTCTGTTTTGATATCACTGTCTTGACTAGTTACCAACGGTTCTCAATCACCTCCACACTGACATTTCCTCATACTACCGTAAACCCCCTTACTACTTCACCAAAATATAGGACTAACAACACCACAAGACTACATATTTAGATATGTATACATTTTTACTATCTTGATATGTGGTTTTTTCGACTATAATGACATCCAATTAAATTCTACGTAGCAAATTCAAACCCTCAAAAAATTTTTATAAAAACTGACACGGTGTACCGGACGTCTTGAAGGGATTGGTCCCTAACTTGGGTAGGGTGGACGTAACCTTCGTACCTCAGAATTGGTGACTTGGGAGTCCCTTCAAGATTCTGCGTAGTAAATTTGTAGTAGTAGACGACATGCTTACTTACCTACTTCAAATAAACGTTAGTCTGACTGAAGATCCTAAAGGATCAATGAAACGGAATAAGACTGGTTTTACCCACTTGGATAACTTGACCTTTCCTCTTTAAAGGTTCCGTTGGATACCGGCATTACAGAAGGAAACTAAAATTTGGTGTTCTGTGTTCAACTACACACAACTACTCAGGTCTTAACACCCCAAAAGAGTCCGGGATCTATGTCTCGAGAGAGAGGACGTCCTTCTGGACTCACCGATCCTGTATTGTCATTAACTTGCGTCGCCTCGACCAGTCCAGGGGACGTCCACACTGAGACCAAGACTCTATCACCCGTTTCGTGAGGTTGGGACTGTGGGCCGAAGGGACGGGTGTCTTACCTAGCTTCGTAAGAATCGAATGTTCCACTAACACACACTTTCACAAAAGGTTTCACACTTAACAGACGTCGTTTCGTCTCGGACAACTCGTAGGGTATAGGTGTATGGAGAGCAGTGGGAATGGTCAAGGAGACCGTTTTACACCTGTCCGGAGGGGAGGTGAACCTGACGGAACAACCCTCCGACGGGAGTATCAGGGACATTGGGTTAAGGCAGACAGTCCTTTCCGACGTAGACCCCCGGCCGTGTGAAGTAAACCCAAACTAATTGCTCCGACGTCTCCCAGAAACCCCGTGTCGGCGAGTCTACGTGTGAAGAAAGGTCGTGGTCTATACGGTAAATAGACACAAAAGGAAACCCCTTCTTCCTCCTTTACCCGACAATCATTTTTGTGTCTGAGTGAAAAATATTATTTAATATCACTTTTCATTTTATTTGTACTGGGGTGAGTATTTCCTACTTAGACTAGGTCTCTCTCGGAGTCCTTTCTCTTCTATTGTTTCTTTATTCATTTTCTATGAAAGAGGAACCAACAAGGGACCACGTCCGTCACCACGAGTGCCGTACAAATCCCCGTGTGTCCGACGACATCTCGTTTTCGCAGTTGTAAATCCGGTGACTTTACGATGTCTTCAAACTACAAAAACAACGTACTTCTCAAGTACGTTTAACACGTTTAGTTGAGGGTTACCTGTTCACTCTCTGTCTTTTAAGTGGGGTCTCTTTTTCCTTAATCCCTTGTATAATTATGTACACCCTTTTACAAATGGGAATGACCACTAATTTCTTCACTTTTAATTCTATTACTCTATAGAAAGTAACGGATAGTTCAATTGTTTTTACAGTTTTATTTTATTTTATTTTATTTATTACGACCATTTCAGTTCCTTTGAGTATATTACGACTATCTACATATTTAACTATGTTGACAAAAGTTTTCATGACACCATTATATATAATTCTTAATATCTTTTATACGTATGGAAAATCGGACTACAAATATAGTAAATTGGTCATTAGGTACACTCATTTAGACTGGTTTTCTTTTTGTGAATTACATATTTTTTGTACCGGTTTTCTTTGTTGAGATTTATGTGGGTTTTTTTAAGAAACGTGTCTCAATAAGTAGTGTCATTCAAACCTTCACTTGATTTATAGGGACTTGACAAAACGTTCGTAGACTTTTTACCACCGTTTCTCAAAATTTATAGAACACCTCTATAAATACTATATTACAACCTAATATTCCGTTCAACCTTTCAACAAATGTATCATATCGAAATTAATACGTTTGTTGTGAAATACCTCTGGTTCTGAACTTCTTCGAACTTGTTTTGTCGTTATTACCATTATAAAACTTTTGACCTGTATTGAAAAAACAAGATTGCACAACCGAATAGAAAAAAAAAAAAATTACTTTTACATAAAAACCCTCTTTTGTTTCTTCTTAATTTCTACTCGAGTCTAGAAGGATTACTGGGTACCGAGTAGATAGTAAACACTTACACAGAATTAGAAAGAACTCGGATATATATGCCAGTTGGGGTGCTGGAGTCTGATTACTCAAGGAATGTAACAGTGACGACACACCTCGTACTGAAGGAAAGGATGTCTCAGATGCAAAATTCTGACATTCCTACGGGAACCTAGTGTAACCTACATCATCGACTTAACCCGTCGTAGGTACTAGGATCGACGGGTCTTTGAAAAGATCCAAGGTTCGTGTCGACCATCCTACAGGGAATCCCATTGGTGACGTCCGTAGACAGTTGTAAGTCCTTTGGTTTATACAAATGTGGGACTTCGGTCGCGTAGGGGATGGCTCCTTAGAAGGTACCTCGGGTGGGGTGGAGAGGTTTGCGGACACCAGACAACCATGGACCGGGCCGTGAACCTCTCCTTGTCTTGTTTCTTGGCTCTCGCTCTTGGGCAGTCTCGTCGCGGCCCTCCTCGCCGGTCCGGACTCGGGTCGAGTCCACCTCACGTTCGGGTCACGTCCATGCCCCGCGGAGAGACGGGAAAAAACCGGTACGGAGGAAAACAAAGTACTTAAAGAGACTGGCACCGACGTGTAATAGGAGAGGAAAAACACCAAAAGTCGAGAAGTCCTACGTTTTAATGACGATTTTTGGTTCTCTTAAAGAACTGATTTGGTACTCGTTTTTATAAAATTTATTTCGTAAAAGAGTCAGTACAAGTATCACAGAGGTGTATTGTTTAGAACACTAGTCTCCTGGGGCAGAACCGAGTTCTGTGACTCAGGTCCCTGTTCCAACTACCTACCTAGTTGACCCTCACTGGGGACTGGAAATCCCGAGTCGATGAAACAAGGGACAGTTTGGTGTCTACTCTAAATCCGCATATGATTTATTTAGTCCAAGTCATTGTGACTTTTGTTTTGGAAGGACCAACTACAATGGTTCTCGGTAGCTACGGTTTCTCTTATAGGTCAAAGGACCTCACTTACAGAATAACATGATTCTACGGGTCAAGAAAGAACTGTTTCTTCTTTCAGTCTATCAGGAATCTTCTTTTATTCCTCGGACGTACGATAACTCTACCTCTTCTTGGTTCTCGTTCCCACAGTGCCGATGTTGGTTATTTCAAAAACACGAAATGAGCCAGGAGTCTCTTTGACTCCACCTAAGGGCAGGTGGAACGTGTCCTTTTCTCTCGGGTCTCTTTTCAACCCATTAAACCGTGTTCCAGTGTGTTGTTCCTTCACGGCCTCGACCTTAGAGCCTGTCCTTGTTCACAGTTATTCTCGACTTTGTTTACCTTTTTCGTCCCTAAAGTGACTTCTCTTAGTCGGACTCCGGGTCACCCAGTCATGGTTTGGGGTCCTCCCGTTCCCTGGGTGACTCGTAACGAAACCAATGTCTCAGTTTTGTTCAGTTGCGGTTCCTCGTATCCCGACCCTCCTCGACGTGTCGAAGTCTCGAGGGGAGGACGATGGGACCTCGTGGTCCGTGTTTACCTCTCGACCGGGAGGTCCTGAGTTCAGTGTACTACAGTGGACCGGGGAGAGGAGACACCCACATACTGAATAGAGACCCCTATAGGGTTCGGTCCCTGTGGGTATGTCGGTGGTAGGTTCAACCACGTACCTCTTAGGTACGGCTCGTCTTTGGGTCTCGGAAGGAGAGAACGACTGCGGTCGGGAGTGTGGTTGGCAGGGGTAGTGACGTTACGATGCTAGGTTGGCCCCTGGACCGGTAATGTAGGTCGGAGTTAAGTGGACTAACCTTGGTAGAGGACTCTTGGTGTCCCTCCCGAGTCTCGGGTACTCGGAAACGAGTGACACCGAGAAGATTCACAAGGAGACAAAATTTCCACCTCCTCGGAAGTTGCACCCTGTCGGAGTGGTCAGAATCCAGACCTAACACGCCGTCTCCGGTCCCGGTGTCCAGTCACGAGAATGGGTTCTCGATACAGACGTCCCGTTCCCTCTCGTGACAGTGAGACCGGTGACACGGTCCCGGTGTGACTAGGACAGTGGTCCCACACAGAAATTGGGGACGACTGGTCCGACTGACAACACAGACCTCGGTTTTTATACTGGTGTTCCTCTGTCCCTTCTCCGTTTCGTTATTTACACCTCGGACACTTTCCTCTTGGGGTGAGTCCCGTCCTCTCAGAAGTTGGGAGTCGTAGACCCACACCTCGGGGTGGTAGTCGACGGAGTCATTCCCCCGTCCGAACCCCCGGGGTCGCTCCTGATCGTCGAGAAGAGTCCAGACCGACTCCCAGACACCCTCCGACGACGAAGAGACTCTGTGTCATATCTCAACCCTTCGGGGTCTTGGTCGGTGCGTGTCCGGGGAGACTACCGTCTTCCACAGGAATCATAACGTCGAGAACAGTACCTCTTCCGCTGATGTTTGACTTACTAAAGGACAGGGAAATACAGTGAAGACAGTAAGTGATCCCTCTTACAGTGAGAGAGCAGGGGCCTTCCCGGACACAGGGCACCCTGAAAGTACTAGTTCAGTGATACGGTCCGTAGACCTTCGAATCTTTTGAAAAGACTTCCTTAGGTACAGGAACTCCCCAAGGTTCAGACCCCTACCCTCTTCTGGTCATTATAATTAGTCTCCTTATGTTGTACCTAAGGGAAATCCTTCACCACTAATCGAACCTTACTACTTTTGACTCTGGGTCGTCACACACCCCTCCCTTCCTTTCAATGTCAAAGTGATTCTACCACTCTCTCCGGACACTCCACTCCCATAAAGTCTCTGAGTTTCCTCCGTCGGACCCGTTTCGACCATGAAACCGGTCCTAGAGTCGTTACTCACGTCCGTCTCCGGGTTCCTAGACCCGTTTATCTTCTGGGACGGAGTCTCTTCCGGCCTCACCCCGCTAGGTTCCGTCCACTTCGTCGTCCCGTACCTTCCCTCCGAGTCCACCCCCTAAGACCGAAATGAGTCACTCACTCCTGGTGACGAGGTAGACTTTGACCAAAATTTTCCACGAGACTGTGGGAATGCCAATGGTCTCTCCTCTCCCTCACCCCTTCCCTGTGTACTCCCCATACCGTAATTGTCCGAGGGGACCACCGAGACTATCATTTCTTAGACGGACGCTACGGCCTCTGGGCCGGAACTAGGAACTCAGTCCTTCTATAGGACCTCTTCCCTTACCGTGGGGTGAGGTCATAAGAACGGACCTCTTAAGTACCTGCAGACCACCCGATGTCAGGTACCTCAGTGTTCAACCTGCACTGACTCGCTGACTGTGAAAGTGATATATATTTTATCCATTGGTTGTTCCTAAATGACATATCGTGTCCCTTAATTATAGAACCTCATTGGACATTACCTTGTGTTAGACTTTTTTTTCTTCGACTTAGTGAAACGATACATATGGATTACGTTGTCACATTTAGTTGACATGAAGTAAGTTAGTTAGTTATGTGTCTCGGACACTCGCCGGATACCCCGTGTTTCTCCCCGTCGTCGTCCTCTCGGGTCTCTTTCGGTACTTCTATACTCCCACCCCACCACCCCCACTGCACCTTCCATGGAGTCAGGGATACTAACGGTGGTCGAGTCAACCCTGCCCTGTAACGTAATCTGTCTTTAGTCCAACTCTCAGTCCGCGAGTTCAAATCGTGAACCACACTTTTGGTGGGTCAGAACTCACATAACGACCACACCACTCCGGAAAACAAGTTTTGAAAATTTTGTGTCTCGGGAAACCTTCTCCGTATTCTGTAGAAGGGTCTACCTTCCTTCGAAACCCTAGGAAGACAGGTGAAGAGTGAATTGTCTACTCCTGTCATTCTGAGTCTCTCTACTTGACCAGAAAGACTTCAGTATGGTCGCTAAGAGTTTAAACTTAAACATACACACAGTGGATCCCTACCTCCCCATCAACTATTCTACTTCTAAGTCTGGGACACCTAGAGTTCATCTCGCCCCGTTGACTACGACCCCCAAGAAACTCTAGCCCTCCTGTCTCCCCCGGTCCGGACTCACCCTCTGTCTGATAGGCGTATCTATAACTCCTACACTACCCCGGTCTGGATGACGTGTCACTGACGTTTCGACACTTCTAGTAGTACCTCACGTGGGGTTCAGGTCCCCTAACCCAAACCTGTTTTTTTTTTGGAAGACACCCAGGACCCCTACCTGGCACAAGTGTCGACATTGGAGTCGTAGAAAGGGTTCCGGACCTCTGGTTTTCCTCTACCCTTGACTCTCGTCACCCTATTTCTTTTTGACTTTCCGAGACCTCCAAAATATAAAGGGACCTCTTCCCTCCTGATAGCCCGAGAGTGTCGGGGATCCTGGTGAGACACGCGTGTCGCTCGTCGGGTAGACAGGACCACACCCGTTTCTCGTGTGTCTCTACTACTGGCTCACGTTCCTCCGGAGAATGGGGTCCGCTTCAGTTCTCCCCTCGCCCCACCTCTAACTCCCAGGGGACACCCCTTCAGGTCGGACGGAGGTGGGAGACTGACCCCCGTTTGTGCAGAGGAACCCTGGGTCAAACAAGGACGAGTGCAGACCAGAGTGTCGGGGTGTCTCGTCCTGAGTGTCAATCGTGGGGGTCGGGGGCTTGTCTAAGACTCAGACTATCCAGGACGATTTCACCGACGTGACCACGAGTCCTCTTTGACCCCCTTTTCGGGGAGTTGTAGAGACGTCAGTCGTCTTATTACCAGGGGTTTCTACAGGTGTAGGATCAGAGGTTTGGACCCTGGAATGGATGTTTGCGTGACACACGAAACTGGTCTCCTT
The DNA here is from genome assembly GCA_006410555.1 of Capra ibex. NCBI lineage: Eukaryota > Metazoa > Chordata > Mammalia > Artiodactyla > Bovidae > Capra > Capra ibex. Next base: position 37,453,627 of record SJYO01052474.1, on the reverse strand, counting down.
TTGAGTCATGTATCTTCGGCGGTGTATATTTACTGTGCCCCCTAGTTCTGTGTCCAACGGAAGGTGGAAGGCATACACGTGACAGGAAAAAAAAAGAATATAGTAAATTAAATAAATGAACAAAAACCGAGACGACCCAGAAACAACGACACACGCCCGCAAGAGATCAACGTCTCTCGTCCCCGTCGAGAGATCAACGTCAAGACACCCTAAGAGCAACGCCGCCGCAGAGAACAAACTCTTGTGTCCGAGATCCCGCACACCCGAAGTCATCAAGACGCAGGCCCGAGATCTCGCGTTCGAGTTATCAACACTACGCGTCAGAAGTACCGAGACACCGTGTACCCCATAAGGGTCTAGTCCCTAGCTCGGGTCACCTAAGAAATGGTGACTCAGTGGTTCCTTCGGAAAAAGGTATCCTCGTCTTAACGACACAATTCACCTCCTCTCCACCGTTCCTCTCGGCGACGGGATTGTCGGTCGACACGGTGTGTCGAGACTGGCACTCTATGATCCCCTCAAACGACCCTGTGCAAAGACCTTATCGAAGAATTCTGCACCTATCTCGAACCACGGTCCAGGAAATCGGATAAAAGGGAAGGAGGACGAAAACCCGACTTTACACCTGAACTCTCGACCCGGAGGTCGTCGGTAGAACTGGGTACTCTAAGGTCATTTGCCCCTCGGTGGGTGACACCTGTCTTTCGTCTCTCTCGTTTCCTGGGATTCGCGACTTAGTGTATCGAAGAAACCTGCGGGACGGGGATCTGACTAAGATACTTTTTCTTCTTTTATTTGAGAATGGAACAGTTTTATAAAAGACCGGAGACAATTATCGTCATTTAACAGTAAGATTGACTATATCGAGTGTGACCTTTATCGGAAGGTGTATTCAGAGAATTATCCTTTTATGACCTCGATATAGGTGACACCAGACACACTAGGATATCAGTTCAGACCCGGAGTCGTTGAACCCACCCGGAACGAAAGGAACAGACGTCCAACTCGACAATCACCCTAACTCACTCTCCTGGTATCGTTTCGTGAATCCTGACACAAATTCTACATGACTTTTATTGGTCGATAAATATAGTCTTTACTCTACTAATTAAGTACGATACGATATAAGTCTTTCTATCTCAACGGAATATGGTTTTGTCGTTTTGTACTTGTCCTACATGATCTTTATTAGATCTTCGAGTGTTCTGTGTTTACTGAACAGGGACCTGTCCGACCGGAACAGAAGTGTATGCGGCGGTGGGTCGAGACGGAAGACTGGTACGTCCGCACCCTCTCGAAGGGTGGGTCGTTCCGACCGATCGTCTCAGACACTGACAGTCGAAGGAGACGTAGGACGAGTGACCAATCGGTCACAGGACCCGGGAGTTCCTTTGCACCGCCCCTCGGTTCAGGTCCCCTTCCGCATTCCGGCCTACAAAGAAAACGACGATTCACAGGACACATGTATCTGGAGACAGTGGTAAGTCTACGGGTCTCGACTCCACTGTCCACTGTTTCGAGAGACGGAGGTCGGGTCGGTGGGAGGGACCGTGCTCCTTCCCGCACCGACGGTACCGAACCCGTCTACACCCTGAGTCTCGAGGAAGGGAACCTGGATGAGTTACAAGTGTAGAGACTGTCTTCCTCTACTCTGTACAATTGTAAAAATTCTCAGATTCGTTTTTAGTTAAACTTAACCTTTCACCACCCCCTCGGCTTACCTCTCTTTCCCCTTTGTGTCGTTCCTGGACTGACTACCGACGTCGAACTCCGGGTCCACCGGTACACACCAAGAGACAGCGATCGTAAAACTAAGTATTGGAGTTCCGTAAATGTTAAATCTGAAACCCAACGACCGTATCGTAGAGTCCGGTTACGGAGGAACAAATGAGTTTGTTCGTCGGGTAATGATTTACTAGAGGCAATGGCTAATCGTGGGTAAGGATTTCGACTTAAGGACTGTAACAATTCCAGTCAACATTTTGACGTCTTTGTAATTCTTATCAAGTTCGTACATGAAAACTATAATTTGACACCTACCGGTATATACCTACACTCTCAACCTGATATTTCTTTCGACTCGCGGCTTCTTAACTACGAAAACTTGACGCCACAACCTCTTTTGAGAACTCTCAGGGAACCTGACGTTCCTCTAGGTTGGTCAGGTAGGATTTCCTTTAGTCAGGACTTATAAGTGACTTTCCTCTCTAAAACTTCGACTTTGAGGTTATGAAACCGGTGGACTACGCTTCTCGACTGAGTAAACTTTTCTGGGACTACGACCCTTTCTAACTCCCGTCCTCCTCTTCCCCTGTCGTCTCCTACTCTACCAACCTACCGTAGTGACTAAGTTACCTGTACCCAAACCCACCTGAGGTCGTCAACCACAACCTGTCCCTCCGGACCGCACAACACCAAGTACCCCAGTCTTTCTCAGCCTGTGCTGACTCGCTGACTTGACTTGACTTTGACACCTTTGACGCAGTATCCATGTAGTCCACGACTGATTAAATAAAGACATTTGAATAAACAGTTATAGTGACATAGAAACCCTCCTGTACTAAGTTGGGTTTCGTCGTAGGAGACGTCCCGTCCGTGTAATATTGGTCGTGTCTTCGGAGACCCAACATTAGACTCTCCTCGGAGGTCTCGACCTCCGGTCCTCCTTTCGACTGTAACGTCCTCGTCCAACCAAGGGAGAATCCCACAAAAAAGGGTCTCGTTCTCGAACCTTCGGTTACCAGGGAGTACATGTTCGAAAGGATGTCCTCTACTGAAATAATCCTCGAGGTGGACCAAACCCGAGGGGACACCGAGTCTACCATTTCATAGACGGACGTCACGGTCTCTGGACCCAAGTCAGGAACCCAGCCCTTCTAGGGGATCTCCTCCTTTACCGTTAGGTGAGGTCATAATAACGGGTCTCTTAAGGTACCTGTCTCCTCGGTCTACCCGATGTCAGGTACCCCAGCGTTTCTCAATCAGTGTTGACTCACTGATTATGAAGGTGAAAGTACAAGGTGAACCAAACACCTTTGTCGACGTTCGGGGAGAACCGTGCCGACGGTCACCGACTCTTCCGGGTCCCGAACCCACGGTAACAACGAGGTCCCCGTGGTCCCGGTAACCGTTTTGTCTGATCCCACCCGGACACGACTAATCTCCTACTACTTTATGAGAGATTGTGTAACCCTCTGGGTGAACGTCCCTGACCTCCTTTAGAGACACTTATCACTCTCCGACGGTTTGTTTCTTTACCTTGTCTACCGGTTCCATAATTTTACTTTTGTACTCCTTTTTGGACCCTTTATACGTCTAAAGTGACGAGTACTTCTCCATCTTCTGTCTCACACCAACCCCGCGGAACGACTAGGTTTCCCTCTTGTACCCACCCGAAAAGATGTGTCCAGACCCAACCTACCCATCTCCACTGCTGACACATATCATGTGAGACAATCCGTTTGAAAATTTTTGTTAAATAAATAAATAGAACACGAAACAGGAGCAACGACGAGTCCGAAAAGAGATCAACGTCTCTCACCCCCGATGAGAGATCAACACGACACGTCCAAAGAGTTTTGACACAGAAGAGAACAACACCTCGTGTCCGACATCCCACGTACCCGAAGTCATCGACGTCGAGGACCCATGGTCTTGTGTCCGAGTCATCAACACATGTACCCGGGTCAACGAGACTCCGTACACCCCAGGAGGACCTAGTCCCTAGTTTGGGTACAGACGACGTGACCGTCCGTCCGAGAAACGGAGACTCGACGACGGGGGTGGGGTGTAAACCGACACGAAGAGGGATTTTGTATTTCATGAGTCACGGAGAACCAAGGTTCTAAATCCCTGATCAACAGTCAAAGTCCCTTTGTCTTTTAGAGAATAGTAGTAGGATGTTGATAATATTCTTAGTTGAAGTTTCAAACACATTCAGACTGTCAGTACGGTCATCGTTTAGTTCCGAAAAATCGACCCTTATAAAGACAAAATCTTTTTCTAACCAATTTCGATAGAGGGACGTCCTTTTATTTTCTTTCTTTGACCGGAACTGAGACTCAAATACTTTTAGATGGACCTTTTTAAACAAACGTTTTTATTCACGTAGGTGAGGTTACCGATGTTATTAATATCATTGTTTTTCTGTTATTGTTCACAACCGTTCTGACATCTCTCTACCTTCTGAACACATAACGACCGTCCTAACATTTCGTGTTGTCGGTGACACCTTTTGTCAGACCATCAAGGAGTTTTACAATTTATCTCTCAATGGTATACTGGATCGTTAAGATGAGACTCCATATGTGGGTTCTCTTGACTTTTGTATACAAGTGGGTCTTTGTACATGTGTACAAATCGTCCTAATGGGTATTATCGGTTTTTTACCTTAGTTGGGTTTACGGGTAGTCAACTTCTTACCTTTTGTTTAACACCGGGTAGTCACGTTAGTTTATAATACGTCGGTACTTTTCCCTACTTCCTGATGGTGAACGATGTGGTAGTCACTCGGAACTTTTGTAATACGATTCACTTACTTCGGTCTATGTTTCCTGGTATAGGACATACTAAAGTGAATATAATTTTTAAGTCTTATCCGTTTAGGTGTCTGTGTCATTCATCTAATCACCAACAATCCCATACCCTTTTTTATTTTACTTAGTGATGATTACACGGATTTACAAGTAAAACCTTACTACTTTATAACACATAGTATTTATCTACTTACAACTCCTCTTACTACCACGTCTTTAGGAGACAAATGATTTCGCCCCATTAGTATAAGATTAGACATCTTTCTATTCGTGGAAGCGGGACCTCTTAGAAACACTTTACTTCACCTATACCGAGATTCCCTTCTCTTTTGGTATCGTTACGGTTTACGCTCTGTCCATTTCGAGGACATACACCGACCACTTTCAACGGTATTTTTTGACAAACATTTTTGAGAAACATTTTGAGAACGCATTATGGATGATTTAGACTTATAACGTGTATTGACTCGGGTCTTTTAAATAAGGGTCCACTTTCTGGTTGTCTTTACGTTCGTAGACATGTAGTCTTTCATGTGTATGTTTACGACTGTGACCGAAGTAAACAATGTGGGTTTTTGCTTCTTTTTCTTTTGATGGTAATCGGCGTTTTGTCCGTCTTATACTATATAAGTATTTGCCATGTAGTTCACTACTCTACTTACCCAACGACGATACACGTCGCTACATCCACTCAGAGGGTCTGCACTCCAGTTGGGTCTCTTCGGACCGGTTTCCGTGTGGATCACGTACTTAGGGTAATATGTTTGACGTTTCTGTTCGTCTTGAGTAGCTACAGTGACCTAAGTCCCATTACCAATGAGGACCCATCGTTCTCTCTCGTATCGTTCTCCATCCTCGGTACTCTCCTGACACCCCACGACTCACTACTACCAATATGAACATACAAATGTCAGACACTGTTACGAAGTCTGTCATATGAGTACCGGCCAACACAAAAGGACAAATAATTTTATGTTAAAAATTCGATCTTAAATTTGAGATTTCTGTTCTACGAACTATTACTTTACGAACCTTGACGTTATTTGAAACCAGTCAGACCTCAATCATCACAAAACTTTTATCGTATTTCACGATCCAACGGGTCAGAGGGTTTCAAGTTTTTAAAGAAGACATTTTGAAAAGTAAATCGGGTTGCATTTCTTGACGTTGTAAAGATCATAGTATTTATCGATGTTGGTGTATTTGTCTTTTAATACTCAGGACGTAAAATCGTCGGTAAAAATTAGAAAAATTTTTGTAAAATTTTTCTGTGCTCGTGTAGACCTTTAAGATTAGTATTTGTCGAGGAAATATTTTACAGAAATTTTTCGGGAAGAAGGAGTCCTTTCCTTAGTCTAGAGAAACAACTGAAATTGTAAACCTCTCTTGTACAATTCGATTTTAAAGAATTACGTAGATCCATAAACTAAAACAAAATATCGGAGTATAAAGAGAAATGACCAAGAACAAAATGAAAATTATACAAGTGAACACAATTACCATCCAAACACATACACAAACACACATATACGCGTATGTACATACAAGTACACCACCCCCGCCTCTCTCCCTCTCCTCCAAATGTTTCGTTACCTCTCACTTTCTTAACCTTAATCATTCTCTTATATACATCTCACGAAACTTCAGTAACAGATGTTTCATCACATAATCATAGTTAATAATGAAAGTTTGATAAGTTGTGTTAAAAAATCGAATGAAAAATTCTCTTTCAGGATATCCTAAAATAAAAAAGTGATGAAAGTATGAACGTATACGACAAACTAAGAGAGTCGTGTATTCGTGATGAAGGACGTAATCAGTTCTTAAAGACCTAGGACACGATATTTGACAAGGTACACAGGAACCCGAACCGAACTCACCTGTAGGGGTTTTCAGACCTTCTTTCACTGGGACCAGAATCGGACTATCAGTTTCGCAACGAAGTGAGAACCTAGTGGTATGACGGCCTTCGGTCACACTCCTTAGGGCGGGCACTGTTCCAGTACTCCTTCCTTCGACTGTATGCGTTCCGCACGAGTCTGAAGTCCCTGGGGAGACCTTTAAGGATTCGTACATGGGGTTGTTTTTAGACGGCCGAANGTGGGAAGCTTAAGGGACCTAGGTGGCCCCGACCTGGGGCCGTGGTATGGATATTCGTTAGGAAAGTGAGTTTAAATCGAGTCTTAATTCAAAGAAAGAAGCACAACTATAGAGAATATGGAGAAGGAGGAAAGAAATGATGATGTCAAGTTAACAAATTACTAAACTAATTTAAAGTCAAGTAATGAAACTTTGTCCACGCACCGAAGAACTCTTTACAAATCAGACTCAGAAGACAGTACGAGTGGAAACACGTACACAGGTGACGTACGAAGAGTGTCTCGAGGTAGGTCACTGATTTAGTAGTTGTGTGTGTGTGTGTGTGGTCCTCTTAATCAGAAGACCTTTCTACTTTATCTGTGTGTAAAGAGATAAAAAAAGACGATTTGTGTCTTTTAGTATATGTTTAATATATATATATAATCTTAGTATGTATTTTGTGGTATTCTTCTACGACTTTCATCCGGTTGATCTCTGGAGTCCTGATCTCCTTACTGGACCACCACACAAGGGACTCAAAAGAAGAACGAAGGACATAGGAAATGACCTTCGACTTCCTCTATCCACGTGTGTTTTTGTTTTTGTTTTCAAATGAGAAATTTCAGTTTCCTGAACCTTTTCCGTTCTGTTTAATCGTTCTGTTTTTGGTTTGTTTGTTTGTAAATTTTCGTCGGCAGTATCTTTACGAAGTTACTTGAGTGAACTTTCTTTACTTTTTCCATCCCTTTTCGCTGAGTTCACTGTCGTCTAAAGAAGAGTGTTTGATACCTCTGTTCTTTTTTTTTCCCCCGTGTTATAAAAACTTCACAACTCTCTTCCTTTATAGCTGGGTCTTTTACTACCTTTTGATTCTCTGAAATAGTTGTTGTCTAGATGGAATATTAATACCGATTTCCTTCAAGAGATTTGTCTTTTCTTTTTTTATTCTCCTTTGTATAACCTTAAAGTACTTCTTTCTTTCTTCTCACCTTTCTCATTTTTGTATCCATTTACGTCTTCTGAAAAAGAGAACTCAAAAGATTTGATACAGACTCTAAATTTCCTATTTGACGTTGTCGTCGATCAGACCAAGAGTTTGTTTTAATGCATACACCGGGTGTAATATAAAAAGAACTTCTTATCACAAGATGTATTATTTTACACATTATTTAACAATTTCTTGTTGGTTTTTAATTACTCCCTTTCTTTTTCAGGGTTCTAGTTCTAAGTACGGGGGTCGACACAAACCAAAGGATTAATCTTCATCCATTTCATCCCATATGAGTCGGGGACCGGATGTAGAGAGATAAAAAAAAGGTCTTTTCGTAGTATCTTCTCCGACAGTCGACGAAAATATCAGACGTCAATGTAGCACATGTTATACAGGACACAGTTAAACAGCGAGTCTTTCCCTATATCCTTAAAAGTCCAAGTCTGTCTGAGATCTACCGTTATGGATTTAGTAGAAGGGGAAATAATAAGGGTAGGTTCCTATAAAGACTTTTTCGTTATTATCGAGTCCTTTGACTTTAAAGGCTGGACATTAGATAGTCTTATTTTCTCTTAGGGGAGATCGACTACGTACTTATCTTAGACTTTTATTGACATCACGATTTTCCCTCTGTCACCCCCTCCAGAGTGTGGAAAAATGATGTGTAGGGCGGAGATTGTGGACCCGATGTAGTACGTCTTTAGGACGGCACACGGGACCCTCCATACGTCCAAGTCTGTATCGATACTAGACTGAAGAAACCACCAAGGGAAGGAGAGAGTGACAGAGGTTCTCGTTTAAAGGTCATATTGAATTCCCCGGAATGTTATTAAGAAATTACGTTTCTCGAAAACTTTTTATTCACAAAAGGTGTTTTTGAAATGGTGATTCCCGTACACATCTTCCTTTCTGTCCGTCGGTATATCTCGTTATCATCTCCTTTCTTTGTGTTTCCTATAAGTATGGTCTCTTGGCAACTAAGACGGGCAGAAATAGGGACGTACAAACAGGGTAAAATCCTGTAATACCGTTCAATATCAGTTGGAGAAGTCTTTACTCACTGTAAGCGACGTCATTCTTGTCTTTTTGTCCAAGTAATGTTTTCGTCATCTTTAGACCGAAGACACAAATTACAGTTTATTCAACTATAACGGACGAATAAGACTTATAACTCCTTTACACTTTAGAGGAATGTGAAAACATTATTCTAAAGGATAACGATGAGATATACGTCAGGTCGTCTCGAAATTAAAGGAAGATTATCCTGTAAATTCTTAAATGGTCCAACACCTCTCAAGTTTTCACCAGTCTGAAAGTTAGTTCTTAAGGATTAAGTTTAGGACAAACGATGACCGATTGTGTACGATTATCCCCCAGTAATGTAGAAAGGTTTGGTCTTGTCGTGACACGTCTCATTAACCGAATCGGGAAGTGGTAGGCCAGTCTTACGGAAGTAAACCGAGTCCCGACGCCTACGCGGACTGACCTACAATTTAACACGTGCTTTCTTGTTTGGGGAAGAACCTTCGGGACACAACCGAAATGCTCTCTCGTCGTCCCAAGAGACCCCTTTTTTTTTTTTTGGTTTTGGTCTTGACCCTTCGTCGAGACCACGGCCGGTCAGACCAATCTTTCATGGTTGGAGGAACAAACTAAGCGAGGTAGGAGGGGGAGAAGTCCGCGGGTCACCCCAGAGACTAGAGGCGTGATTGGATGTGACTCCCGGTGACTATGATACCCCGAACCATAAAATGGAAGAAGTAGAGTGGACTAGTAGAGTCGTCCGGATCCTTCACCATCCTGACGGAGAAACGTCCACTCTTTAGACTCCGTCTCTGTGTCAATTCATTACGCGGTCTCCTGTGGTCCAAACCATACCGTGGTAGGAGAATTGGTTACTTACTGTGACAGACACGGAACTGTGAAAAAAGATTGCGTTGTCTATAAATATGTCGAGACCTCTGATCTTCAGGTTCTAATACCACGGTCGTAACTAGGACCCCTCTGAGGGAGACGGATCAAACGTCTCCCGAAGGGTCCACCACGATCACCATTTCTTAAGCGGACGGTTACGTTCTCTGTATTCTCTACGTCCAAGTCGGGGACCCAGCCCTTCTAAGGGACCTCTTCCTTTACTGCTGGGTGAGGTCATAAGAACGGACCTCTTAGGGTACCTGTCTCCTCGGACCACCCGATGGCAAAGACCCAGTTTTTCTCAACCAGTCTGTGCTGACTTTACTGAATCGTGCGTACGTGTGTAGAAGAGTAGTGCAGGAGTGTACCGCTTCTCATTTTAGTGGAGAGGCACAAAGAAGAATAATATTCCCATAAGTTGTGAGAGAAAAATAAACTGAGAACTCATAACAACAACGGTACAGAGTTTAGGTGGACATTCCGGGTGTCCACTAAGTCGTTTCCATTTACAAGATGTTCCTCGGTTTAGTTACGAACACTTTATGTCCGAAGGGACGAGACCTAATTAGATATGAACTTCATCTCTACCAAACCTTCTTTGTTTGAGAGTCCGATAGGCGATACTTAAGGGTGTGAACCAGAAGTATCGTCTACTTGAAGACTACTCGTGACCTGTCATTACCCAGGGACCGAGATGAGGACCTATTTCACACAAAACGACTAACTTCCGTCTAAATATTCGTCTAAGTAGTAAATCCTCCCCAGCTCACCTGTAGGGACCACCTTTACCCGTCTTTCCCCTCGGAAGGGCAGAGACGACTCGTTCAGTTTCTTTCTTAGAAACTGGGTACCCCCAAAGGATTATTACTAAAAGGTTAGTTTGTTTTTGTCAAGACACAGTTGCATTGTGTGATAGTTGACCCAACAGTCCTAAAGAGATCTCTTTATCTTAGTCATCCTATATACACAGACACACACACATATATATATATATATATATATATATATATATATCTCTCTCTCTCTCTCTCTCTCTCTCTCTCTCTCTTTCTACCTCTCTCTACCCCCTTAAACCCCCTGAACCAAGTGTATCAGTACCTCACACCTCCTCTTCGCTCTGTTCAGATTTTAGACGTCCCGTCCGGTCGTCCGATCTCTGTGTCCCTTCGCAACCACACGTCAAGTTCAGTTTCCGACGGACCTCCGTCTTAAGGGAAACGAGTGTCCTAGAGTCATAAAAAGAGAATTCGGGAAGTTGACTACCCTACTCTGTGTGTGTGGGAGAAATTCTTCTGGTAGACGAAATGAGTTTTAGATGACTACATTTTTACGAAACTGTCGTTGTAGATCTTAGTACAAACTAGTTGATGACCCATGGTGGTAGATATTTTAATCAGTAGTGTGAGAGGTCAGACTTCGTTTACACAGGGGTGCCACTGTAATTCTACAGTCCGGGGCCCTCTAAAATCCCAAATCCCGAGGAAGTTCCCGTTTAAACAAGAATTTAAAGTAAAACGAAGTAACAAAGGCCATCAGACACCCGTCCTCCCACAGGACCGTCGTGACTCTCTCCCGACGGACCATGGGTACTCGTAGTGACTCCATCACTCAAACGACGGACGGACTTCTTGTCCGTAGGAGGGACGTGAAAGAAGAAGGGTCACCCTCGGAGTCTCGACCTCGGAGACCTGTTACAGTCTAAGACCTCAGTACAAGTCCCTGAGGGGGTCTCGGGGGGTACCAAACGGACTACGGGACCTAACTATGGGGCATGAGAGGGAAGACTGTAAATGAAGAAATAGGAAGGAGACGTGTAAGACTTCACTTGGGACCCGTCTAGACCTGGACCTAGGGTAACAAGAGTATCCGATTGTCCGAGGGAAACAGACAGTGATCTAGTGTCCATCCCCATCCTTCCTTCCCAACCCAAAAATTTTATTTGCACACACCTTCTAGAAGTCCATGTAAGACGGGACGACCCTTCCGTTTCCACTAGAGGAGTCCTCTACCGACTCGGTCTTACGTCTTCGTCGAACGTCCCGACCCAGGGGCGTGTCCCTGTCACCGGACCATTTCAATGTCCCGGTGTGTTCTATAACGTATACACTTTTTATTTGAAAGTGTCACACTTCTATGACTCTAAACCCTCTACAAACAATTGTGTCATCTTGGGTCGAGTCGGACTGATTATGTATGCGGCCATTTCTGACGTAAGTACCGGTCCGACGTCGGAGTCCAAGGAGTACGTGGTTTCCCTCCACCCCTTCTGATTCACTCCGTCACGGACACCTCTCGAGTCGTACCACGACTGGGTCGAGTCTGTTTACGCATAATCGGTAGTAAAGAGGTCTCAGGGTCGAGACCCGTGAGACAGAGATCACCGGGATCGCACAGGGAGCCCAGACGTAGGATCAGTGACAATAGTAGACACGTGTCCCTCCTTTTCGTATGTTCGAGTGTCAGGTCGACCCCCGGTCCAGACGTCCCCTTCGGAACCCTTCCGGCGTCGACCGGTTTAGGACGCGGTCGAGATCGTGAGGTGCACCTATGTTCCTGGCAGTCGTGAGCAGAAGTAGAAAGGTATTTGCGACGTGGTTTACTTTCTTTTCTTAAAGTCCAATGACCCCGGTCATAAATTAATAACACTAAATAATTGTGATTCATGTATCTCGTCACGGGACCTGTACTGTCGGGAGTAAGGGATCGCTCAGACCCTCAGACCAACCTGAGGACGGCGTAGGACGCGTTAAGAAAAGTAATAGTAGTAGGACTAATAAATGTCGTTAGGTCGGTGACCCCTCTTCCCGTTAGCAACAGTTCAAGTGTCATTCAAGTTCCGGAACACTCGTCGTTACTTCTAGTCTCTTCCGGACCACCAACCCTTTTCCCCTGGACTACGGGACTCGTAACGGTCCTCGGATCCGAGGTACCTGTCCTCCCATTTATGCTTCAGTCCCTGGATGCCTGTCTTTCCACTCGACCTCGGTGGGAAGGAAGAGTCAGTAGAGGAGGGGTGGGAAGGAGAAGTGTGAGTCTAGAACACAAGTATCTTGTCAACACAAGACTCGTGGGTTTTCCTTGTTTAGAGTTTTATAACTCTTGTCACACCAACCATGTTAAAAAAGAGACACTCCTGAACAGACCATAGAGAATAGGTGCACAACACTCCATCAGGAGTAAGCATGTTGAGATCTTAAGGTCATAATATAAAGGGTAGAATATCAGCGCTTTTGACACTGAGTCTTCGAAACGGGTCGCAGTGTCTCGAATATCCTCCGTGTGTCTTAGGTACAGACAGAGTGGTAGACATGAAGTCTATCATCCATGAAGAATAAACTTGTCTTAAAACAAACCAAGGAAATCGAAAACTTCGAACATAGGGAGTAGGAACAGATCTTCACGGACCTTTCTTTTTTTCAAAAATTCATAAAGTCAGGTTTAATCTCACTGAGTCCTCGTCCTTCTTCAGTACTAAAGAAGATTCGGTCTATTCGATAAGACATTCTCGTACTTGTAGAGTCGACGAGAGTCGGACGTCAACAAAAGAAACTCTCACCTGATTAATTCTTCCTTAAAAAAAAAAAAAAAATCCCTTTATATTTGAAACATTGACCCCAAAAATCCCGATTGAATACCGAGGACTTAGGATTCCTTGATTTACTTCCGATAAAGTCTTACTTGCCTTAATACGAGTAGCAGGGATACTTATAGATTGTGACAGGTTCTTTATGTCGACTGAGTCATTATGTTCTTATTTCCTTCTGTTTATAACTTCCCTCCCATGTCTTATAAGATTATGAAGGTCTATTAGACTAGTAGATATACTTTGTATAATCTCTTTGTTCATTTTAATTAATCGGTTCATTCTCTAAAGTCTCCCACCAACCAATGTTTATTTATAAACTTCTAGTTTTCGAAAAGGTCATGTCGGTAATAGTCGTTCCTTATCGTAAAAAAATTTTGATGAAATTAGTGTTATCATTCTTTTTATATTTTACGGATTCTAATTTGAATTCCAAATGTCTCCCTATATTTACTTATTAAAATACTTATCTCTCGTTATAGTATTAAACCCTAAAATTTTGTAGTTATGACGTTTATCCATTCTATCATTTACAAGAAGTCGAAACACTCGGTATACCAGACACAGTCTTTCCGAGTCAAAATGTAATGTCGTGTCTTTGTCACGGTCTCTGTTACATGTATACTTACTCGTACCGAAACATGGTTATTTTGAAATAAATGACTTTGTCAGTCTCCCGGTTAAACCGTATACCCTGTTTCAGACGGTTGGGGACGATGTTTACTAATAGAGAAAAGGAGACCGTCTTTTATTGATGTTACTCATAGGACGATGAAGATTTGATAAGGGAGAACTTTATAAAGGACTCCTATTTAAGAACCATAAACCTTATGACCCGGTTCTTCTTATTTTATATGAATACCAAAATCAATGTCTAATGGTGTGACGAGGATTTTACGGGAGGTCTTTAAAGTCCCGTTGGTCAGAATTACTCCCATTGGTAAAGTGTGATTACAGTGGTGATAACCTCTTTAGAAGGATTGTAATTCAATTAGTCCAATTTTATTTTGAAGACGTTATTAATAACTCCCCGAAGGGAACACCGAGTCGACCATTTCTTAGGCAGACGTTACGTCCTCTGGACCCAAGCTAGGGACCCAACCCTTCTAGGGGATCTCTTCCCTTTCCGATGGGCAAGATCATAAGACCGGATCTCTTAAGGTAATGACTCTCCTTTACAAAAAGGGAAATCATAAAAAGTCTTAATAGTCCAATATATGAACCGTGGGAATCAGTGACTTTAACTTCACCTTCGTAAAATTTCTCGTTTACATGAAGCCACAAAGACAACTATATACGTGATAATAGATAAAACCCTAGGTAATTGGAGTTTATAAAATCAAGAACACAATAAATTTCTACTAGAAAAATACAAAGGAAATTTCCTAAATGAAACTTCTACAATTAAATCGGTTCTACCCCGCAAACATCAAATCGACGACACTTCAAATACTTGTATTAACTTTAGTCCTAAGGGACTCGTCACAAAGGACCGTTAAAGGTCACGTGAACCATCTATAAAATCTGACGACGGGAAAGATCGGTAAGAGTAGGAAGGACATAAGGAGACTACACTTCCGGGACGAGGGTTGCCTCTAATCTATTTTCTCGACTCTACGTCACACACTCCTCTGGTTCATACATCCTGAGTGGGCAGTAGTGACCCGACAAATATCATCAACACAAATTATTCTTCTTATAAAACTAACAGAGTCTGGACTAAAATTTACATTAAGGAACGTAAATTTTTTTATTAAATAAATAGATAAAGAAATCCGACACGACCCAGAAACGACGACGTGTCTGAAAAAGAGTTCAACACCGTTCGTTTCCGATGAGCGATCAACGGCATGTGCCCGAAGAGTAACGCCACCGAAGAGAGCAACACCTCGTGTCCGAGATCCCACGTTCCTGAAATCATTAACGTCGTGCACCCGAGTCATCAACGTCGAGGGTCCGAGGTCTCGTGTCAGAGTCATCGACACCGTGTGCCCGGAGTGACGAGGTGACATACACCCTAGAAGGGTGTGGTCCCTAGTTTGGCAACAGGGGACGTAACTGTCCTCCTAAGAAATGGTAACTCGGTGGTCCCTTCGGGGGAACGTAAAATATAACTACAATTAGGAATCCCTTACTCCTTATCTAAAGTAAAAAGTGAACAGACACAGTTTACTTACCCACGGACCTTTCCCTAGTAGTGCTTTTATCCCAACATTTCACTGACGTTCAATCCCATCTCTGTTTCCGGTCGTCTTCAATGTTACAATCTTACTGGTGTTGTGAAGAGGGGACACGTCACCGACGTCCTTCGAGTCAAAGGGAGTTGTCGGTTACCCGATGACAATATTTTCAGTAAAGATTTTAGGGAAAGTCGTCTCCGGGAACCCTCACGTGGGTTGCCCTCCCCGAGGAAGGACTGAGTCGAAGTTCGGGCCAATGTTGATTGTAGACTCTCCTCGGTCGAGGAGTGTTCAGGACACTACCTGTCACACAATGACTCTCGGTCAAGCATCATTCCTGGGACCCCGTACTTGTGTGTAGGTCAGTGAGTCGGTTTTTCGGTGACCCGTCCCGACGGGACCCGGACCTCGTAGTGTGAGGGACGAGGGTCATGGTCCGACACTCGGTACTCGACACACGTACCCTCCCTTCAGCCCAGGACTAGGGGTCGGGACGTAAGTCCGACGTGCTATAGGGAAGACGAAAGACTCAAAAGGTGATGTCAGGAACAAGGGTCGGAAGAACGTCGGACTTTCGGTGTGTTAGAGAGAAAAAAGACTTAACACGAAGTAACAAAATAACAATAATAATAAAACCAACGAGATCCAGAAGTAAAAACGTTCACCCGGAAAGAGATCAACGTGCTCATCCCCGATGAGAGCAACGCCACGTGCCCGAAGAGTAACGCCACCGAAGAGAACAACACCTCGTGTCCGACATCCACGTTCCCGAAGTCGACAACGTGGTGTGTCCAAGTCATCAGCACCGAGGACCCGGATCTCGAGTTCTCGAAGTCATCAACGTCGAGTACTAGAGATCTCGCACCCGAGTCGTAAACGCCGTGTGCCCGGCTCAGCGAGACGTTGTACATTTTAGAAAGGGTCTGGTCCCTAGCATGGGCACAGGGGTCATAACTGTCCGTCTAAGAATAGTTGACATGGTGGTCCTTTCAGGACTTGACACGAAATTTTTTCGTTTATTTGCTGGAGAGTACTCCCCGGTGTAACAGGCGGAGTACTTCAACACTGGCCACCGTGACAGACAGCTATACACACTGTACCGAAAACCACGTATTCTGCAAAACTGAGTCTGGAGTCAAGAGTCAGAACAGAGGACCCTACACCACAGAACATGAGTGACATGAACGGAAGTCCTAAGGGAGGGTGGTGACACTCGACCAGGTGTCCGATACCACCGACTTTTCAAAAATACGACCGGTGACACACTGGTGTGTATTGGGTGTCGTCGGGAGGAGGGTAGGTCCCCGAGACAGGTCCCCTGGGAGAGGAGGGCATCTCCTCCGGACGACGAGATCCCTCCGACGGGTCTACAAGTCCAGGGTGTCCGGGTCCAGTAGAGACACACCGGTCCCGACTCTCCGTGGTCGTGGTGTCCGGGTAGACAAACCTCCGGGGGACCGCACTCTCATCGGGGGACTGGGACTTAAGTCCTTCACTAAACTGGGGTTGTGTAGGTACCAAACCTACCTCTGGGTCGTAAAACAAACTGGAATTGTACAAAGAGACCTACGACCCCAGACCTCCACCCATCCAGGTGGGGGCCGGGGAACCCGACGGACGTCTCCGGATCGGACCCGAGGAGACTAGATATCACTCCAGAGTGTCACCCACAGGTGGGACCGGTGTACCCTTTTGAAGGGTCCTCCAAAATTTTGGAGTATTCGACATTTCATTAGTCGGAGGTTAATTTTATTTATTTAAATTTTTTTTTTTTGTTTTTTTGTGTTTTTTGGACTACTCGTTCGACTTCCGGGTGGGCGATGGAGGTAGTAGTGGGACTGGGTCCTGTAGTCATGAAAGTCCGAGGGGTCCAGGACACGACCCATCCTTCCCGACCTTTGGTGACTATGGTCGTCTAGAGGTTGGTGTGACTCCGGGACAGACCCGACGTTTGACCCAGTATCCTTATCATTCTCGGGTGACTGAACAACGAAGGTAGAGTACTCACTGTGTGTAGGAAGATTTATAGGGGTTTCACAAAGAGTCGAGATAATTCCGTTCTGGGATGGTGGTGTGTACGACCCGACCCGTACCTGAACCCGTCTTGCACCCTTACACTTCGACCACCCCCGACCAGTAGCTCACACACGGGTTTAGCCACATTTCCCGAACCCCTTCCTGGGACAGGTGTCACTGAATTCCGGACCGGAGAGTAAAGACACCCGAGTCGGACTTAATCCTGTCTGGGGTAGACACGGTGCTTAGAGTAGACTACAGACACCGACGGACAACAGGTCAAATGACCCCCGTCGACAAGGAAACCTTCCGGTCGAGAGGTCCCACGGGTAGACCTAGTGGAGGTCGTCTCTTCCTTCCTCTTTGTCCGAGTACCTGTCCGAGTCCTACTGAATTGGATCCACACCTACCTCGGTCCGGGTCGACGTTCAACCATGGAAAAACATTTCCTAGACACATGAGACGAGGAGGTCTCCAGACCAGTCCGTCCTCCATGTCACCCTTGTTGTACACTCGAGTCACACGACTCACCGGACGTAAGGGGAGGGGTGGTTGTTGGGGGATGGGGGCGGGCGGGGTGCGGCGGGGAGAGAGGACCACAGGGACGTGGTGGGGGAGGTCTAGGAGATACCGAAGGTCCTTTGTACCGACGCTCGGGAGGTGGACGAGTGAAAGAAGAGGCACGGGTGGAAACTCTGGACTTAACACACGGAGAAATACTTGGACGGGGATTTACCAGGAAGTCCAGATGAAAAGGGAAGGAGGACGAAGAAACACAGACCTGTCGGACTGGGACAACCTGAGACGTAACGAACTCTGGTCACGTAGTAAGTTGAACTGATGACGAGGCAGGACAGGGAGGTCGGTCCAAGGACGGGGGTCATCCACCACCGACCTAATTCCTACCTCATTCCCGCGGTTTCCACTCCGTTTCCGGTAGGGACAGGTGTCTGTACCTACACGTCATGACGGGAACACCCCCAGTGACCCCCTTGCGAGGACCCGCAAACTGGGGTCCCTTCACACCCGTTTCCGGTCTAGGCCGAGAGTCGAAGGACAGACCCGTCCTCCTCTGAGTCCAGAGAGCTGGGTCCTCCTGACCCGGTTTGGTCTTTCCCCCACAGGGTCCACGTCCCATACCACAGGGGTGCGTTCGGGTGTGGTGTAGTGTCTCGTCGCCGTCTCGACATCAAGGGAGGTGTCCTGAACACTGGTAGTGTTGACGTTTGTCGACACAGGTCGAAAAATTTTCAGCATTCTAAAATAGAAGGACCAAATAAATCCAACCCCCCCCCATTCATAATTTTCTTTGGTGTCTACTACAGGTTTATAGTATCTCGGTTTACTACGGTCACTACGTTTTTATTCACTTACCTTAAGATACGTCTTTTTTTGCATATTAGTGGATACTTTACACAAAAACCAACTTCCACGTTAGAAAGGCGAATGGAATCGGAGTAAAGTAATATACTTTTTAATCCATAAAAAATTTTGAAGACATATAAAAGATAATATTAACAATATCTAAAAGGTAGACTGTTATAGGCATAGTGAGGGGACAAGACGTCAAAGAATGCTGGGACACGGACCCGAAGAAAAATCATCAGTCGCATAAAGTGTCCTTTTAGAACTCGAGCCTACGAGAGTATAAAATTTGTCGGGACTATCGGTCTAACATTAATTCTGAGTTCCTCTGACACATAGTCACAACCATGTCGGGGGTCTTGGTGATAAAGAACCCCACGGGGACTAAGGAACTACTACCCAGAGAAAGGGACTGGTCGAGATAAGACGAAAAGAAGAGAACATTTCGATATAAAAGGTTCGGGAAAAAGAAGGAGGTGGAAGAGGGAGGAGTATCTATGAAAGATCCGTGGACGTCCCATCATGAATGGAAAAAAGGAACAGTAGAAGACCGACAACTAGGAAAAGGGGTTGGTCTGTGTCTTAGGACTCCCGTTTCCTAAAGGTTTCTTTTGGAAAGGTCGTAAACTGATACTACGTAGTATACACCGGAGACCGGACTCAACTAGGAATGAGGTGACACGTGGGGGTTGAGATTCACCACCGGATAATAAGAGACAGTACAAGTTCCGGTACACCGACTCCGGTTCCGAGGTCGACTTAGGTTCTGGTAGGTTCGGTCACACACGGGAACTGTGAAGGGTCGAAATCCTTAAGAAATGTCAGTCTCCCGTCCACTACCAGGTGGTCCCCATGAACCGGTGTCATCGACGAGTAATCTTTATGTGGCCCGAGGATCCAAGGACCAACCGTGTCCGTGAGTCTGAAGAAGATTTTCGGTCTCGTCCTACCGACCTGCCAAGACTTCCGACGGTGAAGGGAGTGGTGCATGGTGAACCCAGGACTGAGACAGAGTCGAAGGACAAACGGTGGTCGACTTGAACTAATTCCTATGCACCAAGCAGAACAAACCAAAGGTTTAGAAGACATCAGTGAAGTACATGATTTAACATAAGTCATCCGGGTCCGTCCATAATTTTTCAGGTCAGATCAGAGGAAAGTCTAACACGACAGAGGTCACACTAGACTGAAATCGAACTCTTGCCCCTACCCCCAGAGGAAACGTGGGTGACAATACCTTACTTGTAAGTCTCCGACTTCGGGATCAGGAGTTACACTGACATAAATCTCTGTCCCGGAAATCTCTCTGTTAGTCACAATTTACTCCGGTATTCCCACCCGGAACTGGGTCATGTTGACCACAGTAACAATTTTCTTCTTCTCTATAACCTCGAGAGAGACGTAAGTGTCTCGTTTCTGGTACGCTTCTATGTCACTTTTCTGCCGGCAGATATTCGGTTCCTCTCTCCGGAGCCTTCTTGGTTGTGACGGTCGTAGAATTAAAATCTAAAGATAGAAGGTCCTGACACTCTCTTAACAACAATTTCGGTGGACTAGACATCATATAACAGCACCGTCAGGTTCGTTAGATTCTTCGCGTGGAACTGGAAAAGAAGGACCTAAGGAGTGAGAACGGAGACCAAAGAGGTTCCTCCTCAACCACTTCCTTTTCTCTGTTTCTAACTTTTCAGAATGAAAATTCACTGAGTCAATTCCGAACTCGGGAAACTGGCACCGGTACCACAGTAGAGAGTTCTTCGTAAAAACACCTAAGGAACCTTGGGAGAGGGTGTCACCTACGATTGGTCGATAAAGGACTCTACCCGTTACTAGAGTGGAGATCGGCGTCCGGTAAGTATAAGTGCACAAACGAGACACCTTCGTGGAACTGAGACATCTCTAAAATAGTCAGTTCTACCATTCGACTTATCCAGTCGACATATTGTTTGGGATTGTAGAATCACAACCCCAATCTGATCTGAAAAATTATGGAACGAGGACCTGGGAATACCCAACGGACCCACGAGACAAGACACAGTAGGTGTCCGTTCCAAGATCCGACTTTTTCGTCAGTGGTTGTGGAGGAACTGTCGGTAGTGTTGTGTCTTTCTCCGTTTGGCAAGCGACCGGGAATTTTCAAGACGGACGTTCACTGGGTGTAGTAAATACAAGTATAAAATTATCAGTTTCGTTCAGTGAACCGGTGTAGGTTGGAGTCACCATACCCTGACTCACGTTGGAGGAACCACGGGTCTTTCTCTTTTAATCCATTTACGGGTGGTAGAAACCAGTGTAGAGACATTCCCTTAAGGTCTTTTTGTGGGTGAAGACGAAGTAATTGATGTGATTTCGAAGACCGACACACCTAGTGTTGTTTGACACCTTTTAAGAATTTCTCTACCCTTATGGTCTGGTGGAATAGACGGAGGACTCTTTAGAAATACGTCCAGTTCTTCGTTATCAATTTTGACCTACACCTTGATAACTGACCAAGTATTAACCCTTACTTCACACTGTTCCGACATATAAAAGTGGGACGAATAAATTGAAGATACATCTCATGTAGTACGCTTTACGATTCGACCTATTTAGTGTCCGACCTTATTTCTAACGACCCTCTTTACGGTTATTGGAGTTTATACGTCTACTGTGAGATTACCGTCTTTCACTTCTATTTGATTTCTCTGAGAACAATTCTCACTTTCTCCTATTTTTCGACCGTACTTTAAGTTATGGCTTTTTGATCTAGCACCGTAGGTCAGGGTAGTGAAATACCGTTTATCTTCCCCCTTTTCACCTTCGTCACCGTCTAGAAGAAAAGAACCAGAGGTTTTAGTGACGACGGTACTTTAATTCTACGAACGAGAAACCTTCCTTTTGATACTGCTTGAATCTATCACATAATTTTTCGTCTCTGTAGTTAAACGACTGTTTCCAAGTATACCAGTTTCGACACCAAAAAGGTCATCAGTACACGTCTACACTTTCAACCTGGTATTACTTCCGACTTGTGGTTTCTTGTCTACGGAAACTCGACACCTCTTCTGAGAGCTCTCAGGGAACCTGACGTTCCTCTAGTTTGGTCAGTTAGGATTCCCTCCAGTTGGGACTTATAAGTGACCTTCTTAACTGCGACTTCAAGGTTATGAAAACCGATGGACTACGCTTCGCGGCTGAGGAACCTTTTCTGGGACTACGACCCTTTCTGACTCCTGTTTTCCTCCTCCTCCACCGTCTCCCTTTCCATCGAAGTGACTGAGATACGTGTACTTAAACTCGTTTGAGACCCTCTATCGTCTGCTGTCTCCTCGGACCACACAACGTCAAGTACTCCAGTGTTTCTTAATCTGTACTGAATCGCTGACTTGTTGATAGCTTTACTAAGTTGGGACCGAGACGTAGAGTGGCTACCTTTGAGTGTGGAAGTGGGGAGGTGGGTACACTTACTTGGTAAGAGGTTGATGTTAGAAGAGAGGTTATGAGTCGGTCCGAGAGTGGAAATCTACAAAGGTACACTCTTAGTCTATACTCTAGAAATAACCGAGGGTTAAGGACCCCAGTGGACAGGTCGAGAGGGTCACTGAACTTGACGGGGAGTGGGTCGACCACCGAACCTTTTTACCTCTTTATGTGAGTGAAAGGGTACCTCCCTCTGTTTTACACGTTGTGTGGTTCTTCAGAGAGGTTTTATTAAAGAGGGTTGAAAGAATAAATAGGACCTTCTTCTACTATTCGATTCTTAGAGTTCTGTCTAGTTTGTTATGTCACAAAAAATAGATGACATAAGTCGGAGGTCCTCACAGAGATATTCCTTTCAGAGTAAATCGTAGGATAATATGTGTCTAAGAGTCTGTCTTCCCTAACCTCAGGGGTTGAGTAGGGAAGGTTCTCCAAAGATCTTAGAAACCTATATAGACTTAGAAACTCATGATAGTAGTGGAGATTTTTGTTTAAGGTCCGAATTGTATTGTCAGGAGAAGGGAATCATTCATTGTACGTTTGTACGTATATAGATCCGTGTTCAATTTTTGGAACGATCCGTCTGTCGACGAGGTGGTGTACTTGAAATCTAACGAACCGACCAGTAAACCTTCGACCTAACTATCTTTTAGACCTACATCTCCGTACCTTTCTTCTAACGTCAATAGGACCGGTCTTTCAAACTCCAGACTTATTCTACTTTTATTACCTTTGTTCTTTCAGGTCTCTCTACTACTTTACTTGTCTTAAATAACTAGAAAGAGTATAATTCATTTTTTGACGTTGAAATATTTTTGTACACCCATTTCCGATCTTCCATTATTGGTTCTATATTTTCGGTATTACAACTTACAACTATCTCAAAACTCAGGAGAGTGGGGTTCTTTAGAAAATTCAACAATCTCTTGTCTTTTTAGTCCTTACAGAAGGTCCCCAATTCCTTTTCTTAGGTAAATTTCCTTCGGTTTCCGCAGGTATCCGAGACTACCGTGTCGATTCGTGAAATGTTAGGAACCGATTATATAGATCAAGGTTCAAAAGACCGTGAATTTCGGTTTCCTCTGGGGTCCAATGCGTCTAAATTTAAAGACTGTTGTCTTTTGTCTACGGAGGTTAACATCTCTGATTTTTAAAGGACCTTCTCTTGAGTGTCTTCCTAAATAATGATGAACATCATCCGTTATGTAAGGTGGTGCCAAAATGTTCTTTATAATAACTTGAAGAATCATGTTTTGAGGTATACCCGTCTCCTACACGGACACTTGCGTAAAGTTATTGAAAAAGTACTCTTTGAGCCGAGACACTTAAGGTTGTGAGTCTCGGGTCTCCACGTCCGTCCATAGTGCGAGCAATTTGGGTCAGAAGGTTTAAGTCACAGTCTCTGATCGAGAGCGGGTCTCCCTTTTCCGGGTTCAGACTAGTCCCGTGAACGAAATTAGTAGTGTAATTCTTCGAACCTGAAAGGAATTTACTCTGTCTCATGGTAACTTGGTCAAATTAATCTCTTTTATCCCAACCTAAATACAAAGTCCTCCTAGAGACCAACTTAATAGGTAACAATTAATCCCATCCTCCCTCTCTTGGGTCAATTCGTCAAAAAATTTATTCTCCATTCTGTATGACTCTTATCAGATTTGATTCCGTGTCCCAACCTTGCCTCTTCTCCCTTACCAAAACTCTTTATTTTAGTTGTCTTGTTTTGATCACTGATTAACCTATTCAACTACTGTCTTAGGTTCATCTGTTTGTTCCGATTGATAAGATCGGATCCGATGACCTACCTCACAACGGATTTTACTTGTGTCTGACACACTCCTCACACATGTACGTTTCGTTCCCATACATCAACCAGGTCACTCCCTTGGTCTTTACACTTCTACGGAGTCCCTGAGTCCAAGTCATTCCTCTGTCTCGACTTTCATTTGAAATCCCGTGTCCACTAGCCATCCACTCTCGACGTTGAAACTCTCAACTACTCTACTAGGACCCACTCACACTCCACCCTCTGTAAACACCACTCCTGGTCGGAACCCACCATCTCACTCTCTAACGTCTCCTATCTGGTCTTTTCGTCCGTAGCCGGTTTCACCCCGGTCGTAGGGTCTGTCGGTCGTCTAAACTCACAGGTGTCCCTCGTTTACGTAGCGTCTACCAAGTCTGTCCTTGAGTTCAAACCACCATACAGGAGGGGTCCGTGCCTAAGGGCGACACAAGACTAAATGGACCACCCTCCGCTGACCACGACACGGACGTAATCGGTCCGGAAGTACGGAGGGTGGTCCCAAAAGAGGACGGTGTAGAAGGTCCTAGACTACCAGGACCCGTGTCGAGGAGGTTTTATGACGAAGAAGGTTGGACGGTTCCGGTAGAAAGGTAAAAAGATCTATGATTAAGGTAACAACCTCTTTTTTGGTATTCACCTCTTCGTCTCTCAACATGATTAAATAATCGGGAAACTTTACCGAGGAATTTTTATGTGCACGTAATTTTTATGTGCACGCAAGAATCAACACGAGTCAACAGGCTCAGTAATGCTGGGATACCTGACATCGGGCGGTCCGAGACAGGTACCTGAAAAGGTCCGTTCTTAGGACGTCACCCAACGGTAAAGGTTGAGGTCCCCTAGAAGGACTGGGCCCTAGCTTGGGATGAGAGAACACAGAGGATGTAACCGTCCGTCTAAGAAATGGTGACGTGGTGGACCCTTCGGGATAATCTTTATACCCACTGAAAAATTTACTAAAAAAAGTTTTTATTTGATACATTACGGTTTTAGAAGTTTTAAACTTTACTCTTTATTTTAACATAAGATTCTGAGTTCCTGTTTCAGAACGAAAGGACAAACGTTCGAATTATCATTTTGTGTGATTTTTATAGGTTTCTTTTTATTGACATTTTTTGTTGTGAGGTGGGTGATTGGGAGTGAGAAAAAATTTTTTATTCCTGGTCGTAACACCTAAAAGATTTTCAGTATTTAATAAAACTATAAAAATTCATTACGTTATTGGTGTACAAATTATACTTATTTTATACTGATTTTTTAAAATACACAACGAGAACCTTTTACGACTTATAAGATGAACATAGATTATACTCGGTCAGGGAGAAAATTTTATTTAAAGGTTTTTCTAGTATAAATTGACAATTTTTATTATATAGTTTCTATCTTCATTCATTAATATAGTGAACAGAATTTTTATCAAGTACAGTATTATTGAGACATATTTTACCCTAATCTTAGTTCGTTTCGATCAATTAGAAGTTCGTAAAATTCTACCACATATCTCTCGTTTTAGGTCGAGAAGGGTAGACCGGACGTCCGGACTTCCTGACGAGTCCTTTAGGAGTACGGTCCCCAGACGTAATTCTTAAGAACCCACAGTTCTAGGACCTTACAAGTGTGTAAAATTTTGGGTGAGAAGGGTTTACAAGTCAGACTCTTTCCTGACTACTGAATGCTGATTAGACCGTTCTGTGTAGTTTCTTTTTACCAAAACTATTATCCAATTATATCGAAAAATTTTTATCTTTCTTGTAGAATTAATCTAATAACGTAGGGGGTGTAAGACCACCAAACCTTGTGTACTTACTATTCTCCTTACGGGAATAGATTCAAAGTTATTAGTCTTTCACGTCTATTTGTCTGTAAAGTCACCACAAACGTTAATGATAAATTCCTTTCCTCTGTCCTTTACTTGTCAACAATTTTAAGATGACACAGGTCTCTGGACAGACCAATTAAGAATCTTGTTGAAAAGTCCAGTCCCTAATAATAAGGTAAAATGGTCACTTTTTATCGTGTGTCTCCCAATTCTATTTAATGGGTGTGATTGATTTTATAAAATCAAGCTAGGGACGAGGTCTTTCGTTGATTCGGACACGCGGTGTTGATGACTCGTACACGAGACCTCAGACCCTCCGCTTTGAGAACTCCGGTACACGGTGTTGACAACTTCGGGAGCTTGGGATCTCGGGTGCGAGAGACGTTGTTCTCTTCGGTGGCGTTACTGTTCGGGTTCGTGACATCGCTTCTCATTGAGTGTTCTTTCGGGCATATGTTGTTGCGTCTGAGCCGCGTTGGGTTTTATTTTATTGACAAAAAAAGAATTTCACCGCATAGACACGTTTCTGTATGTGATGACGGAACTCCGACACACTTGGTATAGTTGTTGTACCACTTAAGTGGATGGTTCGTTTTGACTCGTTTTCTGTGGTCTTTGTGTGTATACGTTTACCTCTTCGAACAATTATATGTCAAGTTTCGATTCGATTTGACTTGACGATCCCTGTCTATAAATCTACACACAACACGAGTCGGAGAAGTCAGTACAGACTGAGAAACACTGGAGAACCTAACATCGGGCGGTCCGAGGGACCGTTCTTATGATCTCACCAACGGTACGAGAGGAGGTCCCCTAGAAGGGTTCGGTCCCTAGCTTGGGTGTAAAGAATGCAGAGGACGTAACGTCCACCTAAGAAATGGGTGATTCGGTGGACCCTTCGGGTGTATGAATCTATTATCTGATACTTCTTTTCGTTCTCCTACTCCTATAGGTTTAGTCCTATCTCCAGGGACGATCCCGTGTCGACCCACTAGGTTTTCCCTTACAGAGTCCCCGGAGGACGGTGTCCGTCTCGTTGGTGCACTATTGACACTGAATCTAATATAACTTTCACACAACATAAAGTGTTATCTCTCAACCGTTTCGAGTTTATATATATATAAACTATATATACATGTCTAAATCTGTATATGTGTGTGAAGTATATGTACATAGGATATAAACGAACACTTATATTTATAACATAGACTAAAAAAATCAAAAAAGGAAACTGAAGTTATGAATCGTTTTATTTATTATAATGTCACTTGACTCTTCAAGTGAAATGTTTCCTTCCTTTTAGCCGGACGGAACCTAAACGGTCGACCAACACCGAGTCCGACCCGGCAACCTCCCCGTCTCTTCATCCCCGTCTGGTTGTAAGGTCTCCCCTTAAATACCGAAACGGACCTGATTATTTTACACACTCGCCGAGCGAGGTCCGGATCCCGAACGAAACACACGACCCAATCGACTCCTTACGAGCCCACAAAACTGTTGGTACTCTCGAGTCGCCCGCCTCCCTGACGTCCTGTCTCGGGGAGACACACGGGCGGTCCGTGGTCCTCCGGGAAGAGTGACGAGGGGAAAAGACTGTCGCGGATCTGGATTTTCGTCGGAGGAGGGTCGAGATTTTGTGGCACTGAGGAAACGACGAGTCTCCCTTCCGTTACTGGACACGGTCCGGATTTTCATGTGTATAATAAAGGACGTGCCGAGTGGTCAACGTCTACGGAAAGCAAGGAGGGAGGGAGAGAGTGTCCCAGTAAAGTCGGAGAAGGGTCGTGACTCAATCTCCGTCCTGGAACTTGGGACACGTCGAGTGGACGAGAAAGTCGAGGAGTTGGGTCTCGTTGAAGAGAACCGCTACCGGGACCGAGGTACACTACTCCAATGTTCCTCGACAAGATCGGAGGGTCTTTATCCGGTGGCTGTCGTTTACGGACCACGGGACCCGGTCAGACAGTGTGGTTTCCCACTAGGGTCCACTACTCCAATCTTATGTCCTGCGGGTCTGGGATTAACAGGAGGTGTTTTGTGTACGTGTGTGTAAAGATTCGAACGATCTCTGGTTCGACGACGGGGACCACCCCAAACGAACCCAAACCAAACTTAAAAACATTCAAATTAATTAATCAAAAATAAAAACCGTTCTGACCCAGAAGTAACGACGTGTCCGAAAAAGAAATCAACACCGTCTGTCCCCGACGAGAGATGAACGTCACACTCCCGCAGAGAACGACCCCGCAGAGAACAACGTCTCGTACCCAAGATCCGGACGTCCGAAGTCATCGACGTCGTACACTCAAGTCTTCGACCCTGAGGACCAGAGATCTCGTGACCAAGTCATCAACACCACGTACCCAGAGAAACGAGGCCCCGTACACCCTAGAAGGGTCTGATCCCTGACTTGGGTCTAGAGGACGTAACCGAACGTCTAAGAAATGGTGACTCGGTGGTCCCTTTGAGACCAAACTAAACTTAAAACTTTGTGAACTCAAAAAGTCGTTAACAAAGAGTTTGAAATGGTTATTACTCGAATTGTCTTAACAGTAATAGTCGGGGTCCAAAATATCACCTCCGGTCCTCAATGTTGTATGAATTGTTACCAGAGAGAATTTACGTACAGGACTACGTAGTTGACGGGTTTTCTTTATTTAGTCATATAGAAGAGTTTAGACGGTAAATAAAAATATTTAATTCGTAGTTTTCGACTCTAGCAACGTAAGAATACGGTTTCAGATAACTGAAATTGACCCAAAATTTACGAAAACCTTCAATTTAGAAATTAGTTTCACTAAAGAAACGAGAGACTTTTATTCCTCTCCTTATTCCTCTTATCCGAAATTATACACTTTATTTGTCTTCTTTCACAGACTCGTTGTTGGTCGGGAGACCGGTCTTTGAAAGGTTGTACGGCCTGGGACTTGTTCACCTCTCTCGTCCTTGGACCGAGTCGTCTTCGGTCCTCCTGCCCTGAGCATGTCAATGGGACTCAGCGGTAGAGGTCCGGACGGACGGACACACACGAGTCAGCACAGACTGAGAGACACTGGGATACCTGGCATCCGAGGAGGCAGGTGTCTTAAAAGGTTCGTTCTTATGATCTCAACAACGGTGAAAGAGGAGGTCCCCTAGAAGGGTCGGGTCCCTAGTTTGGACGGAGAGGACACAGAGGACGCAACGTACACCTCAAAAATGGTGACTCGGTGACCCCTGCGGGTAGTAGAGGTCCCACACCAAATTTTCGTCCACTCTCCTCGTGAATGTCAAGAAAGAATTTTCTTGTTCGATTGCTTCGACTAAAGCTCTCTTGGAAAGAGGGTGTGGTAAATTAGACTGTTCTGTCCAACCACCAAAGACTACATGACTGTCACCGTACGTTCTGTAGAAATTTGATAACGGTACAAAATTGAGTTTTTCAGAATTTACAGTCAGACGACACATTTCTTAACACGTAAACTCCTCAGAGTCAGGAAGAAAGGGGTCGTCTGTCAAACCTAGTCCACACCTGTCTCGGTCTACTTCTGTAGAAGGATGGGAGGAAGGGACCTTAGTCTGGGACACAAATAGTCGAGACCAGTGGTGTCTGTCCCACCGGATTTGTTGTCTGTAACTAAAAAGTAGTAAGACCTCCGACCTTCAAGTTCTAGTTCCACGGTCGTCTAAGAAAAGGACCATTTTCGTGAGGAGGACCGACCGTACTGTACAAGAACGACACAGGAGTGTACCGTGTCTCTCCCTCGAGAACACAGAGAAGAACATTCCTGTGATTAGGGTAGTACCCCCGGGGTGGGAGTCCTGGAGTAGTTTGAGATTAGTGAAGGGTTTCCGAAGTAGAAGATTATACTAGTGTAAGTCCCAATCCTGAAATCGTATACTTAAACCCCCTGTGTAACTCGGGTACTGTCTTGGATTTGTACTGACGGGTCCATCGGGTGGGGAGTTCTGAGGTGGGGTGGACAGGGACTCACGAATGACTGAGTCAACGAAGACACTTCCTGTCTTCCGGAATGGACTGTCTCGTCTACAAAAGAGGTCGTACCTGAATTACAAAACATAGTGTCAGTAGTCAAGGACTGGTCAGAAGAGGTGATACTAGTTCTCCTCGGGACCACGGGTGATCCAGGGGTCCTGAGAGTCTCTCTATGAGTGGTTTGGGGTTGAGGTACTGGGTACCACCAGGTCTCGGAAGAGTGTCAAAGACACTCAAGGACCCCATATTAAGAAGTATCGAGACGGGGTACGGGACTGGGTGTGTTAGAGAGAGAACACGGGAGTGCACCGGGATCCTCGTTTCACCCTGAGTTGTGACGAAAGTGACGTCACACAGGGCATACAAACGTCTGGTGTGACGATAAATGGAACCTCGGTAGATGGAGACTGGTGGAAGTGGAGTGACAGGGGTGAAGGAGAGACTCATAGAGGAGGGTGAACCTTTTTCAACAAGAAATCACGTCTGGTCAAGACGGGTATCAGTCGGAAGACCCACAGAGTTGATACTGGAATTTGTTCAAGTCGGTCCCTAAAAGAGGGTTTCCGACAGAGGGATACTTCCTGAGAGTCTAGTCGACGTTTCTCTTAATTTCCTCAAAGGCAGAATACACATTTGAAATCTGAATGAGGTAGAATGGACAAGATATAAAAAGGATAAAAAGGTGAAAATCTACTTCTTAGTATTTATATTCTCAACACACAGTGTACCTTTTCATCTTACCGTTCTCGGGACTTCCTGACTTCGGTTCTGGTCTCTCGACTGGTGACAATGGGGTATCCTGGAACCTTTGTGAGTCCGTGTCTTTACTGGTCGACTGGGACGGTTCCCAATCCCTGATCAATTGTTCCTACGGTTCGTACGGGGGGCGGGGAACCCTGATTCAGTATCTAATCTTTGTCTAGTTCCCGTGGGTCGGGGAGTGGGGGGAAGGGGATTCGGTAGTGTGACGTGACACGGAGAGATCGTACCATGTCTCCCTGTTCTTGTACCCCTTTTCCAGTCGAGGGACAGGGGACGCCGGATTGATTCCAGACGGTGATGTGTCGGGTACGAGTCCCGGGCGGTCTTTGGGTTCCCACCTTTTAAGTAGTTACATAATGACGTGATCGGTGTGTCCTCCTTTCTCATACTTTTTTTCTCTCACTGGACCACTCTTCCGTAGTACCGTTCCGGTTCCCTGTGTCTTCCCGGTTGTTCAGGGTCCGGGTAGAGGTCAAGATCTACACTAAGTAAAAAAGGGTGGTAATATTTGAGATTAATGAAACGGTTGTTTCCAGGCAGATTAGTTCCGATACCAAAAAGGTCACCAGTGCATACCTACACTCTCAACCTGACACTTCTTCCGACTCGTGGTTTCTTAACTACGAAAACTTGACACCACAACCTCTTCTGAGAACTCTCAGGGAACCTGACGTTCCCCTACGTTGGTCAGGTAGGATTTCCTCTAGTCGGGACCCACAAGAAACCTTCCTGACTACGATTTCGACTTTGAGGTCATGAAACCGGTGGAGTACGTTTCTCAACAGAGTGACCTTTTGTGAGACTACGACCCTCCCTAACCCCCGTCCTCTTCTTCCCCTGCTGTCTTCTACTCTACCGACCTACCGTAGTGACTGAGCTACCTGCACTCAGACTCACTTGAGACCCTCAACCACTATCTGTCCCTCCGGACCACACGACGCTAGGTACCCCAGTGTTTCTCAGTCTGTGCTGACTCGCTGACTTGACTTGACTTAACTTGACTTTGAGATTAAAGTTAGGAGAGTTCTTACATGAATAGGTACTCGGGTTCGGGATCTTCACCTTAGTACCGTTTAAGTAATCGTGTTTAAGGTAGAGAGTCGTAGAGCAGAGAGTTGTAGTGTTCTCCGGTCCATGAAGAGACGACGACGACGACGACGACGATTCAGCGAGGTCAGCACAGACTAAGACACGTTGGGGTATCTACCGTCGGGTGGTCCGAGGGGGTAGGGACCCTAAGAGGTCCGTTCTTGTGACCTCGCCCAACGGTAAAGGAAGAGGTTACATACTTTCACTTTTCACTTTCACTTCAGTGAGTCAGCACAGGCTGAGAATCGCTGGGGTCCCTGACGTCGGGTGGTCCGAGGAGGTAGGTAGGTCCGTTCTCATGACCTCACCCGACGGTCCATGGAGAGATGACGGAAGATTTATCAGAGGTCAGTAGGTACTCGTGTGTATATAGGAATCGCTGTAATGACTGGTGTCTAAACCAGCCGAACCTCCCTCGGTGTCAGAGTGCAACGTCCCAAGGGACCTCCCTTCATTCCTATCAGGGTTTCCGTTTGGTACGTCCGTAAGGTAGAGGTGTTTCTAGACCTTTCAGATCTTCAGTTAGACGTTTATTTCGGTCCCCGTGAGAAGTCTCTTCTTTTTCGTTTGTCGGTCTTTTACCGTCCCGAACGGTACCCAACTTGTGGACTCTTTTCCGTCTCGGTCTTAATTTGGAGACTCTGATTGAGGTACTCATTGTAGTTTTACACACAATAATTCTTTTTATAAGTATCATAATCGTTGTTTTTCACTTTATCAATATTATGAAGTCATGTAAGATTGTTTTTACATTTTATAGATTTAGTCCTTTTATTTTTTTAAGTCTCTGCTAGACTTATCTGTTTCTCCATTAGGTACAAATGTCTATGTTTCTGAACTACAACAGTTCTACAGTCAAGAAGGGTTGACCTAGATATCTAAGTTACGTCAAGGTTAAATTTTTCTACAGGGTCGTCAATAAAATAGTCACAACTGTTTGTCTAGGATTTCAAAGGTACTTTTCCGTTTTGTGGGTCTTATCGATTGTGTTATTTACTTCCTTTTGTCTCAACCTCCTGGCCGTAGTGAGTCGAAGTTCTAAATGACATCTTGATGTCATTAGTTCTGTCACACTGTAGCCACTTTCTTACCTGTTCTGTCGCTTTGTTCTATCTTTCGAGTTTTCATCCGGGTATATTTATATCAGTTGACTAGAAACTGTTCCTCGTTTACGTCAAACCTCTTTCCTATAAGAAAAGTTGTTTACCATGACCTTGGTGACCCGTAGGTACAAATTTTTTCTTTTGTTATTAAATTTTTTTTTTGCTATGTTGGAATGTGGAAAGTGTTTTTAATTGAACTTTGTATAGTATCTGAATTTGTTTTTCGATATTTTGAGGATCTTCTATTGTATCCCCTTTTAGATATACTAGAACCTAAACCGTTACTGAAAAATCTGTACTGTGGTTCCTATACTGTGGAACTTTTCTTTTTAGTTTTCTTTTTTCTTTTGTTGATTACTCAACATGAAGTAATTTTAAATTTTGAACACGACACACTTTCTGAAACAATTTTCTTACTTTTCTGTTCGGTGTCTAGTACTCTTTTATAAACGTTTTATATATAGACTATTTCCTGACTATCGGTTTCAAATGTTCATTGAGGTATTTGAGTTGTTATTCTTTTATTGTTGGGTTGACTTTTACTCGCCCTCTAAACTTGTCTATGGAGTGACTTCCAAATATTTACCAATCATTCATATATTTTTCTACAAGTTGCGAAGAGAACATCGAGTCACACCTCTTAGCTGGACGGTTACATCCTCTGAGCCCAAGCTAGGGACCAGACTCGCCTAGGGTATACGGAACTTCGTTGATTCGGGTCTGTGGTGTTGATAACTCGGACACCAGATCTCGGACCCTTGATGTTGCTGACTTCGGGCTTGTGGGATCTTGGACACGAGACGTTTTCGGTGGCGGTGCTCTTCGGGTTCGTGGGGTTGATCTCTCCTCCGGGGTGAGCGGTGTTGATCTCGTTTCCCGTGCGTCGTTGTTTCTGGGCCTCGGTTTTTATTTATTTGTTTAAATAAGAATGTTCTACGAGTTGTAATATGTAGTAGTCTCTTAACGTTGAATTTTGTTCCGGTATGGTAATAAATTATAATAATCTTACCGGTTTTATGTTTTGTGGTTGTGGTTGACGACCACTCCCACACCTCGTCGTCCTTGAGAGAAAGTAGTGACCTACCTTTCATGTTACCACACCAGTGAAACCTCCGTCAACCCGTCAAAAAATCTCTTGATTTGTAAGGTACAGCAGGTTATTAGTACGAGGGTGCACAAATGAGCTTATTCAACTTTTGAGTACACCTTTGTTTTTCAACGCACGTCTACAAATATCGTATCAATGGTTTTGAATCTACATGGGAGATACAGAAAGTAAGTCACTGATCTATTTATTTGACCCACTATGTTGGTCTTTTACCTTATACTAAGTCGGGGGTTTTATTTACGATGGTTCAGTACTTTTCTATTCCTTCTTAGAATTTACGTATGATGATTCACTTTCTTCAGTTACACTTTTCCGGTGTGTGACATACTAAGGTCGATATACTGTAGGACGTTTCCACTTTGATACCTCTTATTCTTAACGTTTCTAGTCCAAAATACCGTCACTTTTATAAGACATGTTATCATTATTACCTATGGACAGTAATATGTAAACAGGTCTGGGTGTCTTACATGTTTCATATCGTACTTGACATTATATTTCACACCTGAAATCAATTATTACACGTCACTAGTCAAAGGGACTATCTGACAGTGAAGGACTCCCGTTCTAGACTCAGGGGTGAGGGCTAGGAGACACGTACCTGGACACCCACAAAGAGAGGTAGAATTTGAAAGGGAAATTCGGCTACACGCAAACTTGGTTCAACCGCAACGGTCCCTCTGAACAGGACTACTTCTTTACAGGAAACTCCGTAGCATTACTGGACAATCGTCGAGGACATCGGTGTCGTGAAAGAGGTGATGACTAGGAGTGACACTATTCGGCCCGACCCCGGGACGACCGTCACCACTACTGGACCGGCCCCCACCCAGCCCCAGCCCCCTTACAGGTCAATCGTGTCCCCCGACGAATGTCGTTGAAGTTTGATCGGACCTCCAGACAAGTTCGTTTAGAGGTTACTTCCCTTCGGGTGGGGGACTCGAACCACTCGTTCGAGTGTGAGGGTCGGTGACCCTAGTAGAGGACGGGAAAGTACGACACAAGACCCTCGAGGGGAGTTTCGAGCGTGGTTAAGAGGGTCGTGAAATCTGTCCGTGACAAACCAGAACAGTGACCACTTACCCATCTCTGACTGCTCAGAACTTAGAGTCCTCTGAGTTTCCGTTGTCTGGAGAAACAGGGGTCATCCCACCCTCCCCAACCCTAGTGGGTCTCGCAGGTGAAGGGACCTTTTCGCGTCGAAACCACACTACCGGGGAAACGGAGTAGTCGGATTCCGGTAGTCGTGGAACCTCTCCTCTCTCGTCTAGGAACGGGGTCTGGAGTCAAAGAGTTAGATATGAGACCCAATTGTTGCAAGGAGATCCGTGACCCTCTGACAACCAAGTGTGTACACCTTCGACACTCTTACAAGACTTCGTTATCACCTTTAAAAAACAACAAATGAGTGAGTCAGGACAGGTTGAGAACACTGGGGTATCTGACATCGGACGGTCCGAGGAGACAGGTACCCTAAAGGGTCCGTTCTTATGATCTCACCCAACGGTAAAGGAAGACATCTCCTAGAAGGACTGGGTCCCAAGTTTGGACTCAGAGGACGTAACCGTCCACTAAGAAATGGTGACTCGGTGGTCCTTTCGGGATAGCACCTTTAAGAACAGGAAGTTAGAAATTGATTTTTAGTGTATCTGAAGTGAGTTGTCAAAATAAAACGATCAGTCCTTAAAATTTATCTTTTCATGCTGGAGATTCAGTAGACACTGATTAAAGGTAATTCTGTCAAAGTCATTAAACACCTTAACGATACATAATAGACTTCGTTAATTCGTTTTCGTCTCTCGTCTCTACCCGTCCGGACCCAAAGGTAGACATAAGAAGGGGAAACTCTTCACTTCGTTTCGTTCAGTGTGATGAGTCCCGGAGTCAAAAGAGTAGACATTGAACCCCACTATCTCGAACGAGACTTCCCAACGTCAGTCTTGTCGTCACAGAAATGGTCCCTCGGTTCCACCTTGGACTTCCTACGATTTAACCAGTCGGTCGACAACGAAAAGGGTCATTATTTTTACTGACTAATTCCCCCCACTGAAACGTCGGTTTTACTATGCGTTTGTAGACTTCGTTCAAAGAGTCCTGTAGTAACATAGAACCCAGAAAGACTTGGGAACCTCTCATTTTTTCAAAATACTTCAGGATTCTTGGCACACCTCCACAAGTAACTTAGTATCTCGGCCCTCCTGCCATCAAAGGTGTCGTGGACTCACGTACCGAAATTTTTGGGGAAAGACTCCTTCCTTTGTTTAAACGGTGTCACACATAGTTACTCCCGAGTCCAACGTTCGTTTTGTTTACTTGAAACCATTTGAGTTTCCGTAAATAAGGGTGTAGTCAAATGAGTGTTTTGGTTTTCCTTTTGACCTCTAGGTCCAAGGTTTTGACGTGTCCTAGTTCCCCGTTGGTCCTTCACCCGTCTTGGGTCCAGGGTCGTCGTGTTCGCCCTCCCCCTCCCCTACGGCGCCTCGAAAGGACGGGAGGCGTGTGGGAGTGATACTGTCGAGAACCGTTGGGAGTAAAGGAGGTGTCACAGTGACAGGAAAACGTAAGAAATCCCTCAGGTCTAGGTAGGTCTCGAAAATCAAAAGTTTACAAGTTAAGACGGTGATAAAAAGAAATGAAAAAGATCCAAAGAATGACGTGAATGTTTCGGTGAAGGGGCGACTACAGTACAAAGATTTAGGGGAAGTCAAGGAAGGTAATCAGAACACCCAAAAGTTATAAATTACAAAAGGAGACCGTAAAGGAAAACTTACACCATACTCCACCTCCACATGCAAATAGGTAGAAAAACTTATTTAGGTAATGTGTCTTAAGGGGTTTGGGAACCCGTCCTTCGAGGCTCGTGTCCTGTACTTGTGTACACCCTCCCTAAAGGTATGTCGGGGAACATACCGGTCACGAAACTCACCTTAATCCATGATCACAGTCGATGTTTAACCGTGAACGGTAAATGGAGATGCTCCTAATTTAGTACACTACGACGTCGACGACTGAAGTTGTGGGGGACTTTCGTCGAGTCCCACCTCTAGTCCTTCCTCTGAGAGACCCGAGACCTTTTTAGCTGTCTTGTCCAGAAGCCTATCGATTCCTTGACTAAAATACTCTCGTTAAGAGCCTAGAGGAGTATAGATCTTTTCGTGGTCTTAGGAAGTACCACTGTTGACGAGGAACACTGTTCGTCTTTGGAAGATCTCTTTATACACGAACTAACGTACATGGAAACGAAGTCGTTTTAGTGTTTATATGACTGGAAGGGGGATGGATAAACCTCGTCAAAGAGTCTCGATAGACTCCACGACGGAGGTCCCTATATCAGGAGTGAAACGGGGTTTATTTTGAATTGACTGTTAAGAGTACGACACGTAAAAGAGGGGTGGTCCCCTTAGAATTTAATGTTAGAAATAAACATTAAGGACATCGTGAACGTTAGTCCTACGAGTTTTTGAAAGTCCGTTACTTTTTTTCAAACGCTCTAAGTACAAAAGTTCTATATTATTTATCGTAAATTAATAAAGGGTCTACCTTTCCGATATGTTAGACAAATCCCTTATGTGTCAGTAAAGAATAGAGAGGTTACTCTGACTTGAAGTCTTCTCCCGAATTTGGAATGATGAGTCTCATCAGACACCTATGAGTCGTAGTCATAGTGGTCCCTCTCCGTCCAGACCGAGTCAGAGTATACATCAGTGACGAGGACCCAGGACCACGTATGTTCCAAAATAAATACAGGAGGTTCTCACCGTAGAAACAAAGGGGGTCAAGTCACCTTCAAGACATTAGTTTAGGGTGACCGGAAGGTTCAGACTAAGGGACCCTAAGAGTCAGGGAAACGGTCTACGGGTCCGACTCTTCGGACTACACCCTGGATCTTGGAAGTTACACTCTTAAAGAAACCATGATAACAAGAGGTCAATCACCCAGCGGGTGGACCGTCCATACCCTAAACTGAAATAGCACTAACGTGGGGAGGATGACAGAGCACCGAAGGGGAAACAGGAACTTACACCCCATAGAAAAAACCACCCAAGGTCACAAGAGGGTAACT
Source organism: Capra ibex (assembly GCA_006410555.1). NCBI lineage: Eukaryota > Metazoa > Chordata > Mammalia > Artiodactyla > Bovidae > Capra > Capra ibex. The sequence goes on along the minus strand of SJYO01052474.1, from coordinate 37,415,781 downwards.
ACCAACAAGTTGTCGATGAACGTTAGGACCACGATAGTGTCCTCTTCTATTCGCGTACAGGAAGGTGAGGCCGTACAACTACGACACGTATAAAAATTCAACCGTACATCGTCTCGTCTCTCTCCTGTCTCCCTCAGTGTGTGGGGTGGGTGTTGCGACCGAAGTGGAGTTGTCTACACCGCGAGTCGGGTAAGGGGTTCACTCACCGGCACGACAAATGAGGGTTTGACTCTTTGGGATCTGTCATTCCCCCCGGAACTCGCAAGTGCGGTGCTGTCGACCGTGGGTGTCTCTGAGGTGGGCAGGGTCCGTTTCGTCCTGACACCGGAGACTTGTGAATCTCGGGACGCAATCTTAACGGACAAGTTTACATCAAAAGACCCGGGGTGGGGTCTCGAGGACGGAGTCTTATAGTCTCTCTCCCAGGACTTTGGACACGACTAGTTGAAGGACCCTCGAGATTTTATGTCATTTTAGATCCTCGCTGACAGAACTCTACCGGGTAGGAGTGTATCTTTGGTACGTAGAACTTAGGTAGTTCCGTCTCGTCCGGACCCTTCGGGGGTGGTTCCGGAGATTCATCCTCGATAAAGTCCTTCGGAAAAGAGATAACGGAATTTTACTACCAGTAAACCCTCTTCAAAGTGTAAATTCTTACGTTTAAGTGGAACTTTCTTGTAACACGGGACCCTAAGCTTTCCGATACACTTGAACTGATGTAAAAGTAAGGTTACACTATTGGACTACCCAGAGAGAAAACTACAGGTCTCACTTCTTCTTGATCTGTTCCACCCAGACGCAATGGTAGTCAGTGTCACCGTCGTCGGTGTTTTGTCGTCAGTCCCACGAAAGTACGTTCAGGGTCCTTTGTACGGACCGGACTTGTTGCCTCCCAGAGACACTTACAAAGCAAGAGAACCAAATCAGTAGTCAGTAGAGTGGTCTCTACCAAGAAGGAGGACTGAGAAGGGACCCGGGGACCGGTACCCCCTGGGAGACTCGGGTCGACGGGACCACCGAGTACCGGGACTAAGTGATCGTCCAAGAATGTGGGTGGGGACCGGTTAGAGTCCCTACCCCCTTACCGAATTCAGTTAGTCGCAGGTGGGTCCCCGGGCTTCCACCCTAGGGAAAGGAGGATCCGCGAATCCTACACACCTTCACTCCGCCTGAGAATTCGTTTTCGATCCCAAGAGAACTTTCACCCCTTCCCTGGACGTGTACCTCATCCGACAGTCGTTCGCAGTGACGTCTTCATCGGCCGCAGAACAAGGACACACCGTCAAACGTTTTCGGAAATGTGAATCGTAGAGTAAATTAAGATTTGTGTGGAAACTTCAGTTATAATAACGGTAAAAAGTCCGTCCTTTGGTTCCGGAGACCCTACTTCACCGAATGGAGTCAAATGCCTATCGTGGGGACGAGTCTGGGAGGAGAACTGGACAGAGAAGATACACATCTGGGACCAGAAAGATAGTACCACACAACGATTTAAGGTGAGGGTTACCGGAGTATACCATTCGAACTCAGGATTCATTCTCCGTAACATACACACACGAGTCAACACAGGCTGAGAAACACTGGGGTACCTGACATCGGATGGTCCGAGGAGGCAGGTACCCTAAGAGGTCCGTTCTTATGACCTCACCCAACGGTAAAGGAGGAGGTCCCCTAGAAGGAGTCAAATACCTAACTTGGACGTAGAGAACGTAGGGGACACAACCGTCCGTCTAAGAAATGGTGATACGGTGGACCCTTTATATTCTCCGTAACCTCGGTAGAATTAACGGGGCAGGGGAAGGAGGCTGTACAGGATCAGGGACCTATTCCTAGGGAGAGGGAAGGACGTACGAAGGGGGGCGGGGGCTGGGGGTGGGGGTCGACGACCCGGTCCACTGAAAGAGTTTCCTCTCTTTAGTTGGGGGAGGTAGAGAGGACTCCGTGAGAGTTACGTGTTTCGGGTCACGGACATAGGACCCTTTATCTAACTAAAAGGCAAGTAGGGAAGTAGGACGATCTAGAGGTGTCCTTCAAAAATTTACGACTAGGGAACACACGACACAGACCCAAAGATTCAACGAGTTGAACGTCTGAGTCTGGAACGTTGACCTCTGGATCCTTCAGGTAAGATAACGAACTCTTTCCTCTCTTAGTTTCGTCTGGTGTCCTCTTTGGTCGTTTTTGTGTCCGCACCTCTATCCGCTTTCTTGTCTAAATCGTTGGCAAGTTAAGTGTTACAGTCTGTTCGAGGTCCGTCCTCAATCACGTGTCTAGAATGGGGTCGGACTCAGACATCACGTTCTGGTTCCGGGTGTACCGTCGTCCCCGGTGGTATTGGGGGTCTCGTCCGACAGGGTCCCGCCGACAGGGGCCTGACGTTCGTCTCGGGACCGGACGAGACCGACGACCACGACCTCCCTTCCGGACGGAGATCTTCGGAAGACGTGGAAAGTCGCACACGGGGGACACAGGCACGTTCTCACGGAGTACGCACCAAGGTACCGACAGGACGATGAACTCCTGAGGGGACTCGGAAACGACACGAGTGTACTTTCGTGACTTCAGTTCTTGTTCCCCCTGGTCAAGAGGTAGGAGTGGGGTTCGTGTAGGTCTCAGAGGACGTCTGGAGACGCTTAAGGACGCTAGAACCCCACGACCCCCACGGCCCCACTCCACATGTGAGACTTTCACCACAGGTGAGACCGTAGTCCCCGGACACAGTGGACGTCACGAGACATCATACCTCCCAGGATCACGGATGTACAAATAAAGATGGGGTGTGACTGAATCGTGTCGGGCTAGGTGAGAATGTGTGCACATGTGTGTATACGTGCGTGTGTACGTACGTGTGTGTGGGGTAAGAAAATCGTGTCTTCTGATTGACTTTCGATGTAGTGTCGTCGTTCAGGAGGAATTCAGTGTCGACCGGGGGAGACCAGAGGACTCAGGAGAACGGAGAACGTCGGGGGTACGTCCCTCTGACAACGGACGAACCAGGGGAGTAGGAGGAGTGTGGGTCCAGTGAGGGAAAACCGGAGGAGGGTATGACTGGACGGGTGGGGTTAGACGTCTCGTTGGGACGGGAGAGGTCGGAAAGGAGAGTTTGTGTAAGGTTTTGGAGGAACATTTGTGGTCGGAAAGAATTTGAAAACAGAGACCTGGGGAAAAGTGAGTTTCACACAAGTCAAGTCAAGTCAAGTCAGCGAGTCAGCACAGACTGAGAAACGCTGGGGTACTTAGCGTCGTGCGGTCCGGAGGGACAGGTAGTGGTTGAGGACCTCAAGTGAGTTTGAATGCAGGTAGTTCAGCCACCAATTCTTGGGATTTCTCGAAGACAAAGGTACCCAAATACACAGCTATAAACGGTATGATCTTTGACTTTGTATTAATGACATGAGGTGACTTACGGTCCATGTGGTTCTGAGTCGGTCTCTGTCCGAACTTGGGTTCCGACACGCCCTTTGACTCCGTAACAACGAGAAGTGACGACAAAAGGTACAAATTACCTGTTTTTTTCTGTAGTCACAAATGTAATCATAGTCTGTAAGGGCTACAAATAAAAGATTTCTCAATAAATACAAAAGAACCGACGTGAACCAGAAGCAACGACGTGCTTCTGAAAGAGATCAACGCCTCTCACGTCCCGATGAGAGTCAACGCCACGTGTCCGAAGACCGGCGTCACCGAAGAGGTCGCCTCGTACCCGACCTCCGGGACCTCTTCCACCCCGACGAGACGTCTCCTGAGACCCACGTGTCCGAGTCAACAACACCGTGTGTCGATGAGGAACCGTACACCCTAGAAGGGTCTAGTCCCAGACTTGGGTACAGGGGACGTAACCGTCCGTCTAAGAATTGGTGACCTGGTGGTCCCTTCAGGTCTATAAGAAACTTACTCTCGCGACCCTAAACATGAGTCACTTCTACCTAGAATCTTATAGAACCTTCTAGAATCTGATAGACTACTGGAGTTGGCACCTCGAATATTGTAGAAAAAAAGTCCGGCACATAAGGGAGGATACGTTGTCTTAGTTAAGATATAACTTTTATGAGGACATTTTTCTAGTGTAATACGATTGTTAAAAGACAGTAAATTTTTGACGTGACCTTCCAACACATGACAGAGACGAGGAACGACCCACAGAATAATGTGAAACCTCATCTCTCGCCTTTCGAAACTTGGCGGGAGGGAGAAACACTATGACACGAAACGGCCCCAACAGCACCTGCCACTCCGACACCCGTTTCGTGGGACAGACGTCGTTCTGAAAGTCGGACTCCCGAAATGGTTCACGTGTCGGGGGCGGGACTCACTAGTGGTGACGACACACACGTGTATACACACTTACACATACACACACTTTCACACACACACACAAGAGAGGGTAGTCAAAGATTGACAAGATAGAGAGTGCGACAGGGAGGTGTTAGGGAAGAAACGTGACGTGTGCCTACGAGGTAAAAACTTCGACTAGAAGATGGTGAAGGGGGACGATGACATTTTAGGAACTGGTAACGAGTCGAGGACCGGCACCCGGTTCTCTGGACTGACTGTCCACCGGGTGATAGTCACCGGGTTACCCGGTGACCGTAGAGGTGAGAGACGATTGGGGAAACAAGGTACTGTCAGGAGTAGGTCCGACCTTACCAGGTGACAGAGCCAGTGACACGTCTCCGACATAAAGAAGAGACGGAGTCAAGGGATTAGGGAGAGGAGGTCGTTTATATGTACAGTCCTTCTCGGTTCTCAGAGTCGTTCCGGGGTCTGTCAGACTTAGGCACGTGGGACCTTACAAAAGGAAGGTCGTCATTACCTCTAAGAGTAGGACGAGAACTGATCTACAGAGAGGAATACCTGGAGACAGAGGGGTGAAGACGTTCCGACGAGTCCTCCGGTGTCGGTCCATCCAGGACTACACCCAACACGGGGTTCGGCCGATCTGGTCCGGGGTCTACGTGACTGGTGTCTGTCACCCACGGAGACGGGGGTCAGAGAAACGTGGAGTCGCCGAGTGAGGGGTGGATGAGAAGGGGTGGGGTCGGGGTAGGTCACCGGTGTAGCCACGACTCACTGACAGAGTCAGAATTACTCTTGTTACTTCCAATTAATAGAAGTCTCAGACTGTCCACGAAGAGTTGTGAAAACGTATTTTTTCGTTCCGGTGGGTTGACCGGATACCCAACGTTGTAAGTCCTTAGGACACCACAACACATTTGTTTTCTTTCCCGTGTAGTTTCTTTGGAAAATGTTTCCGGTCCCCTTCGACTCCCTCGTCAGACGTCGGACAGGGTCATACCTCTCTGGTGGCTTCTCCACCCCTGACCCTAGTCTACCCTTCCGATGAGGGAGACGGAGGACCTCGAAAGTCTCCGGTTCACCCCTCTAGGACAAAAGAAGAAAGTGAAGGAGTTCACTTGACACTGTTAGAAAAGGTGTACTACCCCTTTCTTTAGAAAAACATACAAAAGAATCCCTACCTTTTTTTAAAAAAGTATATGAAAATCCCTTGTATCTTGGGATTGTAGTTTGCTACACTAGACTTATAAACGTCTAATTGTTTATTAATCAACTATTCTCCCTATTTTATTATTAACACCCAAAAACCTTGGAGGATATTTCTTTCGACTCGGGGCTTCTTAACTACGAAAACTTGACGCCACAACCTCTTCTGAGAACTCTCAGGAAACCTGACGTTCCTCCACGTTTGTCAGGTAGGATTTCCTCTAGTCAGGACCCACAAGTAACCTTCCTGACTACAACTTCGACTTTGAGGTCATGAAACCGGTGGACTACCCTTCTCGACTGAGTAAACTTTTCTGGTACTACGACCCTTTCTAACTCCCGTCCTCCTCTTCCCCTGTCGTCTCCTTCTCTACCAACCTACCGTAGTGACTGAGTTACCTGTACCCAAACACACCTGAGACCCTCAACCACTACCTGTCCCTCCGGACCGCACGGCGTCAAGTACCCCAGTGTCTATCAGCCTGTGTTGACTCACTGACTTGACTTGACTTGACTGGTAGTCTTACTAACCATGACTGAGACGAAAAATTGAAGAATAAACCTCTGTTTCCTTGCGTGTTTCTGACATCGCTCCAGGAGACATGGATGAGGGACACGGGGTGGGTAGAAGGTCTTTACATCAAGTCGCAGTTTTCGTCCTTTGGCTGGAACCAAGTTACCCACATCACGACACACAGTAAATTAGTGTACACTCCTGCACACATTGGTGGTGGCGTCCGGTCTATGCCTTAACAGGGCAATGGTGTAGAGATTGGGACCGTTGGTGCTTAAACAAGGGGTCGATAAGTACACTTTCCTTCTTTACCTTCGAGTCACACCCGTCTCCGACGTCCTTGGAGAGTCGTGTCTCTTACGTGTGTGTCGTTTGTGCGTGTACCTCTCTGTCCGTGCCAGTGACCGGTGCTCCCTGCACGTTTGGTGTACTCTCTCGAGATTTGTGGACAGTCTCGTCGCTCCTGTGTTTGCTGCTGAAGTCTACGACCCATCCTACGTCTCTGTGACCTAGGGAGGTATGACGACGACCCTTTAACCGCGGTGACGACACCCTGACTAAACCATGGTTTAATTCAATATAGAGATCGAAAGTAAGATGTTGTGTTTAACAACAACAAATCAACGATTCAGTGTAGGTTGAGAGAACGTTGGGGTACCTGACATCGGACGGTCCGAAGAGACAGGTTCTCTAAAGTGTCCGCTCTTATGACCTCACCCAACGGCAAAGGAAGAGATCTCCGAGAACGGTTGGGTCCCTGGCTTGGACTCAGAGGACGTAACCGTCCGTCTAAGAAATGGTGATTCGGTGGACCCTTCGAACATTATGTTTATTTAGAGAAGGTAGATAGGACTAACTTTCAGACTCCGTTAAGTTGGAACGTCCTTTGGTCACCAGGAAATCTCGGTCCGTAGTGGGTAGGAAGACGTACACCATTGTTAGGGACACCTGGGACTCGGGTCGGGGTTCATGGTACCAGAGAGAGTGGAAAAGTATGGAAATGACGACAAGTCTATACGTCCTCGGGACTCTGGGGAACGACCATCTGATGTTGGGAGGGTGGGGACGGACCTCGCGACACAGGGTACCAGGGACGTCGTTACTCAGTGGAGAGAAATGGACGGGAGGAGCGAGGTAGTAGGTGGTAAGAGACACGGTAACACTTAAAACCGACGTATACCTTTGGAGAGAGAAGAGACGATCTAAGAGGGTCTGACCCGGGTGTATGGTGAGTAGGCGTAAGGGACTGGAGACACATATCTTCCCCGAGTCATTGATTACCACCACTCGATTAGGAAATTATTCGGGTCACTCCTTTCAAAAGTCTCCTCCCTCGGTACCCAGCTTCGGACCTAAAGAACGGTTATCACGTTTCCTAAAAGGAGGAATGCTTTGTTATGGTCGATCACCTTTTGAGTTTTTTTATATTAACTCTTTCAATTTTTTTAAATTAGGGATACGTCAGGGTGGGAGTCACGACTGTAGCACCCCGACATTGAAAGGTCTGTAGACACCGTCGGACTTTAAACGTACACCGATTCTCCTTCACAGTTCAAATCCGATTCTTATTTTACTTATGGCTCTTGCTTTCGTCCTTTGATCTTAGGCCTCTGGTCGACCCGGTAACGTCTACCTGTTGGGCCCCCTGGCGCCCCACTCCCCTGCGTCGTTCCGGGTCGACGTCTGGGACAGTGACAGCGGAGGAGATAGCCCGAGGACAGTTCGCGTGACCCTGGGAGTGAGACGATAAGATTTTTGCGTGAGTTAGACAAAGTCCCGCCCCCTTTCTATTCTTTTCTTCGAAACCCTTCAAATCTCCGGTTTTATATTGCATTTGATTTCACAAATGTCTATTCTTTCCTCTTTATCGTAGGTTTTACTCCAGTGTTCTAAAAACCGATTCCTGGTCCATCATTTACAAAAATAAGAAGCACCTAGTATGTCCGATCGTAACTTGAGACGACAATTCCGAGTGCGTGTCGAGACCTGTTGTGTTTGTACTTACTCACACAAGTCATTTTAGTGTACAAGTTGTGCCCGACACCTCCGTCCCCACCGTGACAGTGTGTGGACACCCTTACTGTCTCCTTTAGTAATGCCATTTACCTCGGGATTCAAAAGGTCTTATATGTCTCTACGTGGTTTAAATGGTTTAACAAATAAAAGTACCGTGGACTTCAACAAGACCTTTCAAGGTGAACCCACTCTCACATAGTGTGTTCCGTACCGTGTCTCGAAAAGCCCCTCCCCTGTCCACGAATCGTGTCCAACATGTCTCACAGGACCTGTGTAGTCGGACCCTATCGGAGTCCTTACCTTACATAACAATATTTGTACTGGAACTTCCACTACGTTTCATACCATCGTAAAGATCACTCGGGTGTATTCTGTCCGACTCATTGAGTAACAAATCCCTCCGTTCGTCCAACGTTGAATGTCAGTCCCTTGACTACTTTCGTGTAAAGTCCAACCTCGTTTCTCCTGTAGGAACCTCACCCTAGGGACCTGTAGTCGAAGGTGCGGCCGTGATCAACGTGTACCTCAGGACAGGAGTCTGGACCCGAAACGTCAAACGTGTTTCAAGTATCTAAAGAAGGGTACATTAAGTTCTACTGTCTTATCTTACCCTCTGGGTAGGTAAGGAACAAGGACCTTCTCCTCCCTGACACTAGACACGACAACTGAAAGGTCTATGAAGAAAGAAAGAGTCAAACTAAAAAATAATTAAAAACCGATACCAGTCAGAAGCTACGACGTGATCCCGAAAGAGGTCGACGTCGTCCGCGTCCGAAGAGAATTGCCACCGAAGAGAAGAAGAGAACGTATCCGAGATTCGAGTTCCCGAAGTCATCAATGTCACTAGCCCGAGTCATCAACACCGTGTGTCCGAATCAACGAGGTACCATACACCCCAGAGGGTCTTGTTCCTAGCTTGGTTACAGGGACCGTAACGTTCCGTTTAAGAATTGGTGGCCTGGTGGTCCCCTCGGCTCTGAAGAAAGAAATTAGTTCCCGACGGGGGAAGAGGGAAGAGGGAAGAGGGGACGGACCGATGTCGAACGACGAGACCCCTGGAGGTCGTACGTTCCCAGGGTGTCCTTCGGACCTCCTCTCTCTACTCACAAGGTGTCGACCGAGGTCTCTTGAATCGTTACACGACCAAAGTCTCCTATCGTACTACCGGTAAGTGTGTCCTTGTCAAAAAACAACGGAACATGTGACAAATCCTGGTAAGGACGGTGGAGGAGACCCTTCTTACCCGGTTGGGCGTCGTCGGTGGATGAGGCGGGAGGAGACAGGAACGGGACCACAACACTTTGCGTCCACTAGTCTGAGGAGTGAAAGAAGGATGTGGTAGGACGGACACGAAGACGGGAAAGTCACGTAGGAAAGGGAACTGATATTTTAGTTCTCCCAACAATCCTTCTGGTTCACTCAAGTCCTACACTTCCCTGAAGCCACCAACGGATCACCAATTCTGTGACACGAAGGTCACGTCTCCCACACCTAAGCTAGGGACTAGTTCCTTGATTATAAGGTATCGGTACGCCATGTCGGTCTTTTTTTCACTTCAAATCTTGTTGTGAACTGGGACAAGTAAGTTATTTATAAAAGACTCGTAGATGATACGGGATCCCTGTCTCTGGTCTGGGTCAGGAGACACAAGTCACCAGCCTACCTGGACGGTTGCAAGTCACCACCTTATCTGGACGGTCAGAGGACCCGAGACCTTCGTGGATCTCCACCGTGACCGAAATGGGTGACGATGTACGGGTTCCAGACGTGTCGAGGGTCGTGCGAAGTCGACGAACCGTTGCACTCCAGTTACTTTCCGGTTTCCGACGGTGTGATACCAAAACACAGGAAGCCCGTTTCGAGAGTCTGACATTTAAGGGTACACCCGACGTCCACCCCTCCGACAACCGACCTCGGCCCCAGTCGTCCCTTCCCCTCCCACGTCCCACCCAGAGTGTCCTCCCACTCTTATCCGACCCATCCGTCCCGAGTGGGTGGTTATCGGGACTTCGAGTGCCCCTCTCACCCGAACCCCGTGTAGGTGCGACTTGGGACACCTCGAGTACCAGGCCTCCGTCGTCGTGGATCCTGTCCTGTCCGGTGTGGCTTTCGCGGTCACGAAGGTCACTTCCGCACACCCAAACTAGGGACTAGTTCCTTGACTCTAAGGTGAACGGCACACCTCGTTGGTTTTGTTTACACTTCAAATCCTGTTACGGACTGGGTCCCTGTGTGAGTTATTGTTACAACCGTGAGCCCCTAAAGGGAACAAGACTAAGACTGACCTAGACTTCTTCCCCTACCGTCGTGAGTCGGACGTACCGACACATTTGACACACGTTCAGACATTCGACGTACCCCGATTATTTTTACGGGAGAAATATCCATAAACAATAAGTCAATGAGTCGTCGTCGTCGTCGTCAATGAGTCAGTACGGGCCGAGAAACGGTGAGGCACCGGGTGTCGTGCGGTCCGAAGGAATAGGAAGTGATAGAGGGTCTCAAACGAGTTTGAGTACAGGTAACTCAGCTACTACGGTAGGTTAACGGAATAGGAGACTGTGGGAGAAGAGGACAGGAGTTAGAAAGGGTCGTAGTCCCAGAAAAGGTTACTCAGCCCAGAAGTGTAGTCCACCGGTTTCATAACCTCGAAGTCGAAGTCGTAGTCAGGAAGGTCACTTATAAGTTCCGACTAAAGGAACTCCTACCTGACCAAACTAGAACGACAGGTTCTAAAATCAAGAGAAAAAGAGGGGACTAAACGGTGCAGTGACTATAAGCCATTATTGTGGTTGTAGTAACAATAATTAAGTAAAGAGTGGAGAGAGGAGGGAGACACCCCATAAAAGACCCGTTTGTCTCGGCAGTTTGTCTGTTGGGAGTCATGTGTACCTGTAGTGGGTCAGGTTCGGAGGCACACGGGAGTCTCACTTACCCTCTGTCGAGCCGGACGGCCCCTGTCGTCCTCCGGGAGGTCACGGCACTCAGTAGACGAAAGACTTGTGGATAATTGGAGGCTGTATCCTATTTGTTGAGAAGAAAGGGAACACGTTCTATACGGACTAAAGAAGTGAAGGAAACTTGTTTGATTTATTGTAGGACTCGGGAGGAGGAAAGTCCTACCACCCTTACATCAGAAAGGTAAGAACCCCCAGGGTGGTGGGGAGACCCGAAATGATTCCTGAGACTTTAAAAAAAAAGTTTGACAATACTTCTTCGTTTGTGTCTCTTTTCCCGTGTTTTTTAGGATGACTTAGTAGTGTTTCGTCTGTGTGGGTACATTGATGAAGGGTTTGGGTCTTTCCCTTGTAGTCGTCACCAGGTCCTCAGGTCCTGTGGGGGGTCCCGGGTGGGAAGGACAGGGGCGTTTATTGTGACAGGACTGACGGTCTCTGCGGAAGGTCCCGGAAGGAGACAACTAACTCAGTCGTGGAACGGTGGGACGACGGGACCTAGGGGAGGATGGTTCCGTTCTCACTCCTCCGACTCCGATTACGGAGTGTCGGACGTGCCGTGGGTGTGGGACTCGGGGGTCCCCTCGTGTGTCGAAACCCGAAACGAATCCCTCGGACCTCACCGGGAGAGACCCCACACCGTACACCACGGTCCGTTGTCGTCGGACGACGTCCACGGCCCACCAAACATAGGCAGAGGGGAGCCGGAGGTACCCCACGTACTGACCCGTTGGGGGGACTAGAAGGGTATTCGCTTCCACGGACCTGAGGAGGACGGGTGTGTAAGGTGCTCCCTCCCGACCCGGACACCCTTGGAGCCGTTAGGATCTTAAAGTGACTAAAGGATATTAAAAGTCAAGGACCCAGATAAAATCCCCGGACAAGAGTCTTGTACCTCTACGTTTACAAAATGACGCAACGGTACAATTAGAACTCACAACGTCACTGTCCGAAGACCTCCCCTCCCGTCCCACCTTTTGTCCCAAATCCCGAGAAACCTGAATAAAGTTTTGGACATTGACGTAATTGTTGTTAGAACACGGAAGTACAAACAAAATAAAAATGTGGCTTTCTTTTCGTTTTTACATGAAACATTGTCAAACACACACTTTACTCTACTTTCCTCTTTAGTGAAGTAATCAGTTACATTTTTCTTGTAGTCCCTATTGACATCTCTTATAAGTCGTATACATAGTAGATGTCTTTACTTGACAGAGGGGTTTAAACCCTAAAAATTGTAAAACTATGAATAAAATTATAAAACTATACATAATTAGGTTTAGGTCACTAAACCAAGGTTTTAGATACCGATAGTAAGTTACGATGAGATTGAGTAGGACACTCTGTTCTATTAAATTTACGTTAAGTAAACCTTAGTGTCCAAACAGAATTCATGGCCGATGTTCTAATGTACAGTTCGTCCTACCTCCCGACCAAGAGACAAAGGAGCGCTTCGAGGTCCGGAACACTTACTTGGTCTAGTGTGGGTCACTGGGAGTAGAGTGGAAGAGGTCCACTCCACCCGTGGAACGCCCACTCAAGTCGTCGACCTCCACCATCTCCTCTGTGCGGGAACACTCCCCTTCTAAGGGACTCAGAAACGTGAACCCCCACCGGACCTCGTTCCGTATACCTTACAAGATCTCAGCCGTCTTCCCGACGTTGCTAATTTTTGTAATGGTCCATTCTTTGTCCAACAAAGACCCACCCCTACCACCGGGTCTCCCTAAGTTCACTAGTGGACATATATACCCCTACCCCTGTCAAAGTCTGACATCCCGTGTGTGGCACCTCTATCGGGTAACCCGAAATTCTACACTTTCACGTTCGTTCTTTATCCTTTAATCCATTCGTCTCCGTTCCTACTCCTCAAAAGGAGACTGATACGGACAAATGAGAACAAGTTAAAAGGGACCGGACCTTGACCTAAGCAAAAATCTATTTGGTGTTTGGGTTGGTCAGGGTTTCCTGAATCCTGAGGCTATCACTGGAGACCTTCGGAGAATCTTAAGTGGCTTTTGACATATGTTTTTCCACTAGTGTAAACAACAAATCAACTATTCAAACAGGTTGAGAAAACGTTGGAGTATCTGACAGGGGTCGGTCCGAGGAGACAGGCACCCTAAAGGGTCCGTTCTTCAAACCTCGCCCAACGGTAAAGGAAAAGATCCTATAGAAGGACCTAGTCCCTGACTTGAAAATAAGGTTTAAAGTAAAAGTAGAAGGAATTCAAATCACTGTTCCGTTTCTTGTCCTTTTTTTTTCACTTCGACGTTTAAAATCTTTTTTTATTCTGTTAGTTATAAGTGCATCTCGAAATTTACAACGACAAGTCATCGATTTAACACAGGGTGAGACGTTGGTGTACCGGACATCGGGTGGTCCGAGGAGACAGGTACCCTTAAAGGTCCGTTCCTATGACCTCACCCAACGGTACGGTAGGAGGTCCCCTAGAAGGGCCTGGTCCCTAACTTGGGTACAGAGGATGTGACTGTCCGCCCAAGAAATGGTTACTCGGTGGTCCTTCAGGGTCTCAAAATTCATCAGAAAATTTTTAACGTTAGAGTGTCACAGGGAACTTTCAGACTGGAGAACTGAAATATCAACTCTCTTAGCTCGGAGACCCTAAGAGTCACCGGCGGACTTCCCGTGTCTCCACACACCTATCTGCAGCCTCCCTTAGGATCCCGAGACCGTAGTCTAGAGTGTGAACCGCGGCGGGAAACCGAACAAACAGGAGTTCGAAAAGGGGATTCGCTGGAGATTAATGATTCCGAAGTCCGTAACGTGACCCGTTCGTTACCTGCAAACAGACTTCATAAAATCTACGGAAACTAAACAGACTGTTTTGAGAACACTTGTCCCGTAAGTGAGGTTTAAGAATACCCTAATAAAACTCCAAAACTCAACTTCCCTAATATAATACTGGTCTCAGGAGGACTCTTTTGTAGATCTGCACTGTAGGACCTCGGACGACAGGAAACCCTATAAACCATCCCCCCACCCCTCTACCCCCCTGACCATTCCCGAGTGTCCCCAGTAGGATACGGATCCGTGGACACCCCAATGTCACTGGAACCGTCCTTAAGGTGGACGATAACACACCGGGGGTAAACTCACTGGTGGTCGTTCGTCGAGAGAGAACGAGACAACCCCAATTAAGGGACGGGTCTAGTACAGTGTCCCGAAAAACTCTCCCAACACCACTCTTAGTGGTGTTCCGGGTGTACTCCCACGGAGAGTTTCCACCACAGAGTCACTCCTGACATTACCTTCTGCCACTCCGTCGACCGTCTCCCCGACCTACCTATACGCCCAGGGTGCAAGGGTGGTTGGGAGTCCCTTGTCCCGTTGTCAGACCTTCACAGTGAGGTCTCAACCGACCCAGGACCCGGGGAGCAGTGGGTGTAGTGACTACTCCCCGGGGAGGGTCCTCACCCCATGTCCCTGTAACCCGGTGTCTTCGTCCACCCCTATTCGGGTTGACTCGGAGTCGAGGGCTCCTGTGTCCACCCAGTCCTACCGGACGTGTCTTGTTTATGTCATAGGTGGCTCACGGTCGGGGGGAGGTGCTACCAGAGGTAGTGGACGAAGGGTGACGGCGGTATGAGGACTCTTCCGGTGAGAACGGGGAAGTTCACCTCCTGCGTCAGACCTGAACGGGGTCAAGGCTCACCACCACCGACTACTCGTGGAGTCGAGGCCATAAGGAGAGTCACACCTTTGTGACTACCACGGAGCTCCGAGGGAGAGCCACATCCCCCATGTGACCCGACCCTCCCCGGGTCCGACTCGAGGGGTGAGAGTCCCCGGAGGTCACTGACTTCCACTACCCGGACTTCGGGTCACGAGACCAAAAGGTTACAGTGAAACGAGTGGTGGGGAGGAGTCTCTCCCTAACCAGGGGTGGGTGGAAGGGTTCCAGTAAGATCCGAGTCTGTGTCGAGGGAGGAGTTATTTCACACTGTCCCCTGGGAGAACCCTGTTTCGGTCAAATTGTTTTGGTATCTCTCCCCCCGACTCCGTCTGTCGTGTCCCACCCTACCAAAATTCAGACTTGCAACGTCGTACACCCTGTACGGATAGGTAAAATCCTTCGACTATTTTAGGAGTCAGTGGGTTCTACCCTTTACTTATTGAGGTCGGAGTCCCGTTACCGTATCCGTGGGGTCTATTAGGGTACAAAGATAAAAAGTATAAATCTTTTTAAAAATAAAAGAAAAACAGACACGACGCAGAAACAACGAGACTCTCCCAAAAAAGATCAACGTCGATCTCCCCCGATGAGAGAACAACGGGACCGAAGAGGACACCTCGCTCCCGAGATCTCAGAACGTTCGAGTCATCAACACCGAGGGTCCGAATCAACAAGGCACCGTACCTCCTGGGATCCGGAGTCCGGTCCCTAGTTTGGACACAAGGAACTGACCGTCCACCTAAGAGTTCTGAACTCCACCGACGTTTGTGTTCATCTGGTACTACGAAAGGTCTATAGAACAGTGGGTCTCCCTTTCGGTCTTATTCATGTACTTAGGGTGTATTTTACAAAACCAGGTCTCACCCTCCCTCCGAGATTTCCCTCCCCTGTATTCATAGTCAAGTCAAGTCAAGTCAGCGAGTCAGCACAGACTGAGAAACGCTGGGGTACTTAGCGTCGTACGGTCCGGAGGGACAGGTAGTGGTTTCGGGCCTCAAGTGAGTCTGAGTGTAGGTAGCTCAGTCACTACGGTAGGTCGGTAGAGTAGGAGGCAGCAGGGGAAGAGGAGGACGGGGGTTAGAGAGGGTCGTAGTCTCAGAAAAGGTTACTCAGTTGAGAAGTGTACTCCACCGGTTTCATGACCTCAAAGTCGAAGTCGTAGTAAGGAAGGTTTCTTTAGGGTCCTGACTAGAGGAAATCTTACCTGACCAACCTAGAGGAACGTCAGGTTCCCTGAGAGTTCTCAGAAGAGGTTGTGGTGTCAAGTTTTTGTAGTTAAGAAGTCACGAGTCGAAAGAAGTGTCAGGTTGAGAGTGTCGGTATGTACTGGTGACCTTTTTGGTATCGGAACTGATCTACCTGGAGTCAGTCGTTTCATTACAGAGACGAAAGATTATACGAGAGATCCAACCAGTATTGAAAGGAAGGTTCCTCATTCGCAGAAAATTAAAGTACCGACGTCAGTGGTAGACGTCACTAAAACCTCGGGTTTTTTTATTTCAGACTGTGACAAAGGTGACAAAGGGGTAGATAAAGGGTACTTCACTACCCTGGCCTACGGTACTAGAAGCAAAAGACTTACAACTCGAAATTCGGTTGAAAAAGTGAGAGTTGAAAGTGAAAGTAGTTCTCCGAAAAATCAAGGAGAAGTGAAAGACGGTATTCCCACCACAGTAGACGTATAGACTCCAATATGAATACCGGTTAAGTACAACAACATACCGTCTTTAGTTGTGTTGTAACATTTCGTTAATAGACGGTTAATTTTTATTTAATTTTTTTTACAAAACTAACAGATCGTAGGAACTAGTCACTCAAAAGTAAAGAACAACAGTACTACTTAGGTTCCTAAAATTTCATTGACTACACAGACTAGGTCTCTTCAGAAAATAAAAACTATGAGTTCAACAAGGAAGAAACAGGTGACCTTCGGGGAAGTTCAACCCAAAAAGTGGAAAACTAGACGGGAAGTGTCAGAGATTGTCGAAGGCAAAAAGTCCCTTCTAGTCTACAAGGTCTGGGTCGAGTCCGGTTCTCGTTCAATAACAGAGTCCGTAGAATCACGGCCAACTACCCTTTATTCTTAAGTCCTCGTGTCAGACCCACGTAGGTTCGGTGCCACGGTTTAGAGGTACCGGTGGTAGAGGTGGTCGTCAAGATTTCGAAAATCTGGTCCTACCGGTGGTACCTTCTTGGAGAACTTTACGTGTAATGACCCGGGGGGAGAGTCTTCGAGATTAAGTCTTCCAGTCCCAAGCTAGACACGAGACTTGTACGAGGAGTCATCAAGAGTACTTAACAATAATTTTCAATCGACGTCGTCCTTCCTGGGCGTCCCTGTAAGCGACCACTCCATCACACGCCCTCCAAAAGAAAAACTGGAAAGTCTCTTCGTTCTTAAGATGTTCTAATGGTTGTCAGTGACCGAAGGGACCACCGAGTCTTCCGTTTTCTTAGACGGACGTTACGCCCTCTGGACCCAAGTTAGGGACCCAACCCTTCTGGGGGACCTCTTTTCCCTTGTCGATGGACGAGGTCATAAGAACGGACCTCTTAGGGGTACCTGTCTCCTCGGATCACCCGATGTCAGGTACCTAAGTGTTTCTCAACCTGTGCTGACTCGTTGTTCGTGTGGTTGTCAGTGATGTATGTCCTAAAATACGGATAGGAAAGTCTTTTAAAAGAGAGAGGACTCTATAAAAGGAAAAAGGTCAAAAGGACCTCACCACTGTCTCCACTTATTAAATAACGAAAGAAAGTTTTAGGTGTCAAACGAATAATAGAGTTCGGTAGGACTTACATAAACACTTACTCCACTGTTAGAACTGTACATTTGTGTCAAAACTCTGTTAAAAGAGTTGTTTTTTTTCCCCCTTTAGAACCTTACTTTTAGGTAGATAGAGGACACCAAATCAAACTACTTTCAGAGTGACTTTGTAATTTGGGTGTGTAGGCGGAACACACCTTCCCCCTCGTGTCTTCACTCCCGGGGGGGTCGTACCGACTCTGAAAGGGTAGTAAGACCAGAGGAACCCCGTCGGACCCTTTAATACCTAAACATCAGTAAAGACAAAGGTCACAAACCCAAAAAAAAAAAAAAAAAAAAAAACCGACGAAGTTTTAGGTCTTTGTATGGTCCAGAAGAAGAGGGAATCACACCCTAAGAGGTCTTCTACTCTTGTCCCGGTCGGTCCTGGGAGATTAATACTTTGGAGTCGCCTATCTTCCTGTAACATCTCTGACTTTATCGGTCGACCACCCTCTGACACCATGCCCTGCACGGGCGGGAGGGACCGATTTCGGTCCCCTGACGACGGGTGGTCCCTTGGAAAGTTCTCGTCGAAGAGAGAGTTGTCATTCTTTTCCTGTGAATAAGTCCCAAACCCCCTCACTCCATACCTTCTGTTTTAACAATCTTTGAGTTTTCATATGAGACTTTACTTCTGAGAAAGACCTTTACTTCTGTCAACCCCAGACGTGACACTCAAGAAAGTCTCGTTTTTACCCTTATCCCAAAAAGAAATAACAGTGAAGACGAACTAAACCGTCCCCCTCCCGCGACATTCACGGACGTCTCGATCGTTGTTTCGTGGACGAGCCATTGACGACTTCTTTAATTGTTTGCTCACTAGGAAACGAGGTAAGTACTAAGTCAGGAATCCACTCCGACCGGTCCTGGGAGAGTCGTTGTACTACACTGGATCAGTACCTGTGAGCGTATTGGACTTCGGGGAAAGAGGTTGTGACATAAACGAAAATTACCACAGAATTGTTGGATAAGGTTTTAAGGAAGTCTAACAACAACAAGTCAACGATTCAGCACAGACCGAGAAACTCTGGAGTACCTGACGTCGTGTGGTCCGGAGGGACAGAAAGTGATAGCGGACCTCAAACCAGTTTGAGTACAGGTAACTCAGTCACTACGGTAGGTTGGTAGAGTAGGAGACGGTGGGGGAAGAGGAGAACGGGAGTTAGAAAGGGTCGTACAAAAGGTTACTCAGTGGAGAAATGTAGTCCACCGGTTTCATAACCTCGAAGTTGAAGTAGTAGTCAGGAAGGTTACTTATAAATCCTGACTAAAGGAAATCTATTACTTCTGCAAACAAACAAGCAAAAACCAACGTGACGCGGAAGCAACGACACGCCCCAGAAAGAGATCAACACCACTCCCATCGACGTCGCGCACCCGAGTCATCAACACCGAGGCCCTAGGATCCCATGTGTCCGAAGTCATCACCGTGTGTCCGAAACAACGAGGTACCGCACACCTTAGAAGGACCTGGTCCCTAGATTGGGTACAGGGCACGGAACCGTCCGTCTAAGAATAGGTGACATGGTTGTCCCGTCAGGACTTCTGATAAATCTATTCCGTGAGGGGTACTTCACCGTTGTCCCGTTTCGGTTTCGATTCCTTCACTTCCGAGGCTCGTTCCGGTGACTCACCCTTCGTCTACGACTGAGGTCTCTTCTCCCCGGGACCCGGTCCCTTTCCTCCGCCCTTTCTGTTGGTGACAGGACAAGAGAGAACATGACAATAGTTGAGGAAAACCTAAAGGGTGCTCGAATCGACCAGGTCTCCCTCTTAGATAAAATTGTAAACGGGTTTAGTTTCGGTGGTAAACCGGTCGGGAAGGAGTCTCTGTCTGGCGCCACGAAACGACCGTCGAGGTACGAGACACCCACCAAGGGTAGTACTTCGACTCAGGTGTCCGGACACCGGTACGTCTCCTTTCCACCACAAACCGAGGTGCCGTGAACCCCTGGGTGACGAGGGTCAGAGTGGTCGGGCGACGAGACATGGTCCTCCAAGTATGAGATGAGTCGTAGGTTTGTTCGTGTCAGGGATGACCGACTGAGGATGCCCCTGTGATGTTAATAACGGGAAACACCCTCGTCTCCCGGGGGGCGTTACCCGAGAAAGACTATGATTGACCTCGCGGTAGTATGCCGACTCGGAGGAGCAGAGGGCGTTAGGTACCTGAATGTCTCCCCGAAGGGACGGAAACCCACTGAAAAGGACAAGAGGACTCCAATGACGTGTCCCTGTGTGAAGGAGTTACCAGTGGAGTCTAACCGACGCAAGTCCCTCGACTCCTCTTGTCCATATCTTATCCCTGAGACTACAGACAATAAGTTCTGTGTCCGAGTCTTAGGGAGGATTCCTCCCCGAATAAGACCCTAAGGTTCCGTCCGGACTCTCACACCTTATGTTCCATAAATAATACAACTCCAACAGAGGAAAATAAGGATCAAATAACTCGTGAAAAAATTAGTACTTTTTTGAAAAGTACACATGTTACGTCCGCGAAACCAGCACAGACTGAGAAACGTCGGGATACCTGACATCGGATGGTCCGAAGAGACAGGTACCTTAAAAGGTCCGTTCTTATGACCTCACCCAACGGTAGAGGAGGAGGTCCCCTAGAAGGACTGGGTCCCTGACTTGGACACAGAGGAAGTAACGTTAACCTAAGCAATGGAGTCGCAGTAGTCCCTTCGTGGGTTTTTCAGACTCAAAACCGTTTACGAATAGATTAGTCAACTCTGTCAGTACAACACAACAATTGAGTAGGACAATTACTCCGATAATGTGACTTACTAAAAGTATAGGACTTGGTAAGAATATGGGGTCCTGATTTAAAGTTAGTACCACATACCAAGAAAATTATACGACTAGTTAAACTAAACGATGATAAACCAACTCTTAAAAACTTAGTCATAAGAAGCACCTGTAACCAGTCATCAAAAGTAAAGAACCTCATACAAACGGAAACAACAGTCCGATTACAACCAGAATATGTTACTCAATCCTTTACAGGGGAGGAGAAGTTAAAAAACCTTCTCAAACTCTTCTTAAACACTATTAAGAAATTTACAAACCATCTTAAGTGGACACTTCGGTAAACCACGGCTCACAAAGAAACATCCTTCCAAAAACAATCACTAAGGTAGAGGAATGATCGACATACAGACAAGTCTAAAAGAGAGAGAAGTAGTAAGTCAGAACCAACCAACCATCCAACACACTAAGATCCTTAGATAAACAAAACAGATCCGATAGGGTAAACAACCGTTTATTAACGAGTGTCATAAGAGAATATTAAGAAAAATAAGGGTATTTTAACCTGTATTATCGGAAAGAAGGAAAAGACGAAAATCAATAAACTCGAAAGAGAGAGAGAGTGAGAGAAACAGTTAAATTGGTTTTCAAACAGTCAAATAACTAAATTGATTGGGAACCAAAGTGACTAAAAGGGACCGAAGGGTACACCGAGTCACTATTTCCTAGGCGGACGGTTCGTCCTCTACACCCAAGTTAGGGACCTAGTCCTTCAAAGGGACCTCTTCCTCTACCGTCGGGTGACGTCATAAGATTGGACCTTTTAGGATACCTGTCTCCTCGGACTTCCCGATGTCAGGTATTCCAACGTTTCTCAGCCTGTACTGATTTGCTGAATCGTACGTTCTGAACAAATCACCGTTCCTCCCACTATCTTTCAAGTCAGGTTCTCGACCTCCACGTTTTTTAATAATTAAGTCAGTTGACAGCATCATATACAGTGGAGTCGGTCATGTTAATACTTAAAGATTTGTTCAATGTTCGTTCCTAAAGGACCGTCAGGTCACCAATTCTGAAGTACGAAATTTAAATCCCGACTCACAAGTTAGGGAACGACCCCTTGATTCTTGGGTGTAAGGAGTCCCACGCCGGTTTTAACTCATTTATTGAAAAAAATTTATTTCTTCAATATACGTTTAAAAAAGGTTGAATCAATATGAAATTCACAGTTTCTTAGACGGGGTTTCGTCGAGAGGATCACCGGAGACGGTACATGTCGACACCACAGGTGACCGGAACCTCGAAGAGGGTCCGGTGACACCGATTAGGTACTAGCGACTACAGACCGAGTGAGGATGTGGGGTCGTGGTCTATGTCCTGTATTGTGGTCTCTACCCGAGTTGTTTGTGAATCGGTGACTTACTTTGTTGATGAGAAGTTCGGACACGTGGGTCGAAGTACACAGTGTGTAATAAAAAACCTCCCGAGACAACGAAAGGCAGGACGTCGTAGGTACCCTCTGGTAGAAAAGGATTGGGTACCGGGGGTCGTCGAAGTACGACCCACCGTTGTCTCGTACCCCTGAGACCGAAAAGAGGTGGGGTGGGATAAAAGAAAAGGTTACTCTTCGACGCTTTCATTTTTCTCTAAGTAGATCAGTGTCCCAGGACTACGTCGTAGGACGGGGGTCTCTAACAAGTCCCCTGTCAAACAAGGACCCGCTTGACTCACTCACTCAGTCCCTGGACCTTCGGGTTCACCGACTCCGTCCCCCTGGGGATACATTCTGGTAGTTGGTCCCTATCTTCATGTGTCAGTCTTGTCCCTGTGTGCGTCTCCTTCTTTCCTCGTAATCACTTTACAAATAATCCAAGGACGAGACCTGGTCTGTGGCATCCTCAAAATATATATAACACCAAAATAAAAAGACGGTCAGGAAGGTCTATGTACGATATTTGGGGGTAATCGGTCCAAAACAAAAGGTTTTGACACGTACCGTTGTGACCCCGAGTTAGGTCGGGAGAGTGGCTCTGGACGAGAGAGAAGAACGAAGTCGTCGGAACACAAAACGGTATAGAACTCCGAGAAGTGGTAAACACCTCTACATACGACCCTCTTTATAGTTATTGGAGTCTATACGTCTACTATGGTGGGAATACCGTCTTTCACTTCTCCTTGATTTTTCGGAGAACTACTTTGACTTTCACCTCTCACTTTTTCAACCGAATGTAGAGTTGTAAGTCTTTTGCTTCTAGTACCGTAGACCAGGGTAGTGAAGTACCCTTTATCTACCCCTTTGTCACCTTTGTCACAGTCTGAAATAAAAACCCCCGAGGTTTTAGTGACGTCTACCACTGACGTCGGTACTTTAATTTTCTGTGAATTAGGAACCTTCTTTTCAATACTGGTTGGATCTATCATATAAGTTTTCGTCTCTGTAATGAAACGGCTGATTCCAGGCAGATCAGTTCCGATACCAAAAAGGACACCAGTACATACCTACACTCTCAACCTAACACTTCTTTCGACTCGCGGTTTCTTAACTACACAAACTTGACGCCACAACCTCTTCTGAGAACTCTCAGGGAACCTGACGTTCCTCTAGGTTGGTCAGGTAAGATTTCGTCTAGTCAGGACCCTAAAGAAACCTTCCTTACTACGACTTTGACTTTGAGGTCATGAAACCGGTGGACTACGCTTCTCAACTGAGTAACCTTTTCTGAGACTACGACCCTTCCTAACCCCCGTCCTCCTCTTCCCCTGCTGTCTCCTACTCTACCGACCTACCGTAGTGACTGAGCTACCTGCACTCAGACTCACTTGAGGCCCGAAACCACTACCTGTCCCTCCGGACCGCACGACGCTGAGTACCCCAGCGTTTCTCAGCCTGTGCTGACTCACTGACTTGACTTGACTTGATTACGACGAGGAAAGAAAATATCTTAAACTAGATACATAAGTAAATAAATGAATACCGACACGACCCAGAAACGACGACGCGTCCGAAAAGGGATCAACACCGATGAGAGACCAACGCCACACGTCGGAAGAGTAACTCCACCGAAGAGAACAACGGTTTGTGCACGAGATCCCGTGGACCCGAGTCAACAACGTCGAGGGACCGAGATCTCGTGTCCGAGCTGTCAACACCACGTTCATGAATCGACAAGGCACCGTACACCCTAGAAGGACCTGGTCACTAAGGACCAGGTACATCCTAGAAGGACCTGTGCACCCTAGAAGGACCTGGTCACTAAAGACCAGGTACATCCTAGAAGGACCTGTACACCCTAGAAGGACCTGGTCACTAACTTGGGTGCAAAGAACGTGACCGTCCGCTTAAGAAATGGTGACCCGGTCGTTCCTTTCGGAATACGACGGGGATAAAAATACCTCGGTGACGGACTGTCTTTTTCGTAACCACGGTCGATTGGGGACCCGATTACACAACCGTTATATTTTTGTCAACCGAAAAAGGTCTATACCCTAAGGAGGTACCCCGTTTCTGGTCTTACCTCCCTAGGTAGTGGAGGTCGACCCCACGGATCAGGAGACGACCCTGTTTGACGTTTAACGTGGTTCCGGGACCGAGACCACCGACTCGAAGGTAGACAGGTGTGTGGGTCCGAGAGACTCCGGGTGGAGTCGACAATGTAGGTGACGGCAAGGATGAAGAGAGGGTCTGGACAGAGATCCCAGGTCGGTTTACCTTCATAAAGAACAAAGGGTACCCTTAAAGGGTGTCGGAAACGAAGAAGACAAAGTAGACGTATTTCACCGGTGTCTCTCTCTGTCTCTCTGTTTCTCTCGGAAGAAAGGTATGGACGGGTGAGTCCATACCCGTCAGGGAGTTGTCCACAAAGGACTGTGGTCACTCTTACTGGAGAGGGAGACTGGTGGGTGAGATACTGGAGATGGTGCACTGGAGAGTGGGTATCACTGAATATTTGACACTGTCTTAGGGAGGGTATTCAATTTTCATGTAATTCAGTTAAGTTTAGTGTCGGAGATGATTCTCTTGTCCAAACGTGGAGGATCTGGACTCAGGACTTGGAAACAGTAGTGTGTAAGGACCCGGAGGTGGTAGTGTGTGGGTGTCTGGAGACGATGGTACGTGAGAGACCTAACGGTTGCGATTGTGTAAACGGCTCTTTTACACATGACTCGACGTCGGTATGACGTCCGCGAACCTACTACTTGGTCCTCTTTTTCTATTTTATGTGAACCATAAAACTTCTTCTGTTTGTGGGGTTGTTGACGTTTTTCCTTATCCTCCAATCTAAGAGTCTTGTCTCCCTGACTCATTGGAACTTTTATATTCGACGGACCGAAGGGACTTTTAGTCCTTTACACTTGTCTTTACTGTTACCCTGTGGTAAAGTGTGGATAGGTAAACCGATCAGGATTTCCTTTATTGCCTCTTCCGTTACCGTGGGGTGAGGTCATGAGAACAGACCTTTTAGGGTACCTGCCTCCTCGGACCACCCGACGTCAGGTACCCCAACGATTTTCAGTCTGTACTGACTCACTGAAGTGAAAGTGAAAAGTGAAAGTACGTAACCTCTTCCTTTACCGTTGGGTGAGGTCACAAAAACGGACCTCTTAGGGTCTCTGCCCCCTCGGATCACCCGACGGTAGATACCCCAGTGTATCTCAACCTGTGTTGAAACTTCACTAAATCGTCGTCGTCGTCGTCGTCGTTTCCTTTATTTGGGACCTATAAGTAACCTTCCCGACTACGATTCAACTTCAAGGTTATAAAACCGATGGACTACGGTTCTCGACTGAGTAATCTTTTGTGGGACTACAACCCTTTCTAACTTTCATCCTCCTACTCTGCCAACCTACTGTAGTATCTAAGTTACCTATTCTCAAACTCGTTTGAGTCACTCTATTATTTCCTGTCCCTTCGGACCACACGATGTCAGGTGCCCCAGTGTTTCTCAACCTGTACGGACTCGATGTCTTGTTGTTTTTGTTGTTAAACTGGTTATAATTTTCCGTACTACCAGGGCTTTTGACCGGTGTTTTACCTCTTTCCCAGTGGACGTGTGACAGCCCTCCCCCGGTGTCACGTTGGGGGTCGTCCTCGACGGACGTAGTACGACCTTCAGGGTTAGGACACAAACTCGGTGTGAGGACACGTATTCGGGTTCCTCTACGTAGGTTCTCTCAAGTGAAGGTGAGACGTTTTTGGGTCTGTGGACCCGGGACGGAGGTGTCCTCCGACCTCTCTTTGTCTTGTCAACTACTGCCCTACTCTTGTCCGTCTCCTTCGAAGCTCTCCTTTTCCTATCTTCTCGTACCAAATGTCCTTTATCGCGACCCCTCTTCCGTTACCGTGGGATGAGGTCATAAGAACGAACCTTTTAGGGTACCTACCTCCTCGGACCACCCGACGTCAGGTACCCTAGCACTTCAGCCTGTGCTGACTCGTTGAAGTGAAAGTGAAAAGTGAGAGTACGTAACCTCTTCCTTTACCGTTGGGTGAGGTCACAAGAACGGACCTCTTAGGGTCCCTGTCTTCTCGGAACATCCGACGGTAGAGACCCCACCGTGTCTCAACCTGTGCTGACTTCGCTGAATCGTCGTCGTCGTCGTCATACCTACCTCATCCGGGTCTCCCACCTCCACCCGGATCAGAGTCTACCTCCGTCCCTGGGACTCCGGCCGGTACCTCCACTCTTACCTCTCGTCTTTGTCGGCCCCAAAACCTTCACGTCAACCACGTGGACCTGGAGAAGGACCCCATTCACTTTACAAAGGTTACTGACGGAACCTCGGAAATCCCTTTTACTGTTTTCACCACNCCCCCCCCCCCCCCCCCGACCAATACGGTCTAAATCTCGGGTCTTTCTGTTTTGTAGTTACGTACTAACAACTAATCTGCGACAAAATCCCCCTTTTTTTGTTCGACATTATCTGCAAAGTCTCGATAACCCCTTTACCCTCATACCGTCTTATCATCTATTATAATCCCTTAATAACACCTAAAAAATACATACTATTACAGTAAAACCGCTGAATTTTCTTACGGAGATAGGAGTCCTCTGCAAACAACTTTATAAATTCAATACTCGACACAGCAAATTTCAAAGTTCACCAAATCTTTTTTCTTTTACTCTCTCTCTTTTTCTTTATAAGTGAATGTCTTAAAAGACCTAACTTATGTCCTAAACTTTTATATAGTCTAATGAAATAATGGACTAAATTCAGACATTTGAAAATTCAAGACATGAGAAAATTAGTTTTAATCTCTATTTACAATAATCAAAGTTTTTCTCTCTTTATGCTTCTCTTTACACCGTTTTGTAAGAAAATTCCTAAGAACACCAACAAATCAAGGGTTCAGGCTGACAAACACTGGGGCACTTGACATCGGATGGGGGCTAACTTGGGTGTAGAGGACACAATGTCCACATAAGAATTGTCACTCGGTGGTCCCTTTAGGTGATTCCTGAAATTTATTCCCCATACACCACGTCTAAAATGATAAAAAAGTTCAAAAGAGACACAACCGTTAAAGAGGAATGTTTTTGTACCTCCTTTTTACTAACTTATATCATAAGACATATATTCCTATACTTTAATTTATCTAAACCAGTAAATACGAAGACGTGACCTGGACCCAGAGACTTTAAACAAACAATAATCAAAGGAGGTACTCTTTAAAGGTTTCCAGTAGACCTTACACTCTTGACATCGTTTACCCTGCTTCCACTCCCTTCTTCCACCGACTCGACCGGTACACCCTCGGTCGTGCCTTGTCTCGGACAGTGGCGGACGGGTCTGCGGCCGCGTCTTGGACATCGCAGCTGTAAAGTTACCGTAAGGGTGGAGAGTGGAACCGAGATCAGAGCTTTGAGACCTTGGACTTTCTCAAGTAAAAATATACCCTAAAAGACTCAGACGGGTCTGACGGACCCGGGGGTCAGAAGAGGGTATTTGTCTCGGTCCGGACCTCCGTAGTCCTAAGTCTGTGTTCAAAGGAGAAGGAGACTCACTGGCGGCGCCGGTTACGGTCTCACTGTCCTCCCGACGCAAAGTCCGACGACCGACGGTCGTTGAACTCTTTTGTGAGGACGGACTGTGACAGGACTTTTTTTATCATTAATTTATTTTTACAGGACTAAAATTTCTCGACTCTCCCTACCATCGTCTCCCGACGAAAAACGAAGTTTTACTAAGTCACAACGAAAAAAACCTGTAACAAAGAGTCACCGAGTCAACACAGACTGAGACGCTGGGGGACTTGACATCTTGTAGTCTGAAGGAACAGGAAGTCATAGATCGACTTAAACGAGTTTAAGTACAGGTAGTTCAGTCACTACGGGAGGTTGGTAGAGTAGGAAACAGTGGGGGGAGAGAAGGACGGAAGTTAGAAAGGGTCATAGTCCCAGAAAAGGTTACTCAACTGAGAAACGTAGTCCACCGGTTTCATAACCTCGAAGTGGTAGTCAGGAAGGTTGCTTATAAGTTCCAACTAAAGGAAATCCTAACTGACCAAACTAAGAGGAACGTCAGGTTCCCTGAGAGTTCTCAGCAAAAGTTACTTACAGAAAGAATTTTCGCTCTAAGGGAGAATCTACGTCCGGAAACTGTGTCTTGGGTCCCCTGAGACCGGTGTACCCCGAGCGACGGTGGTCCGACTCTAGACTCGGAGGTCAGGGTTTACCTGTCTCACTACCAGTTTCGTAATCCTGGACCGTGTCTCCTTTAGGATCCCTTTGAAACCACGACCCGTTTCGGGTGTTCCCCTACTTAGTTACCGACACACTGGACCGGACCCAGAGTGTCGAATCCAGAGGTCTCTGTCAGACTGGAACTCCTGGACCAGAGGAGAAGTTCAAGAGTTACACCCGAGGTAGGTCGTCCTTGAAAAGGCAACGTTTCTTCACTTCTTGGGACCAAAAGTACATTTCGGTGGACTGAAAATTTCCAACCGTTGTTTTAGTTGATTTTCGTCACGCTGTGGTGCGCGTACCCTGTTCGTTTAGCGCACGTCCTGACCTACGTCGGTCCCGTGGGTAGTCGAGGGAGAAGTCGACCACTGACGTCGGGTTTAGGGTAAAGACGGTGAACGTCGGACTCGTTTGTCGAGGTTACGACAGAGGAGCTCACCGACGACGTTCCTGTCTCCCCTGAGGCCTCTCACACCCCGGTCAGGACTGACGGGGACGGGAGAGGAAGAGAAAGATACGGGACGGTAGAACCGGGACTCGGAGGTGTGAGATGAGTCTCAGAGGGGTTCGGTGTCAGGTTTAGAGGAGTCTATATTAGGTCGGTCCAAGGACTTTTGGTGGAAAGTGGAAGGTGTCTCCAAAAGTCGAAGGACCAGTTTCCCGACGGTTACAAAGGGTGACCCAAGAGCTTACCACCACAAGAACTCAAAGTGACTCGGGTTTTGCGGAGGTGGTCATGAGAGGACTTGGAGTGGGAAGGGGAGGTAGGTGAAAAGTGTCTGTACTCTCCGGATTCCGAACAACAGGGGACATAGGTAGTCCACTCACCTCTTGGGTTCGGACCCAAAGTCTTCGAGTCTCT
Organism: Capra ibex; assembly: GCA_006410555.1. NCBI lineage: Eukaryota > Metazoa > Chordata > Mammalia > Artiodactyla > Bovidae > Capra > Capra ibex. The sequence goes on along the minus strand of SJYO01052474.1, from coordinate 37,386,994 downwards.
GTCGTGGAAGGAGTCCCCGGTGGACCCCCGACACCTACCCGGTACGGGTCACGCGAACTTCAAGTTTAAGTCTTCATGTGTGTTCAACCGACGGTTTTATCTCGTCCAAGGAACGCCCCTAATTCGTCTCGAGACCGGAGTGAGGACTAGGACGGTGACCGGTTGACCAGTAGGGAGAGGTGGAGGGAGACCTGGTAAGAGTGGAGTTCCGTGTGTGTTTATTCTCCTAACATTCTCGTGACGGTGGGTCCTCATACACCCCTGGTTTCCGAGTAATTGTCCTTTGTCGACGTACCTCTCCTGGACTCCAGGTGCTGAGGTCGTGCCTGTCAGGGGTTTCCGACAGTTCCCCAGTCTCTCCCAGAGTCTACCTTTCAGTAAAATGGACGAGTACTTGAGAAGAATCTACTAGTCAAGAACCCTTTATCCTATAGACAACACCTTACTTGCAAAGTCTAGTCAAGGCAAGTCAGTGAGTCAGCAGAGACTGAGAAACGCTGGGGTACTTAGCGTCGTGCGGTCCGGAGGGACAGGTAGTGGTTGAGGGTCTCAAGTGAGTCTGAGTGTAGGTAACTCAGTCACTACGGTAGGTCGGTAGAGTAGGAGACAACAGGGGAAAACGAGGACGGGGGTTAGGGACGGTCGTAGTCTCAGAAAAGGTTACTCAGTTGAGAAGCGTAGTCCACCGGTTTCATGACCTCAAAGTCGAATCGTAGTAAAAGAGGTTTCTTTAGGGTCCCGACTAGAAGTCTTACCTGACCAACCTAGAGAAACGTCGGATTCCCTGAGAGTTCTCAGAAAGGTTGTGGTGTCAAGTTTTCGTAGTTAAGAAGTCACGATTCGAAAGAAGTGTCAGGTTGAGAGTGTAGGTATGTACTGGTGTCCTTTTTGGTATCGGAACTGATCTGCCTGGAAACAACTGTTTCATTACAGAGACGAAAAGTTATACGATAGATCCAACCAGTATTGAAAAGAAGGTTCCTCATTGGCAGAAAATTAAAGTACCGACGTTAGTGGTAGACGTCACTAAAACCTCGGATTCTGTTATTTCAGACTGTGACAAAGGTGACAAAGGGGTAGATAAAGGGTACTTTACTACCCTGGTCTACGGTACTAGAAGCAAAAGACTTACAATTCGAAATTCGGTTAAAAAAGTGAGAGGTGAAAGTGAAAGTAGTTCTCCGGAAAAGCAAGGAGAAGTGAAAGACGGTATTCCCACCACAGTAGACGTATAGACTCCAATAACTATAAAGAGGGACGTTAGAACTAAGATCGAATACGAAGAAGGTCGGGTCGTAAAGAGTACTACATGAGACGTATATTCAATTTATTCGTCCCACTGTTATATGTCGGAACTACATGAGGAAAAGGATAAACCTTGGTCAGACAACAAGGTACAGGTCAAGATTGACAACGAAGGACTGGACGTATGTCCAAAGAGTTCTCCGTCCAGTTCACCAGACCATAAAGGTATAGAAAGTCTTAAAAGGTATCAGTTATTTCGTCTTTATCTACAAAAAGACCTTGAGAGAAAGAAAAAACTACTAGGTCACCTACAACCGTTAAACTAGAGACCAAAGAGACGGAAAAGATTTTGGTCGTACTTGTAGACCTTCAAGTGCCAAGTGCATAACGACTTCGGACCGAACCTCTTAAAACTCGTAATGAAATGATCGCACACTCTACTCACGCTAACACACCATCAAACGCGTAAGTAACCGTAACGGAAAGAAACCCTAACCTTACTTTTGACTGGAGAAGATCAGGACACCGGTGACTACTCAAAAGGTTTAAACGACCGTATAACTCACGTCGTAAAAGTGTCGTAGTAGAAAGTCCTAAACTTTATCGGGTTGACCTTAAGGTAGTGGAGGTGATCGAAACAAGCATCACTACGAAAGATTCTGGGTGAACTGAAGTGTAAGCTCCTACAGACCGAGATGCACTCACTAGTGTGGTAGTACTAATAGAACCAGTACTTCTAGAAAAAACATGTCAAGAAGGTACATAAGAACGGTGGAGAAGAATTATAGAAGACGAAGACAATCCAGGTCTGGTAAAGACAGGAAATAGCTCGGGTAAAAACGTACTTTACAAGGGAACCATACAGATTAAAAGAACTTCTCTAGAGATCAGAAAGGGTAAGACAACAAAAGGAGATAAAGAAACGTAACTAGCGACTCTTTTCGAAAGAATAGAGAAGAACGATAAGAAACCTTGAGACGTAAGTCTACGAACATAGAAAGGAAAAGAGGAAACGAAAAGCGAAGAGAAGAAAAGTGTCGATAGACATTCCGGAGGAGTCTGTCGGTAAAACGAAAAAACGTAAAGAAAAGGTACCCCTACCAGAACTAGGGACAGAGGACATGTTACAGTGCTTGGAGACAGGTATCAAGTAGTCCGTGAGATAGATAGTCTAGATCCGGGAATTTAGATAAAGAGTGAAGGTGACATATTAGTATTCCCTAAACTAAATCCAGTATGGACTTACCAGATCACCAAAAGGGATGAAAGAAGGTAAATTCAGACTTAAACCGTTATTCCTCAAGGACTAGACTCGGTGTCAGTCGAGGACCAGAACAAAGACAGCTGACATATCTCGAAGAGGTAGAAACCGACGTTTCTTATATTAGTTAGACTAAAGCCACAACTCGTAGACCCAAGGGAGGATTTATAGGGACACAACGTCGACAGTGGGTTTACACTACTATAAACCTCTACCCATCCACTAGTCCCAATCTACTCTAGTACTCCCACCCCGAGAGTACTACCCTACTCACAGGAATATCTTTCTCCTTCTTTGTCGTCTCGAGAGAGAGACGGTAGACACCTGTGTCGTTCTTCTACTGTCAGAAGTTCGGTTCTTCTCTCGAGAGTGGACTGGACTACCCTGACCGTGGGACTAGAGTCTGAAGGGTGGAGGTCTTCACACTCTTTAGTTATAGACAACAAATTCGACGGTCCTACACCGTAGAACATTGTCCCGGACTCGACTGATTCTGTTATGGATTTGGGATTTGTGGATTTGGGTGTGTATAAGACCCGAACGTACAGACTAAGTGGTCCTACTCGACTACCGTGTGAATCGGGTTTCTCTTGTTAGTCTGAAGTCCGAGGATTTCCCCCGAAGGACCAGGAGGACAGTAGACCTTTTGGTACGGATGATCAGTAGGTCCTCTGGCCTTCATGTGTACCTCGTTCTCTCTGTTTCTGTCTTGGGATGTCGCCTCTGAGACCCGAGGTGGTGGTCCCGGACACTTTCCCTCCGTCCTTCCTGTCAGTGTTGGTAGAGTTCGTGACCGTTGTAACGGTTCTGTTTAAAGACGTGTTCATCGTAGTAGATTGGTGTCCTTTCTCGTTAAAGTCCTATTCTTTCGGTCGAGTCGGAGGACGATGTACCGACTGGGACACCCCTACACAGTTAATTGGACGATTCTTAGATCGTTCGTCAGCGAGTCGACCACTAACAAAAGAGCACAAGCATAGGACTCCCGTCATCACCTAAGGTGTGTATCCCTTGTTCAACTCCTTAACGTAGGTCGACAGGTTGGTGAACAATTCACACTCTAAACCCCCTCCCGTAGACCTCCGTCACATCTCCCCACAACATACAGGGAAACCGTGACTCCGTCCATTAAAGACCGAAGGACAACAAGGACTCCACCCGTACAGTGGACCACTTCCGTCTCCGACCGGTCCAGGATCTGGATCGAAACCCCAGTGACGCGAAGGAGAACAGTGAAGTCTCTTCGTAAGGTAGTAAAGATTCATGGCCAACTACGACGACAGGTCCCGACACCCTGGGTAGGTAATGAAGAGGATACATGGTATACGAAACTCCCAAGTGACCATCGAGTCGACCATTTCTTAGACGGACACTACGTCCTCTGGGGTCAAGTTAAGGACCCAGTCCTTCTAGGGGACCTCTTCCCTATCCGATGGGTGAGGTCATAAGAACCCGAAGGGACCACCGAGTCAACCATTTCTTAGGTGGACGTTACACCCTCTGGATCCAAACTAGGGACCCAACCCTTCTAGGAGGACCTCCTCCCGTACTGTTGGGTGAGGTCATAAGAACGGACCTCTTAGGGTCACCTGTCTCCTCGGACCGCCCGACGTCAGGTACCCCAGTGTTTCTTAGTCTGTGTTGACTCGTTGATTCGTGTCGTATTCGAAATCAGAGCAATAGGTCGAACAGAACACGACTGATTACAAACGAGTTCTACGTTGGAGGACCAGGTACACGAGACATTTACCGTCTCTACTACCCTTCCTATACCGACTTCCAAGTCAAATTTTTGTTGACTCTATTTTTTATTGTTTCTAAAGAAACATTAACTAAGTAGTTTTATGTTCTCCACACGTAGTCAACGTGTATTCTGATACCTGTGTGTTTTGTTTATGTGTGGTGAGGTCCCACACCTCCTGGGACCCTGGGGTGTCTGTGTGATTCACTACGGGTCCACAGATCCTCGTACCTACCACGTCCGACCGACCCCCTCCCAAGACCCTTCTTAAGTTTGTCTCTCGGTCCAACACGACTTCGTACACGAAACCTTTTCGGTGAAGTCATGTCTCCATTGTCCAGGTTCTTTGTCTCTGGGTCTCTGGTGGGCCCCCAACAACAGTGACACCCTACCTACGCGGTCACGGCTCACCCTCCCCTATTCTCCAAGTGATACAGTCAATCACCATGGCGTCATGTCTAGTACGCGTGTGTACGCGGCCGGAACGATGTACTAGTGGAGTAAAGTAGGACACTCAACCGTTTAACACGGGGATAAAGTGTCCACTCTTCTGGCTCCGGGATTCAACTTTCAGTACTCAGTGTCTGGATCAATGTTCTTCCTTCTCAGCCAATATAATCTAACCCTGGGCCCGGATAATTTTACGTGTTCGTGACGGAGGGATTCTGTCTGGACCGAGGTCTCTCGGTTTTACGACTCCCTCTGTTCCCTTAGTCTTCGTTTCGGTTCCAGAGAATGGACGCTCTTGGAGGACAGTCGAACGGTGACGGTGTGACATCAATATTTATGTGTATAAATAGATACTTACGGTTGCCTATACACACGTTCGTGTAGGTGTACACGTATATTAAATATGTTTACATCATTTGTACGTGTGTGTAAGTGTGAACGGGTACGAGTCTCTCAGACCCTGTTACACGGACTATGTGGATCCTTTACATACTTGACCTCTAAACCCACGTTCTCTCCCCCCGAAGATTAGAGTGTAATATCGGAAAGACATTGTAAACTCCCAAAAAAAATCTAAAAATTAACCTCCTGTTAACGAAATGTTACAAGACAACCAAAGACGGTATGTGGTGGTACTCAGTCGGTATTCATATGTATGTAGGAGAGGGAGACTCGGAGGGAGGGTGGGTGAAGGGTGGGGAGATCCGGTAGTGTCTCGTGATCCGACTCGAAGGACGTGCATTGTGAACTAAAAAAGATAACGTGTGTACGAGATGAAAATGTTGTTATATTGTTTACGTTAAAATTTTTATTCAGAAGGGTGCACGAGACCTCGGACGTACGGTGTTGGACTCTCAGACCACGTTGTTTTCTAGGGGGTTCTACGTTGATTCTGGATTACGTCGGTTTATTCGTTTATTTATCTATAATTTTTCTTTTTTTCTAGAACCGAGACTTGGAGGTACCCTCGCTCTTCGTAAGGACGTCCTGACAGTGCGCACGGGACGAGTCGAGCCGGTCCTGATGAACCTCCCTGTATGACGTGGAGACTCCTAGGCTTCAGTACACAAGAATCTTTCGAGTCTCATTGACGAAACAAGACGGGGGTCTCCTGAGTATCCACGAGTCGTGTGTTTACATTTGTGAACGGTAGTTCCTTGAACGAAGTGAGATGTGACCTTTTAGTCCGACGAGATTCGTCCCCTGAGAGTTCCGAAATACTAAGGACGGCACTCAGACACATTGAGTCGGATTACCAATTTATTCTACTTTGTCGACGAAAACTAAAACCTCTTAAGGGGTGCGGGCTGACACTAGTGTGACTCGTCTCGACAAAAACTTCAACTTCACCATGACCTAGAAAAGTTTGTCGGTTCTTATATAAGTACCGTCGAAGCATAAGAATGTGTTGGTAAGTGAAGGACAGAGATATCTTGCCTCACGACTTATAATTAGACGCACCTAGACAAGAGTCCGTGAAGGACTGGAGTAAAAAATTTTTTGGTTCTGAATTTTTTTTACGAATCTCAACCTCTCTTTTTAGATTTTCCCAGACTTAGATTACTTAAGGGTCGTGACTTTTCTCAATCGTATTGTAAGGAAGACACAGTTATAAACCGTGAGGTATGTCTCAAACCTGACTTTCTAAAAAAATTTTTCTTCTTTCTCTTTCTTTCTCTCTGTCTCCCTTTCTCTTCCCTTCCCTGTTTCCTTCTGTCGCTACTCGAGTCAAACTACTAATTCTACTTGTCATAAACTCCGTTCGTGGAAAGATAGCACGGGAGTGTGGGGTTATTAAAGAGACAAGTCGAGACGTAGGAAAACTGAAGGGTATTGAACACGTCGGTCATCCTTATTTAAATAGGAAGAGACCCCGAGGGGAAGTTCAGGACGAAGGGATGGACCCGATTCGACAGGTCCTGACTCCGGTCCCGAGAGAGACGTCACGGGTAGACTGGGGTTGTGGGTCCGGAACACCGAGGTCACAGGGGTTCCAGGGTCAACACCCAGACTACTTCAGTCAGGACCCAAACGACCGGACCGTCGTTGTCGAAGTCCTCCCCGTACACGTCCTGAGACCTCTCACTTATCAAGTCAGACGAGCCTCCGGAGATCCTTAGAAAGGAGGGAAGAGTATACACTGGTTCGTACCCTGTATAGAGGAAGGGGGATCTGGGACCGGTAACAACCCACTCCCCACTTCCGGTCCCTTTGAGACACTGGTCTTCCCCGGTAGGGTCCTATCCGACCCCTGTTTCACTACCTCCCTGGCGTCCACGGGGGCCCCAAGACATCTTTAGAGGTGCGGGAGACGACAGAGAGAACGGGTACTAAGACCAACACTTTAATTGTCCATTTGGACGACGAGGCACATCCAGTCACCCTCGGAGATCCCGGTCCGAGGTGTAGTCGAGGCCACCTTGTTCCTATCAGTCTCCACTGACTTTCCCTTTGACGTCCAATCCATAGTTTCATCTGACCTTACTCTCACGAGGTCCCCTCCCCGTGTACCCGTCGTCCTTCCGTGGTCGTACAACCAGGTAATAGTCACTAGCCACAAGTCCGTACACACTCAGAAATGTCTGTGAATCAGATTAAGAATAATAAACGAAGTGACTCGGGGGCCGTCTGGAACGACTCTACGACGTGTGTGCTTCCTGTGTGATGGGGGTTTCCATTGTGACCCCTGAAGTCGTAGTCTCGTGGTTGGACACATGTCGCATAGGTCGAAACGTTTCTGAACATGACTGACGACGACTGGTCGAGGGTCTACCGTCCTCTAAAGAGAAGACGAGTGTTTTCAACTCCTGTGTGCAACACACGATCCGACGTCCCTCCGTTCCACTTGTCGAGAAGGAAGGAAGTCCATCAAATCGTGAACCACCACCCTCCTTCAAGTACCTTTTCGAGGAGGACTTCCCTCGTGTCTCGAGTCGTGTTACGATTCGTGTCTCTGCCCTCATTTTCACGGACTCGAATCCGATGCACGAAGGTGGTGCGTCTGTTTTGTCTACCCTTAGTGGGTAGACATTTTATTAAACTTTCACTATCCAAAACTCTTAAATAGTGAAGATAAAAATTACTAAGTGAATTAATATTGTCAAAAATTACTGTACAGGCAAATAGTTGAACTTTAAAATTGTTGACCGTTTTAAGGACTTTCGAATTGTTAGTCGAGAACACTTGAACATGGCAGACCGTACCTCATGTGTGTCTCTCTTAATGTTCCTTTACGAATAAAATACGAAGTACAAACATGTCGATTCACAGCGTCTGGTCCGTTGAATTTGTTCTGCACATAAGGGAGTATGAAGACCTCACGCCTCCCTCCCGTCTGTAGGTTCTAGTTTAGACCAAAGAGGGTGCCGAAGAGAAAAACTGCATAGCTGCCAGCAGAAGAGGGACCCAGGAGTGTTGTAGTAGGGAGGACACACACAGACCCAGGACTAGAGGAGAAGAACGTTCCTGGGGTCAGTCTAACCTAATCCCGGGTAGGATGTTAGAGTAAAGTGGAATCAGTGGAGAAACTTCTGGGGACAGAGGTTTATATCGGTGTAAGCCTCCAGGACACGCAACCCTTAGGTTGTATGTCTAAACACCCCCTGTATTGAGTCGGGTATTGTGACAGGGTCAGTAGAAAAAGAATTTTATAAATTAAATATTAACATTTTTCAACTGTTCGTGTACCGTCGTTATCCTTGGTTCTCCTTTAGGATCGTGTAGACAGGGGTCGAGTGAGTCTCTGCACTAGTGGATACCTACGACACACACACGATTCAGCGAAGTCAGCACAGACTGGGAAACTCTGGGGTACCTGACATCGGGCGGTCCGAGGTAGACAGGTACCTTAGGAGACCCGCTCTTATGACCTCACCTAACGAGAGTGGGTGTACCTGTGACGGTCTCCGAGTCCGAACGGGTATAAGTTGTTCTTCTACTTTCAGATCACCTTTTGTTTCGGGAGGTCCAGCGAGGACTCGAGGAGACACACAGAGGACGACCGAAGACGCAAAAGGACGGTGTAGGGCGGGGTCTTGACAAAAGTGCAACCAGTGAAACTTTCGACATTGGGAGAAGATCTGGGGGACCAGAGGAGTCACGTAACGGTCACGGGGACTAAGTCGTTTGGACTGGTCGTTCCCACGGTGTGGTACGCCAGTAGACCAGATGGGTGAGAAACCGCGGTTACGGTATCTTGTGACTTCTCTCGTCAGAACGAGAAGTTATAAACTTGATGATCGACTTGAGAGCTTAAAAGGTTAGGGGTGTTGTACGTTTTTCCTACTACCGGTACGACGTATCCACGTGTTTCCTGACACACGTTCAACTGGAATTGACGCCGGCGATGGGTGTATGTGTATAGTTGGACTTGCCCTTTCTCCCACTGCAAGGACGTCTTTACTGGAACTAAGAAGACAGAGTAATGAAAGAATCATTTCGTGAGAGTAGAAGTCGTCAAATGACGACACTGTTCATCGTGAAGAGTTTGAGTATCACTGGTACGATCTCACAGACCTGGGACTCGAGGATTACTGTGTCTACCTTTGGGAGTCGGCTGACGTTCTAGAATGTCCCGGACTGTGACACGTCTTCAATCTCGGACTTGTCGTACTTGTTCAACCTTCAAAGTGACGTCTTTCCTTACAACCGTTCATTTTGCTAAATGAATCTCCGACTGTAGATCTAACCAGTGACCCTGAAAGGTGCGGTAAACCTCCTTAAGACCGTAGGGTTGATACACCGTTCTCCGCTGGTCCCACTTTTTCGACAAAGAACAGTGAAAACAAACCTCTTCACTTTAGACGAAACGAATTTTTGTCAGAAGTGTAAATTAGTTCGTCCTTGACCTCCTTCAATGTGTCCCTAGCGTTTATATCTCTTTGGGAAGAGATTAGACATGTGACTCCAGAGTCTTCGATTGTTCCGGGTCCGGATGCTCCTATATCGTAAATTTTGGTATCCTTTTTATAACAACACAAGAAGTGTAATACCTCGAAGGTAACACTGAGTCGACCATTTCTTGGGTAGACATCACGCCATCTGGAATCAAGCTAGGGACCCAACCCTTCTAGGGGACCTCTTCCCTTTCCGATGGGCGAGGTCATAAGACCGGACCTCTTAAGGTACCTGACATATCAGGTACCCCAACGTTTGTCAGTCTATGCTGACTCACTGAAAGTGAAAGTGAAAGAATTGTAGTACTTTCATTATGTTCAGGTATCACCTTATATCCGTTTGACTTTTTCTTCACATTGAACTCCAATTGTTAACAGTCACTAGGATGGTTAGTCTCTATTAGGACCAATAGTGAGTTGTAAAAGAAGGTTCTAAAGAAGATTCTTATAAAAGTACATACATTCGAACAGAAAAGGTTTATTGAAATTTATCAAACTCGTTTTAGAAGACGATTCTTTTAAGAAACTTCAGTAAAAAATTGATCTACATAGATTAAACTCAGTGTAACATGGATGACCATGAGGGACCTCTCAGTCCGACCGAATTTCGGTCACGGTCGATTCAAGTTTGGGAAAGAGAGACATAAAGTAAAAGGGAGAAGACTTTGTTTCTGTCCTTATCGTGGATGAAGTACCCCGACAACTCTCTTATTCTGGTCAATTACGAAAATTTCGTGTCTACCGAGGGACGGGTTCTACACAGGAGTCGATCGTGAATGGACAACAAAATATATAAGAATTATATTTGGTACGACGATCCTTGTAGAAACGTGTATTTAGAGTCCAATACATCTACTGTTGGAGGAACCCATCTTAGAATCGTCGTCAAAGTAGTGGCAGGGTATCTCACAGGTTTCACCCTTTACCGGAGGAAGGAAACCCCAGTTCACCAATAGTTTCCTTCATCGAATTAAGTCCTCTCGTCCACGGTCTTCGATCCCAGTGACACCCAGTGACCCAAGGAGTCACCCCGGTACCCCGGATCTCAATCCGTTGTATCTCCGTCGTGACTTTAATCACGAGTTATTTGATAAACAATTTGATTATACTCTAACGTCTTCTGTAGAAGTGAAGAAGTGAATGGAAGTGAAACTCCCATTTTCACTTTTAGTTCTGGGTAAGGTCCCTCTCAGAAAAATAATATTAGTGAAAGTGAAAAAGGAAAGAAACTTGTAAAACCCAACGTTGATTCCCCTGTGCTTTATACAAGGGGAAAACGACTTTCAGGAACCCCAACAGTCTTGTCGGGAGTCTCAACCTGTGAGTCTTTAAACCGAGACTCTAAAGTTTGTCGCACATTGGTGACGACTCCACTGTCCACTGGACAGGAGGTGCACCCGGGACCCCTTCCCCACCCTGACTCACCCTTCTCAGACTACCTCCTTCTCACCCCGTGTCGACCGGACCTATTCCTTTAGTCTCGGTGTCGATCGTTGAACGGGGTAGGACACCGGGTCAAAAGAGCGGATGTTTAGTATACGAACTTTGAGTCCACGTAACAAACGTTTGAACATTTTTTATAAATAAATAAATAACCGATAAGACTCAGGAGTAACAACACACGTCCGAAAGATATGAACACCGTTCGCCCTTGATGAGAGATCACCACACGTCCGAAAAGTAACCTCGCCGAAGAGAACAACATCTTATGTTCGAGATCTCGCGTCCGAGACATCGACACCACACACCCGAAACGCCGGCATACCGTACACCTTAGAAGGACCTGGTCCCTAACTTGGGTACAGGGGACACAATCGTCCACCTGACAATTGGTGACCCGTTGATCCCTTCAGGTGTTTGAAAATTTTTATTTTGGAAAGTAAGTTAGTTCGACTATGTGTGTTCTCGGGGTTACAACTTTTCAGTTTAGGCAGTAAAGACATATTTTTTTGATGTACAAGGTCAAGTTTTGTGAATGTGTTTCGGTCACTTCTCACCGTCCCGGACCGACCCGTGTGTGTTACATCGCTCCTCCGACTCTCGGAGTCCATCGGAGTGTCGACTGGAGGGGAGGACAATCACGTGTCTTGGGGCCTTCAGGACCGAGGGTCCACCGGGTCCCTTCCTTACACCTGATGTAGTGTGAGTTGCCGAAAGGAGACGTCTTGTCCCCCAGAGGTGAATTTTGGTTGGGACGTCGGACGTTTCGAGTATTCTTTTTAAATAAAATTAGTTATCTAATAGGTCGACGAACTCAAAGAATCCTCTACAAACTAAAGGCCTGCACGTACCTCTCCTCCGGACCCGAACGTGGCACCGGAGACACCGTACACACAGACGAGTGGAACCAGGAACGGTCGAGGAGTGACGGGGACGGGAGATTGGGAACCGGAAGTAGAAAGCATTCCACCTACGTACGTACGTACGCACGAGTCAGCGAAGTGAGTACAGGCTGAGACACGTTGTGATACCTGAGATCGGGGAGTCCAAGGAGACAGGCACCCTGAGAGGCACGTTTTTATGACCTTACCCAACGGTATGGGAGGAGGTCCCCTAGAAGGGTCGGGTCCCTAGTTTGGGTTCAGAGAATACAGAGGACGTAGCCGTCCGCACTAGAAATGGTGATCACGGTGAACCCTTCGGGAACATTCCCCACTACCCGTAGATTAAAGTCCATAGATTAAAGACTCCTTAATGAACGAGAACTAGCCCGGTAACCCACCCAGGCCCTACCATCCCGTCTCCGACCTCTGAAGTAGGACCTGAGACCTCACAAGTGTTCATCTTCCTTTTATCCTGCCAACGACTCATAAATAAATAAATGAACGAATAAATCTTTACTTTACTTACGACGACCTTTTCTGGTACTGGGTGGTCCGGGACACCAATCACCGTACCGGTCCTTTCCGGTCTCGACCCGCGGATCAAGGGTCAGTTACTGAACGAAGGTCCTTCAATGTGTTGAACTTCTGTGTTCACCCGTCTCTCCGACCGTCATTTGTACCCACCCCCCACTACAATACAAAAGAGTACTTTCATTCTTACATTAACCTCAGTTGGGACCCCCCGAGACCCCAAAGAGTCCCACGTTGGGACTCCTTGGGTCTCAAAGAAATCAACGTTGGGACCACCACCCCACCCAGACCCTATAGAATCCACGACAAACCGTCGGAGACCCGTTCGACCGGAGGGAAGAAACCCAACCCCGGACCCCCGGTGACGTTCCGGGGGTCCTTCATTACTCACATTGTGTGGTTACTCATGTCGGTCCGCACCCGTCACCGGTGAAGGGCCCGTTCCGTCCATGAATAAATTCGAGGATTTGGAGAAGACACTTTTGATTGTATGAAACAAGTTACAGACTAACGGAGAGTCTAACAATTTAGAATCAAAGAAGGTCGGGGACGTCGGTGGTGGAGGGGGAAGTATGAGGGGGTGGGGTGAGGTACGGAGAGAATACTCGGTCAGTACTTCTCTCGACCCCTGGTGGTTCTCGGGACTAGGGAACGTCTGTCAAGACGATTCCTTAGGGCGTCAAGTCTTACGAAGGGACCCTAGACGACCCTTATGCGGGCAGATTTAAGAACTCGATCAAAGGGACCAAGGGTCACTTTCTGTCATTATCTTTTCTTTGTGACCAATTATTCCGAATCCTTTTGTTTCGAGAAGAGAACTTATGTATGCGTCCAGAAAGAATCCCCATTAATGGGTTTTTTTTACCCTTTCAAGTGAAATTTGTTTTTTTTCACGTAAGGACCTAGGTCGGGACTTTAAGTCTCCAGACCCGAGTCCTTAGACGGACAAATCGGAGGGGAGGGGGTTATACTAAAACTACTAGACGTCCAAACCTTAGGTGTGGAGGCGTCCTCCTAAAAACCGGAGACCCTCCTTCCCGTTTCCACGTTTTCTAAGTCCATCAGGTTTTAATTCGGTCGAAAGAGACCATCCCTCCACCTCCCGGACACCGGGTTACTAGAAACGACATCACAAAAGAAGTCGATGGGATTAGTTCATAGCCAGTATAAGGTCTAGATCCACCCGGGACCCTTCGGTCCCCTCACTAACGCTACCAGCTGTAGACGTGACTCAAAATGTGACAACATTTGTCTCGTGTCTGATGCGGAGTCAAGTCAAGTCAGCGAGTCAGTACAGGCTGAGACGTTGGGGTACTTAGTGTGTCGTGTGGTCCGGAGGGACGGGTAGTGGTTGAGGGCCTCAAGTGAGTTTGAGTACAGGTAGCTCAGTCACTACGGTAGGTCGGTAGAGTAGGAGACAGCAGGGGAAGAGGAGGACGGGGGTTAGGGAGGGTTGTAGTCCCAGAAAAAGTCACTCAGTTGAGAAGCGTACTCCACCGGTTTCATGACCTCAAAGTCGAAATCGTAGTAAGGAAGGTTTCTTTAGGGTCCCAACTAGAGGAAATCTTACCTGACCAACCTAGAGGAACACCAGGTTCCCTGAGAGTCCCCAGAAGAGGTTGTGGTGTCAAGTTTTTGTAGTTAAGAAGTCACGAGTCGAAAGAAGTGTCAGGTTGAGAGTGTAGGTATGTACTGGTGTCCTTTTTGGTATCGGAACCGATCTACCTGTAAACAACCGTTTCATTACAGAGACGAAAGATTATACGACAGATCCAACCAGTATTGAAAGGAAGGTTCCTCATTCTCAGAAAATTAAAGTACCGACGTTAGTGGTAGACGTCACTAAAACCTCGGGGTTTTCTATTTCAAACTGTGACAAAGGGGTAGATAAACGGTACTTCACTACCCTGGTCTACGGTACTAGAAGCAAAATTCTTCTACTCGAAATTTGGTTGAAAAAGTGAGAGGAGAAAGTGAAAGTAGTTCTCCGAAAAATCAAGGAGAAGTGAAAGACGGTATTCCCACCACAGTAGACGTATAGACTCCAATAACTATAAAGAGGGTCGTTAGAACTAAGGTTGAACACGAAGAAGGTCGGGACACAAAGAGTACTACATGAGACGTATATTCAATTTATTCGTCCCACTGTTATATACCGGAACTGCATGAGGAAAAGGATAAACCTTAGTCAGACAACAAGGTACAGGTCAAGATTGACAACGAAGGACTGGACGTATATCCAAAGAGTTCTCCGTCCAGTCCACCAGACCATAAGGGTAGAGAAAGTCTTAAAAGGTGTCAAACAATACTAGGTGTGGCAGTTTCCGAAACCGTATCGTCTTTATCTCTCAAAAAGACCTTGAGAGAGAGAAAAAGCTACTAGGTCGCCTACAACCGTTAAACTAGAGACCAAGGAGACGGAAAAGATTTTGGTCGAACTTGTAGATCGAATCACGAGTGTTATTGGGGTGTTTCAACCGAACTTATAGTAGAGGTAAAAAATTATCTTCTCCTTTGAATCCGAGTCTCTCCAATTAATTAAGTGGTTTTGATGTGTCACTTATTGATCAGTGACATCCTAAAGTTTTGGTCCGTAGGACGGACCGAGGGTCAGTACGGGGGTCTACGATACGATTCAGTGAAGTCAGTCCAGACTGAGAAACGTTGGGGTACTTGACATCGAACGGTACGAGAGGACAGGTACCCTAAGAGGTCCGTTATTATGATCTCTTCCGACGGTAAAGAAGGAGGTTCCCTAGAAGGACTGGACCTCTAACTTGACCGTAGACAATGTAGAGGACTAAACCGTCCGTCCCAAGAAAGATGATCGTGGTGGACACGGGTGTTCCTCGAGACTTAATTGACCTCCTCTGTCACCCCGGATGACCCGTATTTTTGTACACCACCGGTCAATTCCCCATGTCTCGGGCGTCGTTACGTCTCTCTATGGGTCCGTCTCCTTCTCGGTCTAGTTAACCTGAAGTAGTAATAACATCCATACGGGTGAGTAGGCAGTATCCCTGGTCGAGTTTGAAGTCTTGGTTGTAGTTGTACTTTGTACGAACGACGGACTCCAGTCTTTTTACATTACCCACCCGACACTGGTCAGGGTCGTGACGGAGAGAACGTCCATGTCTACGGTCACCACAGGACATAGGTCTCCATTCGGTTCCCACTCCGTCCGGAAATGACGTTCTTTACGTCCGTAAGGACTCTACGATGTGCACACGAAAATTATTTATTTAGTATATAAAGTAAGAGTTTCCTTATATACAAAGTTTCTTAGAATACAACTGATTGAGGAACATTTAATCATGGTAAAATAGTTACTGAAAGGACCACCGAGTCTATCATTTCTTAAACGGACGTTACGTCCTTTGGACCCAAACTAGGGACCCAGTCCTTCTAGGAGACCTCTTCCCTTACCATTGGGTCAGGTCGTAACAACGGAGCTCTTAAGGTACCTGTCTCCTTGGACCGTCTGATGTCAAAGTACCCCAACGTTTCTCAGTCTGTGGTGACTCGCTGATTGTGTGTTTGTGTGGTTAAATAGTTATTAAGGACCTTGAGTACACACACACACCCACACATCTCTCTGTCTTCTTCTCACTCACCCCTCTTCGTAGCAGAGACCAGAACAGAAAGACGAGAGTCAAGGATTAACGATGAAGGAGGGTGGTCCGACACGCCCCTCGGAGACCCCGACTCCGACCTTAGTCGTCCATGACGGGACTCTTGTAGTGACGTCTTGAAGAGGTCCTGTCCGGTTGCCCAGTCCTGGGACGTCTCTTCAAAGGTCTCAGGGAAAAGACGGGTCCCTTGGGTCTCAACCCAGAAAGAGTAAAAGAGACTACTAAGAAAAAGGGTTTATTGAGATAAAAACCGACCCGACCCAGACGCAACGACGTGTCCGAAAAGAGAGCGACACCGCTCAACCCCGGGGAGAGATCACGTCACACGCCCGAAGAATAAAACCACCGAAGAGAACAACACCAAGGGCCCAGGATGAACAACAACAACAAATCAGCGAGTCAACATAGACTGACAAACGTTGGGGTGTCTAACGTTGTGCGGTCCGAAGGGACAGGAAGTGGTAGAGGGTCTCGAACGAGTTTGAGTACAGACAACTCAGCCACTACGGTAGGTTGGTAGAGTGGGAGACAGTAGGGGAAGATGAGGGCGGAAGTTAGAAAGGGTCGTAGTCCCAGAAAAGTTCACTCAGTCAAGAAGTATAGTCCACCGGTTTCATAACCTCGAAGTTGAAGTCGTTGTCAGGAAGGTCACTTATAAGTCCTGACTAAAGGAAATCCTACCTGACCAACCTAGAGGAAAGTTAGATTCCCTGAGAGTTTTCAGAAGAGGTTGTGGTGTCAAGTCTTTCGTAGTTAAGAAGCTGTGAGTCGGAAGAAATATCAAGTCAACAGTATGTATGTACTGATGACCCTTTTGATATCGAAACTGATCTGTCTGGAAACAACTATTTCATTACAGAGACGAAAAATTATACGACAGATACAAACAGTGTCAAGAAGAAGGTTCCTCGTTCACGGAAAATTAAAGTACCGACTTCAGTGGTAGACGTCACTAAAACCTCGGGTCCTTTTATTTCAGACAGTGACAAAGGTAACAAAGGGGTAGATAAACGGTACTTCACTATCCTGACCTACGGTACTAGAATTAAAAAACTTACAACTCAAAATTCAGTCGAAAAGTGAGAGGAGAAAGTGGGAGTAGTTTTCCGAGAAGTGAAGACGGTATTCCCACTATAGTAGACGTATAGACTCCAAAGACTATAAAGAGGTACGTTAGAACTAATGTCGAACACGAAGTAGATCAGGTCGTAAAGCGTACGTGTATTCAATTTATTCCTTCCACCGTTATATATCCGAACTGTATGAGGAAAGGGTTAAAACTTGGTCAGACAACAAGGTACGGACCAAGATTGACAACGAAGAACCGGACGTATACCAAAGAGTCCTCCGTCCACTCCACCAGACCATAAGGGTAGAGAAATCCTTAAAGGGTCCGAGTTATCAACACCGCGTACCCAATCAACGAGACGTCGTACACCCTAGAAGGATCTAGTCCCTAGTTTAGACGTAGAGGACGAAACCGTCCTTTTAAGAAATGTGCTAACTCAGTGGTCCCTTCGGAAGAGACTTACTAAGAGTTCCTTATTTTAGGCCTATTTCGTTTCCCTGTTACAAATTAAACTAAGCACTTCACAAAGATCAAGGTCTATAAATGCTTCTTTTGGATGAACCTATACTTTAACTCCCTTTAAATTTTCAATAATAGTACCACGAACGTGATTATACCCTTATCCGGACTCGGAAACCCTCGGGACCTACCCGTGAGACCCCTGGACTCATGTCACGTCCGAATCTTCATCCTGTCTTTTCATCCCCCACCTCCACCCCGCAGAAGGGACGATTTCAGGTAAAGAGATGACTTTTACCGTACTAACAGGTCTTGTGATACTTTGACATCAGGTTAAAGATCTGTGACACCATGTAACATGTTTCCTGTCTCGTACTCTCCAGTCTTCCCACAACACCCCTACCTTCAGTAGAGGCCTACACGACTCACCACTCCGCCACGTCCGGATCCCGCCCTCGACTGTGTGCAACCGCTGTGACCCGACACTGTGGCCCTTACGGCCCGTCTAGGGCGTCACTGGTCACCTGGACGACCGTAAAAGACCTTAGTTCTTCAGACGTGTTTCAGATTTTCCCCGTCCTCCCCGGAACAGTCCGTCTCACTGTCCACGGTCGGACCGAACTAAAACAGATGTACCCTCAGGACCGGGTAGTGTACAGATGTTTCACGAAGTCCCAAGAGTCGCCTTCTGACGACTCGTTTGTATTTTATAGACTCGTTGCAGAAGACGTTAAGTATTAACAAATTTCCGTTTCTGTTTCGTTTCGTTTTTGGTGTCCCGGGGTCCGGCTACCAGACAGACAAAACCATAAATAAAGATAGTACGGGAGACCTTTACTCTTGTTCTCTTCCCTGTTCGGGAGCGGTCAGGAAGAGGTATCGGGACGTGGGGCACCCTGGTCTACTCCAATAGTCTGATCCAGAGAGTTCCATGGACGGGAGTCGGGGTGGGGTCGGTTGGAGGTGAAGGGTGGGTTCGGTTGTTCGAAGGACGTGTCAGTATCGGAGTTCCGACAGTCCCCACACTAGTCACAGTTTCGGACACACTCCGGACGTCCTTGTGTCGGAGTCGACAGGAATACGTCCGACATAAAATTAAAATTGTCGGGGTAAAATGTCTAACGTTTTGATTCCGAATATCTCCACAGCTACCATGTCGAGGTACTAGAGTCAGTTTAAGGGGACTTAACTTTCCCGGATTCGAATAGTAGGGGAACAAATGGGGAGGGACGGGAGCAAGAACATAGGAAGTCGACCCGAGAGTGAAGACAGGGACACGACAGGGGAGCTCCGGTACAGGAGTCTGCGGATACGGGTCCGAAACTTCTGGTAGGAACTGGGGTGTGGTCACAGGGATAAGACCCGGACACCAGAGTTCCTCCTTAGGAGTGGAACCATGTGAGGGTCCAGGAGATCCCTTGGTAGGGGCCACGTGGGGGAGGGGAGGGTACGGGGTGTCGGAGACCCCTTAGAGACCTTTCCGGAGGGCTGTACGGTCTCGGAGTACTGTTGGCACGAAGACCTTGACCCACCAGACGTAACAACCTCCGGAAATTCGACGTGAGTCACTCGGACACAGTCCCTGTCATTTTCCCTGTAATACCGTACGTCCCGTCTCCGCTCCTTGAGAAGGTCGACCTTTTAAGACCCTAGAAGTCTAGTGGGTTGGACCGAGTACCAGACAGTGGATTGAGTCCGGGACCGGAGAGTGCCCCCACTAGGGTCCTCGGAACCGACGACGTCCTACTCCCATTTCCAAACGAGTTGTTTGTGTGGTACTCAAGGGTACAAGTCGTATGTCGCGTCGAAATCGAACGTACACTCGAGACCTTCCAAGACGACCGATCTACAATTCACTTCGTAGACTACAGTAGATTACGGGGACACGGATAATTTATCACCCACAGAATACTGGGAAGTGACTTACGTTCTTACTTGTCTACTTACTCAGTCTCTTACTAAAGGTACTGCACAAAATTTGGTTGTCAACCCCGGTGATATAAAGAGACCCGACATTATTGCTTCATGATCTCTAACCCTTGAATTGATTATCAAATAAAGGAATATCAGGACCTCCGACTTTCAGATTTTAGTTCCGTAGACGTCCCAGTCAAGGGGGACTCCGGAGAGAGGAACCGTATAGTTACCGGTAGAAGAGGGTCAAAGGAGTATACCAGAAAGGTGACACGTACAGATACAGGGTTATAGAAGAAGAGTATTCTTCTTTAAGTCAAGTCAAGTCAAGTCAAGTCAGCGAGTCAGCACAGGCTGAGACACTGGGGTACTTAACGTCGTGCGGTCCGGAGGGACAGGTAGTGGTTAAGGGTCTCAAGTGAGTCTGAGTGCAGGTAGCTCAGTTACTACGGTAGGTCGGTAGAGTAGAAGACAGTAGGGGAAGAGGACGGGGGTTAGGGAGGGTCGTCTAATCAGGGGAGATTACTGGAGTAAAGGGGAACCACCACCAATCAGTGATTCAGCACAGTTTGAGAACACTGGGGTATCTGATATCGGACGTTCCGAGGAGTCAGGTATCCTAAGATATCAGTTCTTATGACCTCACCCAACGGTAACGGAAGAGGTCCCCTAGAAGGGCTAGGTCCTTAGCTTGGACCCAGAGGACGTAACGTCCGTCTAAGAAATGACTAACTCGATGCTCCTTTCGGGGGTAAAATGGAATTAGTGGGGAAACGTCCGGGGTAGAGGTGTATGTCAGTACAACTCTATTCTCCTCAATCCTGAAATTGTGTAGTCAAAACGTCCCTGTGTTAAGACGGGTAATGTCGGAGACTAAGTAGTCAGTGTTCATCCTACACCGACTTCTACGGACACTAGACGTCCTTCTCTACGGAGTACCCCGAGGAACACCCTCTCGAGGACGAACGACAGGGAGTACACCGGAAAAGGGGACACGGGACTCGAGAGGAAGTGCACGAATACAGGTACAGTGATCACCGAGACCGTCACGGACCCTAAGACACGTTGGACGTCTCTAGGGTAAAGGGAAAGTAGAAGTCAGAACCGTCAAAGTAAGGAGACAACATTGAGGGGAGACTTCATGGTCCGGACCCTGACGTCTGGTCGAAGGTTTACAATCGAATTTAGACACACGGACTACGTCTCACTCTTGTTTGACTTTGTGACCTTAGACCTCGTCTCTTTCCAAATATCGTTCTGGTATGTTCTTCTGCCTACCGAGTGTGAGATTTTTTAGGGTTTGCAGGGTTCTGAAAACCGACTCGTAAAAATTTTCGGTTCACTCTCTCTCAACAACTTTCTATGTACTAGTCGATCACGTGTTAAGAGACTGACCACTACCACTCCATGTCCCACCACAGTGTCCCAAATTGTAATAGTTCAGAATCCGAGGTTCTCCGAACCCCGATACTCGAGTACCAGTAGTTCATTAAATGTAGTAGGTAAACCACCACCACCTACCCCTCTCCCAAGTGTAGTCACTTTGTTGAGTTCTGTACACGTAGTCTATGACAATAGATCCATGAAATCTCTCCTCAAAGTTGACTCCTATACCCCTTCCCGGACAGGGTCCTTCCGTTGTGTCGCAGACGAATCAATGTGGTTGTTCGGAACGGACCGGAAAGGACCGGTGTTTGTCCCGTCCTCGTGTAGTTGGACTGGACTCCTGCACTAGACAGAGTCCGGGACGTCCACCCAGACTGTGCCCTATACCCTTATACAGACATCCAGATATCCTTATCCCAGAGGCACAGATGTTGGGCCCGGGGACGGGATGTCGTGGAAATAAGGAGACAAGAAACCACCCCTTTATAACGACAGGTACACCGGATAACCTGGGACCCGTCCAACGACTCGTGACACGTGGACCGGTCCTCCAGGTTTGCGTCAGACCGAGTACCAACCAGTCGGTACCAGCCCCTCGACTGGAGTCGTCCGGACCTTGCCCCGACCCGTGTTCTAGTCAAGAGTCGACAGGACCCGAGACAGCCCCACCAGTGGTCTCGGACGACCCTAGACTCTCGTGTCCACCCGTTGGGTCTCTGTCTGGTGCTCGACGGAAGGATGTCCAAGACAACCCCCTTGGGACCCAGAAAACCTCCGTGGACTTCTTCCGTGAATCGTGCACGTCCTCAGTACTGAATGGAAGTGTACCTACAACACTTGACACGTGACGAGGAGGGCACCATAAAAAAAAATTAAATGAACAAGTAAAATAAAAACCGACACGACCCAAAAGTAGCGACAGGGGGCCGGAAGAGACCGACGTCGTTCACCTCCGATGAGACCAACGGCACGTACCCGAAGAGCGCCGTCGCCGAAGAGTAACGTCTCGTGTCGGAGATCCCGTGCACCCGAAACCATCAACACCGCGCACCCGAATCAACGGGACACCGTCCACCCTAGAAGGACCTGGTCCCTAACAGTGGACGCACCGTTCCGTTTAAGAATTGGTGACCTGACGGTCCCTTGGGGTAAGGTGTCATAAAAACTTAATCCACAGCTTGTACTTTTTCTTTTTTTAACTTTTTAGTATCTAACCTAATAATGACTAAAGTCGTTAGATCATCCGGAACGGTCAATCTATGTATATGTCCTATTTCCTTCTCCTACACTTATGTAAACAAATTTTAATTTGACGATAGTAACAAAATTTTGTGACGAATATTGAAGTAACAGATTAAAACATTGTATATTACTCATTTTACCTAATAACATAAAAAGAAAAATACAGGTGCCCTCTTTTCAATCTATAACAATATGAGATTTAAAATTAATTTATAGGTACAATAGAATTCATTAACACTATACATACAAAATCGTTAACTGACTTAATACAGAAAAAAGTGTTGTACACAAGACTTGTTTTTAATAATAATTACGAATTTACATATCTACATCGGTAGGTAAATAAAGACTCAGTATCTAAATCTTCATTATAATAATGTGTTTACGAAATAGGTCCTTTAAAGTAAAGAGAAATTTACTTAGATCTTAAAGTGATTTTTTTTTTTTTTTTTTGAAAATTCTTCACCATTTTATTCTCCTACTTTCCCTTTGACTCCCTCGATCGAATTGTGAAGGTATTTAAGGTCAAACCTGTTCAAGGGGTCCGGTCCACTCGTACAAAGAAACATCGGTCTTCAAGTATCCTTTAAACCCCCGAGAGCCCAATGAGAACCCGAAGGGTCCACCGTTACGTCTCTGTACCATGTCTTGGGCGGACGGTTACGTCCTCTGTACTCTGAGCCTAAGTTAGGAACATAGTCTTTCTAGGGGACCTCTTCCTTCACCGTTGGATGAGGTCATAAGAACGGACCTTTTAGGGTACTGTCTCCTCGGACCACTTGATGTCAGATGTCCTGACGTTCTCAACCTGTGCTACTGAATCGTACGTACCCAATAAGGTCCTGTGTCTCCCCGGTAGGTGACACTGTCGAAAGGTGATCCTATAAACGTCAGTCCCTTCGTGTCGAGACGACGGCAGACATTTCTTCGGTAAAAGAAGGATATCGAAGTCACCGTAAAAAAATTTTTGTCTGTAAAATAAACCCTTAACGAAATCTAAATGTCTTTTCAACGTTCCTGACATGTCTCAAGGTAAAAAGGTCGGGAATTGTCGAATGCAGTCGTACGGTGTACCAGTGTCGATTTCTTGACCATAACCCCCGTAATAAGAATTGAGCTAGTCGTCGAATAGGTCTCCGGTGTGGAGACTTACAAGACATGACAGGAAAGAGACACGGTCCTAGGATAGGTCTTGTGGGACACTGTAAATTAGTAACACAAGGGAGTCCGAAGGAACGACACTGTCAAAGAGTTTGAAGGACAAGAACAACTGGATCTCTCAAAACTCCGCCAGTCCACAAAACAGGTAGCCAGCTCTACACAGACTAACGAGTGAGTGTCAATCCGTCCCTAAGGACCAATAACCCTCTTTCTGGAACCCCACGGTAAGAGTGGGGTAGTCCAGTTCCCGTGTGTGAGAGTTGTACTGAGTAGTGACCACTGGAACTAGTGGACCGACTTCAGTGTAGACAGTTCAAAGAGGTGACATCTCAATGAGGAAGTGTGAACTGAGAAACCTTCCTTCACGATTCGTGCTGGGTGTGAGATCCCCACCACAGATAACGTACACAACCTTGATAGATGTTTGTAATAAACCTTAAGAAGATATTCCCTCAAAACGGATAAGAGGGGTAAATAAGTAAGTTAGTCATTACCTGAGTACCCGTAAATTAAAATGTAAAATTTAATGTTACGTTTCGATACCACAAATAAATAAAAAAACGACTTTAACGAGTCCAAACCAGTGACCCTTGGTAAAGCTCAATCAGGGAGACGACAAGGAAACTACCCACCGGAATTAGGAAAACAAAAGACCCGAGTGGAAAACAAGAGACAAGACGTCGAGTGGAGTATCCGAAGGACGGGGTCAGAATCTTGGTCGGTACATAGGGATATAGACGATCCCTACGTCTCGACGCTCTACCTCAGGGACTTGTGTTCCTTGATCGCCAGTCAGGTCAATTTTCCGTCCTCCCTCCCGGTTCCCAGTGTCCCCGAGACGAAGTCACGCCCCCTTACTGAAGGACCAATTCCCAGGGGTCGGCTGACCTACACATTCCACTTCTGACCCCCTCCGCCTCCACGACCACCAGTTTCTATTGTCACTCCTCCCCTCCTGTTCAGATGAGCGAGGAGGAACTCCCCTGACAATAGAGGAGAAACGAGGTCTGTAGAACTCTTCTCGTACGTCTACTTAGACACATAAGACTAAGACAATTCTCACTCGAACCGACATCTCTGTCTTCTGGGGTGCTAACCCCGTAACTGATCGTGGTCTAAAAGTATAGTGTGTGTAGGACTAATGTAGACGAATTCTGTCGGATAGAAAGGAGAGACGACAGTAGGACAAACAGGACTACGAGAAACGACACCCAAAGGACCCGACGATAAGACTCACGGTGAGGTCCCTTGGTTTTCCTTCCTCTCGTGTCCTGAAGACGAAAAGGGTCACTCCGGACGAACAGTGATCCCCTCCCTTTCGTGGGGATCATGGGAGTCCTGCCTTGGGTCGTCCCAAGTTAGTCGTCCGACGAGGACCCCGTGTTTCTCCTACCCGTCAGGAGGACGAGAGGTATACCTCTCTCTCGGGTCTCTAGTCAGTCAAGAAGGACCCCACCAAGGTCACGACCCCTGTCGAGAACCCGTTTCTCGTAGGGTTCCCTCCCATCGACCGAGACGGTGTCACTGAGTCTAGGGAGGGGTCACGTGTAAGTAACTGGACCGGTGACCCTTCGTTGTGAGTCGGTGGTCGGAGGAGACCCCTATAGACTTCGACGTTTCCGACCGGAACAGACTCCAACGGGGACGAAACCCTCACCGAGTGTTGGTTCTGACTGGGAACACCAGGGCCCTTTAAGGGTCGTGAGGGACCCCATCCAGTGCCGTGGTGAGAAGGTACAGTGGGCGGGAGGACAGTGAAGGGTCCCGCACTAGGGGTCAGCACTAGGGACTAGGACTGGTAGATCCTAGGGCGAAGGGACCCTGGCCCACCCCGGTCGTCGTGTCTCTCAACACAAGTCTGTCACCCAAGGACCTCGGGGGAACGTCTTCGACCACACGGACACGTAAAAGTCCCTCTCTCACGGTGCCAAGGTATATGAACGTTTTCCAAGACCCCACATCCTTTCCGTTCCGTAACTTAACACCCATTCCTGACACACAACTCCCCCTCTTCCTTTCCGTCCTCTCCCACTACCAGGGTCCCCCCAGATCTCCCTGTGCCATGGAATTCCGTGCAGGAGGATGAGGACGGGGTGGGAAAGGAGTGTCGTGACCTCGGTCCATTGACATAGAACATATTGCAAAGGGTGACGGGGAAAGTCCCTGAGAAACCTGTTATAGTTGAAAATCCTGTTTCCTTAATTTTTTTTTTTTTAGGTTCAGTAACGAGTACATAATGCAAACTAGATTCCTGTTCTTACATAGTCTGAAAACGGTACCGGTTCTGGTAGAAATACCGTTACTGTTCAAAGAATTTTTCAAGAAAATCTTAAGGGTCGGATCTCCTTGGTCTGACTTCGACGTCACCCCCCAACTCCCCTGTCTCCATAGTCACGAAGGACCGGTCTGGGGTGGGTACCTCACGACCCTTCCCTTGACGGCGAGAACCGTATCCGGACGAAAAGGGAGGAGGTTTGACCAAACTCTGAAAACAAAAGTCTAAACTTTATAAAAACCTACCCATTCCTACCTTTTTTTGCACGTGAGGGAAAATCTATTAACGACGTACGGAACAAAAACAAATTTAAGAACCCTTAAGTTTTCCAGTCAGACACTTCAAGTCTCAGGGATCTGAGTCCTGTCGGAGTGCCCCGTACCCGGTGGGGAATCCTCGGAGACCCGGTCCACACCTCAGACATGAAGTCACTTAGTTCCTCGGTCGACGTACCCAATCGTCTCTTATGTTCCCCTGTGGTCCGGGTCCTACGGAAGGTGGAAGGCTTCTGAGACATCCACACTCCTGTCTGTGACGTACTTACCCACAGATTCAGTGGTACCAGGGTCTTTGTTCCCACTTAGGACCGAAGAATCTACACCTAAGAAAAAAAGGGGGGATTCGGAAATAAATAAACAAATAAAAACCGACACGATCCAGAAGTAACGACGCGTGTCCGAAAGAGATCAACACCGGTTGCTCCCGAACACAGAAGTGACACCACGTGTCCGAATCCACGAGGAACCGTACACCCTAGAAGGGCTTGATCCCTAACTTGGGTGTAGTGGACGCAACCCTCTGTCTAAGAATTGGTGATCTGGTGGTTCCCTCGGGATCGACACCTTAGAACCCGTTTGAATGGTCGGGTCGAGGACGTTCACCTACGACCGATAACGTTATCGAGTACTATGGAGTTGCGGAGCATAACGTTGTGGTTTGAGTGCATCAGCAAGTCGATCATACCGGAACCACAACACGATCTAAAACACTACGTTTCTACGTCCTATTTGAACAACCGAGAATAGTGGTGGTAGTGGGAGACGGGGGGTGGGGTCCTTCAGATCACCCTCTCTGTAAATTCGTTTCTGTGTCGAGTCATGTAAACTCGATTTACCTACTCGTCTCATAAACCTTTTTATTTTAACCCCATCGAACAGTCGAACTAGCAGGACCTAGGAATAGTATGAGACATCAACTGGGCTCTCACTGGAACCCGTTCAATGGATACTAAAATCGGATAGTCATTTTCCTCTATCTATCATTATAATGGACGGAGTAAGGGTATATCCCCAGTCGACCCACACTGGAGGGGTGGAGGGGACTCCGAGAAAGGGAGGTATGGAGGACAAAGTAGGACAATGGAGAACCCGACTCCACAGGATCTCCCGTCTTTTTTACGGACGAGACAAAGGGTCCGGACCCCGAGTCCCAAGTCCTTCGAAATCGGAGTCCCTTACTTACGGGACGAGTTTTAGTCTCGTCACGTCAAGTCAAGTCAAATCAGCGAGTCAGTACAGGCTGAGAAACGCTGGGGTACCTGACGTCGTGCGGTCCGAAGAGACAGGTAGTGGTTGATGGTCTGGAATGAATTTGAGTACAGGTAACTCAGTCACTATGGTAGGTTGGTAGCGTAGGAGACAGCAGGGTAAAAGGAGGGCGGAAGTTAGGAAGGTTCGTAGTCCCAGAAAAGGTTACTCAGTCAAGAAACGTAGTCTACCGGTTTCATAATCTCGAAGTCGAAGTCATAGTCAGCAAGGTTACTTATAAGTCCTGACTAACGAAAATCCTACCTGACCAACCTATAGGAACGACAAGTTCCCTGAGAGTTCTCAGGGTGTGGTGTCAAATTTTCGTAGTTAAGAAACCGTGAGTCGAAAGAAGTATCAGGTTGAGAGTGTAGGTATATACTGATAATCTTTTTGGTATCGAAATTGATCTGCCTCGAAACGACCGTTTCATTACAGAGACGAAAAATTATACGACAGATCGAACCAGTATTCAAAAGAAAGTTCCTCGTTTACAGAAAAATAAAGTACCGACGTGACAAAGAGGTAGATAAACGGTGCTTCACTGCCCTGACCTACGGTACTAGAATCAAAAGACTTACAACTCGAAACTCGGTTGAAAAAGTGAGAGGAGAAAGTGAAAATAATTCTCCGAGAAATCAAGAAAAAACGAAAGACGGTCTTCCCACCACAATAGACGTATAGACTCCAATAACTATAAAGGGGGTCGTTGGAACTAAGGTCGAACATGGAGTAGATCGGGTCGTTAAGAGTACTACATGAGACGTATATTCAATTTATTCGTCCCACTGTTATATGTCGGAACTGCATGAGGAAAAGGATAAACCTTGGTCAGACAACAAGGTACAGGTCAAGATTGACAACGAAGAGCTGGACGTATGTCTAAAGATTCCTCCGACCAGTCCACCAGACCATAAGGGTTGAGAAAGTCTTAAAAGGTGTCAAACAACACTAGGTGTGTCAGTTTCCGAAACCGTATCAGTTATTTCGTCTTCATCTACAAAAAGACCTTGAGAGAACGAAAAAGCTACTAGGTCGCCTACAACCGTTAAACTAGAGACCAAGGAGACGGAAAAGATTTTGGTCGAACTTATAGACCTTAAAGTATCAAGTGCATAACGACTTCAGACGGAACCTCTTAAAACTCGTAATGAAACGATCGCACACTCTACTCACGTTAACACGCCATCAAACTCGTTAGAAACCGTAACGGAAAGAAACCCTAACCTTACTTTCGACTAGAAAATGTCAGGATACGGGTAACGACTCGAAAGGTTTAAACGACCGTATAACTCACGTCGTGAAAGTGTCGTAGTAGAAAGTCCTAAACTTTATCGAGTTGACCTTAAGGTAGTGGAGGTGATCAAAACAAGCATCACTACCAAGGATTCCGGGTGAACTCAAAAGTAAGGTCCTACAGACCGAGATCCACTCACTAGTGTGGTGGCACTAATAGACCCAGCACTTCTAGAAAAAACAAGTCAAGAAGACACATAAAAACGGAGGAGAAGAATTATAGAAGACGAAGACAATCCAGGTATAGTAAAGACAGGAAATAACGCGGGTAGAAACGTACTTTACAAGGGAAGTCAAGTCAAGTCAAGTCAGGTCAGCGAGTCAGCACAGACTGAGAAACGTTGGGGTACTTAGCGTCGTGCGGTCCGGAGGGACAGGTAGTGGTAGAGGGCCTCAAGTGGGTCTGGGTGCAGGTAACTCAGGTACTACGGTAGGTCGGTAGAGTAAGAGCCAGCAGGGGAAGAGGAGGACTGGGGTTAGAGAGGGTCGTAGTCTCAGAAAAGGTCACTCAGTTGAGAAACGTAGTCCACCGGTTTCATGACCTCGAAGTCGAAATCGTAGTAAGGAAGGTTTCTTTAGGGCCCCAACTAGAGGAATTCTTACCTGACCAACCTAGAGGAACGTCAGGTTCCCTGAGAGTTCTCAGAAGAGGTTGTGGTGTCAAGTTTGCGTAGTTAAGAAACCGCGAGTCGGAAGAAGTGTCAGGTTGAGAGTGTAGGTATGTACTGGTGTCCTTTTTGGTATCGGAACTGATCTGGCTGGAGTCAGCCGTTTCATTACAGAGACGAAAACTTATATGATAGATCCAACCAGTATTGAAAAGAAGGTTCCTCATTCTCAGAAAATTAAAGTACCGACCTCAGTGGTAGACGTCACTAAAACCTCGGGGGGTTTTATTTCAGACTGTGACAAAGATGACAAAGGGGTAGATCAAGGGTACCTCACTACCCTGGTCTACGGTACTAGAAGCAAAAGACTTACAACTCGAAATTCGGTTGAAAAAGTGAGAGGAGAATGTGAAAGTAGTTCTCCGAAAAATCAAGGAGAAGTGAAAGACGGTATTCCCACCACAGTAGACGTATAGACTCCAATAACTATAAAGAGGGCCGTTAGAAATAAGGTCGAACACGAAGAAGGTCAGGTCGTAAAGAGTACTACATGAGACGTGTATTCAATTTATTCGTCCCACTGTTATATGTCGGAACTGCATGAGGAAAAGGATAAACCTTGGTCAGACAACAAGGTACAGGTCAAGATTGACAACGAAGGACTGGACGTGTGTCTACAGAGTTTTCCGTCCAGTTCACCAGACCATAAGGGTAGAGAAAGTCTTAAAAGGTGTCAAGTAACACTGGGTGCGTCAGTTTCCGAAACCGTATCAGTTATTTCGTCTTTATCTACAAAAGACCTTGAGAGAAAGAAAAAGCTACTAGGTCGCCTACAACCGTTAAACTAGAGACCAAGGAGACGGAAAAGATTTTGGTCGAACTTGTAGTCCCTCAAGTGCCAAGTGCATAACGACTTCAGACCGAACCTCTTAAAACTCGTAATGAAACGATCGCACACTCTACTCACGTTAACACGCCATCAAACTCGTTAGAAACCGTAACGGAAAGAAACCCTGACCTTACTTTTGACTGGAAAAGGTCAGGACACCGGTGACGACTCAAAAGGTTTAAACGACCGTATAACGCACGTCGTGAAAGTGTCGTAGTAGAAAATCCTAAACTTTATCGAGTTGACCTTAAGGTAGTGGAGGTGATCGAAACAAGCATCACTACGAAAGATTCCGGGTGAACTGAAGTGTAAGGTTCTACAGACCGAGATCTACTCACTAGTGTAGTAGTACTAATGACCCAGTACTTCTAGAAAAAACATGTCAAGAAGGTACATAAGAACGGTGGAGAAGAATTATGGAAGACGAAGACAATCCAGGTCTGGTAAAGACAGGAAATAGCTCGGGTAGAGACGTACTTCACAAGGGAACCATAGAGATTAAAAGAACTTCTCTAGAGATCAAAAAGGGTAAGATAACAAAAAGAGACAAAGAAACGTAACTAGTGAGTCCTTCCGTAAGAATAGAGAGATCCCTAACCAGTTTAGGAAGACTTCTCTACCACTTACTACCCTCATCTTAAACTCGTCTGGACCGTAACCAGGAGTCCCCACTTTGTTTTCCTGACGAAACAGAGGAGGGACCTGTCTCAATGAAACCTAGGTCCCGGTGTCTTGACACCTACTGACCGATGAAATAAAAAAAACCGACACGACCCAGAAGATCAACACCACTCACCTCCGATAAGAGGTCAACGTGGCACGCCCGCAGAGTGACCCCACTGAAGAGAAAGAGGTCAACGTGACACGCCCTCAGAGTGACCCCACCGAAGAGAAAGAGGTCAACGTGGCACGCCCGCAGAGTGACCCCACTGAAGAGAAAGAGGTCAACGTGACACGCCCGAAGAGAAAGAGGTCAACGTGACACGCCCTCAGAGTGACCCCACCGAAGAGAACGACACCTCGTGCCCAAGGTTCACGTGCCCGAAGTCCTCGAGAGCCGGAGATCTGACGTCCGAGTCACGAACGCCACATGTTCGAATCAACTCGGCACCTTATACCCTAGAAAAACCTGGTTTCCAGTTCGGACACCAACCGTCTGTATAAGAAAAAAAAAGAAAAGATGTTTACGAACCCCATCCTTTTGTGCCGAAGGGTCGAGTACCGTGGGGGTCGCTGTTACTGGGAGTTCCCGACTAAAACCGGAGGTCAGGACCGACTCCTCTTTTCTCTGGAGGATGTCGAGATACGAAGGGACCACCGAGTCTGTTATTTCTTAGACGGACGTTGTGTCCTCTGGACCCAAACTTGGGACCCACCCCTTCCAGAGAACGTCTTCCTTTACCGATGGGTGAGGTCATAAGAACAGACCTCTTAAGATACTCGTCTCCTCAGACCGTCCGATGTCAGGTGCCCCAGCGTTTCTCAGTGTTGGCTTGGTGATTCAAAGTGAAAATGTCGAGTTACCCTCTCTCCGGGACCGTCCGCCAAAGAATTAGTGACCCGGTGGTCCCTTCAGGGTCGACCGATGAAACTTTCTTCAGGTAAGTACTTACTAAAAGAACAACTCAGAGAGGTGACCAGGACTGTTCGACACGAAAAGACGAGACACGTACCCGTCCTACCCGTCTCGACCTGGGTTTTCCGGCCTCATCTAATTCCACGAAGTAAAGATTTAGTCCCCGTCAAGGACCATTAACGTGAGACTCTATGCGGGTGAAAAAGTCCACCCTCAGGTTCTTGTAAACCAGTCTCACTGTCTATGTTAGAATTCATCGAAGACGTCCTACATCTCACTTCATGGAAGGACCTTTCAGAAGAAACACAGTCCCCGAAACACACACGTGTTCTATTTCACGACTACTTTGACAAGAAAACATGTCCTCCTTATCGTGAAGATTACGAAATGTACGCGTATACAGAATGTTCCCCTTAAGTTCTCGTACGTCAGGTGAGAGGTGTAAAATGGTTATCCCTTCAGTTCCGACTCCCTGTGTACTCCCCAGAAGAGACAGAACCCCCACAACCATAGATAGACACAAAGGAGGAGACCTAGGAGACAGACACCGGAAGAACAGGTTAGGACCGGACGAGTAAAGAGGGGAAAGTAAAATTCTTGGACGACGACGACGATTCAACGAGTCAGCGCAGGCTGAGATACGTTGGGGTATCTGCCGTCGGGTGGTCCGAGGAGACAGGGACCCTAAGAGGTCCGTTCTTATGGCCTCACCCAACGGTAAAGGAAGAGGTTACATACATACGTACGATTCAACGAAGTCAACACAGGCTGAGACACGCTGGGATACCTGTCGTTGGGTGGTCCGAGGAGACAGGTGCCATAAGAGGTCCGTTCTTATGACCTCACCCAACAGTAAAGGAATAGGAGTAAAATTCTTCTCCACTAAAGACTTTAGAAAGGGGTGAGGAAGGGAGGTGACCAGCCTGAAAGGTCCCGAGGGTTTCGTAGAACACAAAGGAGACAGTGACGGAACAACGAAATACAGACGTAATGAGGGCCATCGAATGAAGACACTCAATGTCCGTCCGTCGCTCTAAAACGAAAGAATGTGTGTTATGAATGTCACGGCTTACTTACTTAATTGCTTTTTTACTTGGTCAACACGTCCTTAGTCCTTTAACGAACGGGTAGGCCTTGTGTGGTCGGGGGACTTGTGAAACTTAGACCCGACGAGTTGCCCAGATTATTAAGGGCCAAGGTGGACCGGTTGAATCCCTCCAGGGTCTCCGCGTGCCCCGGGCCCCGCGCGGACCTTGCGCGGCGTAACAATCCCGCTACTCCGGTCCACTGGCCGGCCGGTCCCGCGCCGCCGCCGCTAACGGGCACGGCGGAGCTCCCCCGGGACGCCGCCCGCGCCGGCGCTCGGTCCTCCTGCCCGGGCGGGCGCGCGACGAACGCGACAAGCCTCGGGACGGACGACGCCGGTAGCGGGGCGCCCTGGCTGGCGCGGCGGCGAGCGGGTCCATGACCTCGCCCCTCGCGTGGCGGTTGGAGAAACAAAGCTCGACCGCGGTCGCAGCGAGGTCCCCGAGCCCCGCGCGCCCGTTTGCCTCAAGGCGCGGGCGCCCCTGGACTCGACCCCGCTCGCCCCTGGCTCTCGAGCCGGGCCTAGGCCCCATGGTCCCTCGTCCTGAATCCCTGCGTCCGCCCACTTGCGCCGCTCCCGTGCCCGCCCGAGCCGGTCCCAGGGCCTGCGCCAAACCCCTGACCCCGCGCCCCTGTCGCGACCCCGCCCGCCTACGTCGGTCCCTCGTCTGGTCGAGCTAGCCCCCGGGCGCCCGGTCTCGCCGTGACAACGCCGCCGCGGGCCCACTTGAAGCGAGAGATCCTGCTCAGGACTCTGAGGCGTCGCCTCTCGACTCGAACCTCGACGTTACCCTTCCGAGTCCTGGGAAGAGGGCGAGAACCGTTCGTCCGAAAGGCCACGCAAAGAGAAAGGGAAAGGGATACAACCCGCCCTTCGTCCCCCAGGGAACCACGAAGGAAGGATTGAAGACTTCCTCGCCCTTGGTCCGGCCCCCGCACGCACCGGCTCCGGTGGACACCGTGCACGGACGACCGTGCGGCCGCGACATCGACTGTCCGTCCTTCTCCCTCCCAGACCCTGAGCCACCCGCGGCAGCCCCAGACTATTTACTCGGCCCCAGCAAACGAACTTCACTAAACTTTTAGACACCCCGCCCTTACCCGAGTTCTCGAGGCGAGGTCAAGGACTCTGTCGCGACCAATTTTTTATTTTCGAGTACCCTACACCCCGGACGCCTCTGGTGATAACTTCCTCCAGTGACGGGTGAATCTTCGTGGGGGTCTGGGGATCACATAGGGACAGGAAGTGTGTGAAACTAGACGACTGTCAGGGGGGTGGGGGGGTATCAGAGAAAGACATTGAACTCGGGTACTAGTACCTCCTGAGATTTATATGACTTTCAAACTAATTTTTAATAACGTAGGTATAGTGAATCGGGAAGTCTTGATTGGTAGAACCGTAAAACCATATACACCAGTAAAAAGACTTTACGAAATCAAGTAACGGAAATCTTTCTCTATAAATACAGGAACACTAAGAGGGGGAGAAATCCCGGACCCTTCAATATAAACGTTTAGTTAGTTGTTCATAATTCTTTCCGTAAAGACACGTCTCCGGACCTCCCCGCTCCCTCAGCGACGTCGACCTCCTACCACCTCCGAACCGGTCAGACGTCCCTTACTCCCCTTGAGACACGTATCCCTCGACTGACACCCTTGACCGTTTTCCGGTCTGAGGACTGGAGTTTCTGTTTCATTATCATTAGAATCATTAAAATGTTTGATTACCACTGGGGTCTCCGTTTCATTGTTGTACCAGTATCATTTAGGATGGACAAACGAACACGATTTACGAAACGTATATACGTAACGTAAGCGAGTTTATTGGAAACCTTCCTCGACCCTATTAACGAGGTAGAATGTCTACACGTTTGACTCTCCGTTTCTTTCCGATTTATAGAACGGGTTCAACAACGAGTTAGTTGTACCCCCACTTCGGGTCCCAAACAGGTCCTGTCACTTTAAGGTCCCGGGACTTCAACGACGACGAACAGACAGTTCACCTACGTACAGGACTGTCGTTCAAAGAGTCGGCTCCACAGTGTCAATAGTCGTCGTCGTCTACTTAGTAAAGAAATGTTTGGTGCCTCTTCTATCTTTTTCCTCATCGGAGGCCCTCGTGAGACCTACGTTTAACTGAACCGAAAAATATTTCTACATCGAAACCGTGAAGAACCAAAATTTACCTCGATAGACGTTTCCACTGGGACCCTCGATTTACAGTGGCCCCGCTCCAGACAAGGACCCGACGTCCTCCATAATGACTACCCTACCGGACCCTTCTTCCGTGTTTCGTTCTTGTCTCTCCCCTTTCTGACTACCCCCTCTCTAAAGACTGGGTGGTACACCGTTACCGTCGAACGTAGGTTCCGGGTTCCGGATAAAATGTCTACTCATACGAACAATTTCCCGTCTTACAAATCCCTGGTCTAGTCTGGGTCAGAAGACCGAGAGGCACAGACGTCATGAGGAAGAGATCCCAGTCGGACCGTATTTGGTGGTGGTACGACCTCCTATTGGAAAACAGAGGGTTGGTGTGGGACGGGACTGGAGGTGAGTGTGGGAGTCTGAGAATTCCTCCGGTCCACGTCCCACAAGGACGATCTCTTTGTCGGAGGGCGACCATCTTTCAATGGAACATAGGGTCGGTGGATCACGTGGGTATCTCTCCGAAGGAATGGCACCAAGGCGAAACAGAATCTTTCCTGACAAAACTCCGACCCAAACTTCCCAGACGACCGTCGTCTTCGAACTCTCCCCACCCCAAGGGTTCAATACGTCTGGAGCTTGGGGTCCGAGAAAGGACACTCTGGGCCACTCAATCCCCCTAGTAGTCACTGGATCCCGACCGAGACAAGGGGACCTTAGGAAACGTCAACAGATAATTAGGTCTTGTTCTCCAGACCAATCAGCCAAACAAGTTATCCGTAAACCAAACAAGTCATCCGTAAAACAATTGAGTCTTATCGATGGACAAGAGACCGACAATCGTTTACAAAAATCTTAGAATGACAGAAGTAATAACAGGTCTAAGACTCGCGACGAGATCGATACCTTTCTTAATGAAGGCAATTGGGAGTACCGATTCGTATCCGTCCACACTCTGCCACACTACTCTGGGCTAGAAGGGTCCCTACAGGTACACCTCGGTTATAAGTTTGGGGTTGACAGACTGACGCCCCCACATGAGAGCCACGACGGAGTGGCGAAAAATTTTGTGGATCTACAATTTTTAGCCAGTTTTACGACAACTTACACAATAGAAGAGAATCCGAGTCTTCTACAAAACTTAGAAGGTCATACAACTCAGGAGTCTGGTCCGTCTAAACGGTGAGACATCAAGATCACCTGAGTCGCACCCTTATGAACAGACGAAGAACAGACAGCAAAAGGGTATTTTCGTCGTTTGGTCTTAGAGGTCCAAAGACCTCGAAGGATAACGTGAGACTTAAAATCCTTACACAAACCACTCGTGGACCGGGCGTGGGGGGGGAGGGGGAAGTAAAACCACACACAGAACGGTCTAGGTACTTGACCCGGGAGGACGCCCCTGTGGAGAGACAAGACGAGACACACGTGAACCCCAGGGTTGACACTCGGACAGGGACCACGTCCCTCCGACCTACAGAGGGTGGACGACGGGGTCTGGGGGGACCCCCGAGGAGACGACCCATCCTCCCTCCTCGGTCACTCCTACTGGGAGTCGACCCCGGTGACAACCCTCGGCAGTCTTACGGGATGCCACAGTAACTCCCCTTCTATCAGTAGTCTTACTGGGGATCTGTAAATTTCTCAATACAATGAAAAATTTTTTCCTTCCGTTACTAGACCATAATTACAAGCCAGGGTTTACCCGATTTAATGACTTTTTAAATACAAATTCCTTTTAAGGGAGAACACCTCGTAAAGGACTAACACGGTTCCCCCACGAGGGGTCTCTGTGGTTGAGACCCTCTCTTCCGAAACGAGGACAAGACGGCGGGGGGAGGGGGCGAGGGTCGGATCTTTGGAACGTTCTAATTACGGAAGAAGACTACCACACCAGTGGGTACGTGGACCCCCACGAATGAAAGGTGCTAGTCTATCTAGTAGTGGGTTGCAACGTCCTTTTATAAAAATAGAATCAAAAGGCCTTACATGTGACTCTGAGTCACTCGAATTCAGTGGACGGACACAGTACCCCGACCAACATTGAGTCCAGACAGACCCCTGTCTCGGACACGGACCGGGAGTGGGTCTCTTCCGCTCACAGGGGAACCAGTGTCCCCGGACTCGTACACGTTCCTCCCCCACCACACCACAACCCGCCCCAGGGTTTCACCTTGGGTCCCTAGAGACCAAGAGCTGGACGGAGTTCACGGACCGCCTTCGAGGCCCCAAGAGCCCACGGGTGACAGGTGTCGGCCGGACCCAAGGTCGGTGTCGACGAAGGAGCCTGTGTCGGAAACAGGGAGAAGGAAGGAGGGACCCGACACTGACACCGTACACCGGTCGACGGACGGAAGGAGCAGGAGAAGAGGAACCCCCTCAACTATCGTGAATCATGTGGAACATGTCCGGACCGAGACAAGACTCCAACTACACTGTAGACACCCTTAAGAGTAACGTCTGTCAACCACGGTGAGGGCTGGTCGAACGTGGACACCCGACTCAGAGTAGAGTCGACCCTTCCCAGAGTAGAGAAAAGTGACACAGAGACCCACCGTCGTAGTGCCACACTGGACCATGGAGAACGCACATCGAAAAGGTTTTGACCACTATTTGTTGTTTGGGGTTTCAAAATTTCTGTGTTTCTGTGTGAATACTCTATCCACGGGGCCACCTTCTGCCGGTTCCGAGAACTCTCCCCGTCTCCGTTTCCGAAACGCACGGTTCATGGGACGAGGTGAGAAGAAGTCCCTCTCCACCGACACCGGGCCCTTGAGCCCTCGGCCCGAAAAGTGTGGCCTCCTAAGTCCTTAGGCGAAGGTAGTAATGGGACCGGGTGTCGACGAGGCACAACGTAGAGTGAGAGTGAGCAACACCTCGGAGGGTCCCGCACCCCCTCGTCGGAAGTAGACCGGTACGTACAACGGGGTCCCGGTCCGACCCGGTAATCGACCCCGCAGACGCAAGACATGTGTAAGGAGGGCTGCTGCTACTGCTGTCCCGACGCCGTGACCGACGCCCTTGTTTTCCCGAGGCAACTGAGAGGAGGCGAGCATTAGGTAGTGGAAAGAGTCTCCAAAGGACTCACGAGTGGGGAGTGGTGACCACTAAAACCTGCGTGTAGTTTCCATGCCACTTCCGTCGCACGACCCTCCTCTCTCGGCCCGAGACCGTCGGTGTCTAGACCCCATTTTCGTGGGAAACAGGGCTCCGACGGGAGAACCAAGGGGTGGACGTCGGACCCCTGCAGTGACGCGAGGCTCCCCGAGTGTGGTCACGAGGAGGACCCATGACAAAACAAACTGATGACCCAGAGGACACACCGGGTCCCGTAGGGAGGACGAACGACCGAGAACCCGGTAACGAATCAGTGTAAGACGGCTTAACAGTGAGGCGTTGGGGTGGGGGGCGGGGGTGGGGCTTAACAGTGAGGGGGTGGGGTGGGGGGCGGGGGTGGGGCCCCGAGGACAACTTTGTAGCGAAGACGTAAGAACCTCAGGGATAGACTAGGGACAGTCCCCGTTAGGAAACAATATTGACCTCCTCCACCACCCCCTACACCCTCAGAGGAAATCTAGAACCGGTCCACACAAAGGTCAAACAGAAGAGACCTTTCTAGACTTCACCGACCCCCACCTCCTTTCCCCTGTGTGGAGACGAACACAGGTGACCACCGACTCACTCCGTCCTGACCGAGAGTCGACCGATCCGCGCACAAAAGAGGACAGGACGGGATCCTCCGTCCCCCACTAACAGTAGATACAACGAGTCCCCCACCATCCCCTAAGGGTCCATTACCTACACGGAACCAAAGGATTTAATTAAAAACTGAGAAAAAGATGTTTCATCAAAAACACATTATATAAAAAACATCTGAATCTTTTTTCCCTCTTTACAATTTTTACGTCCTTTTCACCGGATTATCACGGTGGGTACCTCGTCACAAAAGTGGAAAAACATACGACACACGTAAGACAAAAAGTTCAAATGGCTAAACTCTAGTATGCATAATCGTAGTCACGCCGTCACATTCGTGAAGGGGTGAACATTGACTGAGACGTAAGTGTGTTCACTTAAGTAAGTATGTCATGTCTTGGGTCATACATGCACTACTGGTAAACAAACAGGAGACCAGTGAACCTCGGAACACACGTAAGAACGTATCTCTAACCCGTTCTAGGACCGGTCAGTACGAGAACCTTCCTGAACATTCCAGTTTCTTGTATTTGATAAAAACTGACACCATTTTACGTGCATTGTATTGGTAAAAGTTCACATGCGCAATCACCACAACCATGAAACTATAACACTTTAGTAGTATACGTCTTGACAAGAGTAAAACGTTTTGGTTGAGGTAGGAGTCATTCGTGATTGAGGAGAAAGGAGGAGGGTGTCGAGTAGTGGGTGGTAAGTCGAAAGGTAAAGATACTTAAAATGACGGGATCCACGGAATACCTTCACCTTAGTATGTTATAAACCACAAAACACTGACTGAATAAAGTGAAATGAATTATAGGAGACCAAAGTAGGCACAACATCCTACATGGTCCTAAAGGAAGACCTTAGAAAGTAAATGAATTTCTGGTGAAACAGGTCAAAAGGAAACCATCTGTGAACCCAATGAAAGTGGAAAACCGATAAGGCTTATTGAGAAGCGGCTTGTACCCACACATCCATACACAAACCCAGGCACGAGAGTGAAGAGACCCCACATATGGATCTTCACTTGTGTTTGAAAACCTTCAGGGAACTTTATGTTCCAGTTTAACGTCAACTCTTTGTCGTACGACCGACTTAGGAGAATCACGAGTGGGCCGCACGGACTTGAGGACCGGCCCAACCGCGGACGACCCTTTTTGGTCCGGACGTCCTTTTCCTTCTCTTCTGAAAAATGGTTCGATAAAACTGTCTAACATATTTGAATCACTAATTACCTTACTCTTTCGTCCTTCTTACAGAAAGTAATTCTTTTTTTTTTCCTCCGAAATCCCAACGAACCAAAATAAAAAGTTAATTTTCCCAGACTAAAACAAAGACCTCTTACCAAAATTAAACCTATTTACCAAGTCAGACCCTGGGCGTACGGTCTTGGATACTACATACTCACGTTAATGAGGTCCAAAGGAGCCCTTGTTGTGTCTGGACCCGAGACGAGACCGAATCGGAACCACTTTACCGTTACTTCCACCGACACGGAAACCCTCCGTTGAGAAGACTAGTCATGTACCTCGGACGTCCTGGCCTACGACCACCTGCGACCAATTAAAAATGGGAAATTCTTACATAAGTGGTAGAGTTCAGTCCTTACGGTTGATCGTCCGGGATGGGGGTCACGACCTTGTACAACCTGGTCTTAACGACCGTAGCAAAGGTCACACCCGTAAACGTCTTAACTAACCCGAAGTTTCCTCCACAAAGTAGGAATATAACAGGGGACAATGCCTCCGAAGGACCGAGTCCGACCCAAGTCCGGGACCCGTGACCCGAAAGATGTCCCACCAGACCACCCCGAAGAAACCTCCCTCTACTACCCGACTTCCTACGTAGTCAGTCACTTAGGACCCGCGAATCCCTTCCTAGGTAGCCCACCTCCCAGTCACTCCCGTCTCCGGAACCCGTCCTTGACAGAATACACAAAGGTCTTCTCCCTTCCCTAACTCCTTCCGTCTCCTTATTCTCCTGTGTTCGTAAGTCGAGGTCTTTGCTCCTTGGAACACAGAAGGTGTGATTACCCTCACCGTCCAGAGTACTCACGACCGGTGGAACCCCGTCACCCCCGAACCCATCCCTCGAGTCAGACGTGTGTCCTTTACACG
This sequence comes from Capra ibex, assembly GCA_006410555.1. Classification (NCBI taxonomy): domain Eukaryota; kingdom Metazoa; phylum Chordata; class Mammalia; order Artiodactyla; family Bovidae; genus Capra; species Capra ibex. The sequence goes on along the minus strand of SJYO01052474.1, from coordinate 37,346,464 downwards.
TACCCACGTTGGTGTCTCCTTCCTGTTGAACGACCCGATTCACCAGTCTCTTGACACCTCGGACTCCTATAAAATCGGGACGTCTAGGACACCGGGTCTTACTCCCCGCATGGTCGTACCACCCCCGCCCGTCCTCACTTCCAGCCCATCCCCCTGACACCCGGAACTGGACGTCCTCTTCACTCACACGTGGGTCGAAAATCCCCACACCCCGACTCGGATGGGCTGGGGCCCCACGGACGTACGTAGCCGAGGACTCGACGGGACGACCGTACACTTCCCCGCCCCGTCGACGCGTGTCCGGGGACTCCTTCCACCGAGAATCGTATTGTTTATCGTTTCAGAAGCCCGACTCCCGACCGGTCCGACTACTTCTGAAACCCACTCTACCCACTGACCGTTGTTCTCTCACTGAAGAAAACGAGAAACGAGGAGGGACGGGGATAAATTTACGTTTTTTCAGGTTTAATATCCAGTAGACATTCTCGTATTACGTGAAAAATACCTTGAACAAAGAACAATCTTTGTGATAGTACTGAATGTACTACAAATTTGTAAATATTTTCAAGGAGGTAAGAGTGTGAATGTTTATGGACTGGTAGAAGGACAAAGACCGGACCAAAAACATTCACAAGCTCCAAACCCGAAGGGTTCACCGCGATCACCACTTCTCGAGGGGACGATTACGACCTCTGTCCTATCTGTTACCAGACTAGGGACCCAGTCCTTCTAGGGGACCTCCTCCTTTATCCGTTGGGGGAGGTCATAGGAACGGACTTCTTAGGACACCTGGGTCCTCGGACCGTCCGATGTCAAGTACCCCAGTGTTCTCAACCTGTGTTGACTTCGCTGAATCGTGTGTCACAATCTGTACACTACACACATACATACATGAAAAATACGACTACCAAAAGGGTTTGGACATAGAATAGGATTCGTAAAGGGTATAAAGACGGAACTGAAGTGTTAATAGTGTCACTACTGGGAATGTCGGAACGTCTCACTACCGGCACGAACGTACTCGAGGATCGACGACCCGACCTAAGAATAATCTCGACGACGGAGTCTTCCACTTTCTTCGTAAGAGACTCGAGACCGGACGACCCCTAGGCGGTCAGCGACTATAGCTGATCAGCGACTATAGGCGGTCAGCGACACATCACGTGTCCCTCCATACACGTCCGGACCGACCCTGTGTCGGGGAGATGGATCTGACGAACAACACGGGGCTTCCCGGTCCAAAAGAGGGGACGAGGACCCAGGACGCCCGTTGTCACCCACCTGCACTCACTCCGGGAACGGGTCACTCCAGAAGTGTTTCCGTGGTCCCAGTCCCGGGCCGTGACACGGGACACCAGACGGTGTGCGACAACCCTAATGCACGTAACCTCGACGACAGTACGACTGGAACCGAGACCCTCCGAAACACTGGTCCTTAGAACCGGTCCCAGGTCGATCTTGGACAGCCCCGACTTGAGTCGAGACGTTGATTATTACAAGATCACCCCAGGTCTGTCCGAGTCGAGAGTCCAAAGCGACGGTTCTATTCAACCTAATTGCCCGACCTCGACTGCTTCTGAAAACCGGTTGTCACTAGAAAGAACAGACGAGAGGGAACTGGGGACGCAAAGGGAGGAAGGAAGGTAAACCGAAGTGACCAACAAAGACTGCACAAGACAGACAACAGTCCGGATACGTGAAAATCCTATAGTCGAAGAGACACAGAAGACGACGACGACCTTTGCCGTGCCAGAACGGACAAATAAGACCCCGGTCCCGTTTTCCCCTCACCCGAGGCGTCACTTGTGACACCGGACCCAGGACGGAGAGACACACTGGGACCCTGTCTGTGGAACGAGGAGACTTCACGACGACTTGTGCCCCCCAACCTGGAGGGACCCAACAACCTCATTTTCATTACAGTACATGTGTCACCCGAAGGCCCCACCACGACCATCCTTTCTTGGGAGGACGGTCACATCCTCTACATTCTCTGTATCCAAACTAGGGACCCAACCCTTCTAAGAGACCTCCTCCCGTACCGTTGGGTGAGATCATAAGAACGGACCTCTTAGGGTATCTGTCTCCTCGGACCACCCGATATATCATGTATCCCAGCGTTTCTCAGTCTGTGCTGACTTCGTTGAATCGTACGCACATGTATGATCCATAGAACAGTAATGACAAAAAAGTGAAATAGTAAGTCGGAAAGATCCTCGACTTAGGTCTTCCGAAAAAACGGTACGATCGGGCGGAGGGACTCTATCTCGAGGACCCTTCCTCCACCCAGACACCCCGGGGGCTCGAGAAGGGTGGGTTCGCGTACAGGAGACCCTCCCTCGGACTGTTAGTGTCCGAGTGTAACGGGAAGACTACGGGTTAATCGTACCGGACCCAGAAGACTACATGAGACCCCAACCCGGTACATGTACAACAAATATAGAGAGGAGTGTTTTTAGACTCGAGAAGGTTCCTGTCCTTGGTTCCGAAGGAGATAGAAGTACACTATTCCCGAAACCTTCCTCGGCTCCCTGCGGACACACTGGAACCAGTTCCGGAGACGGAGACCTCGGAGGGATGACATTCGGAAGTAATCTCCTCCCTGTTAAGGTGTCGATTCACCTTTGTAAACTCTTCGACCAAGAAATGTTCTTCTCTCCCTCCACCAACGTATAAAAGGGTCCCAAAGTAATTAAAAAAAAAAAAAAAAAGGGTTCCGGTGGTAAAAGAAGAAAGACCCTCAAAACGAAACGTCATATAAGGTACTTGAAAGTCTCCTCCCGTCAACTGTGAATAAAATGTTCGAACTCTTAGATCGGGTGACAATAAAAGAACCTTTCATCGGTATAAAATTCAACCGTAGAATATCTTTCAACTACCAGTCACGGACGATCCTTAGGTACGCCCGAGGGACTGTTCTCAACCCTTATGTTTTGACAGCGAAGTGATAAAGCCATCGTGTTTTCTTATAAGTAAAACCTGTCTCACACAACACCCCAAGGAACTTCAGGTGTGACATTTTACCGTTCTTAATAAAGGAAACAGAAAGTGAGTCTTACCTAAGGTCAGTGATATGTGTAGGTGATCGTTACACATTAGAGAACAGACTATAAATTTACTGTCAAAACAAGAATATTTTTACAACTCGTAGGTAGTCTGAGGACGACTCTTTTCTCAGCGGAGAGGGTGAATAGACGAAGACGGGTCCGACGAGTCTAGTACAAGTGTCTAAGAAAGACATCCTGACTCACAGAAAAAATTTTTTTACAGATCTAAAATCTCTCTTCAAACCTACACGACATACCATGAGAACCACGGACCTCCGTCCATTGAGTGCAAGTCTACTACTACCTTCTCAACTCTCGTCCTCACACCGAAACAAACGGTCGGTGTTCGACCCAGAGAACTAATCAACCACGTAGACAGGACGGCGTTTACCGGTCACCGACGAAGTCCCGGAACCGGGACCGATTCAAGTACCGGGACACCATGTGCTGTGGGGGGTGGGGGGGGTGGAGGGGACGATGGGAGGAGGGTGGTGTTTGTAGTGGTCGAAGGTAGAGGTCCTACGACAAGANAGACAGGACGGCGTTTACCGGTCACCGACGAAGTCCCGGAACCGGGACCGATTTAAGTACCGGGACACCATGTGCTGTGGGGGGTGGGGGGGTGGAGGGGACGATGGGAGGAGGGTGGTGTTTGTAGTGGTCGAAGGTAGAGGTCCTACGACAAGAGAAGGGTCGGACTACTTACTCTGCACTACACGGTCGTCAAGTATCTAGAGTCCGACAAACGACCCTTATTTTCCATGCATGGACTCCCACTACTACCACCCACCCAACTGTAATTAATAACTGAGACACACTCCGGGACAGTCTCTCACTGAGGTAACAAAGAAGGAAACAAACAAGTAAGTGAGGGAGTGAGTAACGAGAGTCCGTCGATCGCAAATGACTCACGACTGACACAGGACCCTATACCAATTGGGAGCGTTTGAGTCGTCCCGAACGACACCGAACCACCGACTCTATAGTCGAACCTACGTCGTCTTATCGTACCACGACCCCCAAGAATCCTGGTACCCTAACCCGACCACTTCCAGGACTCCTAGTACCCTAACCCACCAGGACTCCTGGTCCCCCGACCACCTCCAGGACTCCTAGTACCCCGACCACCTCCAGGGCTCCTGGTACCCCAACCCCCTAGGACTCCTGGCTCTCAAGTCTCGACCCCTAAGGAGGTAGTATCGAGAACACAGGTAGAGATCAATGAAGACTGGTAGACTAAGACTTAAGAGTGACAGTAAAACTCTGACTCCGGTGTAGACAGGCTCCGACAGAGAGAACCCCGGTTCCCCGGGAAACCGAGAGCATACTCTCCGAAAAAACGGTAGTCAGTCCTGGGACCTTTGAATCGTAGTAGACTTAGACACGAATTCCCACTTTCCTTTTCCTCTGTCTGACAATTTCTTCATGTCTATTTGGGTCACCTACCAACGACTTGAATTTTTTGACGAAAAGTAGGTTGGAGTAAAAACTTTTAACTCTTGTCATATCACTTGTCAACGTATGGGAAGTGGAACTAAACGACGTCCAAAAAAAAAAGAGGAACGGTAAAACAGTGTAACCGACATAGAGAGAGATAAATTCACTACAGAGAGAAATAAATGTATTGAATACATAGATAGTACTTGAAGTGGGTGTTTATGAAATCGGACACAAAGAACTCTTGTTCCTGTGAAAGGGAGTAGAGAGTTGGAGTTCTGGTACTGGTGAGTTTCGTTAAATTAAAATTAAACAACTGTAGTCGATTACAGATCAAGAATGAATCTAAAGGCGTAACCGGGGGGTTTCACGAGAGAACGACAGGAATTAGGTAAGACTTAGAGCAGTACCGATACACAGTGTGACACACTAAAACAGACAGACACGGGACTTTCACCCTCGTCCGGTGGTCGAAAGAAATAAATTATAATAATAAAAAGTACCGAAAAAGGGGAAACTTCTGTAAAAAAATTTAATTAAAAAAAAATTTGAACCCCCCCTAAAAGTCCGTCAACATACTTTATTATGTCTCTCTAGGACACATGGAACTGGGTCAAAGGAGGATACTTTTGTAGAACTTTTTGACGTCCTGATACAGTGTTGGTTCTACAACAGTAACTATCTCATATCTTGCAAGGTAGGGATGTTCCTAGGAGTATACAGGAAATATCGGTTGGGATGAAGGGTAGGTAGACGTGGGTTTGAAGTAGGGTTGTCAGTGATTAGAAGTACAGACATCAAAACTGTAAATTTCTTACAATGTATTTACCTTAGTATGTCAAACATCTAAAAACCTTAACCGAAGAAAGTCAGTCGTATTAAAAGACCTCTAGGTAGGTCCAACAACGACATAGTCATCAAATAAGCAAAGTAACGACTCATAACGAGACACCACACCTAACTGATGACAAAAAAGTGACCAACTTCCAGAAGAGACGATTAAACACAGAAGCCAGGTACTTGTACCATACAGAGAGGTCAACAAATCTACAAACTAAAACAAGTGATCGAAACACATCTAAAATCGTACATTCAGGATATATTCAAAACAATCTAAATGTGGGTTCATAAATGAAAAGGAACTCACTAACATTTACCATGACATAAAAAGTAAGACCGAAGGTACACCAGTAACGATCATGTACTTTCACTTCAGTGAGTCAGCACAGGTTGAGAAACACTGGGTACCGGACATCGGATGGTCCGAGGAGACAGGTACCCTAAAAGGTCCGTTCTCATGACCTTACCCAACGGTAAAGGAAGAGGTCCTCCAGAAGGGTTGGGTCCCTAGTTTGGACCCAGAGGATGTAACGTCCGTCTACGAAATGACCGACTCGGTGATCTCTTCTTGTCATGAATCTTCATGATAACTGAATACGTACAAATACAACATAGGATACTAGAAACAGTCGAGTGAATGATCAAGATCGTCAAAGTATCTAAAGGACCCTAATAGATACAACTGTTAGTACAGTAGACTTTTATCCCTGTCTAAATAAATAAGGGAATGAAACTCCAAAACTTCTCGACTCCCGTTAAAGGAGTATCCTATGCGATCGAACCTAAACTCAGAAAAGAACAGCAATGTAAGTCCGAGCGTATCCACACTCCACCGCATGAGACGAGTGGAGTACAGTTCTCCATGTCACAGACGACAGGATGAGAACCGGGAGTTTCGAATTAATGGAACACTTCCGGGATCTTAAGGTACCGCAGTCCACATAGAAGAGGAAACAGGGAAATTTTGAGACTCGTAGGACGAAGGATTAGTGGTGAGTGAGTTACCAAGTCGTAGGTTCCTATCAGGAACGGACTTAGTCAACATATAACTCTAGTACTTTACGACCTGAAAATGGTAAATTGATGAAACGTCTGTAATAGGATGTTCATTTAGTTTGACAATTAATGGTTAACAGAACGAACCTATCTCATTCTCTTAAAATAAATAACACAAATAAGAAATCTTCCAAGATACTTAACCCGTTTTCTTCGTACGAGAAATCAAACAAAAACACTACTATGAGAGTTCACGAGAGGTCACCGTGGGATGCATTAGAAGGACCCTTTTTCTGACATCGATAGTGATGTCGGTGTGTCGTCTACGGATGGGTCCCGAGGGAACGGGTCCAGTCGGGTGACAAACCCACCCAAACGACTCTCAGACATAAAAGACTGTATACAGATTCAGTCCCGAAGAACTTCACTCCAGAGTCCTGGTTGTAGTCGTCGGGGACCCCCGACAATCTTTAAGGTCCAGACCCGAGGTGGTATGAGACCAGACCCTCACTGTCGACGTCCCACAAGTCTACGGGTGAGTTCAGACTCTTGGTGACCAATTCAAATAGGTAAGAAGACGTACTTCGTGATCGAGACCTTTGGGTCACTACCAAGTCAGTCTATAGAAATTTCAACAAACCGAAACGTTATTAGGTGTGTAGAAAAACACAGTCCGACACCGACCATTAAAAAGGTGAAGGAGAGTCCCCAGACACGGTCCTTTCTCGACGTCTCTCGAGGTAGGAAATCGGTGGACTCGGGAGTTAAGGACAAGGACGGGTTCTGATCCTGTAGGTCATCTCACATCCTAACCTCTCACTCCAGACGTAATTGTTCACGTTTAAACCCGTACAAAAGTCGTGAGTAAGTATAAAGTGAAACAAGGACTGAGTGACCGAACGACGGAATAACTCACTATTAGACATAAAGACCTCCGGAAACAACGGTCGAGAAGACCAACTTTCATCAAAATAAGAAGCAGTTTGTGTACTTCTACCTTGAAGAAAACACACGTTCTGTCACGCGAGAGGTACGTTTCCCTCTGCTCAACGAAGGTCGAGTCTTCGACTCAAATCGAGACACGTGTGCACTTTGAACTACATCCTTCCCCCATACAAGTATTCTCGTTTTCCTCCACGACACCCTTGACTAGCACTGATTCTCGCTCCGTTGTCTCTCGGATCCCAAATTTCGTCTACAAAGTCAGTCCATATAGTCTATAGATATCTATGGACAGATATAATCTAGATAGATAGTGGATAGATCTATTTATGTATTTAAACTCCCCCGGGCACACAAACTTCAAACGTACCGTCCGATCTTTAAAGGTGTCCAAGACTATAATGTCAAAACTCAACTTTTGTCAGATCTCGTCTTAAGGAGGGAGATAGAAAAGGGAAATCAGAAAAGAGTTCCGAAAGTTGACTAACCTACTCCGGGTGGGTTAATACCTCCTTTTAGACGAAATGAACTATAGACGACTAAATTTACACTTAGCATAGACTTCTTTGGAAATGTCGTTGTACATCTGTCTGTAAACCACAGTATTGGATCGATTTTCCTGTGTCTTTTAATTCGTAATGTCTCCTCTTAGACCCGATCTATGTTCTAAGTTCATCGTTGTAGTAATGAAACATGATAGAGCCCTTGGGACCTGTTAAATGAAGGGAAACTCGGAGACTCCAGTTCCCGAGAAATCCAGGTTACCGACAAATGACTAAATATATTCAGCTTATTGCTCTTCATTACATCTGTAGCCCGAACCCACTAGTTCGTTGACTTGGTACACTCGCGGGTACTTGAGAGAGGAGACGGAAGAATCAACAGCGAAAGAAAGGGACCACCCGGAGGACACTGATCTTCTACCGTCAGTTAGCGGGTGACGAGCGAAGACCTCTCTGTCGTAGAGAATATACCGGTAAGTTGATTACAGGAAACCGGTGTCTTCGGAACGTGACTGACCAATTCGGATTCAACATCCAAAAGGGACATCAGTCACTGACACAACCTTCTCCCCTTCTAAATACACCCAACCATTTATACACGGTCGCTTCGTTGGTTACGACAGGGGAGCGACCGACCGAAGTCGGGTCCCGAAGGTACTCTATTACGTGACAGACCGTGTACATTCATGACTTGTTTCACCCGACACTAATATTATAGGGGATGGACCTCTTCGTCCCTTCGTCCAGAAGACATGCAACCGAATCTTATCTGGATCCACCTAAGGGGTCCCTTTCCAGGAATAACTTTCCCTGAATGACCGTCCTCCCCATCTCAAGAGACAACGGCTATTCAGGACGAGACACCGAATGACCGGACACTGGAAGTCAAGGGACGGAGAGTCACAAAAAGAGGGCCTTCTCTCCACTATCCCGGAGACATTTCCCACACAGAATCGTACCACCAGTTTATTCTTCAACCACTTTCACATAAAAGAAGGGTAATGAATACCTTACGGAGAACCGAATCCTCGGTAAAAATATATAAAACAGAGTGAACCACGTCAACCGTGCTGACAAGTAAAACCTTGGTAACAGTGACCGATCCCCAAACTCTCAGGGACTTCCCACTAAGGGTCCGTCCCGCAAGGTTCAAAGGGCCGAGACTACGACAACAGACATCACTACAAACGCGTCCCGTCTCCCGGACCGGACCACCACGGGTCATCACTCAGGACTGAACCGAAACTCCACTCCCGTCCTCGTCCTTGACCCCACCGGTAGTACCACGGGTCTCGCCCTCAGAAACCGTGAGTAGACCCGAGGACGTGGGGACGACCGTCGAACCACACATTAACCGGTGACTACGTAACAGAGGTCCGTGACTATCTCAACCGGTCGGAACTGTGGATGAAGGTATACGTTTCATAACTATTTCACTGTCCGGAACTTGAATAATTGTGACAAGTAGAAGTCCGTTTAGATTTTCTTCAGAACAGAGATGTGTATCGATTCTCTGACTACTGGACAAGACGTCCGTCAATTCTTAGGGTGACTTTTCAGTGTGGTAGAGATTCCCACAGGTGTGTCGTCTAGCCTATGGAAGTAAGTGGGTCACTGGGTGAAGTCGTCGTCCGTGGAGTGGTACTACTTCCTACACTTACAAGTTCACAGACAGGGTAGGTGGTGACTGGTCTATTAAGATTAAGGTAAAGAACCTCAAAAATTTTTATTAACATTTACCACGGCCTCTACAAGAAACGTCTTGAAGTGACTTCTTTTCACCGAGTGAAGGTAAAGGTTTGACTAGTGGTCGACCCGGGACGAGTCACATAACGGGGGACCTCCACTCACGCAGACCTCGTAAACGATAGTGATGATTTTGCCTCTTTAGCAGATAGTTTCACGTAACGTAAACCCGGGGCCAAAGGACAACCGGAACTCGTCGGTGAGTCAAACCGGACCCACTGACACGGTCAACAGAGGACACTGTGTCTGGTGGGGTCTGAGTCTCCTAATTTCGTTGTTCCTAATAAAGAGCACCAGACCCTGTCGGACCCCAACCACCCCCCACCCCCCCCACTACCGACCCGAGTCCGGTAGTCGGACAGGGAGGAGTCCCGGTGTCCAGAACCCACAAGGAGTCATCTCTCGAAAACCCAACTTCTCCCGTTTCCGTATTCGACCCCGGTCGGGACGGACACACGGTCGTCGAAGACACCCGGTGTGTGTCGCTCTCGATACGACTAAGTTCCAGGGACATCCCACGTTTCACACCTCGTCACAAAGAAAGACTTGACGGCGGTCGACGAGGGAAAGCACTGACCCGTGTAGGACAAAATGACAAACCAGAGAACGACTATGGTCGTCACGTCCGTGGAGTCCTTAGTGGGTCGAGGCAGACTAAGACTCGGACCACACACCCACACGCGACCCCGGTACCCTGGAGAATCTCAAGAGGGACTCTTCTTGGCAGACTCACCGGCACTTTCAGGAGGTTCTTCTGTCCGGAAGCGGCACAGGAGAACACAGATGAGACCCGAGAAGGAAGGACGAGGAAGTAGGAGGACTGTGGTCACCTCTGGCCGACACGACAACGGGTCAATAGAACCCAGTTCCAAACGAAGAGTCTTCTGGTCCCCACTCTAATACACGAGTCGTGGTGAAGGTTCTCTCCACAGAGACTCCCGTGTACAGACTTTCTACTCAGGCCTCCGACTGACACACAGGACTCCAGACACCCGGTGAACGAGGGGCCTACGTGACTAAGACTGACAGTCGACTGTGAGGAGACTCGACCACCGGTGGACACTCCTGTCCACACCGCGGACCTTCTACGAGTTCCTGACATATCACCGGTGGAAGGAGGTCTTCATACACATCGGACTCCTACACCTTCTTAACGACACACTAGGACCCTGTCACCCAAATGAAAAACCTTCCCAGACAAAGTAGACACTCGACCCTCTCCTACGACACTCCAAACACTTCTAAAATCAAATACCACTAGATCTTCTTCTCATAAAGACCTTGACCGTACCGAGTCGACTCCCGACCCGGAGACCAGACGACAGGCGTTAGAACGACCACAAACACACCCTTACACCACGAACGTACGACGACAGGACCCACCCTTGGACGACCCGTCGGGGACCTACGGGTCTGTGTCCGGAAAATTGGTGTCTGTATTTACACGAATAATAAAGTAGGAACTTTGGAGGTTCAGGTACAAGATTTGGGTGACTTAAAATTGAAATCAAGGTACTGAATGACGGAACGGTCTAAAGGTTCTACTAAACTTTTCGTGCACCTTCATACATACACACTTCTGACCCCAGAAGGGTCCACCACGATCACCATTTCTTGGGTGGACGGTTACGTCCTCTGTATTCGCTGTACCCAAGCTAGGGACCCAACCCTTCTAGGGGACCTCCTCCGTACCATTGGGTGAGGTCATAAGAACGGACCTCTTAGGGTACCTGTCTCCTCGGACCACCCGATGTCAGGTATCCCAGCGTCTCAGTCTGTACTAACTTCACTGAATCGTGTGTACGTGCGTATATTTCTACTAATTATCAGTTTCCCTTTATGTCTCTTTCTCTCTTTTATATTTAGACTCTTCGGGTAAACCGGGTACCTTCCAGTCACAAGTCACCTATAAATTTTTTAAGACACATGGTGTTATTAAATCGACACTCGGAGGACCGTCGGTCAACGCTTTCCCTTTGTCCACAAAGATTAACAAAGTAACATAGATATCTTATTTTTATTTACTTAACCTCTTTTTGTCTGTTGTCTTAGTCTTTGTTTCAAAAGGTTTAGACTTAGAACTCCCTTACGGAGACATCTCAGGGACGTCTCAGGAGTCAGTGTAGGACGTTGGTTGTATCATCTCTTCATCTCGTGTTCAGAGGTTCTCGGACTCACCACCGGTCCCCGTCGCCCTGATTGAGACCAGACGTCCTCCTTGTCGGGCTCCTTGTATTCGTACGACGAGGTTCACGTGGTGAACCTATGTTTCTATTTTGGGATCTTACAACAAGAACTTGAGATCCCAGGGAACCCCGGTTTTCTGTCTAGATAAGGTCAGGGGAGACGGACGGTTCCGCACAAACAGGAGGACCGAAGGGAACCCCCGTGGCACCTCCGGGACCCGAGGGGCACTGACCTATCTTGGACGTGGTTGTGACGATTGAGTCGTGTAGGAGTGTCTCTGGTAGACCCAACGGAGGAAACGCGAAACGTAGCAGAAGTAGACTTTGACTCCTCACTTGTCCAACACGACTCGTTCACAAGAGACCTCGGATTTCCACGAACAGGTCACACGACTACGACCGGTGCACGCACTTTGTACCGGCCACACTGACCCCTCCCCTTAAAGTCTAAGGAACAATTTAAGATTCAGTAAATTTAAATTTTCGACAATCGTCTCATGACAATAAAAAGGTGACTTGTATTGAAATAACAAAACGACCCTGATATAAAGTGAAATTGAGTCTTTAAATCACAGATTTGACTCTACACGACTGTCGTATTATACACGTCTTCTAAAACTTCTGTCACGGTTTTTTTTTTTCCATTTTATAGAGGACTCATTACAAGCACAACTAACGTACCACTTTTTTTATTGGTAAACCTATATAACCCAATTCATTTTACATAGTAATTTTAACGAGAGTAGACAAAGAAAAGTTTTACACCGATGGTCTTTAACCTTTTGATGTATTTTACACCGAACATACGATAGAGGTCACCCGTCACGCCCGGGTCCCTACGGGTCTACAGGACCAAAACTACGGAAGAACTGGACCCCCGTCTGTCCCACGATGGAACACCTAGACCCCCAGGCAGGCACGTGACCTGAGTACCACGTCGGGGGAGGACGACCACTCAATCTTCCTTCTCCTCCTGTCCACCATCTCCGATCCAGTCGTCGACAGGAGAGTCCCTGTTTCTGCACAAGGGTTCCGTGGGAACCTGTATCCACGGATCCTGGACCCCCCTGTGTAAACAACATCAATGAGTCAGTTACACCCACAATAAATTTAAAGAGACTAGGAATGGCAGTGAGGGAACTTCCCCTCCACTGTAAAGTGTTCAAGAACTCTTACAACCGAAACTCTCATGAACGAGAAGGCTCATCAATGAGACGCCACCGCGATCGTCATTTCTTGGGTGGACGGTTACGTCCTCTACATTCTCTGTGCCCAAGTTAGGGACCCAGTCCTTCTTGGGGACCTCCTCCCGTACCGTTGGGTGAGGTCACAAGAACGGACCTCTTAGGGTACCTGTCTTCTAGGACCACCGATGTCAGGTACCCCAACGTTTCTCAACCTGTGTTGAATTCGCTGAATTGTGTGTAACGACCTTTAGACATAAGTCTAAAGGGACTAACGAAGTTTTACTGAAAAGATCATCCACACAATCTTAGTCCTAGCATTGTTCCGGGGTGTGACGTGATCGGAGAGAATTCAGGAGCAAGTAGGTAGACGAGACGTCGGGAGGAGAGAACATCTTCTACGGTCTACCGCCCGCCCTCCCGGACCGTACCCACCTTCCCCACCCACCTGTCTCTATCTAACCCACCCTCGTCGGAAATTGTGGGACACTACACAATTCCCTCCCAATCCCCAGTACGGGAACTGGAACTACCTCCGGAACTTCGACCCTCTCGTCCTTCGGACAGGAGAGAACGACCAACCCAGTACCACTCATGTTTCTCCTCCAGTCAAAGAACACGACGGAGAGTCGACCGTTCTACAGGGATACAGGAGAGCAGACAGGACCGGAGACCCAGAGGTAAGAACCACGTACTCGTCGGATCAGTGAAGACACGTGGTCTTTCAGGACCCCCGAATGGTCACTCACTCACTTCAGCGAGTCAGTACAGGTTCAGAAACGGTGGGACACCTGACATTGGATGTTCCGAGGAGACAGGTACCCTAAGAAGTCCGTTCTTATGACCTCACCCAACGGTAAAGGAAGAGGTCCCCTAGAAGGGCTGGGTCCCAAACTTGGACCCAGAGGGCGGAACGTCCGTCTGTGAAATTGGAGACTCGGTGGTCCTTATAATAGCTGAGTGGTCACCACTTACAGCATTGTGACAGGGACCCCCTGTCGGCAGGACCCCTTACAGATGGGAGTAATATATATAGACTCGTACGAACGAGTCACAAAGTATAAATGAATCGCATGCGGAACTTCTCACGTCATTAGTCGGACGACCCCTCACCAAAACCCGAGATCCTTCAAAGTAGACCGAAAGGGTACGGGACCAGGTACCTGAACGAGGACCTCCAGGACGTCTCGGGGGAGGAAGGGACATTCCTCCGAGGTAGACCACAGTCTCGATCTAAAAGAGAGACCCGAACGTGTCCCCCTGTGCGGTCCCCTTGGGGGTTCGCTCGTGACTCCCCACCTCTACGCACCCTTGTGCTCACTCCGGTCACGGAGACATGGCCAGTGTGGGGACAGGATAAGGACGACGCACCCCGACCCTATTAAGACAGGGTTAAAAACATCCCTCCTTTGTGTTAACTTAAGACGTTCACTCACTTCCGTTTCCACCCGGAGTCGGGACACAGGAATCTTACTTTTGGACCACGGGAAAGGACGGGGTGTGTGGTACAGCGACATCGTCCTTCATATGGGCCAGTCCGAGACACTTTAGACACGGATACCTGTGAACACTCCTTAACCCCGTGGTCTCAGACCCTCAAGGACCACTCGGACTTTCACCCCCGTGTCTACCCTCGAAACGTAAAACGGAACCCGATTCTTTTCTTCTCTTTTGTCACACTCGTCTCCTTTGTAAGGACCACCCCTAATGGACCTCCACCGGGTCGGGGAAACTAGTGGCCACGGGACCTGAACGACGTTGAACGATGGTAGTCCTGTTGTTTAAGAGAAAGGAGAAAATACAACCCTTGGGTGTGTCCCGAGACTTTAACCTTCGCGAAGAAAGGAGACGAACGTCCTTCGTAACGGGACAGACTTCCCCCTTCTGGACGACCCCGGAACAACTACCCCCACCCTACCAGGACTCCGAGTCCTGACTGACTGTCCTTCTACCGTGTAGAGGACCTCCGGACGAATGGTGGGTGGAGGATGGGCCTCGAGGACTTTATCCTGTAGGAAGGTCTAACATCTGAAAGAGACCTTTTAAGGTACTATGTACGAAAACTTGACACCCTCGGTGGGGAGTCGTGTACGAAGTAACGTAAAACCACCTCATCAAGAAACAACCTCCAAAACCGGGTCCTTAACGTGTCGTAGAGATAGGGGAGGGTCACTTTCAACCACTGGTGGGGTGAACACCACTGCTGACTTTCTTTTTTCTAAGGAAAATAAAGGTTTACGGGAACTGTAGAGAGGTCAATAAGCACCGATCTCTTCAGTGAGTCATGAACTTTTTTTCACTTGATCCTACTTTTGTTAAGGTCTCATAAGATGTCCAACATTTCATAATTTTTTTAAAAAAAAAGGTCAAAAAATACATAGATAGTTATACACAAAATGGTCCTACGACCAACTTTAAATGAAGAATGACACACAACGACAGTTTTTCAAACCCTTTTACGACACCTCACTGTCCCCACAAAACCAGTAATAAGAAATACCTATAAGAAAAGAACACAAACTTTCTAATCTTCTGTCTGTAGAATCTTCTGATCCCTCCTCCTGACCCAATTTTCTTGAGTCCAAACCCATTTTTCCAGGAACACACTCGAACCGTGTCCGTCCTAACCATCAACACCAACTCCATTTCCCGGGCAAACAGGTCCCGGGAAGTCCCCTCCGCAAGCGCAAGACACAGACATGTACCCACACTTCTGGTCTCTCTCTGTTTCAGTCGGGAAAACTTATTCGACGGATTCTTCAAACGGTGTGTGTCACCTCGGGTGCCAACCGAGTCCGCAACAAGTCTAACCACCCGCGAGGGTCCTTCCGGTCGCGGAGACCGAGTCCCACAGGGGTACCGAGGGAGGACGAGAACGAGGGAGAGGACGGGAACCGTCGGAAGGACCGTTAAGCCGTACCCGTGTCTCGGACGAGGAAAAGTCCGCTCCCTCACCCCCGTCGTGGGAGATGTGGTTCTGGGTGCCCTCAGCTTGGGGCTGCTCGAGTGAACACCTTCCTCGGAATGGTGACCCCAGACCGCAAGTGCGGTCCGTACGTTCTTCCACACCCACCGGCCGGTCCCCAGACGCGACGTACGGGTGGAGTCTTTAGAGTAGAGTAGGGGAGTCGGAACCAGACCCTTCATCGACGACGATTCAGCGGAGTCAGCACAGACTGAGACACGCTGGGGTATCTGCCGTCGGGTGGTCCGAGGGGACAGGGACCCTAAGAGGTCCGTTCTTGTGACCTCACCCAACGGTAAAGGAAGAGGTTACGTACCTTCACTTTTCACTTTCACTTTAACGAGTCAACACAGGATGAGAATCGCTGGGGTGCCTGACGTCGGGTAGTCCGAGGAGGCAGGTACCCTAAAAGGTCCATTCTCATGACCTCACCCCACGGTAACGGAAGAGGTTAGACCCTTCATCCGACTTCGGAATAAAGTGAGACGAATCCTTCACACCGAATCTCCAGGAGGGTGGCTGTTCTCTTCGAGTATCGTCCCGTGTCAATAACTCAATTTTTTCTTTAAGTTCGTTCACTACTCGCTTCAGTAAAACAGGAGAGTCCAACGTGTCTTGTAGGGACACCACTGGGGACTACGAGGTCCTACCCGACACTCGTCCACCCCACTCGTCACCGACACCTCTCGGCCCTGTCTGAGACCCGAGACCCTGGTCCCTTAACTTTTGTAAGACCCAGACGGAGTCCCATCGGTTGAAGACAAACTAATTTATTTTCCTTAGAAATTTTCTAGTGTAAAACTGAATTTTCAAAGAGGTCTTCGGGGACGTCAGCTGGTGCAAAACTCACCTTACAGAGTGACAGGTCCTCAATCACCCCAAATAAAATGTTTTCTTCCCTTGTCCCAAGTCCTCCTAGGCTTACACGGGGAGTGTTTTTCGGGGTGGACGAACGGAGGGGGAAACACCTACACGCACATACGCGCGTGTCCGTACGCACGTCCGTGTGCGCGCGACATACAGACGTGCACACGTAGACACTTGTGAAGACACGTGTGTACAGCGTACGAGTACGAGTGTGTATATACGTGTGTGCGTAGACACACCACTCATAGAATACACGTGCGCACACACGTACACATACGTATATATGTATAGGTATACATAAGTATACGTTTCGTACACATACATTGCGTATGTACACATATCCATATACGTGTGCAGTAACAGCCAAAGGGAGAGAGAAAAAAAGGAAACCGACGTGGACCGTCGTACACCCTGGAATCAAAGGACTTGTCCTTAGCTAGGACACAAGGGAAGTCACCTTCACGCTTCAGACCTGGCGGCACCTTCAGGGACAGCTAAAGACTTTACCTTCGTCTTACGGAAACCCGCCTATAACAACATCGATAACAAAAGCAAGGAGTCCGTTTAGTAAAGACCTCGAGTGAGTGTACGACTTGAGGTCTGACGAAGGACCGAACCGTTCCAATTGCACTTACGAAACTCGTCAAGAAAATAAACAGTTCGGGAACAATAAAACACTCTTAAGTAGAACGTCGGTTTTATTGGAGTCCCCTTTTTATTACTTTTTTTTCTTTACTTACTCTACAAAGTCTTCTTACACTGACCTTACCCCACATACGTTTATTTATTCGAGCGACGAGGAAAAGTTACAGATAAATTTACAAAGGAAATTTTTTTTCTTTTATATTTCTGTGTTGGTGTTCTCTATGTTGATGTTGTGACATTGCACCCATACGCCTCTCCTTCCCTTCGGATGAAGGAAGACGAAACGGGCGGGTGGACAGAAAGACCTGCTTCTATGTAACAACTTCGAGAAACGTGTTACGGAGAATTACACGGAATCGTCTTTATAAGACAATAATGTAACAGAGACGTTACACTCCTGAGGACAGATACATTATAAAGACCAATACCTAAACGAGTGACCGTATAAGAAGGATCCACGACCCCAATGGCGTACCGAGGCAGGGAAATACCTAAAACAAAGGGGGAACGACACTGACTGCTACTTCTGTAGCGGGGGAGGACGAACCGTGGAGACAGAAGATTGTGGAGAAATTGACCTTAAGTGTCCTTAACTCACTCGTTCCGGTCCTCGTACTGGTAAAAACATCAAAAACTAGATATACCAGTGTAGTGAAAGGTTTCACGGAGGGACCTATTACTTGACAGAACAAGTCCTTCAGAGGAGTAACCTCAAAACCCGGTTTCAGAGATACAGGGGAGTGAGACACCAGAGGAGAGATGAAAGTAGTCGTGATTCGTTCTGTCTTGGGACGGTGGGAGGTGCAGTCTCACCCAAACCCGACGTCTTGGAGCCAGGACCGGGGACGGTGGTGGACCACGGTCGATAGTCGACGGTGACAGGGAACGACCCCCGAGAAACAGTGCAACGACGGTGGAGAGGGAGGGAGGTCAGGGACAGTGTAGTGTCGGGAGGACACGAGTGTCGTGAGACCGATCGAGACAAAGAGTGTTCAGTTCAGGAACGTAACCGGACCAGGGGAAGGGCGGAGCCTCGGGCAAGACAGGCGGTGGGGACGGGACCCGTACCGGACGTCACGGAGGAGAGGTGGATGCCCGGACCACAAGGAATCCGAAGACACAGGCACCGGAGAAGAGGCAGGAGACCCACGCGTCCGTACGTACGGTTCAGAGAAGTCAGACAAGCTGAGAAACGTTGGGTACCTGAGATTATGTGGTCCGAGGAGACAGGGACCCGAAGAGGTCCACTCTTATGGGGTCACCCAACGGTACGGAAGGAGGTCCCCTAGAAGGGCTGGGTCCCTAGTTTGGACACAGAGAATAATACAGAGGACGTAACCGTCCGTCCAAGAAATGGTGGTCGCCATGGACCCTTCGGGGAGTCAGTGGACGGATATTTTATAGTTTAGCGGGAACTACTTCTTCGTGGGACGAGAATGTACAGGGACCGTACCAAAAGACAGAAAAAGTGAACCGAATTAAAAAAGGTCTCGTAAACCACATACGGCATACGACGGAGACCACGGACGGACCGACGGAGGACCTTACATCCAGGACACTCCTGTTTCAGGAATAAAGCAAGTACGAGGTAACGACCACAGGTCGCGACCGTGTACCTGTGTACCGGTCCCAGGACTCCCCCTATGCGTGCACCCCTCCCTGGGTCTTCCCGGGTCCGAACCCGGGGTCCGAACAGACAGACGACCCACCGTCCCCCGGGACAAACGGACAGTTCTTTCTCCGTCACCCCCGTGACGTTTGCCAGTTAAGGAAACCCCCGGTCCACAAGGTCCCTCACGAGGACCACAAATGGACCGCCGGTTCCTCCGACCCGGGACCGACGGGGAGACGTCTCACTCAAGTGTGAGGACCCGACCCTCACTTGGACCTCCTCCTAGAGTCAGTGGGGTCTTGGTCAAGAGGAAGCCCCACCGTTCTACGGGGGTCTCACCCCTTTCTGACCACCCTTACTAGTTGTGCACCTAAGAAGACACGGAGAGAGTCAGATAGTGTCCATAAAGGTACAGTCGCTCATACCTAGACTAACGACGAAAGATACTGCCACGTGAGAATTCTAAGGACACACAGTCACGGTAGTTTAACAGAGTCCGTTAAAACGACAACAAGTCAGTGAGTCAGTGCAGGCTGAGAAACGCTGGGGTACCTGACGTCGTGCGGTCCGAAGGGACAGGTAGTGGTAGAGGGTCTCGAACGGGTTTGAGTACAGGTAACTCAGTCACTACGGTAGCTTGGCAGAGTAGGAGACAGTAGAGGAGGAGGCGGACGGAAGTTAAAAGGGGTCGTAGCCCCAGAAAAGATTACTCAACCGAGAAGTAACCTATGACTTCGACGCAGGTCAAAGAGGACGACACGTATGAAGACACTCCTTACCGGAAGGTAGACTTAGAACTAGAGGGGCACACGAGTAACGAAATCTTGCACAAGGACACACCTTAGCGTGTGTGGTACGTACAAGAGGTACTTCTCTACGTCTAAAACAAACACACACGGAACGGCTAACTCTACGACATATTCGTACTGAACACGAAGAGGACGAAACCCTGTCCCAGGGACACCGGACCGACGATGACAGAACGAAACACACGAAGTGAAACGTTTCCCGTCATACGACTCGACAGGACGCCCACGACGATCCGCCCTCGGGCCCCATCGTAGGGACTAAGGCAAAGGTCGGAAGTAAATACGTCGTTTGTCCGTGCCCAGAAGGACACTACTCCGCACTGTGCGAACCTCTCCGCTCGTACCCTATGATATGCACGAATTACCCGACCCCCGGTCACCTGGAGTGCGTACAGTGGAACTCTCCCGGGACTTCCCTCTACACAAAACCGTAAACCCTACTTCCCGGAGGTCCACCTTTCGTCCTCCCCTCTCTCCTCTGGTCCATCCGTGGGACGGAACGCTCTCCCCAGTCTACGTCGTTGACCCGAGACTCGCCGCCCCTCCGGACTTCCCCAGTCACTCCCCGGACGGTTCCCGGCACTCCTCGTGTAAGTAAGTAAGTAGTGAATCAGACACGGATCACGACTAAGTCCGTACCCCCTAGGGTGTGGTCGGTCCGTGTACCCCAGGGACGGGACAACCTACCTGTCCGTCATTTGGGTAGGTGTTACGGGAGTCCTGTCCTTCAATCCATCGGTATTCCTGTGACTTCCTATTGGTCCGGTGTACTCCTCTCACTCATACCCGTCTCCACCTTCCCGACAGAGGTGTCCCACAGTACGTTCCGGAGAGTCTCTCCCATTGTAAAACCGTCTCTAAACTTCACTTCTCATTCGGCGTGCCCACTCAACGTCCACCGTCCTTATCGTCCACGTTCGCAAGACTCTGTCGTCGAATGGCTCACCCACCCTTTTCTCGTCCCCTCAACTTGTCCAGGTTCCGCCAGTGTCCGACCGCGTTTACCGAATACCCGGGTTCCAGTCTTCAAACCCTAAAAGACCAATTTCACACGAACACTTTCGACCCCTCACACGACACGAAGTTCAGCACTAAGGATAATTCCGTCCCGGACACCCACGTCTCTCGGTCAATCGAACGACTATCCCCCGGTCCACACCACCCCTACCTCTGGTCTCTTTCCAGAAAACCCCTAAGCAAAACTTCCCGAACGACCGTCCCACCGGTATACCATGAACCCTCCTCGGTTGGGTCTCAAGACTGAACCTCCCGACTCCAATTACTACGAGTCCCCTACCGGGTCACCTCCACACCTCGGTCACTATGGGCCCTGAGTCGTCCAGTCTTCCCTTCCCGACCTCCCCTGTACCGCACAGTAGTTGCTACTATCCTATCCGACCTCCCCTGTCGACCCCCCTCACCCGTGTCTCCTGTCAGGTCCTGTGAATTCTCCACGAGTCCCCTGTTCCTGACAGGTTCCCTCTACTCTCGTCCTGGGTTCTTTCTCTTCCATGGGTTCTTTCTCTTCCTCCACCCCCGGACCCTTGATCCCCTCCCTTTCCACCGTACACCCACCGTCGGTCCACTCGACCGTCGACCCCACCCACTCCTCGTCGACCCACACTACTCTATCCACCCCTGACCACCCGTCAAACCCTCCTACCTCGCCTTTAAGACCAACAGTCAGGGTCCGCACCTTGGACCCGTCACCTGCACCTGAGATCGGTTGGGAACTTCCTCAAAGGGACCTTCTCCTAATACTTTACTTGGTACTACCACCGTCCCTAACCTCCAGTGTGTTCCCGGTAGAAAAAAAGAAAGGAAAAATTTTTTAAAAACAACAACAATCAGTGATTCAACAAAGACTGGGAAACACTGGGGTACCTGACGTCGTGTGTTCCGAGGAGACAGGAAGTGACAGAGGGTCTTAAACGAGTTTAAGTATAAGTAACTTAACCACTACGATACATTGGTAGAGTAGGAGACAGTAGCGGAAGAGGACGGAAGTTAGAAAGGGCCGTAGTCCTAGAAAAGGTTGTTCAGTCGAGAAGTGTAGACCACCGGTTTCATAACCTCGGCGTCGAAATCGTAGTCAGGAAGGTTACTCATAAGTCCCAACTAAAGGAAATTCTAACTGACCAAAGTAGAGGAACGTCAGGTTTCCTGAGAGTTTTCAGGAGAAGTCGTGGTGTCAAGGTTTCGTAGTTAAGAAGTCGTAAGTCGGAAGAAATACCAGGTTGAGAGTACACGTATGTACTGATGACCTTTTTAGTATCGAAACTGATATGTCAGGAAACAGTCGTATCACTACAGAGACGAAAATTTATTAAAAATTTTTTATCAAAATAAAAACCGACACGACCCAGAAGCACAATGCGTCCGTAGAGAGATCAACACCGCTCGTCCCCGATGAGAGACCAACTCCGCACGTCCGAGAGTAGCGTCGCAGAAGAGAACACCTTGTGTCCGAGATCCCACGGGCCCGAAGACATCAACACCACGCACCCGAGTCTTCAACACTGAGGACCCGAGACTTCACGACCGAGTTACCAACACCACGTACCCGAATTAACAAGGTTCTGTACACCCTAGAAGGACCTGGTCCCTAGGTAAGACACAGAGGACGTAAAAGTCCGTCTAAGAAATGGTGACTCGGGGGTCCCTTCGAACGTCCCCCGGGTAGAAATTTCTACCCACGGAACGTCGGAGACACAGACGACCCCTCAATCGTGTCCTTCTTTTCAACCACTCCGACCTGACATCCCCTCGCTCTCAGTTCCGACGATACTCGTGGACGACAGTAGGTCCAAATGTGGGACGGTCGACCCTCTTCCCAGTTCTGTAACAATACGTAAAGCAAACGGTTCCCGTTGTCTGACTCACAACCACACGTGCCCCACTGATTCGTGACCATCCTCGGGTGTCACCTCCTCCCACCCACCGTCGTGGGGAATGTCTCCAAAGGACCTCCGGTCTGACTCACGAAGAACGTCCACCACTGGAAACGAACACAGGAACTGGAACCGGTAGGGTTTGAGTACGTGTCGACCACATGTCACCTGAACCAGTCGACTAACTTGTCATCCACCGGGGACTCGGGGACGTGAACACTGTCCTCTGACCTCTCGATCACTCGTCTCGGGGTGTGGACACGAAGGTCCCCGGGTGGGGGTGGATGGGGTGGACATCGTTTTAGTGCGGTCATTACTTTCTAGGCTTCGGGGGAAGGAGGTCGCTCACGACTGTTAGAGACTTTCAGGACCAGAGTCAGACCAGATGGTTTGGTCTAGAAAGAGGGAATTAGGGGTCGGGTAGAAACCACCAGTACTGGGGGGGACCTCAGTCGAGGGTAAGAAGGACAACGGTGGTGGTGATTCCAGGATCAACTTTGTGGGCAGGGGTGAGACGATCGGACAAAACGTCCGCCAGACGGAGGAGGGTAGGGGGTGGGAGACGGGGGAGGTCGGGGAAACGATCATTTGGAGACTGAGGGGTAAAAGAGGTGTCAGTTCAGACTAGAACTCAGACCGAGGGTCACGGGGAGTGGGGTTCGAAAGAGTAGTGGCCCTGGTGAAAGAAGTCCGAAATAGTTGAGAGACAGGGAGGGTGTGTCACTTGATACCCCTCTCTTACCTTCCACCCAGTTACCACGACACTTAGTAACAGTTAGTCGATTAGTCTTTAGTTTCCCGTCGTCTGTACTCCGGTGTTCAAGGTTCCGGGTTGGGTCCACACTGGTACCCCACACCGGAGATCACTGGTGACGGAATTTTGGACCGTAGACAGAAATAACTAAATATCAGTAAGTAAGGAGATCATTACACATAGGTCGTGTCGGACCCAAGGACCTCCTGTGTGTGCCAAATGACACACACCCCCACCCCGGACCCCTGTGTGTCTCTTTCGGACACTACCCCGTCACGGGTCCGTCACACAGGAGACAAACTGGCCCTGTCTGTCACAGAAGGAGGCCACCTGCGACTAAGGACGAGAGAGCCGGACCTACCTCTAAAACGACAGAAAAGACTCAACGTTGTTCGTAACAATAAATATCCTTTACGAGAAAAGTACACGACCTTCGTAGAACCCCGTACTAGACCCACTTCCTCTCTAATGAAGTTCAGTCCTCGCAGTATGGTCCGACCCTTTGAACGAAAACAACCTTAAATTTAGTCTCTAAAATTAATAATTTGAGAGAAACTCTTGTGCAACTACCCCAACCCACGTTAGGGTCGAGGTAACACCGGAGTGACTCAAACTCCCACTGGGTCCATACCCCCTCAGTGGGGTTTCAGGATGGAAGGGGTGTCGTTCTACTCTGGGTCAGCACGGACGGAGTGTGGGCAGGACCCTGATGTCTATATCTAAGTATCACCGTTACTATTTATCTTTGTTACAGACGAAATTTTTTTTTTTAGTCTTTATCAATTTTGAACAAGTATAACTCCCGAAGGGACTATCGAGTCAACCATTTCTTAGGTGGACGTTACGTCCTCTGGGGTCAAGTTAAGGACCCAGTCCTTCTGACCGACCTCTTCCCTATCCAATTGGTGAGGTCATAAGGACCCAAAGGGGTCACAGTCGACCATTTCTTAGACGGACGTTACGTCCTCTGGATACAAGCTAGGGACCCAACCCTTCGAGGGGACCTCTTCCCTTTCCGATGGGTGAGGTCATAAGACCGGATTTCTTAAGGTACCTTACATATTAGGAACTTCAACGTTTCTCAGTCTATGCTGACTCACTGAAAGTGAAGTGAAGTGAAGTGAAGTATAACAACTTTTATGGGGTAGAAAGAGTCTTTGACTAAAAAGAGGAGTAATAGATGAACCCCGGAGAGTGGAATCAGGAGGTTTGAGAAGACCGACACGTCCCTGGGGAGAATCGTCCTCAGTAACAAGTCAACTATTTAACACAGGTTGAGAAGAGCTGGGGTACCTGACGTCGTGTGCTCCGAAGGGTCAGGAAGCGATAGAGGGTCTCGAAGGAGTTTGAGTACAGGTAACTAAGTCACTGCGGTAGGTCGGTAGAGTAGGAGACAACGGGGGAAGAGAACGCGAGGTAGAAAGGGTCGTAGTTCCAGAAAAGGTTACTCAACCGAGAAGTGTAGTTCCCCGGTTTCATAACCTCGAAGTCGTAGTCAGGAAGGCTACTTATAAGTCCCAACTAAAGGAAATCCTGACTGACCAAACTGAATCGTCCCCTCCTTCTTATAAACCACCCGTAGTGTGGTTTCGGCGAGACGAAACCCCACTTAACGTGTCCCTGACAAACTCCAGCCGTCACTCGAATAAGAAGAACAATCGGCTACTTCTTTACCCTCCGGGTCCCACTACTTATATTTGGTCGTCTGTGTTGTGTCCTCTCGTCCAGGTCCCACGGGGCTCCGCGACAGAGAAGACGTCGGAGACGTCGGGTAGAGTTGGGACGGAGAGCCTCCTCCGTTGTGACCTGGGAATACCCGTCTTAGGGATGGGTCGCAAGGACTACACCAGATCGGTCCAAACCACTTTCGATCTCTTATAACCCGTAAAACCCAAGTGTCTTGATGCCTCCTTACTTTTCTGACCCCAAGTCAGGTCTCTACTTCGAACCACTGAGTCTCCCACGAGACAGTCACAAAGGAAAGGTTGGTGTGGGAGGGACATCCCCGGTCAAGGGTCCGTGTGTCCTCCCGACAGACCTACGAGATCGTCTTCCCTGTCCGGTCTACTCTGCGGAGATAGGAGTGTGGACTGGACCCCTTTATTGAACCCAAACCCTGATGGGCATCCTTCAGCCGAGACGACACTGTCACCTCGTAACGAGCGATCCAATTTGAAGGGTTTCGGAGACGACCAACGGTTATCGACCCCTACTGTAGAGACGTCTTGTCCCTAAAGACCTCCCCGATTCCCGAAGGGACCACCGAGTCTACTATTTTTTAGACGGACGTTACGGTCTCTGGACTCAAGCTAGGGACCCAGCCCTACTAGGGAACCTCGTCGTTGGGTGAGGTCATAAGAACGGACCTCTTAGGGTACCTGTCTCCTCGGACCGCCCGAAGTCAAGTACCTCAACGTCTCAGCCTGTGCTGACTCACTGAGAGAGTGTGTGTGTGTGTGTGTGTGTGTGTGTGTGTGTTAGGTCATAATAGTGATAACGCTATAAGTTCAACAGGGTCCAGACCGGTTCTGTCGGAGACGTCCGGCTGAGTCGGGAGACCAGTACGTCGGCATGGTAAGACCTTCGTAAGGAAATGGAAAACCGTAAACATGGTAGGGACTGAGTAGACTTTAGTGGGTGCAGAGGCCCCTCGGGACTAAAGAAAATGACCCTTTGTCTGCACCCACGACGCACATCGGCGATGAGAACCCCCGAAGAAGTCCGCGGGGAGGGGGTGGTGTCTGTCTCGACCCCTCACATCCCTCAAATATACACGGAGACACACATACCCACGTACGGACACGTACTCACACACGCACGTACACGTGTAAACGTAATTAAAAGTAAAGACATAGACACAGAGACGTAACTTTTGTACTCAATGTGGTCGTAGACTAAGGTCAGGGTGTCGTGTCGAAAGTGACTTTGCAAGAGGGAAAGACACAATCATTTGAGGAAGAAGCGGTTCACCAGGGTCCTGTGTCATACAAGTACACCAAGGAGGAGAGAGTGAAGGTCTCTGAGGGCGACGGGAGTCCCAACCCGGGACCGAACGAAACACCCCGGGGGAAGGAGAGGTGCGGACGAGAATCCTGCGTCTGAGACGGACGGACGGTAGGTACGGGGTTTACGTACGACACGAAGGCAAGTGTGTTTGTGGGACGGAATACCAGGGGACCAAGAAAAAGACAGAGTTTTTACAGGGAGAGAGAAGATCCAGAGTCGGGTGGACAGTAGACAAAAAGGACTTCAGGGTACTCACCCGACTCACGGGGGGAGTATTACGGTGTATGTCTGTAAGGGTGGCAACCCATTTCCCACAGTGACATCGGGACACAACGGTCCGTGTGTCCGACGAGTAGTCGCAAGACCCTACCGGATACCCCCATCGGAGGTAAGTCAATCTACTCTAGGACCTACCCGGTTGGAGCGTAGAACAGAATCTCAACATGAGTGACGACTCGAGCACAGGGGTCAGGTCAGACCGAAGGGTCAGACACAACCACTATGTCAGGGCGCCGGACCACAACCTCGAAATGGGAGTTTCAGACCTGGACCCGAGGGACTTCAGGTAGAACACGTCCTTCTTGGAGGAAACAAAAACCCCTGAGTCACGTCGGTCTTAAGTCTTCGTCTACAGTCCTGTCGTTCTTCGTTCCTCCTAACAGTGAAACGGTCCCCGTCCGATCTGAACGTCGTGTTATCACCCCACTCAGACCGTTCCGACCTCACCGACCGAACCAGGGATCCGACTCGACCGGGGTTTGGGAGTACGAAGTCGAACGGAGTTCACCACCACACCCTTCGATCTCCCTTTTCCCTGACCTCTCCCCCGGGCCTCCGTTTCGCCCCTCAGGACCGTCCACACACAAACCCTTCAAGTGAACCCGAGACCACAACACCTGAAGTCACCTGATAGACCCTAGGGACTAAGAGTGACTCAACACTATCGGGTGACACGATAGTAGACACTCCACACTAACGTACGTACATAAATAATAATTATTATTTCACACCCTTAAAAGACTTACTACATAAAAAATTAGCTTAGTCTCCTCTAAGTCCACAGGGATACTTTTGTGGGCAAACAGAAGGTGAGACCGTTGGTACCCGCATCCACGCGACCACGAGTCCTGGTAGTAAAGGCTCCCGGGGCATCGCACACGTCGGGGCAGGTACGCAAGTTCCTCGAAATGGTACAACTTTCAATGGAAAAACGATCCTGACTCCAGGGAGGACGACGAAGGTACCCACTCTGACCACTATCTGGGTCGACTAAGGACCCTTTTACAA
Source organism: Capra ibex (assembly GCA_006410555.1). NCBI lineage: Eukaryota > Metazoa > Chordata > Mammalia > Artiodactyla > Bovidae > Capra > Capra ibex. The sequence continues at coordinate 37,318,747 of SJYO01052474.1, read as the reverse complement.
ACGGAACACACGGGAGTCTGTCGTCTTCTCACACGAAGATCGACTCGGACATCTGTATCGAGACCCGAGGCAGAACAAGGGCTACCACCCCTGAGTTTAGGTTATGTCTGCACACAAGAATCCCTAGGACGTCAGTGTACCCCCACTCCCTACACATACTTCTTTGTCTTGACTCTCCACAAATGTTTTTGATTTCAAACTGAAGAAATATCTTTTTCACTTTTTATTTAGATCTTTTATTTAATTGTTTGCTTACTTACTGATATCTCTGTCTACTTATATGAGAATAAACTTCCTACTTCCGTTTTATTTTTACTTACCCACCGACGGTCCACTCTTCGGTCTTACTACACAAAGACTAAAAAAAAAAAAAAACCACACACCAACTTTCAGTTTCTCGTCGAAACGATAAGTTGGGGGTCTTTACCTTTCTACCCATAAACCACGGTCTTGGACTCTCCAATTACACCCGGAAACTTAACTACCGACCTTAAACGTGTACACAATTGGTATTTCCGGACCCCAGATCGGGTGGGTCTGACGAGAGGTTTCGATTCTGTAAACCTCAACGTTCGCCTCGACTTCTAGACTTCGGTCTCGTGATCTGGTTGTGTCCCGTAATGACGACGACGTGGGACCCGACCCGTGTCTCCGTCCGGCTCGGTGACCTCGTGTGCCGCGACGATACGTGTGTCACTCGGCCGTCCAGACTCTCGTAGGTCGAGGGATCCGGTGCACGAGGAGACGTAGCCGGAGGAGACGCCCTGGGGTGCCTTCCCTCCTCCACCGGAGTCGACTTGTTCAGGTGACAGTTCCCTGGGGAAAGGTCGTTACAGCGATCTCGAGGAGTACCACCTCTCGATTCTCGGTGACCAGGTCCTGGGGACCGGTTCTGCTGAGTCAGAACACCCCAGACTGTCCGTTTCCCGGTAAGACAGACACCTAGACCGGGTGGAAGGGGGAGACCCGACACGAAGTCCGATTCCCTGGGAAGGGGAAAGGTCCACAGGCCGAAGGAGAAGTACACTCTGGGACAGGGGTGGTAGGGTCAGTGGAAATAGAAGAATTTTATTTAATTTTTGTCAAAAATTAAAGGAAGATTTTAGTGTCTGGGTCTCTCCCTTGAGCCTACACTAAACGACCCTCGACCTACCGAGAGACCTATCATTCCTCTCCCTCCCCACGTCACCTAGGGTCTGGGATCCAAGGATGCGTTCCGGGGTACCACTAAAGGAAACTCGAACGACCTTGGAGATGGACGAAGAGTAGGGTGAAACCGTTCCGACGAGGAACAAAAAGAATCGACTTCTCCGTTTAACCTTTCTGTTGGAAAGACATACTCTCAAAAGGAAGAAAGGTGAAGTTTCGGTGACAAACGATCGTCATGTCTAATGGCCACTCTGACTGGTCATGTCTACGTTCAAATGACCTGTCATATGTTCTAAATTTCAGGGCTTTCGGTCTCTCGGACGGCGAAAACTAAAATTCAGGGACCCAGACGTAAGAACCTCTCCAGACTTTAGGATCATTGCGACATGAGTTCGGTTTCCGCCCCCATTAGGTCACCCTCCCGGTTCCCGCAACCTCCCGCTACCTCCCAATCGGGGGGTGGGGACAGGATCCTCCGCAAAGGAGCGGTGAAAAGGACCCAAACCGACTCTTTGGAAAAAGGAGAAGAGGCCTCGACGCCAGACCCCGCCCCCCATCCCTCGCGATTAAGCACAGTCTACCTCCCCGCGGCCCCCCGGCACGCGAGTAAGCAGACCCGAAAACAAGCGCCGTAGACTGAGGACTGCTGGGTCGCCTGAACCTTAACCGCTGGCGAAGTAAAGTCCCGAGGGCCCCAGCTTGAAGACCCTGAGGGTCTGTGTCCCCGGGTCCTCCGTATGGACGGCCCGTAGCGGCGGGCCCTCCCCAGGCGCGGACGAAGCCGGGAGGAGCGGGCCGGGCCGGGAGCCGCCACCGGGCCTGCCGGTACGCCGACGCGCGGGACTGGGGCCCCGGCGGACCTCCCACGCGCGCGCCCCGCGCCCGAGCGGCCGTGGCCGCGGTCCACTCACCCGCAAGACGCTCCCCCTCCCCGCGTCCCTTGCCCCTGGGGCCGCGCCCCCCTTGACCCTCGACCCTGTCCCACCTTCGGGACCCTCACCTTCGTGAAAACCCAACCACGTGCGCGCACGAACACACACGGGTGCATGGGGACAGACGCGCGGTCACGCGGTCACACATGCCCACGGGAACGTGAGAACAGACGCGCACGTACAAGCGCGAAAACGGGCCCAGTGACGCGCACGGGCATACAGGTGCTCACGCGCACACAGGAACAAATACATGCGCACAGAGCACACACAAGCAGACACACGCACGATGAACTCGTCCTTTCTTGCTCGCTCCCTTTCGTCTCGAAACGGACCACCCTCCGGCCGCGGGACCACTCGGGTGCACTTCACCCTCTGTCGAAACGAGAATTAAAAGCTTAGGTCGAGGCAGAACCTGTGTGAAGGAACCTGAGGAAATGACCTTACCTTCGTCCTGTAACCGTCAAAGTGCCTGAGGGAAAATCGAACACAAAGAAACGCTTCCTTTCCCACGACATTGAGACCCACACACTCCTACGAGATCGCAACACCGTCTTCACGTTCAAGGGGTCCCGGCACAATGTCGCGAACCAGGACCCTGACAGAAGGTACCGAGAACTGAATTTGACTCGTCTACGTGTCCGGCGAGGGATGATCCAAGTCGTCAGGGGAGAGACCCAGCTTATTAATCCGTAAATAACGTAAGCAAAATGACCTTTGAATACTTCCAAGACTCCTCACTCTTCAACAGTCTTACAGTCGGTGAACTGTAGTGAAACTCAACACGAGTAAGACCGAAAATGAAATTGTTAGTTTGCGATGAGGACTCTTCGAACCCCTGGCACACACCTTCCGTCTCCTACGGGGACACGAGACCCAGGAAGCCGACAACCACCAACCTCCGTAGAGACCCGTCCTAGTGAGGTCTCCAAACCCCGCGCGAGAGGAGTGCGCCCTTCAAAACCACAAATTGAAGTCTTAGTTCAACGAGCAACTAAAACGACTCACGTAGTCGGCGGGAGCTTACGATGATTTCCAAAGGATCCATTCTTTTGTGTGGATTTAGGAGAGAGGACTTTCCTTTTCTCCGAACCCAACACGACCAAATCCGATACACCCCCATTGACAACGGTGACGTTGCAATCGGATCTCTTGACTTGGCTCTCCTGACACTCCAAAACGTAAAAGCGTTTCGTCTCGTTTTCCGATGGGACGACGTGCGGACACCTCGTGAAGGAGCGAGTCAAAACGTCTCTAAAAAGAAAGATTTTTCTCTGGAGTGGTAGTTCTGGTCGTGATTAATGGGACTTGGGGAGTCCCTCAGGAACACCTTGACCGTCGGAACGAGAGATGGGAAGGGTGACAGACGAGGATTGTTAATTTACGTTAAATCTAAGGACTTGACTCGGACGATTTACGAAGTCGTAAAGCCGGAGGGGACAAGGGACACGTGAGTAACCCGGGCGGAGAAACCCTCTTTACTTTCGTGTCATAGTCCACTTTTGTTTCCGTCGGATTAGGGCAGATCCGAGTGAAGTGTTACCTCTACAATACATGTCTACTTCGCACTCGTCTACAATAATGTGATAGACTTTACTTAAGGAGGTGGTAGGTCGGTAACTTTACCGAAGTCGGAGATGTGTCGTGGAGACGACAAAGGAAGGAGGTCCAAAGATTGACACCGGGTCGGCCGTCTTTTTGGTGTCCTTGTGTCACGGAGAAAGAGGGACCAACATTATTTCCATAAACATTCCTTATTTTGCAGTGTCATAGGGGACAACCGAGTGTCTTATGTCGGTTAAGTAAGTCAGTTGTTCATAATTAACTCCCACGGTCCGTGACACGTCCCGGAACCTTCTTTTTATCTATTCTCGGACCACAGGACGGATATCCTTTAATGTGTTTTCTCTGCCGACATTTGTTTATTGACTTTATATTCCCTCCTTTTCACACACGGTCGACCCCCTAATACTGTCTCCCGACACACACAGTCGATGAACTTAGATGAGGACAGACTCGTACTCCGGACCCACCTCTGACCCAGACTCGGGTATAAGGAATAGGCAACCGACGCCCCAGAACTCGAACGTGGGATCACGAGGTAAACATCTTGTCACGACCAATAAATATCGTGTCTTCCCGGGACGGTTACAGTACCTGAAGTGCTATCATCGTGGAAGTAAGGAGAAAACATTCGTGACTCAAGTTCTCGGGATGATAGTTTTTTATACACCAGAGAACTTTTTTCTTTGTTTGTACATTTATTCAAACATTATCGTCACGGAACGGTGCCACATAATTAGATATGTGATAAATCTTCACACAATAAACTACAGGTTTATGAATCCCCTAAAATGATTCTAGAAAGACAAAGACTAAGGATTAAATTAGGGCAACACCAGTCTCTTGTATAAATCATGTTGACCTTATTAAATTTTAAAAGAATCTGAACAGATGATTTGTAAGGTATACGTAAACTTTTCTTACACATAAGACGACGACAATCCAGTTTACAAGATATTACAGTCAATCCAGTTCTATAACTATTATAACAAGTTTCGAATACATACGAACGAATAAAAGACGTTATTAATAGTTAATAAATATTTTTATTATAATTAATAACTCTTTCCGATATAATCAAACGATCCTCACGGCATTACTTTATTGTGTCTGATCCACAGAATTTGTCGTATTCAAATAAAAGAATATCAAGTCCTCCAACCTTCAGGTCTAGTTCCATAACTGCTCAAACCTAAAAGGATTCCGGAGGGAGAAACGAATGAAACATACCAGGGGTACACGAGCGTACCTGAAGGGAGACACACGGTTCAAAGGGATCCCAGGGGAAAAGAAATATATTCCTGTGGCCGGGACAACCTAATCCAGGGATGGGAATACCGGAGTAAAATGGAACTAATAGAGAAATTTCCGGGATTGAAGTTTGTATCAATGTAACCTCCAATTTCGAAGTTATATACTTAAAACACCCCTGTGTCAAGTCACACCCCATTACTTTAAAGACTGACAGATACAAACGGATAAAGAGTAACGTTAAGACAGTCAAGAACAAAGTATATAAAACTCTTAAAACAGTAATCTACGCATTGAAACAATATAAGAGAACTACAAAAATGGGAAAATAGTAATACATCACGAAAGGATACAGTAACCCCGAAGGGACCGCCGAGTCTACCTATAGTAACCCTTATAAGAAATTAGACCTTAGATAAAACAATAATCATGTCAGTAAAGTCGAAAAGAAACTAATTGTGATTGTAGCATATAAAAAGATAAGAAAAGAATTTTTTATATTAAACTGTTAGGGACGGAAAATTACTCTACAAATTTGACAAATGTAATTACACTAAGGATTATATAACTCCAAATTTAGATAGTAGCACGACGAACAAAAGGTAAAGAGAATGCACAAGAAATAATGCCGAAAAAGAGAAAAGAACGGTAAAATTGTATTAAAACAAAAGAGAAGAAACAACATAAATAATGGCCGTCGAGCAATAAAATCAACGACGAAATCCAAATCCAATACGGAAAAATCGAAGAGTGTCAGACGGAAGTTCACTATCACATAATGAAGCACATATAATACTCTCGGAGGGTCACCATATGATGGTAAAGAAGAAAGGACTCGAAACACGACAAAATAGTATTTAAAATGAAGATGAATACAATTTGGAGTGTAACATAGTAATAATCAAAAATAAATTTATCAATAGAAGACTACTCAAAGTTCATTGTTCATTTTCTGGAATGTATAAACAGGTACATTGATTAGTAAAGATCACCAGAAGTAAGAAAACACATTTCGATATAAAGGTAGATTATAATAAAAGGAAAACGAGTCTGATAGAAATTGTACAGAACATCATACACAGTCAATCACTATTTAATAACGTCGAAAACATATAAGATCCTTCCAAAATTGTGACAGTAAAAACTTCACACAAAAACGACCTAACCAGTCAAAAAAGAATCATGAAATATAACGATGCGACATAAGAGTGAACGAAAAAAAACTTACTCTTTAGATGACAATAAAATTACGAATTAGGGTACTCATATTAAACACGAGGGGACGGAGGGACCGACGAAAATTCTAGAGAAAAAAAAGTCAACATCAACTAAATCTCACAAGACAATCAAAGTCCACATGTCGTTCACTAATTAAATATATATATATAAAGATCTAATAAAAGGTAATATCCAATTACATTCTATAACTTATATGAAGACACACGACATGTCATTTAGGAACAACGGATAGACAAAATAAATATTATCAAGCAATTAGGGATGAGGATTAAGTAAGGAGGGAAAGGAGGTATGAAGAAACCATTGACATTCAAACAAAAGATATAAATACTCAGACAAAGTCAAAACATATATCTAAGTAAATTCTAACAGAGAAATATTGACCCAGACTCGTTAAACCAAAGGTGCACGGAATACATCAAAGACAGTGTAAAAAAACACGAACTCTAAAAAAACTCAAAGAACCTAGATGCCCAAATATCAAAAGGAGTACAAAACCTTTTCAAAGTCGGTAATAGAGGAGTTTAAAGGGAGGTGGGTGGGTAAAAGAAAGTCCCAGAATATTCGACGATTTTCAACAGGGTGTCAAGTGACTATGAGAAAAACAGACAAATAGATAGACAAATAAATGTATCCAACAGAAAAGAAAGACACGAAATAAAACCATTCAAAGGCACCACTACAGAAGTTTAAGTGATTAGACGAGATGACGTCACAGACTAGACAATTATTAAAATAGGTCACAAAGTTATAAAAAGTAGAGTCGATAAATGTAAACGAAGACATTTACAAACAAGACCTAGAAAAGAATGGAAGGAAAACCTTGTTTACCTTATATCAATAGTATGAGACAATTATGGAACACACGAATAAGAACAGTCAAGTCTCAGTGAAAGTTAACTGACTAATAAGAGTAATACGCAATACAAAAGGACAACGAAACGTACGGACTATTAAAAAAATTTTTTTTCACAAATAAACCAAAATAAGTCGACGTGGTCCCGGATCGACACCGTACACCCTAGGAATCAACACCACAACCCTAGGAGTCAACGTCGTACACCCTAGATCAAGAGACTGGTCCCCAGGTTAGTCCCGGGGGACGTGATCCTCGCACCTTAGTATCGACGACTTGGTGATCCCTTCAGGGTACGGACTATTAAAAACTAACCCGTGGTCCGTACCACTTAAAATGGAATGACCCACAACCCATAAAAAAATAAAGATGTCTATAAGAACTCGAAACAAGACTTTACGTCAATTTAATGAACCTCTTTGGTCCTCGTCACGAGTCAAATATCAATTAGTAAGGAGTGAAAACTCCGTTCTAGGAGGACAAAAGATACGTTATAAGGGACTTAGAACCTAAAAAGACCAGACCGACACCCTTCTTCCTGACGAAAGCCGAGACACACTCGTGACAAAGGATTTTGCCTCCAAGAAAGGGGTCGGAACTCATAGAAGGAGTTTGTCCACACACACGTGTGTACGAGAAGTCATGACACGACTTACGAAGGCTCCCGGGAAGACTTCTAGAATCCTCAAGAAACGGCGAGAGAGAAGAGGTCACGAGACGAATCACTTGAGAAAGAACGACCGAATAAGTCGAACTTAAGAATTGAGGAAAGGAAGTTGGGTACACCATATGACCAAGGGGGAAGGGAGAGACGTAGGACTTTAGAAAGAGGCACATCCTTAAACCTCTGTCAGCATCTCGAGTGGAGTAAAAAAGGACGGAGACTCCTCGATCTATCCAAGTAAACGGAAAAGTACTGGTAGGATATTTCTCTAAGCCAGTGACACACGAGTATAGACTGAAGAAAGTAAGTCGGACTATTACGAAAACTACAAGTGGGTACTACAACGTACATAATCATCGAATGAGAACACATATGGATTCGTTTATAAACCTACATACTATACATAGGTAAAATACTTATATGGTACCAAACAAACAGGTCCAAGGAACACAACCCGTAGACCCAATGAATGACAATCCCCGTGAAAAATTTTTCCATCGAGACTAGTAAGAGTTTGTATACAGAAACGCCTGTATGAAAAATTCATAGACATCTTCACCTTAAGCTTCTTCCGTTACCCTGGGGTGAGGTCATGAGAACGGACTTTTTAGGGTACCTACCTCCTCGGACCATCCGACGTCAGGTACCCCAGTGTGTCTCAGCCTGTGCTGACTCACTAAGTCGTCGTCGTCGTCGTTGTCTTGACCTTAACGACTCAGCATTCTAACCACATCTAAATTTTTATACACTTTCTTTAACAGTTCGACGAAAGGTTTCATCGACAGGGTAAACAGAGGTAAGAGCCATTGTGAAGTAGAAGAGTCACTTAAAGTCGAGAAGACCACACTCATTACCGGAGACACTCAGGTACGCCTATAGGCAATACAATCCTACGAGACAGTACATAGTCTTTTACCCTTATACTAACCACAAAGCAAAGTTTCCGTTTAACTTGAAAATATTCTAGGAGTCGGTATCGACACTCGGAGTGAACTGTGATGTTTGCACCTAAACCACCGACTCACCAGGTACAGAAACGTCACGGATACACACACTACCTCAGTCACGACATTGTCCAAACTTCTCCTTGATGGACAGGACAGTGGGACCAGACTACTGTCGAAGAGACGGTCATGGACTCAAGTCTCTCCGATTCCCCGGTCCTTCCGGTCACTCAATCACAGGAGACGATATTAGTACGACAAACGACTAACAAAGAAGGGATCTTTTTTAGTTCTGATCCGTACGTGCATCTAAGAAAACAGTGTCTTCACCACCGACATTCGGACGTCAGACCTTCGACTATCTGATGTGTATTCGGGAAGTGGGTCCCCTAATACTCGACCCGCGCAAACCCGGTAGTGATCCCGGGACCGTGATTCGCACGGTTACCCCATAGGGTCCGAGGGCCCTAGGGTCAGAACCGTTCTACGACAGAACATGACGAGACAAACGGACCAGTTCAAGGACAAAGTCGACAAGTGGTTGAGCCGACCTAAATAATAGAGAACTTTCCCTTTTCCTTCTCGTTTGCCTGATAGTTACCTTCACGACTGTGAAAGAGGGAAATGAAAAAGTCGGTCTTCTTCATTGACGCTCAGACGTGTCAAAATTCTTGTTCCGGAAATTTTTTCGGTCTTAGACACCCCAAACGTTTGTCTAATAACTTCCAGCTCCCTAAAGTACGGCTCCACTCAGGTGCAACTAGGAAGAGTACGGTTAATTTGACTTCGTTTCGTTTGTTTGTCTTTGGGTTTTACTTTGGAAGAAAGCCCTCAAAGGTTTCAATTTAGTACCTTAAGGGGTAGAATTGGACTCAAAGGGGAATGGGAGTGACCTGACCCTACCTTGCATAAATATGTCTATATACGAGTACTCTTTAAAAAGGTCTTTCTCGTTTCAATCAGAATACCCTCCCCCCGTCGACACTCACCGAGGACTGAATAAAAGGAAGACAGGACATCACAGTCATCGGACTCAGTAGGGGAAAACAAAAGACCAGAGAATGGTCTCAAATGTTTACTTTTAAAAGACAAGAAAACTCACTCTATCAAGTAACGCAATGACAGGAAAATCGGACAACAGTCCGTAACGCGGTTAGGCATTTGTCTCGGTGGTCGAAGTCATAAACCACAAATTTGGGGTCCATTAGTCACGTTGAACGATAAAAAACACAAAAGTGCCATCATTTAGACACATTGTCTGTACACTCCTCCTGAAGAGAACAAAGGTAACTTGGGACCTTAGCACCAAGACACAGTGTCTCGTCTCCGTCCACCCCAATGGACCCTCTTCCGAAACCCGACGAGACCCGAACAATAGTGACCACCCAAACCCTAAAAGAGACATCTTATCAAGGTCCCAACGGAGATCCGAGGGGTAGGAGGGTCACCTGAGGGACCGTGTACCAGGGACTCCCGACGAAACCCCAATCCGTCGGAGTTCCCTTCTACGTACTACCGGTGTGACGTCACCTTGGAATCTCCCCCACCCTCCGTCCACACAGGGGAGGAGACTTCGCGGGGAGGTGACAGTCACGACTGCCACGGAACCTCGGTCGAGGGCGGAGAGGAAGGGGGAGACGCCGGAGGACCTTCACGGTGTTCAGGGGAGGGAGGGAGTGGAGTGTGCCCAGAGACAAAATTTCGACTACGTGGACGAAGAGTCTCACGTACCGCGAGAGTGGAACAGGAACCGACGTCCGAGGAGAGGTGGATCTTTCCCACTCGGTCCGAGACCCCCGGCTCCGCAGTGGACATCCCCACGTGTACCCCGTACCTAGGTCGTGGTCCGGAGAGCCGTGTCCGGGAGAGGGGTGTAGTCGTCCGGACGTACCCACACGTCCATGTGTGCATGTGTGTACGTGGGTGTGTGTACGAGTGTCCTCGTATGTGTGTGTACCTCTACGTCTCTTCTCGTACCGGTTCTGTCCCGACCCGGTCCTCACGTCCGACCACGAGACTCAGACAATCCTAGTTTCAGAGGAGAGACTCAGGGATTACACCCAACGTCGTAACAAGAGGTCTACCGACCGCGTTCCGGACTGACCCTACCCACACTCCACGACTCGAGTGAAAGACCGTGAAACGAAACGTCGACGACACTATTATTAAAAAGGAGCTACTGGGGTGGACTTACACGGTACCACTAGGGGTGCACCCACTGTACCCCTTGGAATCGACCGACGACAGGTGCACACGTCCAGTACTTGTGTCTGGTTCGACCAAATCGGGGCATCCGGGTTCCCGAGACAAAGGGTGTATGTCAATTACTACCGGACCACCGCTGTTTGTCTAACCGAGAACCCTCTCAGTCAAAGGAAGAGTAGAGACATGTCGACTCCGGACTCAACCGATTCCTCGATAGGGTTTATAGGAAAATTTTGAGAGTCATGAAGAAAGAATTGACGGATATTCTATTGACAATAAGAGAAGTTTCATTTACCTTCGTTGCTCTAGACTGGTCTAACCTCTGTTGCCAGGGGTCGTCGGTCCGAAAGGGTAGTCCGGTCTCGAGGAGTTCCTACGACTGTCGGGGGTCATAGCAGGTCCCGAACCGTACTCCCGTGTGTAAGGTCCGAGTGCGGAGGAAGGGACAGGACGTCGAAGGGTCCGAACATCCCCGGTCCTTCCCCGGGTCTTATAAGAAGCCAAGAATTACTAGACAGAATACCGTAAACATCGGACACTACACACTCTACAGTTCCTCCTGATTCTCCGGACCGTCTCACCACACCCACCGTGCGCGCACCGACACGCACGCGTACCGACACGCAGGAGATCTTAAGATACCCCCTCCGTCACTCTAGAGTCCTAGGGTGACCCACGTCGTAACGAGTTCCGGTTGAGCCGGGGTTCCTGGGACACGTCCTGGTTGTGTTTTCCCACCCTCTCGTCTTCCCACCGTTGTCCAACCTGAACACGTCACGATTGAGTACTAGACAGACCGAATACGAAAAGACCAGACTCTTAGTGACACCAAGACAAAATAGAGTATCAGATCGGGACACCTTTAGTGAAAAACCTGGGTGGATCAAGAGAAAATGAACTTCTTTTAGGAAGTCATCGCTGACAGGGTATCCACGGGAGACGGAGGCCCCCAAGTAGAGGTGCACAGTAAAGGGGTATCCTTGTGACGATGCCACAAGAGCACACCCCTTCGGTACCGTGTGTACGACAGTGGGGTGGGGAACCGACCCTACGAAACGGACCAAACCTCCGTCATTCTTCTCTAGACCCCAACCCGTGTCCAGGACCCCGGCGACACGTGAGTACAAGGGGAAGGGACACACGTGTGGGGTCGTCTGTACGGTGTCAGGGGTAAGAGTGAACCGGAGGAACAAAACAGAATTCCGGTGCGAGGAGACAAGACTCGGGAGGTCGACTCCCTTCACATACCTGAGAGGGACTCCCCGGGACCTAGGTAGGGAGCACCGGCCCACCACCGTGAACAGCGGGAACTTCGTGCACCGGTCCTCGTGACCCGACCGTCTCCGGTGGAACCCCCGCACATGACGAGTCCCTTCGGTATAGGAACCGGTCTCCTTACTCGATGGACCGATACCCGTGACCTCCGACACGATGACCCTCTTCATTTGTCCTCGTCCAGGAGGACTTCCGGTTCCGGGTCCAGACCGCCTTTCTCCGGACGACTGTAGTCCCTACGGACGTGCGGACCCCGCGGTGCACTCACCGTCCTGTCCGTCGCCCACCGTACCTTCCTCCGGTGTCACTGTCCACGGGTACCTCCGTAGTACGGGATAAAAACCCAGGTCGTGCCCCACATAAGTATTACACCACTTACAGTCGGAAGCCAGTAACTCCCAGACCCCTGAGTGGACAAAGTGACAAGCACTCTATAGATGACTGAAGAGATGTCCTTTTCCACAAAATCTTGCGGGAGTATACCACCCCTACCCGAAGGGTCCACCACGATCACCATTTCTTGGACGGACGATTCCGTCCTCAGTATTCTCTGTGTATAAGTCAGGGACCCAGTCCTTATAGGGGACCTTCTCCCGTACCGTTAGGTGAGGTCATAAGAAAGGACCTCTTAGGACCTGTCTCCTCGGACCGTCCCGATGTCAGGTATCACAGTGTTTCTTAGTCTATGTTGACTTCGTCGAACCGTGACCGTGACCGTATACCACCTTACATTTGTGGATACTCTTATGAGTTATCTAATAGTATAAATACATGGATTGATTATTAAGACAACTATTTGTTATCGATGAGAAAAAACTTTTCCTTTCCTGTGACACGGTCCTCAGAAAATCTGTAATATAAGAATTTAACTACACACACCCTCTAGGTTCTTAACACTAACACTGTCAGAGGAAGAGTTTTTACGGTAGTAGTCGCTGTATCGGGGACTGTGACAGTTCCCTTTTTTCCGGATACCGTCACTGGTATCCCTATCTTCACACTCTCGACCCACAAATATACACAACAACGACACACCGGTAGAAGAAGAATCGACACGAAAAACAGGCGTAGACTTCCGACCCGAAAAAGGGGAAGACGTGACGTAGGGAGACCTGCCCGTCCCCGTTCTACACCCCCATGGCGACCCAACCCTCGGACCGTGTCAGTGACCCACACATCTGTCGCGGACCGTCCCAGTCACCAACCGAGGACGTCTTCAACACCGGGACCTGTCCACGGAAAGGACCGGAAGTTGAACATTGGTAATGTTAAACGGACAACTCAACAATTAGAGATCCTAGAGAAGGAAACAGTCATTCGATATATCTATAGTGTCTATAGAGTCTGTTAAATCATCAAAAGGGAGGATCATTGAATCGACATACAACATGTGCAAACGTGTGACTCGGTCACACATACACGACGGACATCTGTAATGCACAGAAGAGAGTCACTAGTGTGCGTTCGACACACTCCAGAATGACCTCCCCCGCAAAGGAAACTGAACAAAGACCTCGTCATCCCTTCGTACCTGGGACCTCTGTCCGACGAGCCTAAGGACGGGACGGAGAGACACGGACTCAAAACAAAATCTCAGTAACACTCCTTGACTAATTTACGTGCTCCTTGTGTCTCTTGTGACCAACCGAGTTCCTTCACAGACCATCACAACCCACAATAAGGACAACCAATACCACAGTGTAACGACTACCACCACTACTACCTCTTCCCAATCCACCCATAAGACACTGAAGCCGATTATAAAAATGATAAGAAAAAGATCGAACAAGAACTGGAAGTTCAGTGAATAAAAGTGTAAAATCGGATAAACGGTGTCCAATAAAAATACACCGATTGAATCTTCTTTTTAAAGTAAAAATTCTCCGACAACAAACATGTATCTCCGAGAAATTGGGGATAAAGAGTTTGACATTGATATCCGTTTCGGTGTGTCTACCGACCACTCGCTACCCCAATTCACAGACCAACACCAAACGGAGGACGACGAGTCTTTGGGTGACTTCGCCAAGGATGAGACGGGAGGGGTGGACGGTCCCGAAACTTGTCCATCGGACAAGAGTGACGAGGTGACTCCAGAGAACCCACCCAATTTACCGGGTCGAAGGTGACTGTCAGGAAGATGTTTGGGTGTGAACTCCCGTGACCGCACCAACTAGTACTACAAGATCAGGACTCACCGACTCAGAAAAGGACCCACAACTTTCAACATTCAAGACGTCTTGAACCGGGGCACCTCCTCTACCTAAGTCTCTCTTACGTCACAATCCAGTCTGTCTTCACTACCGGAACCCTCTCTACCAAACGGACTTAAATTATTACCTTATCCTCTCTTGTCTGACCTTACCTTTTTTTTCTTTACGACGATTTCTCTGTTGACATCCCTCCTTGGACTCCCTTTACTCCCAACCCTTTCCCTCGTTTTTTCTCCTGCCTCCCTTTTACCCCACCACCCCCCAAAACATTCCTTATAAACTATTACTCAAAAGGGGAAACCAATTGACTTGTGTATAAGTGACGGACGACCTTATTTTTATACTCTTTCGACACTGGACAAACACTCCTCAAGTCTCAGACTCCCCCCTCGGGACAGTCACCCCCCGAGTCTCAACCTCGCCCATTAGGACAGCCACCCTTCGAATGTCAGACCCCTCCCCCCATCAAGACAGGGATACACACTCTGACAGTGTCAGATGTCATACGATCCCCTAATTCTGTTTCGAATCCCGACCTATCCGACTAGTCGTTCAGTCGTGAACGAAACACGGTCCACGACTTAATCTTGGGGTCCTGTAGCACGGTCAATCCTGGTAGTTCCGTTCTTTTTCCCCGTCCACTGGTTCGTGACTCACACCGCAACCCGGGAGACGACTCCCGTAGACCGGTGGGCAGAGTACGCCGACCACTGACACCCACACCAATTTGACCCCGTCTCCAACTCCCGTCCAACCCCACTCGAACTCCCGTCTCCGTCTCTTCGTCTCCACTCTGGGTCCCGAGCAGAGAGAGACCCATTTATACACATCTCACAACATACTGTTCGGATTTTGTCACCGGACCTAAAGGTTCCGAGAACCTCTGAAGCCCTCTCATCAAGGTTCTGTTGTTCCTTGTTACACCTCGGAAAGTCTCGGTCTGCGAGACCTGTCAACGACGACGACAATTCTCACCTAAGGACGGGCCCTGAAACCTTTGGGAAAACTGGTTCCTTACGTTACGTCAGGGGTCCGAACACCTCCACTCCTAAGGTACACAGTAATTAAGGATCTTTGAACACTCTGTACGCGACCGGTGTATGGGGAAGGGCCCACCTCTTTCTGGGGATTACCCTTGACGACTCCCTCGGAATCCCTCGACTGGCACCTGGAACCGGAACTTGAATTGAGTCAGAAAGTGAACCACGAAGAGACGAAAAGTAAAAACGCTCAGTCACCTACTTTTCACCACAGAACGAGATAATACAAAAAATGTAAGCAGACTCCGACTCGTAGATTTTTCTATGACTTTTCTACAGACAACACATAATAAGTAAGTAAAAACCGACATGACCTAAAAGTAAGGACACGTACCGAAAGAGATCGACACTACTCGTCCCCGATGAGAGATCAACGTCACGTACCCAAAGAGTAGCACCACCGAAGAAAGCAACGTCTCGCACCCGAAATCCCGTGCCCCCGAAGTCGTCAGCGTCGTACACCCGAGTCTTCAACGCCACGTATCCCAGATCTTGTGTTCGAGTCACCAACACCGTGTGTCCGAATTAACGGGGTGCCGGACACTCCAGAATCAAGGACCTGGTCCCTAGTTTGGACGTTGGAAGAGTACCTGTCTGCTTAAGAGAATGAATAAATGAGAACCGATGTGACCCAGAAACAACGAAAGGTGTCCGAAAGAGGCCAACACCGTCCACCCCCGAGGAGAAACAACACCACGGGTCCGAAGGGAACACCACCGAAGAGAACAACACCTCTTACCCGAGATCCACACACCCGAAGTCTTCCACGTCGTACGCCCGAGTCATCAACTCCGAGTACCCGGAATCTCGTGTTTAAGTTATCAACGAATCAACGAGGGACCGTACACTTTAGAAGGGTCTGGTCCCTAACTTAGGTACAGGGGACATGACCGTCCACCTAAGGATAGGTGACGCAGTGGTCTCTCCGGGGACATTACAAGATGAATCATTTGACCGGCAAGTTTAGAAACCGAGTAAATTTTTCAATCTAATAAAAAAGAAGAACTAAAGATTCTTTAGTATCATATCTATAATATTATAATTACAAAGATAGTAATTTAATCCATCTTAAGTACGGTTAAAAACTACCTAAAACTGGATGTCTTTACAGTCAAGGAATGGTAAGGATGAATATACAACGTTTGTAACACTCGTCAACGAACTGATTAAAACGAGTACCTCACCAACAGTACACTTTTCAAATTCCAAACCGATCAAGTGTAAATGGGTAGTAAAGTAAAGTAAAAACAAAAACAAAGATAAATTCTTACGAAAGGGAAGAGACCCCAGAATTACTACAAGATGTTATGAAATAAGATTATAAGTAAAGACGAAAAGGTTAAGACAAGGTTGAAGTACCAACTAAGTAGACCTTAAGTACAATAAATCCAATAAAAAGTACTCACTCGAACAAAAGGGTCGTACTAAACAACACACCGAGTAGGAAAACATTGACTTATACTGTCACAAAGAGGGGATACGGCTTAAGGGTGCACACCTGGACAGGTAACGCTTACAGACTAAAATGTCTCAAACATGACATGCATATATTGGTCGGACGGTCACGTCCTTTGTATTCTCTGGGTCTAAGTTAGAGACCCAACCCTTCTAGGGGACCTCATCCTTTACCGTTGGGTGAGGTCATAAGAACGGTACCTTTTAAGGTACCTGTCTCCTTGGACTGCCCAACGTCAGGGACCCCATCGTTTCTCAGCGTGTAGTGACTTGTGTATTCTCGTTGTAATCTTCGTACCAGTGCCCAATCGAAAAATCTTCAGGACTAAAGAGTCATCGGTAAGACGTACAGTAAACACCTATATTTAAAAAAAGAAGAAATAACGAAGTCATTGAAGAAAAAGGCACCGTCTTTACCCAGAAACTATAGTGAAGATAAGGAGTAATGTACCTTACTCTTCTTACCGTCATAAAATACGTATATTTAACTCACGTACAATATACACTGAATCAACCAACCTAGGGGGGTCAACGAAGACGTTAGTCAGACAAAGTCGTACCATAGTCAATTCCAAGAAGTCGTTTTGTCTTGGTTATCCTACATATATCTCTTTCTTTAAATGACGTTTATTAACCAGGTATGCCATACCTCCGATTCAGAACAGACATCAACCGTTCGACACTAGGTCTTCTCGGTCACACATCAAGGACAGACTCAAGATCAGGTCTTCGTTCTCTGCTGGCTACACGGTCGAACCTCTGACAACCCTTCCCTCTTGGCTAAGAAAGAATGAAGTGGTAAATAAGACAAGTTCGGGAGTCACTTAACCTACTTCGGGTGGTGTGACCTCTCCTGTCAGACGAAGTGAGTCAGACGTCAAAGTTTATAAAAAGAGTAAGTCTTTGTGGGAGGGTCTGTGTGGGTCTTATGACACATTGGTTTATAGACCCGTAGAACACCGAGTCACTTGAACTGTGTATTTTAATTGGTGGGGTTTATACAACAAAACCAATATCGGAAACTTCTTTTAGGTCGAGATATGTCTATCTATAAACCTTTCCTTTCGTATAAGAAAAAACTATAATGTGGTTTTGAGTTTACTATCAAAGAGTCAAAGATTTCTTCTGTGTTTTCACCGGTTATCTACGTACGTCTCCACGAGTCGTAGAGACTAGGACAATAACAACAACAAGTCACGAGTCAACACAGACTGAGAAACACTGGGACACCTGACGTCGTGCGGTCCGAAGGGACAAGAAGTGACAGAGGGCCTCAAACGAGTTTGAGTATGGGTAACTCAGTTACTACGGTAGGTTAGTAGAGTAGGAGAGAGCGGGGGAAGAGAACTTCCTTTACGTTTAGTTTTGGTGTCACTCTATGCTGGAGTGTGAACAGTCTTACCGACAGTAGTTTTTGTGTTCCCTTTTGCACGAAACCAATCCCATCTCATTTTTCCTCTTGAGAACATGTGACAACCACCCTTATATTTGACCAAGTCGATAACACCTTTTGTCATACATTAAAGGAGTTTTTCACTTTTTACCTCAATAGTATACTAGGTCGTCAAGGTGAAAACCCAGATATCGCTTTCCTTTGTTTTAGTCATAGAAGTTATCTACGGCACAACCAACGTCATAATAAATGTTATCGGTTCTGTACCTTTGTTGGGTTCACAGGTAGTCACCTACTGACTTACTTCTTTTACACTATTTTGTAATAAGTCCGTCTTCTTTCTTCCTTTAGGACGGTAAGTGGTAGTACTTAGCCGTCACACGATTCAGTCCCTTTCTGTTTATGACATGCCGTAGTGAGTGTACACCTTTGACTTTAGACTCAGACTCCCTGGTAGACACCACGACCCGAAAACCCACCTTTCAAGCATTAACAATACGAAGCTCGGACATAGAGGCTTGACTGGCTCTCTCTCTCGTTCAGGTGGTGCCATGACGTTCCCGTTCTTCCCTCAAATAGAGATCGCGCGATCCCGGGTTCAGAGTAGGGTGTGTTCCCTTAGGCTGTTCTCGGGCCTTGTTTCCTCATACCGCCGAATGTATGTCCGTCAAGAAACAGAGTCAATGTCCTCATCGACCGCAATGTACTAACCGGTCCGTCCTACTCACGTATAGGACAGAGAAAGACCATTTGTACTGAGTCCAGGATCTCTGGCAGCAAACCAGGGACTGTCATTATGAGCCCGGTGGACGAGTGTGGGGACCTTGTCACCCAGGTGGAAGTCCTAGGAGCGGCATCGTGAGCCCACCAAATACGTTGAGTCAGACTAATCAATTGGAAACACTTACACTACGAAACGAGACATTACCGGGCTCCGGGAACGGTATCGGGTCACGCGGTAGGAAGCACTTATACAGTGTGGCGGCAGTACCAAGGTGTGTGGTCTCAAGGGAAGACCCAACTTAGCCAAACAACTAGACGACGTATTGGTCAATGAGGGTTTCAATCACTGAATGACACCGTCATCGAAGACAAGAGTGATGAGGACACCTAGTCCTTACACCCTCAGTGTACCGGCCCGTCACGACCGAGTCGTAGAGAATCCTCCGACGTAGTAGACTTCCGAGAGGACCCCGACCTCGTGGGCGAAGGGTCCACCGAAGGGTCGACCGACGACCGCCGTCCGGAGACAAGGAAGGGTCCCCGGAGGAGGGGTCCCGACGGAGTCGCGGAGTGTACACCCGCCCCCAGGTCTTCGGGTCTCGTCTCCAGTGAGCGGTATGTGAGGTGGCAGGACGGAACAGTGTGCTGGGCGAGACAGTGACACACTCCCCTGGCGTGCCCCTGTACCCGAGGACCTCTTCGGTACTCCGGCAGAGCCCCCGACTGACGGTGTCCTTCGACACGAGGACAGGGCCGACGACTCACCAGGCCGGGCGGGGTAAGTCACACACGTCTGTCTCGAAGGAGACCTCGGACGCTTCAGTAGTGACGTAAAGGCGATTAAGAGTAGAAGGGATTTCCGGTCTCCCGGGGAGTTGACGGAAAAGACATAGAGACAAGAAGGACGACCGGAGACGGGGACCGACAGGAAGACAGACTCTAAAATTAGACCACACTTTCGGGGAAATAAGGTTACCGATCGGATAGAACCAATCTTTTAGTGAGTAGTGGAAACGACCCACTTGGGTAATCTTCTACATCTTATTTATAAACAGAAACACTTATTAAAGTGTTTGGAACCTACGTATCTTTCTCGAGTTTTTGATCTAGAACGTTTCTATTATGGTGACCGACAAGGGACGACCTCAAGGTCCCTAGGGGTCGGTACCCGAGAAAAAGAAATAATCAAACGAAGTGGGAGTAAGTCAGGGTCCACCCGACACTCAATCCCGAAAGTCTTCTGTATCCCCTACTTTTCAAACCCGGAACTTCACGACTGACGTTAAACCCTGGATAAAGGACTGGAGTCCGGAACAAGAAGGTCCTGGGGTGTGAAGATATGTAACTACGACACGAAACGTCAAAGTTTCG
Organism: Capra ibex; assembly: GCA_006410555.1. Lineage (NCBI taxonomy): Eukaryota > Metazoa > Chordata > Mammalia > Artiodactyla > Bovidae > Capra > Capra ibex. The sequence continues at coordinate 37,298,477 of SJYO01052474.1, read as the reverse complement.
TCCCAGGGAACTTACTACCGTAAAACCGTAGTGGTATTGGGATCTTCTCCTTTCTCCGGACCAAGGTGGATCCCGTCGGGTCGGTCCGACCCGGTCTTTCGGGGGTCTAGGACACGGGGGTTCGGATCTAGGGACAGGGGATAGGGTGTTAGTGGGGTACCCAAATAGCCTATCTACGGACGAACCTCGGGTGTCCCCACGGACGTGACGTGAATAAACCACGTCAACGAAGTAAGGAGCGACAGAGGGGCAGGAAGACAGAGACGTACCCTCGTAGCCGTCTGTCCGGGGTCACGGGACTCGACGAAACCACCCCCGTCCGAAAGTACAGGGCGTCCGTGTCGACGTCTGGTGCCTCCCGCCCGGACACTTTAGGCGTAACCAAGGCCGAGAGAGACGTAACAACCCCGGAGGCTTGGTCGTGTACGGAGAGAGTCAGGAGTGTTACCGGACCCAACTTCCTAGGGGGCGTCCTTAAATCTACACCTAAACAAGACTGTCAGTCAAGAATCCAGTAGGCCTTCACCTTCTTCGCACCTTGCGTTTACAGGTTAAAGAGTGATTAAATTTCCGCGGTCAGGACTCAGAAGACCCCGTAAAAGTTCAAAGAGAGGAAAGAAGTCCCTTTTCGACATTAAAGGTCCGTTTGTGACTATGAAACATGGCGAGTCGAAGTGACGGAAAGAGGAGGGCTCCACGACTAGACCACCGGACTTGGGGACCTTCTCGGTCACACAAACATTGAGGAGAGGTCTCAGGGGACGCGGTAGACCCGGTGACGACTGTGACGTCTCCACCGACCCAAGGACCTGTGGTACAGGTAGGTGACGTACGAGACAACTTGAGTCACGACACAGGATTCCCTTTTTGTTGGAGGGAGACAGACCCGAAAGAGTTCTTAAATCTCTACCTTTACATTTTTCATACCTCTCTTACGAGTTGTGTGGAAGAAAAAGGAAGAGAACGTCGGACGTTCATAAGGACAGTGTTCTTTACACTTCGGTTCCATTCACAATGTAGTGAGAGGGCACCCCGAAGACCTCGGTTTAACCGGACACAACTTACTACACATACCCTCCTCTGGCGTAACCTAACATCGGTGTCTTTACTTTGAGAAATTCTTTACCGACGATCTACGAAAGACTATCCCACATATCAAAAGTAGAGTTCTTTTTTGACTCCTCGATACTTTAGGTACAAAAATTAACATCTTTTTATTGAGAATTCTTAAACCAAAGTCCTTTCTTAAACCATTAAAACAGGACCGGTACAGTTGGGAAAGAGGTGTAGTGTACTAGGGAAGAAAGATTAATGTAGTTGCACGACGACAACATCCCATCCCTCTCCCCGACCCATCCCAGACCCCGGGTACCGACCGGAACCCCTAAAAAGACCAAAGTAAAAACTCACATCAAGTATCTACCCCAAACCTCCCGAAGGGACCACCACGATCACCATTTCTTGGACGGACGGTTACGTCCTCTCCATTCTCTACACCCAAGCTAAGGACCCAACCTCTCTAGGGACCTCCTTCTTCCCTGTTGGGTGAGGCATAAGAACGGACCTCTCAGGGTACCTGTCTCCTCAGACCACCCGACGGCAGATACCCCAGCGTGTCTCAGCCTGTACTGACTTCACTGAGTCGTACGTGTATGTACCTACCCAACCCTAAAAGTCCGTCAGTGTCTTCATACCCCTGGGACTTAGTCCCTTCAACAGGACGTAAACACGTAAGGAACCTTCCCAATTTAACGACCCACCGGGGTACTTCGTGAACTCCAGACCACACGACCCAACCCACGTCTCGAAACTAACCACCCCTTACACCTCCGGACCTCCTCTTCCGTTACCCTGGGGTAAGGTCATGAGAACGGACCTTTTAGGGTATCTGTCTCCTCGGACCATCCGAAGTCAGGTACCCCAGCGATTCTCAGCCCGTGCTGACTCGCTGAAGTGAAAATGAAAAGTGAAAGTACGTAACCTCTTCTTTGACCGTTGGGTGAGGTCATAAGAACAGACCTCTTAGGGTCCCTGTCTCCTCGGACCACCCGACGGCAGATACCCCAGTGTATCTCAGCCTGTACTGACTTCGCTGAATCGTCGTCGTCGTCATCGTCCTCCGGACCTTTACCGTATACCTTCGACGTCCGTGGGGATCTATTTCGGAACTAAAAGGTGAACCCAGGGCCACAGACGTAGAGAGTATGTAAGGTCCATACTACAATGGAAGTCACCCCGGTCCCGGGTACACAGCGGAGAGGAAAGACCCTGGCGGAGTCTACGGGACGTCCAGCGGGACACCGACCTCCAGGTCCCTCTACCCCAAATCTCTCAGAACCCTAAAACAGCGACGAGACTTGGAGTACCCAGTTGGAAAGGACCAGGAACCAGAGACTCACCTTCCTTACACACGACCTCCGGTCGAAACACCTTGACACCCGACCAAAGTGTACACACGAGAGGTACACTCCTAGGACCAAAGGAGGCGAGAGGAGTGGTATGCGTGTCCGCACGTGTACGTCAGCGTGTGTCACGTGTGAGCGGGTACGGGGTATGTGCGTGTGTGAAGTGTGTACGGACGTCAAATGAGTGTCCCCGTGCACGTGTGTGTATTTCGATCCCTTCAATGTCCACCGAGATCGGGACGAAAAAAAGTTCTTTCTCTAATTGTCTTACTTGAAAGGATAAATTGAAAAACAATACCGAGTAAGCCCTGAATACCCCTTCACCGTTTCGAGCCTATCTCACGTCATGACGAGACAATAGGTCGGGGGTTTGACCGGTTGGTGGGGGCGTTGGGGCGGGCTTAGGGTAAGAGAAGGCTCTACAGTGTACTATGCACGAAATCAACCAAGTTCTAGTCCGGGGTACCACCCCGAAACCCCGTGAAGACAGTGAAGGCTAGAGCGACACCTCTTCCGAAGGGGAAAGACAGGTTCCGGTCCGTAAGAACGAGTGAGAATGGTGACCCGCACTGACTAAAGATTGGAACCAATAAAATCCAGACGAAACGGTGGGAGGTAGCACGATACACGAAAGTTGGGTTCCTTGACACAGTCTCGTCTCTAAGGACATTCGTGACCTCCACACCTTCTACGGTGGGACCCCTATGTAAAGTCTCAAGGTTCGCCCAAAAGAGGGTAGATGGACTACTCCCAAACCTGCCTTGGGGTCGGGGACTCTCAGGGTCAATGTCACTTGAAACATGAAGCCTCGAACAAGGGGTCTCGGAGTCAAAGAAGTACACATTTTACTTGAAGTCCTCAACCACTACCTGTCCCTTCGGACCACACGTTGTCAAGGTACCCCAACGTTTCTCAGCCTGTGCTGACTCGCTGACTTGACTTGACTTTTACCCACTTATTATGTAGCTGTCAGGTGAATTTAGTCGAACGAAAATCGATAATCAATCCCACTAATGAATTTAAAATTCCTTCACCTTACTCAACACATATTAGGTGTAGTGGTGTATCCCGTCTGTCTCCTCTCTCGGTACGGGTCCTGGGACAATCAGGACACGGTAGCCCGTACACACGCGCACACACTCGCACGTAGCACACACGTGCGGACACACGTGAAAGAGCACACTGTGAGACCGACCGGTGAGAACTGGGTGACGACGTCGGACTCGGGGCGACGGGAACCGTGGCTAAGAGGTTCCTCTGGACCACGGCCGGTGAGTCCCCTAACTTAAGAAACCAAGTTTCTTATAAGGTTTTCGGAATTGATAGTGACTAACACCGTAAAGATCGGTGTCATTAACCGTCAAACGAGCCCTATCAATTCGAAAATAAGAATAATCTAGTACCACCTCCCCCTTTACATAGGCATAAGAAAAGATAAAAAAACCTATTGCGTCGAAACTTACCGTCCTCTCTTACGGTGACCGTTATTGTTTCTGAGAAGAATAAGGTCTTGATATTACCGCCATGACGACTCGTCTAGTATTTAAGAGTCGGCGCGGACTTCTATTCGTACCACACCCCACCCCCCATCCGTCAAGTCAGAGGGTCCTCGACTCGGTGCCGAGGGGGTGTGCCGACCCAGGAATCAGTGAGGTGCAGACACGGATTGACACTCACAGGTCTAAAGAAACTCTGACTCTTTTGAATCCACTTCGAGACCAACTTTTGTGTCCGAAACGACATTACTGACTGAACCCCTACCACACCAGGTACCCCGGGGACACACGACCCTTGTGCCCTCGTCTCCCGTGTCGTGCGTACAGTGACACACTACACAATGATACACCACTCAGGACGACCGTAGCAGTACGACGACAGGTAGTCTCCGAGGGTCGGCCCGGGTCCTACAGGGTAATCATCTCAGCCTCCACACCTTCCTCTCTCGGTGGGACGTTTTTTCCCTGACTTGGTGCCTGACCCACGAGTCCGTCCCTTTACCTCGGAACTCGGTCCTGGTCCCAGAGAAAGAAGAACCGACAACCCGTCATACAGGGGAGTCCGCTCCGGGACGTCAGGTTCCCGTGTACCTCCGTCTCTGGACCCGAAAATAGGAAGAACAGACGACCTCGTTCAGGTCAAGGGACCTCGGAGTCAAAGAAGTACACATTTTACCCACTTATTATGTAGATGTTAGGTGAACTTAGTCGAACGAAAATCGATAATTAATACCATTAATAAATTTAAAATTCCTTCGACTTACTCAATACATATTAATGACTCTTCAAACCTTAAGGTTTATAGAACGAGGGACCCTCCGACACGAACAAGTACCCACGGTGCACTCGACAAACCCGTAACATAGAACAAAAAAAGGACCGGAGACCGACTGAGTAACCATTCTCTTTTTTCCTTCATCCTCTTTTCTTTACTTCGACAAAGTCCTTCCGTCTGCTACCACTTCTCTGTGAACCCCCTACCCCAGTGATCAGCCCGTGGGGGATCTACACCGTCTCTACCCCAAGGACCTCGAAACCACTCACCCACACTTGTGATGGAGGTGATCCAAAAACGTTTACATTCCGGGGTATATCCCCGACTCGACACGCAACCGTCTTTCCTTTCTCGCTCTTAAAAAAGTATTTTCAGGACCAACCAGCTCGTGTCTCGGACACTCCCAAACACACAAGTAGTGGGGTTCAGGAGCGCATGTGTCCGTCGAATTGTCAGAGTAGACTTTGTACTACCCACCAACATTAGGTTGTCCCACCAAAACCCACTGTACTCTAGTTATTGCTTCATGGATTGGTCACTGACCGAGGATTACCCACGAGTCTTCCTTACTTTTGGTCGATGCCACAACTCCCTAACAGTCGTTGCACGACTCGACACCGAAAAGATTGAAACTAACAGTGTCGGAGGGAGCCTCCAGTAACACAGGAGTAGGGTCGGAATGTCCACTGGGACTCGGAACTTTCTCAGTGTGACGGGTGGCCCTTTGTTCTGGACTCGGTACAGGATGGACGTTTGGGACTGGACCGGAGAGTAACTTACAAATGTGAAGGGAAGAGAGGAGGAGGGTGAGGAACGTGATTCCTTTTTCCACCAATTAAAAATTTGACGGGTTAAGTTGTTTGCAAAGGACTAAACGACAGTCAGTCCGGGGCTCGACCCACGGATCTACATCGAACGACTGGAGTCCAGGTAAAGCCGGACGGCGGACAGGTCCTGACTGGTCCCCCGTCCCGGTCAAGTCCATCTCCTAAAGTGAACAGGTGGAAGCCACGGACACAAAACTAAAAATTTTTTAACTATCATTTTATTATTTTAGCTCACCATTCATCCTTCTTAAGTATATAGGGAGAATCGTAGTCGTAGGTGTGTCGGTCCATACCACGCGAACAATGTTACCTACACGGTCAGAGTCACGTAACAATAATTGACTTCAGGTATCAAATAAATCCCAAGTGAGAGCCACAACAAGTAAGACACCTGAACTTGTTTGTATATTGCTGTACAAAGGTAGAAATGTCATAGTAATCTCATCAAAGTGACGAGATTTTTAGGAGACATAAGGTGGACGAGTAGGGAGGAGGCGGTATTAGGGTCCTTTGACGACTAGAAAAATGTCAGAGGTACGACGACGACGATTCAGTGAAGTCAGCACAGACTGAGACCCGCTGGGGTATCTGCCGTCGGGTGGTCCGAGGGGGCCAGGACCCTAAGAGGTCCGTTCTTGTGACCTCACCCAACGGTAAAGGAAGAGGTCACGTACTTTCACTTTTCACTTTCACTTCAGTGAGTCAGCACGGGCTGGGAATCGTACCTGACGTCGGATGGTCCGAGGAGGCAGGTACCCTAAAAGGTCCGTTCTCATGACCTCACCCCACGGTAACGGAAAAGGTCTTGTAATATATAAACCTACGCATGTCATGTATACCGGAATGATCCACCGCGATCTCCATTTCTTAGGCGGACGGTCACATCTTCTTACGTTCTCTGCATCCAAGCCAGAGACCCAGTCCTTCTAGGGGACCTCCTCCTTTATCGTTGGGTGAGGTCATAAGAACGGACCTTTTAAGGCACTTGACTCCTCGGACCACCCGATGTCAGGTGCGCCGACGTCTCTCAGCCTATACCGACTTTTTGATTCACCTCCGTATGTCATATATCGGAAAAGTCTGATCGAAGAAAGTGAATCAGCATATATAAATCCAAAAGAGGTACAGAAAAATACCAGACTATCGAGTAAAGAAAAATCACAACTCATTGTAATGTAACAGACCTACATCGCACCAAATAAATAGACAAGCGGCCACCTCCTGTAGAAACAACGAAGGGACAGAACAAAAAATAAAAAACGTGTAACAATGACCCTCAAGACGAGAAGAAGACCCGTTAAAACAAAGAAAAGGACCTTTCTAGGGAAAGGACAATCTGACAGGAGTGACTAAAAAAAAACCGAGTAATATTAATCATCTTTTCAGTGAACTGTGTAAAGTAAAACGATTTCCATACAAGGACCGACGCCGACAACAGGGTGACCTTTGACAATGAGATGCCGGTCTCAAACCCCTTGTCGGGGTACACACTTAAGGATGACCTACCAAGACCTAGACGAGAAGACAGTTGTTCGGTATACGTCGACACGACGACGACGATCAGTGAAGTCAGCACAGGTTGAGAAACACTGGGGTACCTGACATCGGACGGTCCGAGGAGACAGGTACCCTAAGAGGTCCGCTCTTATGACCTCACCCAACGGTACGGGAGGAGGTCCCCTAGAAGGACTGGGTTCCTAGCTTGGACCCAGAGGACGTAACGTCCGTCTAAGAAATGGTGACTCGGTGATCCCTACGGGTACGTCGACACGATTCTCTCACGACAAGATATATTCGTACCGTCAAAGGAGACATACTTTTTAAGTGTAAAATTTTAGGGTTTATTAGACTAACACCCCAGTACCTCGAGAGGAGGTCCCATATCTTTCACCGGTCGTCCTACGTTAGTGACATTAGACCTCTTCGAGTAGGGTAATTGTTGTGACGATAACCACCAAGACCACAGTGGAAAATAAAAGTGAAGACACACACCCGGAATGGTCTGGGACGACCCGTGACCTGTCTGACCGTCTGTAATGTGCTCTCCTTCGTCGGACAACTTCGACCATCACCATACACCGGTCCACTATGTAAGTGCACCGACACATCAACTGACAGAGTGAGGAGGTACTGACTAAACAAGAGACGACGACGATTCAGTGAAGTCAGTACAGACTGAGACACGCTGGGGTATCTGTCGTCGGGTGGTCCGAGGGCGCAGGGACCCTAAGAGGTCCGTTCTTGTGACCTCACCCAACGGTAAAGGAAGAGGTTACGTACTTTCACTTTTCACTTTCACTTCAGCGAGTCAGCACAGACTGAGAATCACTGGGGTACCTGACGTCGGATGGTCCGAGGAGGCAGGTACCCTAAAAGGTCCGTTCTCATGACCTTACCCCACGGTAACGGAAGAGGGTTCAAATTCGATATTTCGATATAAATACATCTTAATTGATCAGGAAGGGATCTTTTCGGGTCCTCCTTTAATATTAGAATAAAACTTTGTCTAAATAAGAGAAGACGAAAGAGATTTAGTAGTGAAAAGTAAGGCGTACCGTATCACTGATTCTTCCGCCGAAGGTGTGTATGGATTACACTTGGACATGAGGGGCCGACGTGTAAGTCGGAAAACCGATCAATGGATTACCTGACCCCAGGAGACCCCCACCCCTCCCGTCGTCCTCCTTCGGACCCCACGACACCCAGGATTACGTGAAACAATAAATCGGATTCTGTAACCCCCGTGGGACCCTCGGATGAAAACTTGGTGTAGGAAGAGTGAGGTCGGACCTTCGGTCTGGGAACCCATCCCCTAGGAAACCCCAGTCAACAGTGTCTAAGAAACAACCGTTGAAGTAGACACTCCCCTCCCTTCGGACTCGGACCCGTAACGAGTTCAAAGGGTCTTATGGAAAACTTTAGAACCCTCGTACACAAAACACTGAAGTAATCACCGAACCGAGGTACGAAATCCCCTCTTGAACTACAAACCATATAGGGTTCCACCTAGGACCGTGACCTTGTGACACGACCAGTGGGGACGGACAACAGTACGGAGAAGGGGTCCTGGACTGAGTCTGGTCTTCCGCCAACGTTGTCCCAAAATCAAAGCAGTCACAATTAACTATTATTGACCTTATACACATTTCACAGAGTTCCACTGAAAACTTCTCGGCGTCAGTAAATTTACATATATACACCCTTCCAAACAAGTTTTTGTCGGGAAGGGAGGGGTAGCAGAAGTCGGTCATGTTGACTATCAGGAAGTGTCTCTCTGGTGAACCCACTCCCGGGACACTGTTTAATCGGTAACGGGACACAGGGGGTGTAGACATCGTAAACCCCCTTACCCTCCTTACTATCGTCATTACAAAACTTTTTTTTAAAAAAAATCGTTTAACGAGGGTCAATTAATAATCTTGGCGTTTCCCCTTGAATCAATGTGTTGTCTGCTAGTTTACGTCAGTTCGTTCGAACGAACGACTCCGACCTCTACCCTCTCCTGTCCACCGGAACGGACGTTTCGTAGTCCTACGCCCACGTCGACCCGAGACGACTACCTCGTTCCCGTGGGTCCTGAGGAGTCAAGTTTCGTCTGCAGTGGGAAACACTCCTCTCATTGTCACCTCACACACGAGCAGGACCCAGTCTGTCGTCCCGCCCTCAGACCGACACCTCACACAGAACACGCCGGACCCTGTACGACAGGACCCCGGTCCGACGACACCCGTGGACAGTGAGTTTACATTTGTTTTTGTTCCTTCTTGTGAGTCACTTATAAAGGGAGGAAAGACCCACACTGACCTAAGTGACCAAGTACTCTAAGGCATTATCTACTAATACGTGACTATAAAGGGACATTGGACGTGAAGAAACCCCTCTTATCTTCATCTTTTACCTTTAAAGGTGTACATCGACAGTCTTTGTAGAGGATTTCGGTACTCTGGGTGTCCCCTTCCCCGGGAACCTGGACCCCGACCCAAGACTACCGGGGTACCGTCGAGACACTCACACCCACAGAGGAGGATGTTTTTCCTCATTCCGTCACACGGGATCTACGGGTCCCACAGGAGACACGTAGTCATCTACCAGGAGTACCACGGGAGGAAGTAGGGGTACGACAGACAAGACCCAGGATCGTACACCAGATGTTTCTCCGTCCAAGGACCCTGAAGGGACCACCAAAACCCCCACTCGAGGTTGAGACCGGCCACTGTGCTCGGTAGGTCATTTCGTCCAAGTTCGGTCGAGAACAAGAGGCTCTAGGAGAGAGACGACGAAAAGACAGACAACACAGGATTCGTGATCCAAGTCCGACCCCCTCCACTGTCTTGGGACGTACTGAAGTAACAGGGGATAGGGGACACCCACCCGGAGTCCCTAGAGACGTCCAGGGTACGAGTCCCACGACCGAAACCTGGACAAGGGGGGTATAGACCTGTGGGACACGGAACACCGTAGAGGGGATGGGGGTGGGGATGACGTCCGGTGGAGGATCGTACACACAGATACCTGGCGTAGAACTCCCACTTCCGGAGACTCTTGTCTCCCGGTCGTGACTCCAGTGTTGGGTTTTACACCGAATGGGTCGGGACCACTACTGGTCTCACACAGAAACCCGCAAAGTGTCCCTAGACACAACCGTAGAAGTCCGGAGAACAGGTCTTAACGAATATCAGCATGTGTCTCTTCCTGTAAAGATTAGTTCAACGACCAAAATGTAAACACATCGATGAAGATCTCCTATCCACAGTATAAAATTTTTAGGTAAAGAGGAAAAAAATCGTTGTCCTATCTTTATTAGTTGATTCGTAAACTCAGGGACGGAAGTGTAAAATTAGACATTTTAATTTGAGGTCAACGTGAGACACGAAACAAAAAAGAGATCCTTTCGATAAATAAAACTCGGTCCTAAGTCCTTCACGGACGGAGGGTAGAAGGAAGTTTGTGTCTTTATCGAGGACCCTGCGGGAGACCAGTGGAGACCCATGTCGACCGTGGCAAGTAAAAACACACAGAGATCCGCAAAACTGAGACCGGAAGAGTACACAGGACACATAGAGACGTGGAAAGTTGAGGAATCAGGGGGTCCTTGAAGGTCACGGTCGGCCGGAGAGAAGACAGGATCGTTTCGACCCGTAACCCGAGACCCGACAGCCGGAGGGGAAGAGGACGAATCTGGTAGTAATCTTATTTGAGTATTCTCGAAGAAAAAACCTCCTACCCTCCATCTGACACACTCACCGAGGGTATTCGATACTTCAGCCTCTAAGACAGGAACATCTCCAAAAGAAGAAATGAAAATTATTCACAAAAAAACCCCTCTCAACGGACCGACATCCTCCGGGAGACCTTCGAATCACCACGGGTTGTTCCCACCTTCGGATAAGACCGTCTCCTCCGATGACCTTCCTTAAGCACCCGTAAACCCCCTTCTTGACCGTCCATCCTAACCACAGGACCGGTCTACCCCTGTCCCAACGACTGTCAAGAATCCGAAAGGAAAACCCTAAGAACCACCTCTCACTGTCGTAATCGTCCTAAAACGTTTACACCTACGTCCAAATCGAAGTAGTGCCACTTGAGGACACCCAAATCACCCTGTGCAAATACACCTGTAAGTCTTACTCGATCGACCGGGACACGTCGGATTACGATTTCACAATTCTAAAAGAACACTCTCAACTACTATTCAATACTAGATAATTTTAAACAGTAAAAAAAAGAGGGAAAAGAACAGTCAGGAAGGGACCTAGTTTCCTGTCAACCGTTTTTGGTCCAATAAGTAACATGATAAGAATCTGTTAAGACTGTTTCATAAAAAACTCTTTAAAGAAACCATAAGGGGGAAACACCGTACATGGTACAGGCAGGAATTTTTGCCGACGAAGACATCCACGGAAAAGAAGGAAAGGAGAAACATTGTTCTTCCTCTCACAATTTTTCAGTACCCCCACCACAGTATCGTAAAGATTCGAGCAGAGAATTTTTTTCGTTTTCGTATGTGTCAAAAACAGGACTTAAAAACCACGCCGAGGACTGAGACAAAGAGGACCGAGGTGGGTCGAACATATATATCAAATTTCACAACAATAAATCCGACAAGACCAACTCTACAAATTCGGACTTCCTTCCCAGGAAAAAGGACACAACGACAGACGTTTCTGAAGAGTCGGAACGTCCACAAGAACATCTTACTCTCTCTTCCTTTCTCGAACCACGGACCACGTCCCCTCTCCCCTCCCCTCCCTGATTCACCCCTTCCCCTCTCCGAACGACCCCCTCCCCCTCTCCGAATCACCCTTCTCTCCCTTCCTCTTCAGAACTACCCTCCTTCCCGAACCAATCCCTCGTTCGTGCAGATAGAATACACACAGAGGACTTCTTCCTCGGACATCAGGTCGGAACTTCATCCCCGTACTCACCCATCCTTCCCTTTCTACCCGAAAGAGTCGCCTCCTTGGTCGGTTTCCCCGAGTCTCCCCTCTCTACTGGGACCCGGAGACACCTACCTCTCCCTTCCACTCCCCCCCGCACCTCGACGTCACGCCTCAGACTGTGACACGACCTAGGGACGCGAGGTCCCTCCCGTTCCGGGACACACACCGGACGGGTGGAACCCGGTCGCACGTGGGACCCCACCCCGACGAAGGAAGAACCCCACGGACACACTACCCTTCGAGAGGACGGAAAGACTCCCACTGTCCTCGTCGGGGGATCTTCCTACGTACGTCGACAGGACACCTCATGACTGGCCACGCCCGTACGTCCGGGTCACTGTGTCCTCGTTCGGTTCCGTCGACACACCTCCACGGCAAAGACGGGAGGACAACCCCCAGGAACCCTTACAGGACGGTGGCCACGAACCCAGGGTAGGTCAGTAGGGGTACGCGGAAGAGTAGTAAGTCCTAGAAGTGTAAATAAAACTCGTCTTTGTTTCGTTTTGTAAAACGAATTACACCAGGAATTGAACGATTCTGGTGACCAACTCAACATAAGAGTCGTAATTGACGGTCTGTACGGTAGATTTGTATAGGAAGGGTCTTCGTGTACCTCAAGACCCCTCGGCACACACAGGGGCACCAGTGCCCGGTACGACACCCTGTCGTGAAGAGTCTAAAGGAACCGGGAGGGTCCGGGCAGAACCACTTGTCCCCCAGTCCCTCCACGCGAGGACAAGGAGGTGGAACTTACACTACTGTCTCCGTCAGAACGACGACGTCGACGTAGGAGTCCTTTACGGCAGACTGGTGACGACACCCTACAGACACAGCCCTCTCTGTCTGTCTTAGGAGGGTCGGGCTGTCCTACCAGGAGAACCTCCCTACCCTCAAAGGTAGTGTTAGACTACCACACATAGAACTGTCGGAAAGGACTATAGGGAGAACACTCCACTATCATAGGTAAAGTGTCAGTTCCTTCTGACTCAAGTCTATCGTCCTCCGGTGGACTCAGAGAGTCCGGTTAACCCTCTCTCGTCCCCCGTAAGATCATTGACTTACAGTCAGAGACTTCGTCTCAGGATTCGAAAAAGAGAAGAAGGTATCGACTGAGACACCGTGAACTTTGATTCTATATATCAAATTTTATTTGAAAATTGTGACTTCGTACATAAGTCTTTCCAGTGACTAGTATTTACAGGTCGAACTACACAAAACTACCACCCACGTAGACACACCAGTGCAGTGTGCACCCCTCAACCACAGACGAGCCGCGAAACGTCAGGAAGACACGGAGACCCCGGGAGGTGAACGAACGTGCGTCGAACTCAAACGACCGGAAACGTGGGCTTCGTCTCCTGAGGGTCTTATGTGTGAGAGAGGGGGTAGAAGGAGTAAGACGGTGACTGTAGACTCGGGGAGGAGACAGTGGAGCACCACGTGGGTCACAAAAAATTTCACGGAACGGACAACCCTGTGTCACTTTCTCCCCCTACAAGACGGTACGCACCCGAAGAACGTTCTTTAATAACGTTCTTTTTATTTTTATCAAAAATCTTCTGAATAGATTCCCTTTGATATCACTTTACTAGGGTCACTAAAAGGAAGAGAGAGAAGGTGGGCGGGGGACGTAGGTCCCCGACACCCCCTGTCCGCCCTGGTTATTCCGAATTAACGTAAACATCCCGCCACACAAGAGTACGCCTAATCTGTCCGATTTAACTCGAAATTGAGAGTCACCCTCTTGTCAAAGGATTCCTTACACTTGGATTAATCCCTAAGGTCCCAGTACGAACTATTTCAATTCCTTTTCACGAACTTCCTCCGTTTATTCAATTATTTCGGAACTTCTAACCGTAAAACCCTCGGTAGGGAAACGTACCTCAGACATTAAGAAACCTCCAAACACAACCTGGGGAGTGACCTCAAGGGGGTGGGGTCTCCTCGTAAAAATGTCTGGTGGAAGGGTTTAGACGGACCTACTGTAACACTCTTACCGGAAGTAAGGGGTAACCGGGAGAGTCCGGAAACTACCACCCACGTCACCTGACTTACACCGGGGTACGGGTTTACGTATCCATCAATGGAGTTGGCGGTCCTGAAATCTTACACTTACCTGAACCTTTATCCCAGAAAATTCTCCAAAACAACAAAAGGAAGTCAGGGAGTCAGGACAGACTGAGAAACACTGGGGTATCTGACCTCATGTGGTACGCAGGGACAAGAAGGGATAGAGGACCTCAAACGAGTTTGAGTACAGGTAATACAACTAGTACGGTAGGTTGGCAGAGTAGGAGAGAGGGCAGAGTACAGGAGTCAAAAGCGGTCGTAATCCCAGAGAAGGTCACTCAGTCGAGAAGTGCAGTCCACCGGTTTCATAACCTCGAAGTCGAAGTCGTAGTCAGGAAGGTTACTTATAAGTTCCAACTAAAGGAAATCCTACCTGACCAAACGAGAGGAACGTCAGGTTCCCTGAGAGTTCTCAGAAGAGGTCGTGGGGTCAAGCTTTCGTAGTTAAGAAATTACGAGACGGAAGATATACCAGGTTGAGAGTGTAGACATGTACTGACGACCTTTTTGGTATCGAAACTGATCTACCTGCAACCAGTCGTTTCATTAACGGAGACGAAAAATTATACGACAGACCCAAATTTCTCCACCACTTCCATATTACCCTAGGATACCCACCAAGACATGAATATGTTGACCACAGGAACGTTCTCCTTTAACGTGCTCCCTTCTGTTCCACTCCTCGAAGACGTGCGGTTACTCTCTCCCGAGTCCTCTTTAGCCGGGACGACCGTGCAGCCGGAGACTGGGGGTAGAGACCCTGACACTACTGTGTAAAGACAACACCATATGAGTCCGACACCATAATCAATACCGTAGGACTCGGGTGATGCTGTCGTCTGTACGAGGGAGAACCTGACACTCGAGATCCCCTCCCGTCGAAAGGAGAAGAGTAGTAAGATGGGGGATCAATATTATTTACCATCATTACCTTCATCTCTATTAACCTGAAAATAGAAAAGAGTCAGTAGACATTACCCGTATCTTTTGTAGAACGATGAAATAGATAGTCATTGTACTTTACTTTCTTCATCTTCCACACGTCAGTATGTTTTATTTCTACTATTACTTCAAAGACGAGGAGGAGGGTGGTCTGACGACGGGACACGTCTCTGTTCCCTCCACAGTGGGGGTGGGATAATGACACTTCAGGGGAGTCGGTCACTAGGTGGCAATGACATTTCAGCGGAGCCGGTCACAGAGGTGGTATTGACATTTCAGCGGAGCCCGCCATATGGGTGGTAATGACATTTCAGGGGAGTCGGTCACATAGGTACAGGTAAAGAGGTCGAGGACCAGATCTCACGTTCCCCCTCTTCCACCGGACACTGAATTATCCGACTGTACCTTTTCTTTAACGAAGTTAGAACTAAAGTAACACTCAAAGGAAACGTCTCCGAAATAGAAACGTTTCTATTTTGTCTCCTTTTGAAATGAGGTCTAAAACGTATTGGACCCAACCTTAAGTTTATTGACACGATTTGATTAAAATAAATTACTACGTTACACACGGATCTCGCTCCGGAAACATGAACCACGTCGAGTCGTCTGACGGAAGTTAGGGTGCTCGGTTAGCCAAGTGGGACAAACGTGCACAACGTGAAGACACTACCCTTTACCCAGATAGAGACGTGTTCACAAGTCAAAGACTTACGTAAAACTAGTAACAACCGACAACTTGGCTAGACATAAAGGTTCTAGGACCGTGGCCAACCTAGACGAGTCCGACCGAACTACGGTTGGACCTCCCTAAGTAGACCGTCTTAATAGACCCTTTACTCACCCTTATTTACCGTCCTCCTCTCTGGTACGACCTCTGACACCACCACCGTAGACTTTTGTACCATACACGGTCTACGAGATCCCGTGCACGCAGACACCCGAAGACCCCTCGAGCAAGTGCCCTGAGTCGTGTCAACCCTAAGAGTTACCAAGACCCCCAACTTGAGAGGAAGTACGTGTGTCACTACACGTCTCGTAGTCACTACGAAAACCTCTTCGACCACTCTTTTTACAGTGAGAAAGACACCGAAACAGGTTTCATTTTAAATTCTTCTTTGTTACGGTTATCTCGACTTGAGTAACAAAAACACCATAGGGACTCCTCCTTTTGTACACTCTTCCTTTAGAGACACCCCATGTACCTCTGTACACACTAGAGGGAGGTCCTAAGTAGAGGTCTGTACTCGTCTCCACGGACACCCGACAGTCTCCGCCGGAATACGGAGGCCTCTTTCACGGAACGGTATCTGGACCCGAACCGGGACCCCGCAGGTGACTCATGGTACCAAGAAGTCCCATCACGACCCGACCCGAAAACATCACACATGTGTGTACGTGTGAGTGTGTGAGTCTGTCTGTGTGTCAGTGTATCCCTGTGTGTGTGTTGAGAGTGGGTGTAAGAGTAGGAATGTGTGAGTAAGTGTCTGTGAGTACAAGAGTGTGTGAGAAGAAATGTGGGAACGAGAGTGTGCGAGGCGTGTGAGAATGTCGGGAGGAGATGGGAGGGAGTGGGAGCATATGAGTGGACGTGAGGGTAAAGGACGGCGTGTCAGTGAAACCCACGTTCCCGGGGCGCAGGGTGGAGACAGGACGAGTGGACGGGTGGGCGACCGAAACCCTGTCCCACGACTATGGTCGTCCGTCGGCCGCGGTACAGCGGTCCACACGGCCCACGTCGGGACAAACAAACACCAACGGGAACCATTGCCACTGAGCCGGGGCGTGTCTCGCTGTCCGGTATTTCAGGCCAGAGATCCCGAACGAATCAGTGATCACCCGCGACCGAGTCGGAGGACGGGACGGGGAGGGTGTAGTACACAGTTGACGTGAGGGTCCGAGGAGGACCACTCTTTCCCCTCTGCAAAGATAATCCTCTCCTTACACCTTAAACCGGGGGCACCGGTGGTTTGATCTTCTAACACGGGCACACCGGGCCGGAGGAACCCTAAGTCACGAGACCCGTGGCTGTCCTGCGAGTGGTCGATGGCCCCAACACGCCCGGCCACTCCGGACCCCTCCTCCTGGACGTCCACGGGACCGGGACGACACTAACTCGGTGGCCGTAGGGGCACTCCAACGGGACGACCTCCACTGCGTTGGGACAAAAGTAGACGACGGCGACCAAGTCCGGTGGAGTGTGTCGTCCGTTCCCCGAGTCACTCCCCCCGCGGCGGGTCAGGGAGACTTACACCTCCGGTACGTGAGGCCCTCGACACCCGGACGAGTCAAAAGTCGAGGAAGACACTCGACCTTGACCGGGACGTCTCCGGTCTACGATTCCGTCGTGGCCGAGGAAGGACGACTCCTACCGGTTCCGGTGGACGTTTACTTGCTCGTGGTGCCGTAAAGGACAACAGTTTACTTTTATCGTCTTCTGGGACTGCCGTACCACTCCGGACACTAGTCTCCTCTACTCCCCTCTTTCGTCCACTCGGACAGGGTGGCAGTGACTGGGCTGGACTTGGGTCCTGCCGGCGGGAGCCGTGCCAAGGGACCACAGAAGTAGGACTCCCCCTCCGTCCGTCTCGGACGTCGGTATCCCCGAGGTCACGACCTACACCGGGGAGTCTCTTCGGGACCAAAGAGAGAGACCAGTCCGACATCCGACGAGCACAGGGACTACACCTCGTCCCACCGGGTACACTCTTGTACGACACAGGAGGGGCAACTAACGAAGTGCCAAGACGGTCTGACACCAGTCGACGGAGGGAGAAAGAATAAGATTCCTTTACATACTCTAAAGGTACACCAAGGGTAGGACCCTAAACCAAACTCGGTGTAACTTCCCTGTACACAGTCACACAGGTGAACTACTTCCAGAAATGATGGTATCCACAAACATCAAGAACTACATTTGTAATCGAAAGAGACATACCTTTCCAACGGAAGGAGGGTCTGGCAGAAGAAAAGAGAGTCAACCATGAAGAACACGTAAAAACAAACGTTTAAGTAAGATTGAGGTCCAGGAAGACGTCTGCACAACGTCAGACGTAAAGTGTCGTCACACACAAGGTCTCCGAGAAAAGAGAACTTATGTCACGACAACGAACTGTAAATGAGGGGACTTGACTCCACGAACGAGGGGACTTTACCCCTCGGGGTACGAGTGAAAGATTACTTATGCCAAATACGTCAAACACAATCAACCACAGAGGAGGGACTCCTGAACAGAAAAAATTGACAACAAAAGACACTTCCTGTCACTCACGGACTGTTCTCTTCCATGAATCATATTTATTCTACCCCCACAACTTACGTCTCGAGGATTCACTACAGTCGGAAGTTACCCCGAATGACACTACCGGGGCCCTCCACCCTAAACCCCTCGGGGCGACGTGCCTCGGGAGAAAGCAAAAGACCTTCTGTGGGACCCCGGTCCGGTCCACCATCCACAGTGACGTAAAGTACACCGACGTCCCCTACACCTCTGCGTCCTGTACGAACTGAAGACCTACCAGGACCCAACGACAAAAATTTTGAGCTTGAAGACTATAATGTGTCCCGAAAACGAAAACAAGAGAATTGTTTGTGTAGAAGGTCTATTAATGACATGAAATAAAAAGTCCGGTTATAATCTGAATGTCTTTTTAATTTGTTCACTCAATTGGACACGGGTGAAAAGAGGGGTTAAAGGGGATACTAATTATGGAACGTAATCACACCATGTGAACAATATAAACTACTCTGTTATGACTCTGTAATAATTGGGATCACCGAAGGGACCACCGAGTCTACCATTTCTGAGACGGACGTTACAACCTCTGGGCCTAAGCTAGGGACCCAGTCTTTCTAAAGAACCTCTTCCCTTACCGTTGGGTGAGGTCATAAGAACGAAACTATTAAGGTACCTGTCTCTTCGGACCGCCCGATGTCAAGTACCCCAGTGTTTCTCAGTCTGTGCTGACTCACTGATTGTGATAGTGACAATTGGTGTCAAATATTAAATGTACCACAATATGTAAGATCCTCAACTTGTTTACATATTACTGTACACGCCGAAGGGTCCACCACGATCACTATTTTTTTGGAAGGACGGTCACGTCTTCTATATTCTCTACACCCAAACTAGGGACCCAAACCTTCTAGGGGACCTCCTCCCGTACCGTTGGGTGAAGTCATACGGACGGACCTCTTAGGGTACCTGTCTCCTAGGACCGTCCGATGTCAGGTACCCCAACGTTTCTCAGTCTGTACTGACTTCGTTGAATCGTGCGTACGGTGTATTACTATATATAAGTGGTGATGTCATCGTGTTTCTTGGCAAAAGGATTGGATTTCGAGGTGGAAGAGTACACAGGGGATCAGGGACCGTAGGTGACTAGAAAAATGACAGGGGTATCAAACGAAAAAGGTCTTACAGTGTTTCAACCTTAGTATACCATGCGTCGGAAAAGTCTGACCGAAGAAAGTAAATCATTTATTCATAAATTCCAAGAACGTATAGAAAAGTATCGAACTGTCGAGTAAAGTAGTCAACTTAACCATAAGGTGGCGTACTTTATACCCATCACGGAACAGTTTCCATCCTCGAGACTAACGAACGTGTCAAGAGTGGTCACACGGTTCGTAAATCACTTCGTGGTCCCGTGCTCGGGCGTGGTTCACTCTTGACATGTGTCCTATTTAATTAGTGGTACAAGGTACTGGTGCGTCGAGGAACAGGCTGACGGTTGTGTAGGCAGGACATTCGTAGACACGTACACAAGGGTTTGTAACAAGCACGAAGGGACCTTAAGAGTCACACCTCACTTCGTTGGGAGTCGAGTCACTAAGACATGACACCTCTCCCCCCGAACGGTCCATCTCTCCTTCTTCTCCCCCACGGTCCTCTCTCCCGGGGACAGGGTCTGCTCTCGTACTCAGTCTTGGGACCACCTCATTACTACACAGGGTCTGTTTACTTACTGACACATAGTACAAGGAACTCCTTGAAACATTCTATTCGTTCTCTTGATATTTATCAACGGTACCGTTCTTGGCTCCCACGTGACGACGGGTGAGGTCGGGTGTTCCTGTTAATCAGTCTAGGGACCTTAAAGACGATGGTAATGCGTAAAAATCTTTTGAGAAACTCCTGACTCGGTGTTCCCCAGACCCCCCTTCTTTCAGTCCTCCTCGACTCAGACCGAACGTCCACGATCTT
Organism: Capra ibex; assembly: GCA_006410555.1. NCBI lineage: Eukaryota > Metazoa > Chordata > Mammalia > Artiodactyla > Bovidae > Capra > Capra ibex. The sequence continues at coordinate 37,278,319 of SJYO01052474.1, read as the reverse complement.
AGGACCGGCAAGTCTTGACGTCCTTCGTTTGGGCTAAAGGAGTGAACGACTATCGGGAAAGACAAGTCCCTCCCGAGATACAAGGACTCTCCTCTACGACGGGACACAGTCGAGGACAAGACTCGTGGTGTTCGAGAATGAAGGAGGTCAAGAGACTACTCCCTTGGTTTCGGGTCTCACCAACCTCGGATTCCAGGGTACCGGTCCTTCGACACCTCGTCTTCTGCGGTGGGGGGTGTTCTGTCTGAACTCTCGACCCCATAAATAGGGTGACCCAGACAGCAGGACCCGCGGTCATTGACACAAAGAAGACTGGAGAAACGTTGACACCGGAGTAGTGTAACCAGACACACAGAAAGAATTACACAAGTGTAGACGTCCCCGGACCCACCTCAGTCTCCCTGAGGAAAGGGTGACAGAGTGCATCATTTGAGGTCGGATCTCACTTTACAGGTGTAAATCTGAGACTAAAATCAAGGTGAACACCTTTATCAAAATCTGCTTCGTAAGACAAAATATCTCTTACGTCCGAGACTCACACAAACACTCTACGACCCCGTCGACCTTCTGGGGATCCGTCTGAAGGGAGGGGAGGGAGAGGACCGGGACGAGGGACACGAGGGTCCACTCTTTACGAAACGTGATCGAGTCTTCAAGGACCGGACCCTCAGGGGATCCGGAAGGTTTAATTTGTACTTCCAGGACATAAATACTGGTCACCCGTAAAGAGAACTCCTCTCTCCAGGTACCAAAATTACTGTAAGAGATTTTTCCTAATCCTGAAATACTTTTACTTGTTTTTAGACCTGAGACATTTGAGATCCAGACAGAACAGAACTCTAGGACTTTGACACTGACACTTACACCAGTCTCCACGAAAGTCCGAACCCTCGGAGTGGACTAACACTACGGTTCAAAGAAGAACTCTCGTGGTGGCAAATAGTACAAAGAAGAGGGAAATCCACCACTCAGGGGTGACACGCGTTCAGGTGGACCTTGTCCATTCAGTGACCGTAAAGGAACTCTGAGAAGGACGACACGGGAGAAACACCTCAGAAGGTGGTCCTAGGAGAGGGAGACAAACTCGACACCGAAAACAAGTGTGTCGAGAGACCCCTGGGACCTGGTGGAACGTGATCGACAAACGTATGAACGGATTTCTACCCACTTCGAACGTGAGGAAACATTCTTGATGGAAAGACTAGTCAATGAAGTCCTTAAGTAAAGGGACTCGGGCTCAAAGGGGACGACATTGTGTCTCTACGACGAACACGTAAAAGAATCACTATTGCTGCACCCGTCTCGTGAACACAGGGTCCACAGACGTCTCGTGTGTTACACAACCGAAACCTTATCCTTCGAGACTGGTAGAAAGATAGTCTAACCTTCATTTGTTACTATTGTGAAAGTGAAACCGTTTAGAAATAGGAACAGACGGAAGGTTTACCTTTACAAGAAACTTACAATAACACGGAGACCCACAAAAGAAACGGTGGAGGGTGAAGGAATGACGGGGGATTAGGGGGGTGGGGGGATGGGGGGCGGTACGGGGAGCAACACTCCGTCCCCACCCCCGCCCCCTCCAGTCGGAAAACAATTATTGAATCATCGCCAAACATCCTGTGGACCGAGTCACGTGAAGGTCCTGTTGTCCTCCGGCTGTTGGGAGAAGAGAATAACGTTTAACCTTCGCCGAGGGATCCCCTCACACCCGGAAAGGGTCGGAGTGGACACTCCTCTCCTTTGTCCACACGGGACCGCGGAGGAGGTCCTACTATAATCCACAAGAGACACGAAAGGTCAGACCTGCACCGTGGTACGGGAGTTAGGGCCAAAACGGTATATGTCTAAGGTTTCAGGACGACACCCAAAACGGGTGGAAGGACGAAGGCCCCCGGAGACAACCGACTCTCGGGTCACCGAAGATCTCGGTCTCGACCAAAAAGGGACCTCGTTGTCGTCTGTGGGAGGTTTCCCGAGTCGGGACTCAAGACGTACACTAAAAGAGAGGATTTTGAGTCCTTCACGATACAGGGGGTCCGACGACCTCTTTATTTATTTAACACCGCCTCTCCATCCGTCGGGTCGGACCGGACACGGCGAGGTAGACGGGCACGACCCGTCCCACCACATTTACGTGGTCGAAACCACCTCTAAATCACTTCCCGAAAGCCTATGTGTCACATTGAAGAGTCCCGTCTTTCGTGTTTTCGTTAAAAAACAGAGGACCGGGACGTAGTCAGTTCTTGGAAGAGATCGTGGTATTGAACCGTAAAACCTAACCGTTCCCACCTGGAGGTCTAATGTCGTTGGTAGGGGTACAGTGGACCCCTTGGTCTCCCGACACACCCAGGAGTGGTCCGGTGACTCTAGGACCAAGATAAAGAGGGAAACAATATCACTAACTCATGGACGAGACAGAATCTGTACAAACGGGTCTCCAGTGGAACCGAGTGGGTGGGCTCTGTGCTTCTTGGACTCTTTTCAATTCATCGAAAGGTTTCGGTGTCCGTAACTATCCGGAAGCGGAGACTAGAACCGAAGAAAACGACCGTGGACTGTCACTCTCCACTCTGTCCAAGTAACCGTATTTGTCAGTCTCAAATTTTAGTTCCTATATGACGTAAAATTTTAGTTCCTATTGACGTGTCCCTTTTTGAGTATAAGACAGTCCCCTCGAGTTCTCCTTTAACCACCATTAAATCGTGGACACCCTTTTACCAGTTTCCGCTACACCTAGAGTCCACGGGTTACCGGTCCGTTAGGGTGGAGAGCAGGGTCGCGACGAACTCGAATATGTCCCAGGGGAGGTCGAAGTAGGAGAACCCAATAGTCACCAGCACCCCTGAATGGTCGGAAAATCCAAACCCTCTCCCTCGACACAGAAATAAGTGAACTTCGACACCATCACCAGTCGAGATCCCACACTTACGGAGAAGGGTGGGTAGACACGGGCCGGGAGACTGGTGAAAACACGGACCCTGGGAAGTGGACCGCTAGTGGACGATACGTCTACAGTGGACTCTCGTCCCTCAGGAAGACCCGTCACCTCCTTATCGACGTAGAGTCGAGAGAAATTGAGACTCGGTGGTCCAAACGGGCGCAAGGACCCCGGTGTCGTCGGACCCCGTACAAAGGAACTTGTGTGAGCCCGTATTAAGTGACAGGAGTGATCTCTCTCCACCCACTACCCGGTATGGTCGTCCTACACTGTCGGAGGGTACTGACGACGTCCCCGGGGACGTGAACTACTTCAAAACCACACACTCGCAGAAACGACCTGTTCCGTGGAAACACTGACGGGCCCCACAAACCCTGTTCCCTTAGTCCCTAGGAAGTACACAAACAGTGTGAAACTTGGGAACCGATAAACGCAACTACGAGTAAAAAGGTCGAAAAAAAGGGAAGACCAACATCTAGAAATAACACTACCAAATTTTCCACCCACACTTCAAACCGATTTTTACCGTCCGTCACCCCGACTCTTTTTCTAGACCCTCCGTTTGGAGGAAAATATTTACAATTGAATCGACTACTTCGGCACGTCTGTCCGAGGTGCAAAGAACCTTCGGTCACATTTTTCCTTTGGTGCAATAGCCGTGCACGGAATAGTCGTTCCTCCCCTTTTCCGTTTAGTCACCTCTTTCACGGTACACCTTTTAACACGTCCCACAACTGACACACATACCCTGTCCACGATTTGGTGTCGACGGGTCTTTACGACGGGGGAACAGGGTCTAGCTCTGCTTAATGACAAAATCTCCTTATAGTCTATGCTCGAAACTTCACGTAGAATAGTCTAGGAATCCGTGACGACACCGACACCGGCACCCGTGCCGCAAATCTTTACCTTTTCCTATTGCTGACGAAGAGACAGACAAACCGAGTGCAACACCTGAGGCACCGGACACAAGACGACCCGACATGTCACCTACGCAGTGAAAAAGAGATCCACAGGTACTAGTAATCGTTACCCTCTCCATCGGTCCGAGAAGTTTTGTCTCAGTGAACATACGAGATCGGCAAAGACATCTAGATGCACGTGCGAGTGCCCGTGTAGGTCGTGTCTCATATCGTCACTAAGGTCCGCACCCGACCTCAGTCGAGTCCCAGGGGGTGGTCCGACACTGTCATCTCTCGACGCACTGGAACTTGACTCGGGAGAATGAAGACCCTAGACGAAAGCAGAAGACATCTCACCCCTACGATGGTGGAAGGAGCGCCCAGTAACATTCCTACTACCCTACTTCATTACATACTACTAAGAATCGTGGCCGAGACCATATTCCTTGCATATGTCACTCACCCCCTTTAGGAATAAACAACAAGTCACTTCAGTCCTCCCGCTATTTCCAAGGGCGGCGGAAACGACAAACACAAAACAAAAACTAGGAACAAGAGAACGGTAGTCGACCCCTCTTGGTCAAACTAGCCAAAGTAGCTCACAAGGGAGACGACGCCCTCCCACTCCCGTGGAACTGTCCGAGAAGACTCTGGAACTAAGAACAGTAGAGAGTAAATCTCTGAATCTCCTTGAGTCCTTCGGGTACCTTTTCTCGGACACCAGTCCTACGTCCACCACACTTTCGGAGGTCTACCACCGTCCGCCTAACTAATGTCCTAGAAAAGTGCTGTGTCCGGAGTACTTCGAGACTTGAACCGGACTGTCGAAAAATGACTGCACGCTCCGTCACCACAAACAAAAAGGTACAATAGAAACGGGAAGGTCACGACGGGCTCCCCCACGTACGCATAGTCACGTGGTTGCCTTTGAGGAAGGACCCACGTCCACATCGAGAGTACCCCTGGGACCCTCAGGTACACACACTTGGTGGGTGTGTCGGTGTGGGTGCCCTTCGTGTGTACCCGGAGAGAGGGCCGACCTCTCCGGGGCCTCTTCGGTCAGGACACCTTCGGGGAGCGACGAACCACAGACTCAGGTAAGAGAAGTCTCGTCGACGGCAGGAACTTTCTCCGGCACGGGGGCGGGGGGCCCCGGTGCACGCCCGCCGCCAGTCCCGTCACAGTCCGGGTCGCCTCCCGCGTCCACGTCCGGAAGTGGACCACCGACCGTGCGTGTGTCGGGTAACAAAACGAACCGGTGACACCAAAGAGGTTGACCTCCTCTCCAACATATTCTTATCGAAGACTTTAAACTCGGTCGACAAATGACTTGAGCCCGCCGAAATAAAGAGGAACAAATTAATTTCACTTCTGTTACCCACCAAAGACGGTTTCCACTGTAATCCTCAGTGTAATGTGACAGAGTCCGATATCAAAGGTTGGACGGACACTGTCGATGTGGAAACATAAACACACTTACACGCACGTACGAATCAGGGAGTCAGCACAGGCTGAGACACGCCGGGAGATCGGACGGTCCGAGGAGACAGGCACCCTAAGAGGTCCGTTCTTATGACCTCACCCAACGGCAAAGGAGGAGGTCCCTTAGAAGGACAGGGTCCCTAGTTTGGACACAGAGGGTGTGGAGGACGTAACCGTCCGACTAAGAAATGGCAGACTCGGTGGCCCCTCGGGGAACAAGTTATTTCAACTGAATTTGAGTGTTTCAGTCTCCTTCACCAGTACTTTACCGCGACTGTCCCCCCGAGGACCTGACAACTCCTGTGCACGGGTACTCGTACACGACAGTAACGGTGTCACGGGCGCTCACTGGACTCTGTCCAAGAGAGTTTTCATGACTTAATAAAGTCACTCCTATTAATCCTCAAACTCTATTCTCTTTTTTTTCTATGAGACTACTATAAGGGAAATAAAATGACGTTTTAATCCACTGTTGCTGTCTAATGTCCGAAAGACACCCATGACTAAACACTTCTTCATGATGACTTCGAGTACCTTACAACAGGGAGGACGACTGAGGGCAGGTATCGTCCGAGAGACATCGTTAAAGAACAGGAATAGATATTCACGTCCATAAACTAAACTACGACGAATAAGGACGAGCATCCAACAAAGACAAACACATCACTTGAAGTCTTCGTGTCTGTACCCAGACGTATGGTGTCGTCCCAGAATCGACTCACTATTTACGATAAAAGACTTTCAGTTTTTGTGCACATATGTACACGGATGTGTGTACACCCCTACGTGTCGACGGGGAAGTCTCCGACAGACAGAGTAATCTTGTATAAACTGGTCTTAGCCATAGAGTCACTCATCTCTTAGACGGACGTCACGTCCTCTGGGCCCAACCCTTCTAGGGGACCTCTTCCTTTACCGTTTGGTGAGGTCACAAGAACGTACCTTTTGGGACACCTGTCTTCTCGGACCACCCCATGTCAGGTACTCTAGCGTTCTCAGTGTGTGTTGAATCGTTGATTTGGTGGTGGTACTACTCTAATTAAACAAAGTCCGGTTTTATGTGAACGTTTGAAGGAACAAGAAATTAGGGAGACTAGAATCTTTATCTCTTTTCAGAGTTCTTAGTACAGTCTAGTTTCCGGTTTAGAAGGTGAACCAGTCACCTTGGTTGAATTATAGACACAAAAACCATTTTTCGGTCCACTCTGAGTTTATTTGATATGTACTACGACATAAGGGTCTCAAGTTGGAACTTTGATTCAGTAGACTAACGAGACGTGGTCCATCGGACAGATATGTCCTTACTCAGTATGCTCCTCGGGACACCTTCTGGGAACTTCCCCATAAACCTCTGACTTTCCGGGTCAATCCTACTCTATTCGTACCGTTCATATGGATCTGAGTCCCCCGACCCTGTACGGGTTCCAGTGCATTGATCTTTACCCCTTGTCCCCACTCCGGTCTCGAACACCGTCATAGAGGTGACCTTTCCGTCCCACGAGATCGAGACGCCACGACGACGTCCAGACACAAACGAGACCCCTCGGGGTCCGGGATAAAGGGGCCAACGACGTAGGGTCCCCCACATGTACGACCAACGAAGACTCATAAGAGTTCTTCATACCTACCTGTCCTCACGGGTCCCTAAATATCGAACCCCCTCGTCACTCTTTCACGATCTCAACTCTACGTCAGACCCTCGAGGGACAAAAACTCTAAGTACACGGGACCCCTGGGTCTACAGGTGATCGGGGAGGTCCCGTCGAGTCTCGTACGGTCCGAGGACCTGACCCAACTACTGAAACAATGAAGTAAAGAGTCAACGAACAAACAACATAAAAAAAAGAGTGAAGTCTCAGGAAAAACTTCCGACCCCTCGACCTGACCGTACTTCAGTCACACTCAGGTGTGACCCTACCCTTCTGGAGAAGGTAAGGAAAGCCCTTAGCCGTCCTGGGTTCGGTCTGACCAGTCCCGGTCGGTCAAGGGCAATACCTTCCCCGGGGACTGGAAACGGGCCGGAGACGGACGTCGACGGGAGTCGTGGGGGGGATTTACGACGGGACTCGATAGGGACATGGACCCGCACCCAAGGTCATCTAGAGGTCCCTTCTCCGTGGGCGGAGGTTGGAAAAGATTGGGGTCCGGTCTGAAACCAGATGACATTGAAACTAAAGTGGTAAGGGAAGGCGTGGACTTTATTGTGGGTCCGAAACCGAAAAAAAGTGGAAACCCCCATCTTAACGGTCCTAAAGACCCTTCCACCGGACCACTTCTCCGGGACTACCACAAACGTCAAGAAATCACCCTTGAGGTCCAGTCGGTGCTCCTCCGAAAGGAGTTCAGAGTCAAGTCCCTGGAAACTCTTTCTCCCTGTTGGGAGGTGTTTAATTCCCTTTCGGTGGGGAAAACCTCGACCCCAAACTCTCGACCACCGAGGGACGACAACGGTCCGGACGGACGCCCACACTCCTCTTCCGACGTCCTTTGTGTAATTGGGTACCGTCGTACCCCGGGTCGATTACTAATTTTGGGCGTGGTCGGCGGACGTCAGTGTGGTCGTTAACGAAGGGATACAGGCAAGGACAGACGGACACTCTACAGTCACCGGAGACGTGCAGGTGGGTCCACACCGTGTACGTCGAGCCACAGGGACAGGTGGGAGCAGGACCCAGGGGTACGGGACACGAGACCCCACTACCGCCAGTCCAGCGGTCCCGGTTGTCGAAGGTCTCACTGTCGAGGAGAGGGTCCCTACCCGGAAACCTTTACAAAGGTTCCTTACTGTCCCCACAGGGGTCCAGGTTTCCGACCTTCGGACGTCACCTATTGTTTTGAGTCCAACTCACCATAAATAAAAGAAAATACCGGGACTCAGGTATCGTCAGTGTCCAAAAATTCACACCCTCCCTGCGGACTTCTGTCACCAAAACACACTAACCACCATCTTTATCGTCACTGATGACTTTCCCTTTTGGCTGACGAATAAAAAAGTTACGGAACTTAACCCTACCTCCTCTTCGCAGTATAATGGTATCGTGAACTTAATGGACGGACATAAAAATGGACATTCCTCTCATAAGGAAATTTTTTCGTGTTGTCGCTTGAGGGGATATATCTTCAGAGACGACCCCTCGTCACCGGTTCCCCACCTCACTGCGACCGACAGTCAAACCCTAGGGTCCGACCCCTCAGGCTAAGAGGGGGTTTAACATGTACCGGAGTCCGGGAGGTGGACCGGGGGAGGACCCTCGGTCCCTCACACCCCTAGGTCCCCGGACAGAGGTCTTGACCGAGACCTCTCGTCCACACCTCGGGTCCTGACCCTGGAGACTCACAACGGACCTAACCTCGACGGTGTCGAAAGTCGAAACACGGAAACTCTGAAAACGACCCCACGATTCCTTGGTCGAGCACTTTAAACCATTTCTTTTCGTTAGTTCGCAAGTTGGAAGATAAGTGCAAACTAGATATGGAGTCTCAATTTATATCTACTTCCCTCTTTCAGAATAAACCACTCCTTAAGGCCGACTGTTTACAACTCTTTCACTATCTTATCGGTACAAAGTCTGGCGATTATTCCCACTTCGTCGACCGAAGTCCTGCACTGGAAGACATTGACGGAACCAGTGTTTCCCTTCGACCACCCCAGTACACCCGGAGTACACTTCCTACAACCTTGTAACTAATGTATAAACGGGGTGGTCTTTAGTTTGGTCTTAGTTTAATTCGGTCTGAGTGGGTGTTGCATGTCCTTTATGTCCCGGTCTCACTAGACTTTTTATTAAGGTCTCTCCAGTCGTTTTAGGTCTTCCCCCTTTAAGATGACCCATTTCTCTTGGGGTCACCAAAAGTTTATACGACGTCCTTCTCCTCCTCCACCTCCTCCTCCTTGAACACAACATTTCCTTGACTTCTCTGTCCAATTTATTCGTACCATTCTGGACTACACCTAGGTCAGTTTCACAGTCTGACACTTTTTTGTTTTGGTTTTGTTATGAACATTCTGTCCCTGCAACCTTGTAACTAATGTACAAACGCATGTTTATACTACTACGTAAACCAAATATAATTCCTTACTAACGATTACTATGACCATAAAACAACAACAACAACAAAAATTTCAGAGATAAGATTTCTATGGCTTTATGAATAATCTACTTCACCATATTACAGACCCCAACCGAAATGTCACCAAGTAACTCCCCGACAGGCCCACCCACACACCTACGTCAAGTAGACCCCCATAACCTTCGACCCCGTGGACTTCGAGGCGTGGGAACAGAGGGCGAGGGTCCCAATAATACGTCCTACGCCCATCACATCCGTGTCTCGAGTTCGACTCGTCCGCTGACTCCGGGCCACCGGTTATTGACAACAAGTAGTATGCGCAGTGGGTGGTACAGATTCTATGTGACGGTCGAGGGATGGGACGTCAGTAAAGGGTATACACTCCCGAGTTCCGAACGGGTGTCACCGATCACACCGGAGCACTGGCCGACCGGAGACCTTCCTGTGATACAGACGAACTACTTTATGGAGTAACTTCAGCACGCCACAAGTAGTCGTGTCCTGTGTCTCCATTAACTATATGACAAAAGTTTTTACCGTTACAAACGAAGTATTTCGAAAAATTTTTGTAAGATGTATTTTCACTCGCAGTTTGATCGGTTCCCGCAAGAATGAGAAACTCTTTAGATATGCCGAAGGAAAGGTTTCCCCAACTACAGCTTACTCAATTTGAGTTACATTGTTTGCTGAAACCTTTTAATTCTCAATTTTACCTGAACCCCCAAATACTCCTTTAGTCGAGGGACAGGAACCCTTATAAGTTCATTTTCGACTGTCGTAACGAGTAAGGTTTTCTCTAACCCTCTAACCCCAAAGTGTCACTCACTTTCACTGTCACTCTCTGCGAAATTATTTCAGTAGAATCATGCACCATTGTTCCAAAATCATGTTTGGTTCGTTACGTGTCCATCAAATCAGTCACCAAGAGTTCCACACTAGGGTCGGGTCGTCGTCGTCGTCGTCGTCTTTAGACCCTTGAGTCTTCGTGTGTAAGGGACTGGGGCGGGGACAGGGGTCTACAGAAAAGGATTCGGAAGACCCACCGACACGACGGTCGACTTTAAACCCGTGGACCAGATCTTCCTCCACACAGGGTCCCCTCCCGGGTGAGACTCGTTCCGACCGTCCAACATCCTCGACTTGCACCCCTACTGACTCCTGAGACGTCGGACCCCCCACCCGTTCCCACGACCCGACGGAATGACTCTAGGGAAGGAGGACCCTTGTCAGTGGAGGACTTCGGGAAGAGGAGGGGGTCGCAACACCTCTGTTGTAGCACCAGGAAAACAGACACAAGATCTTGTGTCTCGGTCGAAGAAGTCAGAGACAGATTTTTTACGAGGTTCGTCGAGTCGCACACCGTAGGATTTAGGAGTCCACTCTTGTCTTGAGGCCGTCTCCATCACTATACAGAAATCTTCCTTCGCACCACCGTAAGTGACGAGTCGGACGGTAGGTTCCTCCGTTCTCCTGAGGCCCCGAATCGAAGGATTCCTCACATTTCGTCGGAGTCCTATTTCTTTACTGTAGGGCATCTCAATGTTTGCACTGACGCAATCTGACACTAATCCTAAGAAAAGTACTATAATAACCCTGTTTAAATAATACACCCCTGTAATCTTAACCCTTCAAAAGGTCCATAAAGAATCCACTTAGTTTCTGACTTAGTAGACGTTTATTGTCCAAGCCAATGTCAGTGAGGAGTAATAAACACCTAGTATATAAACGTTTGAACGGATAAATACTTTTGAATAAACATTAGGGGTTTAGTTGTGAATGACACTAAAACACCGGTAGGTCCCTGTACACGTCTTCCCGTCTTTTAAACTCGACGTACGCCCGTGAATGGTCGACACAACATGTGCCAAGGAGAACAAAGTCGGGAGTCTGCTTCTCATTTGTTCCCAGGAAGAGTTCCACATAAATATTAATCACGGTGTAAAACCCTTAAAAGAACGAAAAACAAGCACTAAAGACAAATGTTACCGTGGGTCGATATCAGGACTTCACGATTGACCATGAAGCTCCGTGGTCTTCGGACCGGTCCCAATACCACTGAAAAATTCTTGTACTGTTGGAACTTACTTGATATCAGCTAGTCAATAAGTAATCCCCAGGAGTCTGGAAAAGGGGACTGAATGGGTAGTCTTTCTTCTCTGGGATTGAGTAAACGTTGACGGAGGGGGACTTGGACACCACTTGTCAAGTACATGTTTGGACTCTTCACCCGTCCTCCTCTCCGACTCACCAGACCCGTGACGCCGTTACCCGGACGGCATGTCCTGCGACGGGGCGACCCGTGGGGTCTTATTTGGGTGTAGAGACGACGACTTTGGGACAGAGACGTCTCTCGAGAGGGGACGGGTCCGACTCACTGGGATGGGGTCCCGATTACTGTGTCCAGGAGTGGAAGATCTCTGTGTAGGCCAGAGAAGGCTCCGACGACCAGTGAGGACCCGACGAGGAAGGACGTAACAAGTGTAGGGACCGACCCCGACTCTTGCGAGGACAACCCTTAAACTACCACAGAAACTCTGGATTAAGGGGTCCGAGCCCCACAAGAGGTAGAGGTACCTCATTCCTCATTTGTCAAACAGGAACCCCGTGGTGTGGACTGGGGCAGATGAAGGGGTGGTCTTGAGTGACGGGGAGGGGTGACACAAGGAGAGAACACTATACGTTCTCAACCTGAACCTGGAGGAGAGGTAGTCCCGGGAGTCTACCACTTCTCAGACCGAAACTCGACTATAGCGGTCCTCGGTACCCCAGTCCACGGAGAACTGAAGAGGTTAGGAGCCCTTCGGATCTCCGACAGTGGGAACTGGGTGACGTGTCTCCACTCTCGACCACGAAGTCAAGTCAAGTCAGAGAGTCAGCACAGACTGAGAAACACTAGGGTACCTGACGACGTGTGGTCCGGAGGGACAGGTAGTGGCTGAGGGCCTCAACTGGGTTTGAGTACAGGTAACTCAACCACTACGGTAGGTTGGTAGAGTAGGAGACAGTAGGGGAAGAGGAGGGTGGAAGTCAGAAAGGGTCTTAGTCCCAGAAACGTTTACTCAGTCAAGAAGCGTAGTCCATCGGTTTCATAATCTCAAAGTCAAAGTGGTAGTCAGGAAGGTCACTTATAAGTCCCGGCTAAAGGACATCCTACCTGACCAACCTAGAGGAACGTCAGGTTCCCTGAGAGTTCTCAGAAGAGGTTGTGGTGTCAAGTTTTCGTAGTTAAGAAACCACGAGTCGAAAGAAATATCAGGTTGAGAGTGAGGTATGTACTGATGACCTTTTTGGTATCGAAACTGATCTGCCTGGAAACAACCGTTTCATTGCAGAGACGAAAAATTATTCGACAGATCCAACCAGTATCGCAAAGAAGGTCTCTCATTCACAGAAAATTAAAGTACCGACGTCAGTGGTAGACGTCACTAAAACCTCGAATCTTCTCAAGTTATAAGACGACTGTTACCGAGCTAATGGGGAGTGGGGGCACCAGGGAGAGTCCTTGGGGGATGACAGGACACTCCTGACTCGACTGGATTCTGTCTGTGAGGTCGAGGGGTCGAGCCCCAGAGGTAACACAGACCAGACCTTCCTCTGGGGTCGACTAAAGAAGACCTCCGGTAGGGTGGTCCCTGTCCCGACACTCCCGGCGGGTATGGGAAAGGACACGATAAGACACTCTTCTTTACTTTCCAAGAACAATACTTTATTAACTAATTTTTTTTTTTTTCTGACGGACAAATCTACATTAATATTTTACCAGGGTAACACTTAGAAGGAGAATTAAATTCCCTGCATGGTCTGATAAAGTATTTTACTTTAGATGACCTGTCGGAGATCACATCTGTCGACCTCACCTCCAAGACTGTCACCCCCTATCCCCTACCCCGAGACCAAGACCCGCCGAGCACCAGGAAGGAGAACACTGAAACCCACAGTTCCCTCACTCAACTTACGTCGGAGTCTGTCCGACCCAGTGGACATTTCGGCGTCACAGGGGTGTCGGACTGTACACAGGTCGGTGATGGAGGGAATAGGAAAACCGGAGGACCTTTGAACCGTGGATTCCTTGAACTGTAAAGTCCTCGGCTACCTCCATAGTCCACGGATGAAGAAAGACCAGGGTGGTACGAGAGACTGAAACTAAAACACAAACAAAGAACCAAAACACGATTAAGTTTTCCTACCTTCCGTCCGTCCACCCACCCACCCGTCTGTGGACAATCCAAGACCCTGTGGACGGAAGGGTTCTTAGGGTCATCCAAAGGACCCCCTTAAATCCTCCTGTCCCCACCCCCTCCACCCCGTCGAGACCGAGACGGGAAAGACTAGGGGTACCTCTCCCTTGAACAACCACGGTCGTACTGCGTTGGGGACGAGACACGCCACGAAGGACTGGGCAGAGACCAAGGACGTCCCAGGACCGTCCTCCGGGAGTCGACCTCGGCACATACACGACGGTGGCTCGGGAGCCGAGGGGACACCCTGACCGGGCGGACCGAGGACACGAGGGTCGGAGGGGAGAGGACGACTTGGAGTCCGGTCCCCGGACCTCCCTCGTTCTACTCTCCTCCCTTGACGAAGACCTTCCTCTTCGACCGGCACAAGGGGTCACGTCACTCAAGGAGGGGTCTCCGTAGACGTCCCGGAGGTGAACGCGAACCGTGACTCAGACAGGGACCGCGGAGAGGAGACAAACGAAGACAGAAGTGAGACGAAATTACCCTGACACTTTCAATGTACCTCGCAACTCAGGACTGGGACCGAGGGTGCGAAACGAAGGACCCCCACCGGTGACGGACGGGACGTCTGGAGACGGGTGGTCGGGGAGACCCTGTAATCCGAACTAACACTTTCGTGGCAAAGACGACGGACAGGACCCGGAGTGAGGGAGGGAAGTAGTCGGAGGTTCAAGGTGTACCAAGTCTGGTCGGATGCGTTAAGTCTTTAGACTCATAAACCACTGTTTATTCGTATCTGTATCAAAGTCTTGTACTGAATCACTGGCTTGTTGTTGTTTAGAATCGTACTTGTTTTGGAACGAAGAGTATCAACTCGAACCCCCGTCTCACTGCAATGGAATCGAGTCAACCATTTCGTAGACGGACGTTACGTCCTCTGGGACCAAGTTAGGGACCCAACCCTTCTAGGGGACCTCTTTCCTTTCCGAACGGGTGAAGTTATAAGACCGGACCTCTTGAGGTACTTGGCATATCAGGTACCCCAGCGTTTCTTAGTCTGTACTGACTCGCTGAAAGTGTGTGAAATTCAAAGGATTGAAGTCTCCCCACACATAAAAAGATCATTAAGTACCATTAACAACGAGTGAACATCCTCACAATTCTTTTAAGAGTTTTTTTTTTTTTTTTAAGAGTTCCACCCGTTAGGACTATTACTTAGACAAAGACCAGAAGAGCAAGACCTTCCCTTGTTACGGAACGACCGACAGACTACAACCCTTTCAAAGAAACGGGTTTAGAATAAAGAAACTTACCTCGACACCAGAACCCTCCAATGACGTAAATCACACCCGAACACCCCTTCAAAGTGAAGGTACCCGGTTAGGGAGGCACTGTGGGTTTGTGTTCCTAACTTGCGCTTCGACTCTAAATAAATCGAAAATAATAGACGATCTACGGTGAGAATCGAGACGTACAAAGGAATAAATTAGGAGGGTTATGGTGGGGGGGGGGGTGGGAAAGGTCTACTCTTTTGCTTCAGTGTCTCTTCATTAAAGGTTTCCAGTCCGTCGTCCCCAGAGTGGGTCCGTAATTCCAAGGTTTCGTCCATGTGAAGTGGGGCCGTGGCATGGTCGGTCCACCACTCATCCACTTACTTACTCACTTGTGTACTTCCGGAAACACAAACTTGACCTACACCGATCAACAACGGAAAATTTTCCAAAATTAAATAAAAAAATAAAAACACCAATGCGGTACACCGAACGTCCTAGAATCAAGGGGTTGGTCACTAGTTTGTACACGGGGGACGTCACCTTCGTACCGCAGAATTGGTGACCTGGTGGTGCGTTCAGGGAGTCTTTCAAAATTTCACATAAAAATTGAGACAAAAGGACCTCTTTGTTAGTCTCGCACGTCTCGACAAAGTCAACCAGAGGGATTCCCTTGGGGGCGGGGCCAGGGGTCGCCCCACTACTGTAAATACGCGACGGTGGTCCGGGACACGAAGGAACACTTAGACCGAGACCAATACGTTACGAGGAAAACAAGGAAAAATACCCTGGAAAAGTGTCGCGGTCACAGTCCTGACCAGTCGTACCGACCCTCGTCGTGTGTCCAGGCCGCTGAGACCCTTCGATCCCCGGCACTTCACAGGAGCCCGGGACGGTTCAAGGACCATACCGTCGACGCTTTCCAGAAAGAGACGAGAAATGGGTGTTCCACCTCCCCCGCTCCCCTTCACCCTCTGTCCCCGCGTCCGGTCCCTAGGGTCCCGGTGGGAAGTGGCGATCTTAACCCCCGCCACTCGGACCCTCCCTCCGGAGGCGAAACCCAAGGAGTGAAACGCTCCCCACCCCCCTTAGAGTAATCTATGAAGGTGTCCCACTAGACCCCCCCAGGGTACCCACTCTTGTACACAATGGCTTCGGACATGGACCCGCCCACGTTGGACAACAGGGTCGATCGGTCACTCGTCTTGGGTGGAAAATACCAGACACCCCTGTCTGACGGGAAGTGGCAGTGACCCAACAGACTTAACCACGAAGTGACGGACCGACAAACTACCTGTTAAAGAAGGATTATCGGTCGGTGGGGGATAAAATAACTAAGGTATACCATGTTTGAACACTACCACATCTCTCAACGATGAGAAGTCGACAATAAGAAAATCTACTACTCAGGTAAATTCGGTGAATTTAATATTTATTTATATGGGGTAAATCAATATAATCGGACTTTTATTTCGATTGATCTATAAGTAATGACCTTACATTTTGTCATAGGAGGACGGGGAATTTCACCGGTCTAGTCGGGAGACAACGAAACTATACTGACGACCCAAATAAGGAAGGGAGTAGGACGTCTAGGGTCACCAAACGACGGACGACATGACATACCGTTCCCCTGTACCCTCGTAGTAGGGGGGTCGTATCCGAACTAAGAGGGGACACGGTCCGGGCGTCTTTCTCTCTCTCTCTCTCTCGCGCTCTCGCGCGTGCGCGCACACACACACACACACACACACACTCTCTCATACACACACACACACACGCGCGCGGTCCGGGCGACACACACACACGCGGTCCGGACGACACACACACACACGGTCCGGGCGTCACACACACACACACACACACGGTCCGGGCGTCACACACACACACACACACGGTTCGGGCGTCACACACACACACACACGGTTCGGGCGTCACACACACACACACGTGCGCACGCACGCATGGTCCGGACGACACACACACACACACACACACGGTTCGGGCGTCTCACACACACACACACGGTTCGGGCGTCACACACACACACACAGACGTACGCACGCACGCATGGTCCGGACGACACACACACACACACGGTCCGGGCGACACACACACACACACACACACACACACACACACGGTCCGGGCGTCACACACACACACAGACACACACGTGCGCACGCACGCATGGTCCGGACGACACACACACACACACATACACACACGGTCCGGGCGACACACACACACACGGTTCGGGCGTCACACACACACACACGGTCCGGGCGACACACACACACACACACGCGGTCCGGGCGACACACACACACACACACGTGCGCACGCACGTATGGTCCGGACGACACACACACACACACACACACACACGGTCCGGGCGTCACACACACGCACACGCGGTTCTGGCGTCACACACACACACACGTGTGCACGCACGTATGGTCCGGACGAGACACACACACACACACACACACGGTCCGGGCGACACACACACACACACACACACACACGCGGTCCGGGCGTCACACACACACACACACACACGGTCACACGGTCCGGACGTCACACACACACACGGTCCGGGCGTCACACACACACACACGGTCACACGGTCCGGACGTCACACACACACACACACACACACACACACACACACACGGTCACACGGTCCGGACGTCACACACACACACACACGGTCCGGGTGTCACACACACACACACACACACACACACACACGCACGGTCCGGGCGTCACACACACACACGAACATTGTCTTTGTCCACGACAACGTAGAAGTGTCCCTTCGTAGGCACCGGAGGGGAGGAGACGACTGTACACACGTGAGGGATGGTTCACCAAGAAAAATTTTTTAATAAAAAAATAAACCGGCACGACCCAGAATCAACGTCGTACACCTCAGATCAAGGGACTCGTCCCTAACTTGGGTCCGGAGGACGTAACCCTTGAGTCTCAGAATCAGTGACCTGGTGCTCCCTTCAGGAGGCTCACCAAGAATAATTCCGTGAAGAAGACAAGAGTAAAAGGGGAATGGAGTAGAGTACCAAAGGGTCTTTTGTGTATACAACGACATTTACAATTATTACGTAAATGAGAGACGACCCGGGACAAGACCCACAGACTGACCGGAAATGACGAAATTGGGGTGTCGGTGGAACGTCTCTCAAACGACATCGATAGTCGGGTAAAAGACCCATTCCTCGTACTTCGTGTCTCTCCCGTTCCACGGACGAGTTCCGGTGTATCGACCTCGTAAACCTCAAGACAATGGACAAGAACGACGATTCGACGATTCAGCGAAGTCAGCACAGACTGAGACACGCTGGGGTATCTGTCGTCGGGTGGTCCGAGGGGGCCGGGACCCTAAAAGGTCCGTTCTTGTGACGTCACCCAACGGTAAAGGAAGAGGTTACGTACTTTCACTTTTCACTTTCACATCAGCAAGTCAGTACGGGCTGAGAAGCGCTCGGGTACCTGACGTCGGGTGGTCCGAGGAGGCAGGTACCCTAAAAGATCCGTTCTCATGACCTCACCCCACGGTAACGGAAGAGGCAATGGACAAGAATCTCCGAAAATTTTGATTCCCTCTCACTTTAGACCATTACGTCCCTGTGGAACACACCGATTGGGACCGAAACACAGTCAACCGACAGGGATACACCGGGACATCAGTGTCGAAGGACCCCGTCCTTCCCTGAGGACCTCTTCGGGTCTCCTACCGGTTCCGTTCCTCACACCCGCACCCAGACCGGGACCGGGGTGACGAATGAGGACACACCGTCCAGAACGAAACAGAAAAGGAGGTGAAAGAACGGGACCCCTAACCTCCCACTGTCTCGCGTATCGGGTATCGGGGACAACAGAGGTGGGTAGGGACGTCAGGTTTCGTCTAGGGAGAACATTCGGAAAGTCCACCAGGGGATCCGAGGTGACTCCGGGAGTCACTACACCGCAGACACGACACAGTGAGGACACAGTCCAAACAACTCGCGATGAAAAAACATCTTCGGATATCCTTCGGTCCCGAAGGGCCCACCGAGTCACCCATTTCGCAGACGGATGTTACACCCTCTGGGCCCAAACTAGGGACCCAGCCCTTCTAGGGGACCTCTTCCTTTACCGTTGGGTGAGATCATGAGAACGGACCTCTTAGGGTACCTGACTCTTCGGACCATCCGATGTCAGGTACCCCAGCGTTTCTCACCTAGTGCTGAGTCGCTGAAAGGAAAGGACATCCTTCGTCCACTAGACGGAGAGTGTGACCGTCTGACAATAACCGTGAGTAATGACCGCTGCGTCCCAGAAGACCAAACCTGTGCCAACGACCGACACTGTCGTCCAGGGAGCAGGTTTCGGAAACTACCGTGAAAAACGTAGGTCTCATTCCGAAAGTCTCACAAATAAAGGACACTATGTAGCTGATGTAGAAAAGGAACCTTTTCATATTCTATGAACCGTAGGACAGTTCTATCGTCTCTAAATTCAGAACTAAGCTCCGCCACGTCCCTATAAACTGTCTTGGTTCATTTGGAGTCCAGTCGACCCTTGGGTCCCAGGACCTTAGGATGGGTGGGACCCCTCACGCACCGAGAATCCTCTACAACGGGTCACCTACTCCTAGGACGGAGGGGGAGAGAAGGTCTGTGGGCGGGGGTACAGACACTCGGTCCCCGGGGGGTCCGTGACACCTCTGGACACAAATAAGTCGGGTCTGCCCCGACCGTCCCACACACGGACCCCTCGTAGTCACGAGGGTGAAACCTGTACACGAAACCGGAAGTAGGGGTCACTCGAAGGTCGACGGAAAAGTGGGGGCACCAGGGACGGTCCTGGGGTTCCGTGGGACAAAAGAGGGAGACAACAAATCTTCATACACCGACCGGATGTAGACGAGGGTTTACCACCGACCGGACAGGCTTGAGGTAGGAAAGGAAGAATCTCTCCCCGTCAATAGTCCCCGTTTCGTCAAGGGAGGGCCTCCACGAACCCGGTCTCAGTGGTTCACGAGACCTGACTCGGAGACGACCAGAGCCGGTCACCGCGTGCGTAGAGACAGGAGACAATTATTTTCTTCAGACGTAGCCGTACGTCTACAGCACAACCAATGACAGGAGTCAACTTTCTACCCGTGGACCGTCGTTTTAACGACAACAGATAAAGTTTATACTTTTATTGGGGTAAACCTTTTGTCTTCTCAAAATTATTAAACTTTTTATACAACTTGTTTTCTCGGGGGTCCGTCCAGTAGACTAAGAAATAGCCCACCCGCCGAACGATCAGAGACGGAGCCTTGGTACCTGAGCCCCTAAAGTCCCGACCCGGCCCGGAAGACTCGTGATCTATGTTTTCCACAGTAAAATAGTCTTCTCTGACTACGGATCCCTCCGGTCGCCGAAGTAGCCTCAGGGTCCTGTTGTATGACCAGGTTCGTCTACTCGAAACCCGGAGTTCGTCGTGGAAATTCCCCTTCGTCAGACCCGGAGCAACCCAATGGAAAGTATCCAATTGGAAATGGTACCTAGGGTGGAAAGGAAAAAGGAAGAAAAAGAACCATGGAAATCTTCGACGTTCGACACTAATCGTGCACGGTTTCCCCTGTGTCCACTTCCTCCGACCCGTCCCACCTCCGCCCACGACGTAACGGGACCTCTGTCCCTCTGACCCTCCTTGACCCTCCACGGGCTCAAAGTGGGTCCTGTGACCGTGACTAGGGATCTCCCGCCACCACCGGACGTCCCGAGTCTGAGGTTTCCGAGAGGTCCTTCCGTCCGCCCGTCGGAAGAAGAACGTTTCATTGTTCTCTTTTCCTCAAACGTCGTGTCTAGATGCCCGGGCCCCAGATGTTCATCTCTCCAAAGGAATCGGAAAAGGTTCCAGTCCTACGTCCTAATGAATACTTGTTCCTTGACAGAAGTTCTCTGAAGTCGTTCCATCAAGAATCGGTAAAAAGAAAATAACATTAACGAAATATTACAAAATTAAAGACGACATTTTGTAACACTTAGTCGGTATACATATGTATATAAGGGAGGGAGACCTCGGAGGGAGGGAAGGGGGACAGGGTGGGGAAATCCAGTAGTCTCTCGTGGTTAGACTCGAGGGACACAGTATGTCATCGAAGAGTGATCGACAGATATAATGTGTGCAATCACATATATACCCGAAGGATTCACCGTGTCCACCATTTCTTGGGCGGACGGTCACGTCCTCTGTATTCTCTGGACCCAAACTAGGAACCCAGTCCTTCTAGGGGACCTCCTCCCGTACCGTTGGGTGAGGTTATAAGAACGGACCTCTCAGGGTACCTGTCTCCTCGGACCGCCCGATGTCAGGTACCTCAACGTCTCAGTCTGTGCCGACTCACTGAATCGTTTCGTGTTACATACATACAGTTACGATGAGAGGGTTAAGTAGGGTGGGAGAGGAATGGGGACACGGTATTCAGACAACAGATGTAGACACAGAGAGAAGGGTGGGACGTTTATCAAGGTAATCACGGTAAAAAGATCTAAGGTATATATATACACGTAATTTTATTTAGTCTGTAAGAATTCCGTACTGGACATGACACCACTATCTACTCCCGAAGTCGAAAAATCGGGGTTCTCATCTATTTAAGAAACGAAGGTTCATTTCTGTTTATCTATACAGTGTACAGTGGAAGGACTGTTCACGTCACAAACCTGTTCAACCCGACGAAGGTCAGCCGCACTCCACACTCGAGCGACTCGTCGGTGCCCCGAAGAGGGGTCACATAGGTCCAGTGTGGGCGACGAGTAGTAGACGAACCAAGGTTTGTGTCGGGGTCTTACTCCAAGAGGGAACGACGTCCTAAAGCACGGGTAGTCTAGAGTCTTGGACCGAATCTTCACCACTGAGTGAGTACTAAGGAGACAGGAAGATCCGAATCCCGATCTGAGCGAAAGAGGTCCTTTTCGAGGAGATCGAAGTGACCAAAGTCAGACTGGGTTCCTGTCCGACCCGTCCTACCCGACACCTGGTACCTCCCGACCCCCTAACTTTCTCAGGTATCACAACCACAGTCTTCAACGACGACGGAGAATTGACACACTAAGATGTGTGGATTCTCAGGACTTACGGTAAAGGGGTCGACACTTCACTCCTGTCAGTACAGAATGACCCCAAGGACGACTCTTGGTCCATCCACCGACCGGTGCCTGCCCAGACGAAGGACTGGACCGGTGGACAACGGAGAATGTCCTGCCACGACCACCTTACAACGACAGAAGATGTCCCCCAGCCCCAGCCCCCGACGTACCAGACACCTGTGCTCGGGACAGTGGGGTCCGTATCGACCGACGACTCCCCACGTCATTCCGTCCTCCGAAAGAGAGGTCGGAGAACGTCCGAGACCCGACCGGTCTCCCGGACGGAATAAGAAGGATCTCTAGAGCGAGGAGTGAGAAAGGGAGGACGTGGACAAGACCGACGTGACCAAGGGAACGACCGGGGTGACGTCCCGGAACCGTGACCGGTGCGGGGGGCTCAGGATAGGGGGAGAACACTGGAGGGTGTCGGAGAGGTGTGATCCGACGCCGACACGGACGGAGGGACGTACGAGGAGGGGCCTCCCAACAGTCCGCGGAACGACCGTCCGACCCCACCTATCAGTCATACACCCCCAAGGTCGACGACAGCAGGTGAATCCACTACCCCCCGACGACCTTCCGTATCTCCCGACCGGAAGTTCCTCAAACGAGAGACAAATGTTTGAATACCACCCACAGTCTAACAGAACTCAGCGACACACAATGAAGTCAGATTGAACAAGATTGTCGAGTCCGACGTCCACTTTGACTCTTTATGACCCTCCCATCCGACTCCGGATCGAAAGACTAATATAACGAACATACACCCAAACATAAACATGAATAAAAAGTACACAAATACACACACAGACGCATAGGAGATAGACACATAGATAGTCGAGAGGTTGGACAAATAGTAGACAGACAACATGGTAGATCGATACGTAAATAGTAGACAACATGGTAGATCGACAGTAAATAGTAGATTGTGTAGACAGTATACTTCCCGTCACCGCAAGGCCTGAACGACACCCACTCCCGACCGAGCCTGGGAGACACCTCGGCGCTCCGGAACTCCGACGACGTCCCTAACACCCATGACGGGGAGGTCCGGGTAGGAGGGACGGGAGGACCCTGAACTCCGGGTCTTCGACGAGTCGAACCACCGAAGACCTCGTCCTCCATAGAGAACGAGTACACGACTAAACCCCTTAATGTCTCGTTTTGATTCAGACAAGAGAACCTGGAACTTCGGTGTGGTGCCGTCTCCTTCCCTACTACCCCCGAAAACCTCTTCCGAAACATCGGGGGAACTTTGAGTCGCGGACACACAGTCCTTACTACTCCCTTAAGGGGTGTCACAAGTCCTTACTGGGAGTGTCCGATTCGTCACTCCGCCCCAGTCGGACCCCCGCCCGTCGAACCGGACCAGTACAGTCACGAGCCTGTAGGCGTCCACCCAGACCCGGCGTCCTGGAGGCACCGAAGGGGAGGGAAGTCTCACAACAGACGAGAGGACGAAACGAAACAGTGTCTCCAAACGTGTTAGACGAATGGTCCCAAACGTCGAAGAATCACTTTTACGTCTCTACAAACGTTTATAGTCTTCTGTATTCGTCAGGGAAAACGACCAACTAACCCTCGTCACCAGAGGACTGTCCAAATACATGAGGGGGGGTCCCGACCCTGGATGCATACAAATTAACATTACCTCACACTTACGTGATGTAATACAAGTAAACACATATTTAATACATGTACAGGGTGTAACGCCTCTATAACACGCGGAGGGAATATGTGTGAGTGTCATATTTCGTTTTACCTTTCGTGTACTTGACTTCCTTGTCATCTGCCACGACACACGGGAGCTGACCCTGTCACCAAGAGTCTGTACCCCTACAAACCTCAGTCCAATCGAATTTTGGTCGAGAAGACCTTAGAACTACTAGACGGTTCTGATCATCGACTCAGGATTCCCTCTACTTCGGGAACCCTCCTTCCTGTCCGACCTACCGGGACACGTGTCACAAGTCCCGGACACTGGACCGGTACCTCTCCCACCCCAGTGAAAATCCGGGGACGTCGACAGTACGTCATTGAGATCCATCCGGTTCTTACAAGGTCAAGGGTCCATGAGTCACAGGTGGGAGTCTCCGAGGGAGTGACAGAAGGGAGGTCCTCATAGTCTCAAGACAGTGACCACCCTTCTGGACTTACGGTGTGGTCCTCGACCGTGGAGCAGACTCGACTGGGACCCCAACCGTGAAAGAGGTCATATGTCTTCATTTGACACAAGAGTCATCTTTTCCTTTTTTTTTACGTGCATCTTCTTTTTTATTCTTTTTTATACATCACTCTGTAAGGTCTTTGTACGACGACGGGTCCGTCGGACGTGTGACTATCTGGTCCACACGTACACATCCACACTCACACACACACAGTGCGTGGGACGCGGTCCCTCGCCGGTGTACTGACAATCACGATAATGATAGTGTGTAGTGCCGCAGAGAGGTCCGGGTGTCTACACAGTGGTAGACACTCGGAGTGCTAAATAGATTACAGTGATTCAGCGGCCCAACTCGAGAATCCGACACATAAAAAGTGACAATGTGTGTATTGTGTCGCTCGTGGGACCAGGTATCTCTGAATACCTGAAGGGGTCAATAAAGAACTCAGTGAGGAGTGTAACGACAGTGCACAAAGTCTGGAAAATTCCCGAAAAATATAAATACCTGTTCGACAAAAGATTTTACTCCCTAATCAAATGTAAAGTAAATGTAAAATCGTTATGAATTTTTTTATATATAAAAATCTAAAATTAGAAATGAAAGATTACCTGGGAGGGGGGGGCGGGGGTTTAGAGTAACAAACCTCAGGTATACCGGACTCGGTAGTCTTCAGACCCCACAACCCTTCTACCCGTCCTGGCCACACCTCGGGTTTTGTCATGTCTGTACCCCACACTCCGGACAGCGGGTGACCCTCCACCAGAGTCTCCGACCCTGTACCCTTGTCACCTCCCGTTCAAGACCATGGACCGTGGGTACCCCTGGTAGAGTCAACCAGGGGTCTGCGGAGACACTCTCCTCCTCTACTTGATCTCCGTACACAGGACCGATCCCTTCTAGTCGGTGACACACACCTACGGGCCTCGGGTGAGAGTGTAGACTCGTACCTCCTCTCACGGAAGGTCCAGGACGAAAACAGACCCCGGGTCCAGTGCTGGAGACGTCAAATCCCAACCGAACCGGTGTCCAACACATCAAAGTCCTCTAGTAGAGAGTAACTAGGGACTTTATTTGAACCATAAGTGAGTAGGGAAGCGAAGTGTGACCCCCTCGGTAACACTCGGTCCATGGGTCCACCCTGTGGTCCGTTCCCCCCTACAGTCTAGGACAGACTCTTCCCAAGGGGTCCCGGTCCCACCCGTCCTTGTCTTCCCCTACGACCCCGAGACAGGTGGAACCGGTCGAGATCGGACGACGTCCCAATGGGGCACAGTAGATGAGTTTCGTACAGGACCCGACCAGGTGTCTCGGGATAGGTACTCTGCGTCGTCCGTCCCTCCTCGAGTGTCTTCCGTCGTCTCTTTCCTCGGAGAACTCTCCTTCCGTAAGCCCCCTCGACTCTGTCCCTGTAGCCCCAAGAGGAGAGAGAGACGACAAAAGGTGCTCTGGAATGTGGAGAGACGCGGAACCAAAGGGGTGAAGAGTTTACCCCTCCATTAAAGAGAGTGTTTCAATAACCTAAGTAGAGGACTTTATCACCTATATCTCCTCGGACCACCCGATGTCAGGTATCCTAGTGTTTCTCCACCTGTGCTGACTTCGCTGAAATTAGACGTGTGTGCGGAACCTCAAATTGTGTGTGTGAGTGTGTGTATGTGTTCCCAACACATCTGACCTTTCATTAATATTGGACTTCAAAAAAAGGGACAGCCTATTCGAAAAGTTTTTATCCCACCATCTTTACCTCTTAAGAGACTTTTAGTCATTGACCAAGAAAACTTGTCTATATTGATATTACTACATTATCACGGTTGCAACTAACTCCCGAAGGACATATGACCCTGTCTATCCGGTACTGGTTCCTGACGAATGGAACGGGACTGGTCCCCAGTACCGTTGGGCGGGACGACAACTAATCACCTTAACACAGTGAACCCTAGACTCCAGAATCCCGACTCTACAGGACTATTCGACCGCTGGGAGGGTCCACCATTCTACTCGGTTATCACTCCCCAGACTGTCGTAAATACTAGTACACTTTGTTGACGGAAGGAAAGAAGGGTCACCCCAAACGTCACACACCCGACCGTCGTGTCCTCTAAACTCTTACTGGGAACAGAACAGTAAACGTCCGAGGTCCCCGTAGTAGTTGTGGACGAAGAGACACGACACTGTCTGGTAAGTCCACTCACAGGCAATGACTTGGGTGAAGACACGGAGACCGGAACCCAGTCGAGAGCGTCTCCTTCGGGCTCTTACCACAATAAAACAAGACATCATTAGAATTACACAAAAAGTCAAAATTTATCTTTACGAGTTTCGACTATTTATAGTATACACACAGAGAAAGACCTTACATTACAGGGTCGTAATCTTTGGGACCAACACCTTTGCAGGTTAGTCATTAATGTAACGACACTAAACTGACACTTTACATCGGAACCCCTCTCAAGATCTTAACTGAAGTCGTGTACTTTTCGAGTAATAAAAAATTATCCAGTGACAACGAGTCAGAGGAGAAACGCTGAGGTACCTGATATCGGAAAGTCCGAGGAAACAGGTACTTTAAGAAGTCCTTCTTATGACCTCACCCAACGACACGGGAAGAAGTCGCCTAGAAAGGCTGGGTCCCTCGCTTGGACTCAGAGGACGTAACGTCCGTCTAAGAAATGACAGACTCGGCGGTCCCCTCAAGGTCACAGTTTTCTACACTAAACTAAAAAATTTCATTTGTCTTGAGAAAATGTAAGTACAGACCACGTATTCCATCTCTTTTTATAGAACCACTAACAAACATAAATTTATTTGGTTAATTTTTTTTATCTAAATTCTATGACCTATAAACTCCTATACTAAAGAAAACCCGTAGTATCAACGTAACATCTATCAAGATTTATATAGAAACAGAAAATCTTTACTTACGTTTTTATGAATATCTTTACTGTATATTACAGAACCCACAAAAGTCCCGTTAGTGTCACTCCTTCCCCCATTGTCCCTCATACCTACCTTTTTCGAACCGACACACAGGTAAAACTTTAACCTACTACTTATGAGTCTTCATACAAACTTGATAAAACATATGAAAACTTAAAAAAAGTCTTAATCCTCTCTCTGAGTACATAATCCTCATCATGTGTTTGTTGTCGATGCTCGGGGATTTCGACCACCACCCCCTAAACTATCTAATTTCGGTGGGAGGGTACTGACAGGACGTGACGAGGGACCTAAGTGGTCAGAAACCCCAACTGGGGTAGTGGAGAGTGGACCTAAAAAGTGGAAGATAAGGACTGTCGTGGACGTGGATCTTCCGAGAAGGACCCTCCCCGAGACCCCGGACACCAGAGGTAACGTGTCAGGATCACTACTCCTTCGTCTCGGACCTACGACGAACGACCTTCGTAATAGGACCCGAGTGGTCCGACGTCTAAGAGGGGTGGGTCACCGGGAGTGATTCAGGAGGGGAGACGACCGAAGTAACGTACCGTAAAAATAGGAGAAGGTCTGGGGTAGGAGGACTACGGACGGGAGATCCGATTGGGTCCACGTCAGAGTCGTCTCGGCCGTGTGTCGAGAAGAGTATCTGCGGTCGGGAACGGAGGGTCGACGACCTTAAGGGAGCGTCGAGGAGGAGACGTCGTGTCCGGCCGGAGGAGGGACCCGTCACCCGGAGGTGTAGAGGGGCTCGTACCCTGGACGTCTACACCGACCTGTGAACGACTACAGAGGGTCGGAACCGGAGAACGAGACGGAAAGCAGACGGATTACCGAAGAAGGGACGACGGATGTGGACTGAACTGTGAGTCTCATTCCTTACGGGGAGGAAGGTTCTAGACCCGAGAGACTTAAGTACGGGTCGGTACCTCCGGGAGAGAGACGACCGAAAGGTAGTCCGGACGGGGGATGGTCCTCGGAGTCACACAAGGGACCAACATCGATCGTCACGGGGTCAGTATTGGCAATTCCTTCAAAATCGAAACACGGGAGGACACTACTCTTAGTCATTTAAGGGTCTTCGGACAGTAGTCCAGGCCCACACTTGTCACTCGCTTGCAGGGAGGACCGCGAACCGGGGAAAGGACTGTCGACGGGCACACAGAGGGTCCGGACGTCCCGACTCGGGGCGGTACCTCCTGCCGGCGCTTGACCTAGAGTGGATGTAGTGCCTCGCGTAGTAGCGACACAGGAAGGGACGCCCGACGAGGCTCCTCAGAATGGACGTGTTAGACGTCCTCCACTGCGCGTACGATGCGAGGTTCGTACCCCTGTTGATGAACCACTCGCCCCTGTGACCCGTACTCCCTCCGCTCCCCGTGACTCCCACCCCTGGGACTCCACCCCCCCGTAACTCGTACTCCTACCGGTCCCCCACGCCGCCCCACCCCCCGACGCCTTGACCCCCGACNACGCCCTGACCCCCGACGACTCAAACGACTTTGAGCTACTCGCTTTCCGGGGTACACACCCCTGACTCCTCGGACGCCCACCCTTATGTCCGGCCAAGGAGACGTCAAGCGAACTGGCCACCACCACGCCCCTCCCCCCGGCAGGGTCCCTCCGACAGGACGGTGTATCGGGCGACACGTCACCTCGTAGACCCGAGGAGTACTTTCGCACCCGGGGGGGGGTCGAGCACCGGGTTCACGTGGGGCTCCCGACGGTCGAAGGAAGGGACGACGACCCCAATCGTGGGGAGGGAGACTTCACTTCGACCCTGACCTCCCACCCGTAGGTCTTGATAGAAGGTGGGATCAAGGGAAAGTTTGTCTATACTCCAACAACTTGTCTCGTGTACAGACTCCTTCCACGACACCACACGAATCAGTGAGTCAGCACAGACTGAGACACTGGGGTACCTGACATCGGTGGTCCAAGGAGACGGGTACTCGTAAGAGATCCGTTCCTATGACCTCACCCAACGGTACGGGAGGAGGTCCCCTAGAAGGGTTGGGTCCTTAGTTTAGCCCCAGAGGACGTAACGTCCGCCTAAGAAATGGTCGACTCGATGGACCCTTCAGGTGACATTCAAAGACCGGGTATATCCCTAGCTTGGGCACTGGAATCGCAATAATCGTGGTGTGAGATTAGTTGACTCCATTGGCCGGTAAACTCCTCCTACTTCTCCTGGTCAGAAGGACTTGCAGGAGAGAAAGGTGGATGGGAAAGAACAAGAACTCTGGGGTCAGGCCGTCCACCGAGACACCGAGGCAGAAGGTGACGAACTCAATCTACTGTCGAGGAGAGGAAAGAGGTCTGGACGACGATCTTCCGGAGAAATAGAGGTATCCCGTCGATTAGAAGTGGGATTTGACTGTTCCGTCAATAACAGTAGGAATAGTCAGAGGAGTCTACAGATTTGCCGACCCGCCCACCGGGACCTCCGTCTCTCTCCCTCCACTGGCGGGTCACAGAAGGTCGTCGGGGACGAGTCGGACACCGAAAGAGTGACAGGAGCCCCTCCCACCCCAGGTCGGGTACTCTAGCAGGGTGGGACAGGAACTAGTGTCGACGTCCTTACCAGAGGAGGAGGACTGTGGGTCGGGTCCCCTACCCTACGGAGGAGGGAGGAGGGGGTGAACGACGAGTGGCTCCCACTTCCGGACCCTGGACTCCGGACCCCAGTCCCCAGTCCCCCGACCCCCGACCCCGTGAAGGGGAGTGTCACCACCACGGAACAGTCTCGGACTCAGGTGGAACGTTTTACCACTCCGACACCCAGGAGTGGAGTAAGCTCCTATTCCTGGAAAAACTTTTCAGCCTCCTTTCTACACAAACAAAAGGTACCTCGGACTCAACTCTTGGGACCCGACCTGTGTGAAGAAGGGGTGACATATAGACTTGACACACGAGACTGTTCGTGTACACCTCCGACTAGTGGGGGACGAGGGGTTGTGTATGTGTGTTGACGGACCAGTCCGGTGTCTGTAGCCGAGAGACTCCGTCCAAAATTACCTCGGGTACCAGGTCCCACATCGAACAAGACCCCATTTCCTCGGCACCTGGGGTAGGGACCTCGGGGAAGGAGAGTCCAGAGATATAGGAGGTAGAGACTTCTCTCTTCATACACCTCGGGGAAGACGAGGTTACGACAGGAATCAAAAAGGAAACGAACTCCACACTAGTCTAAGGTGTTCGTCGAGACGAAGAGACACTCGCGTCGGACCCCGAGACCCGACCGACCCCGAAGGACTCTGGTCCGGGGGACGTCCGGGTCCCGGGAGGTGGGGCATGGAACAAGGGGACGCCTTGGTTCCGGTCAGGGTATCCTTCACATACGAGAGGAGTTTTCACAATCAACGAGTCAGTACAGGCTGAGACACTCTGGGGTGCCTGACATCGGGTGGTCCGAGGAGACAGGTACCCTAAGAGGTCCGTTCTTAGGACCTCACCTAACGGTAAGGGAAAAGGTCCCTCAGAAGGACTAGGTCCCTAGGTCGGACTCAGAAGACGCAATATCCGTCTAGGAAATGGTAGACTCGGTGGTTCTCCACTGACAGGAATAATAGACAACACAGGTATAGACATGTAAAGTCAGAAAAAATATTAGACGGCTTAGAGAACTTCCGTTTCTCGGACACTCTCACGTCAACAAGGGAAACCAGACTCCTGTTACTAATCAGATTATCGAAGAATAAGTAAAGGGGAAACATCCACAATTTGGAGAGCCTTTTCTCTATACTGGAATGCTTCGAATTGGGTTTCCATCCTGGAATCGGGAAACATATAAGACTTAAAACAATTCACAGACACTACGAATAGGACGAGCACGTTTTTCCAATACATCATTCAGAGACACCTTATACTGAATTATTGCCGATAATCCTTGACAAGTATAGGTACCGAATAAAAAAAGGAATTTTAAAAAATCAAACTTCATCGACGTTACAGTGTCCTTTGACGTTTTTATTATGTCCCGCTAGGGTGTGTGGGGACTGGGTCGACAGAGGTCATCATGACAGAACGTGCTGAACATCATTTTATGACTACCGTCCTTCAACTGCAACCATGTTGGGTGTCTGACACACGTTGAAGGTGACCCAAATATACACCCCCCACACACACACAGACAGACAGACAGACACACACACACACAGAGACGGCAGAGTAAGATACATCTAAATGCAGAGGTGATGGTGTTAGTTTAGGTCTGTAAACATGGAGTTTCTAGAGGAAGGACGGGACAGACATGTCGTGTGAGAGGGAAAGGTATGTAATAATAAGAATTATTGTTTCTAAATCCCCCCTTTAAAATGCTGACATTCACATTCAACACCATATATACTATATATATACGTGTATGATATAAAGTATACAACCTCATAAAACGTCGATAATCCTATTCTTTTATCATACCATTTAACGGACGAGCAATTGTTCCCGTCTTATATCTTAAATATCTTATATCATAAAGTCGATGTATCTTTTTCTTATTCCCTAAGTAGTCTTACAATATCGACTAGTGAGACGTACCGTCTTCCCCACACACGGAAACGGACGAAGGTCGTAAAAAGACTTAAAAAGGTAGTTATGTGTTAAAGATAACGAAAATATTATTCTGGCTTGAGACGGAGGGGGGAAGAATTTTTTCCTTTCCTTTCGTTTTTATTGTCGGGACGCACCGGGCGTCCGAATCTCCACCCTACACACAGTTCACCGACTCTCAAACACAAAACCCCGTGTCTGAAAGAAACAAGGACTTAACATTGGTTCCAAACTTCCGGAGGAGGGAGGGAGGACCCGTGTAAGGAAAGAAAACTCCTCACAGTGCACACTATCCGTAGAGGGAGGGGCATCAATAGACGGGGAACACACCCCCTTACCGAGTGGCGTAAAAGGGTTTGACGCTAAACTCAGACTTCTCTCCTTAAAACCGTCGTCGAGTACGGTTCTTGAGGACAAAGTCTAGAGCGGTCCGGACCCGGAGAGGGGTACTCGGTACGTGGTAATCGTCGAGGACTTTCGGGAAAGATCTCAACAGTAAGGTCGACGTGTTTTCGTCTATTCTGGCCCCTCATCTACAGAGCACCCCTTTTATATTGGGAAGTATAAAAAGAAAGGTCATTTCCTCGGTGTCAAGGGTGATTCAAAATCCTTTCCTCGTGTGTCACAACAAGATACAATATTTTACTTTATAAAACGATTTAATTTTTTTTTTCCAGAACTCTACCGAAGTATCCCGAGGAACTTCTACCTGTGGTCTTTCGGAGGAAAGAAAGGGTATCTAAGACCTGCACCCGACCGGCCTCGACGTGCGCGGTGGGGACCTATTCCACACGTGGTAGACGTTCCGCGTCCTCCGGACCGACTTGTCGCTGGGCGTTGTGCAACAGCAGTAAGTGACGTCCCACTCGTGGGCGAGCCCCCGGGTCCCCCTTAACGGAGAAGTGGGACTAACGGACGAAGAAATCCCAAAACACCAATCCAAAAGTATGCATAGGATTCCCCTCCCTTTATCAGTAGGTCGGAGGACCTCAGACCGAAGTCTTACATATCCTAACTTCAAGGATTTACGTGTCAACATGTACCACTTCGATTCCACCCCCGGGGACCCTCCATTAGGAAAGTAAAAGTATGCAAAAAAAACGAAAAGTACCTTTTGAGGATAAATTTTTCGTTTCCCATGATAATTCCGTATGCTGCAACCTGAGACACGGTGGACGCACTACGGTCAACTGACCGTACTCTGACACCCGTCCTACGATGATGTCCTCAGTACACCAGGAAAGGCTCGTCCGGTCGGACCACCCCACCTGCACTGTACGGGCACGAACGTCCCACCGACACCCCCACAGCCACGGAACAGGACCGAAGCACTGGACGAGCCGTGGGAAAAGGTCGGAGGACCTTGACGGAGGGGAGAATGAAGAGACCAAAGAGTTGACGGAACCGAACAAACATCGGAGAAGGACGTGACGAGACCTAAGGAGTTTAGACTACGTAAAAGGGTCTGTGGAACTCGAGTACGTCGTACACTCTCCTTACGAGTCTCTCCCAACCCCCAACTCCCCACCCCGAGGCAGGGTCTTCTTCCCTAGACGGGAGACGAGAATGAAATGTGGTAGTCCTGTAGAGCTTCTAAGGTGGAACTTTACAAAGAAGGAAGTCTGAAAAGTATGAGTTTTCGACATGTTTTCGGGAAACGTAGTACCTGGAATCACATTTTCTTGGAAGGAAAACTCAATAGTCTGAAAGGTCCACTCAAAGGACGTTCCCATGACTTACTCCTCCCGTCTGTCGCCGACTACCACAAGTCTCGAGGGTGTGAGCCACTTAAGCTACCAGTGAGCCGACGCTCCTTTTCAGGGACCCACGTGTGTGCCGCAAACGACGAGAGACGAAGACAACGAATGAGAGTACAGTCTAAGCTAATGTAAGAGGGTGTTTGTCGGTCCCTCGGGGTGATCAAGAGAATGATTTAATTCAATTGGTCCCGAAAATAAGTTCCTAATACAATATAATTCCACGAAGAGAGGTATAAACATAAAACCACGTTCGAATTTCTTTCTCTGAGAAAAAAAAAAGAAAAAGAAATTTGTTAAGAACAGTTAATTTTGTTCGAGACATAAAAAAAAAAAAAAAATGACACATACCGGATAACTAAAAATGTACAATCCTATGACGACCATCCGGTGAAAACGGGTTCTAGGGAAGTATCCGAACACTTCGTCACCAGAAATTTGGTGGGTCCCGTGACGTCACGGGTCGCGACCCCTCTTTACGGGAGGACCCCGTGGGTCTGGACGACGGTCGATACAGAGGGTCCCTAAGACCGAGAATCTGGAACTTCACGTGGGAGAAGTGGTAGTAAGGTAAAGTTGTCAAGTGAAAAAATTACTTGACTTAATATTTTGATAAATGTTATAGACCCGGTGTTCACTACTTGAATGGTGCATCCCAGGGGATTTCGTAGGAAAAGGATTTGATGCGAACGGAAAACTCTGTTCAGAACCATCACCCTAATTGGCCCTTATACAACTTTGAAGGACCTTTGGTAAACGAGTAGAGAACGGGATAAGACCACCGGACACTTGGGAAGACCTCTACTAAGTCCTTTGTGTGGTACTCCCTCTTCGGGAGAATTAAACTTAAATATCTCCAACTGAAGTTCCCTTTAAGTGGCACCAACGACCCCCCAACTCTAACGAATGAAGGGGGTTTGGACGGTCGGGACGTCTTACCCGGGAAGGACGGGTGTTCACGGTCCTTACCGTAGGACCGGACCCCTCCCGTCCGTTCCTGGTCTGACACGTTGAGACAGAAGGGTGACCTACGTTTGTCACCAGAGACACACACGAACAGGAGTGGGATGGGTGTGATTAAAAGTCGTCTTTATAGGACACTAAGAGGACCTACCAACGTGGGGGAGGTGCACCAAATCAGAACTCAACAACCACCTCCTATGAGTGACCCGGAACACAGTAGTCACTAAAGAGAATTCTTGTCTATTTTCGACAAGTCCAGGATTTCTTACAAAGGACACGAATTTCTGTAAGATAGGTATTACTCGTCGTAATCTCTACCGCCGTCACTTCAGGAGGTACACGGACTGAACCGCCTCTACAACAAGGGACGACCACTTAAATATATTCTTTGTATGAACATTGACACGTCAATATTGACGTCCACGGTCCCAAGTCCTGACTACCACGCAGACGTTACTCAAAGACTCCGTGCATGAGTCACAAGTGCTCTGTCTCTCCTTTTGGGAGGATCCCCTATCAGTGTGCGGTCCTAAAACTGGACTTAAAGGAAAGAGCAAGGAAAAATTCTGATCTGTTTCCTAGACGTATAACCACTGCGTCGGTAACACCGGGTACACTAAGATCTAGTGCCCGACGACTGAGAAGAACATCCTCGGGTTTGTCCCGAAAGGTCCGAAGCCCCGGGGTGCCTGATCGGGTGACCGTGACGTATACCTTCAGTGGGGTCTCCGTGGCTTTGATTGTACAGGGTCAGAGCAAGTAAACACCTGTGACTGTAAACTTGAACTATACTAAAAGCACACAGTGACTTTATGACAAGACTAAAAAGAAGTTTCCAAATCTTTACAATTCTGTCGAGAATTGAGGTTCCCCGTGTCGACCACCCGTCTTCGTCGGTCACCCGACACCAAACGACTAGTGACAGGACCCGGTACTGTCACACAAAGTCTTACACCGTCAGGTGTCAAGACCAACTCCACCGAGTAGTGTCTCGACACCACGAAGGTCTTGGAAGACAACCACTACAACCAGACTCCAGGACGACCCGACGGAACAGACCTGTCACGCACAGATACCAATACCCGACTCACTACGTAAAAGGTATTCCGACGGAGCCTCCCCACGGGGGACACCGCCACGTCCCGACCACGGGTACTACGACACTCCACCGTCGTGGGACTCTAACCGGCAGGATGAGGAGACCTGAAGAGACCCGAGACACACGTCGGGAGTTTCGGGAGTCGAATATTTACCCCGTAAGCCCAGAGAGAGTGGACCCACTAATTCAGCGTGGTTACCGAAGGTGGTTGTCAAAAAAAGACCGGAGTGACCCTTTACTCCTTGACTGACCGGTGGAGACACGTCTGGACCGGAACCCGCGTAGTAGTCTACCGGACCAATCGTGGACGAGGACGACAATCATGGGGTACGCACACAAGAGACGACTCGACCCACGACGGCAGGGAGTCTTGTCCCTGGTCTCCTCCCATTACGACCGAAGAGACAGTTTCGTCCGAGAAACAGTAGGACACTTCTTTCGTCACGAAAGGACAAGATTACTGGAGAGAAGGGAGAGGACGTCCCACCTTTCCCTGCGTAGCCGCACCAGTATAGTAGAATGTACGTGAAGTGGTTACAGAGCCGGTCCATCCTCCCTTCACAGGAACGACGGTACCCGCAACCCTACGAGACTCCGACCCATCCGTCCTCCGCCTGGGGAACCTCGACTGAACCTCTGGTTCCGAGTACAGGGACCACGGATCTTTGGATCGACGTCGACTCCCACATTCGAGCACTCTTTCTGTGAAAGGAGTTACTCGTCGATACACACTAAGTGTGACTTTCGAAGTCCCTCCGTAGTGGCTATTTCGTTCACGTGACAGTTAGACACTGTTCCGACTACCCCTGTCTGTAATCATAATCATTTTGGTTTCGTTACGAAGAGTGACCTGTGGAGTGTTAGACGTGCATAGGTACCGCCACCGGTGCCGACGACACCACATGTACGTGACCCGGAGACCCTTCATGAAACGTATAAAGGAAAAAGAACGAGTCAGGAGGGTTCATTAGGTCTTCCCCATCAGTAGTGAGGGTAAAATGTCTACTCCTGTGACTCTGAACCGTCTGAATTCTGACGAGCCCTAGAGTTACTCGTCCTTCGGTCTAGACCAGGCTAAGGGCCCTCCACGACGGTATCCGTACCCCAACGACACGTGTCCTCCACCCAGGACAGGTGACCCCTACTGTCCGTGACGCTCCGGGCACTCACTCCGGGGTCGACGCACGGTCCGGAGGACGCGACCCATGTGACCATCTGGGTCTCCATCGGGCTCGTGTGCAGAGGTGAGTGTCTCTAGGTCAAGTCTTTACAGCAAGAAAGACCCACAACGTAGACGCAACCGGGAGAGACAAGTTACCGGTGAAACACTTCATACTTGATGAGGCAAGACTCCTTTATATTCGGATAAGTATACTCGGCTATTTGGGAAAGGAAAGATCGTAATTCCTTACTTTAAACTGAAAGGTTTACAAAAGACACCTTTGTTTAACCTCTCGAGTACGGACGGTCCGTCCTTTGGGTTGGGAGGTCACTTTCAGTCTAGGAAAGAACCACTATTATTCGTGAACACACACACACACGGTCTGTTTAACTCTAAGGACGAGTGCAGTGTAGGGAGACCAGTCTCTCGTCTAAAGTAAGTGGACCGCCCCAGACCTGTCTCCGGTGGAGCGTAAACACGGGTGTTGTCGTGTCGAGACAGATCTTGGTCTCAAAGTACACGGTACCTGCCAGGACCGTAAAAACCTTTCGTACCTCTGACCCGAAAAAAAGCGATATTCGAATAGTGACTATGAGAGAGATTTACGGGGTGAAAAAAAGACTTATTGACTTCACACAGAGTCGACGTACACACTCCGTTAAGTGTACTTTCCGAGATTTGAAGCCCCAGGAGTGGACCCTTCGTCCCGACTACCGACAAGGAACGTCCCAAAAAAACTGTTAAGGTACACAACAACGTACTTTCCGCGAACGTCGTAGTCACGACCATACCCGACTACAGTTAGGACGACCGTGATCATCTATTCTATCATAATTCACGAGAAGCGATTTCACTTCACTGTGATGGTTCTAAAAACATTGTGCTAAAAGACTTAACTGTGAAAGGATTAACCGCCGACGTACCAACCGATGAACCGCTTATCTTATAATACATAAATTCGTAAATGGTCATAACGGATAGGTCCAACAAACGTTAAAAAGGAATCTTAAAGTCAACGAAGAAAGAGTACTAAAATATGTGACTTCATACGGGACTATTGTCTCAGAGTATTAATGTGGAAACTAGTAAAGATGATAAAAATAAAAGGGGAATCTATCATAAGGGAGTTCATCACATTAGTATCCCTGATAACTTCCGGAAACAGTGTGTCACACAGGTCTAGTCTTATCTGTGAAGGTTCAGCGTTTCACTTCCTTCTTTTTGTAAGACCATGGTCGTGTTCCTTCTATTCTCAAGTATTTCTATCTCAGTCACGATTATAATACTTAGGACCATGACTGTAATTGTTTCGAAGGGACCACCGAGTCTACCATTACCTAGACGGACACAACGTCCTCTGGGTCCAAGTTCGAGACCCCATCCTTCTCGAGGACCCTCTTCCCTTACCGATGGGTCAGGTCATAAGAATGGACCTCTTAGGGTACCTGTCTCCTGGGACCACCCGATGTCAGGTACCCAACGTTTTTTAACTTGTACTGACTCAGTGACGACGACGACGACGATTCAGCGAAATCAGCACAGACTGAGACACGCTGGGGTATCTGCCGTCGGGTGGTCTGAGGGGGCAGGGCCCCTAAGAGGTCCGTTCTTGTGACCTCACCCAACGGTAAAGGAAGAGGTTACGTACTTTCACTTTTCACTTTCTTCAGCGAGTCAACACAGGCTGAGACACACTGGGGTATCTGCCGTCGGGTGGTGCGAGGGGGTAGGGACCCTAAAAGATCCGTTTTCATGACCTCACCCCACGGTAGCGGAAGAGACCTGACTCAGTGATTCGTCACTATAATTGCGACTTGTATTTGTCACCGGTTTTACGTAACAGTCGTAAATTATTTTGTTCACTTAAGGTCTTTTTCCTTGTGAATTTTTACATATCCACTTATACATTAACATGAAAAGTGAGATTTTTTGTGCACGCAGGCAATACAATTTGTACGTCACGAGTTCACTGGGAACAAAAACACGTCGGGGTGGTTGGTCGGGGAATAAATCTGTTTCAACAATAAAATCTACCAACAAAGCCATCAATCCTGTGGTCCGGACTCGGGTGGACGCTCGTTACCGTCTACCCACCAATAGGACAGTCCTGTCATAGGACACTAATAAGACCCAACATATGCGTCGTGTCTTTCACGGTGTACGATCCTAGTCCACGACGACAAATTTGCCCCCTGAAGTCCGGACCGAAGGGGACGTCCGGCCCGAAGGTGAACCGGACCTTGTAGAAGGACCTCCTCTACTCCGGACTCTTCTCTACGATTTCACCCACACGGGCGTCTCCCTGACATCGCTTTACCTCGAGAATCACTCACGATCGATGAGTCTTGTTGGAGTCCCGGACAGGCAACAATGTGGGGTGGAGGGTGGGGAAGTACCGGCACCTCAATTTAGAGAGAGACAGAGACGAAGGGGTCACGACTGGTCCGGGAACTGTCTAAGCGTTACTTCTTCAAAATACTACTATTTGAACGTCGAAATTACGTCGGTAGGGTCTTTGCCATACATAGACAGGGTGTCGGTCTTCCTTTCCACCTTACTCTAGAATGTAATTTTTTACATCCCTGCCTTCTATGTGGGGGAGACTGGTCGGTACTAATCCTCCGCCCCTAACAACCACAGGTCACCACTCACTGCTCGGTGGGACACACCCCTACGTCCCTCGGGGAGTGGGGCCGACTGAGGCCACACCAAAGTCCCGAGGGAGGGGTGTGCGAGCCGGTAGTTCAGAGGACGCGAGGGTCGACCACGACTACGACAATGACACAACCTTGACCAAAGAAAGAGGACTCGTCCCCAGACACTTGACACAGACATTCCCCGACCTACCACCTACACGACCCGAAACGTCCGGTTCACCAGAGACCGTGCCGGGGACATTTGTTCTCCCCGACACCCACCATCTTCGGCCACTTTCGTCGAATAGTGGTTGTTTCGACAACTGTGTGAGTCCAAGGATCAGCCGGTCGAAATCTCCTGGTCCTCAGGAAAAGGAACCAGAGGAGCCGGGTGCAGGGGCACAGAGGACGAGCCGTACCGGGGACCGTGTACGACGTCACCCTGGGACCCCTCGTCTGAATGAAACCGAAGACCGGGGGTCCACTTAGGTACGACAGCGGTCCGGGTCCACCTCTTCTTAGCCTCCTCCCAGTCCACGCACCGGACTCTCCCCGGAGTCGGTGAACAGAAAGTCTGGATGAAGGAGAAGTCTACCCCTGTACCGCGGTTCTTGTGACAAAAATGAAGTTTCGTTTACCGTCCCGTAAACGAGTTCTTAACGGTCCCGATAGCGGTTCTACCAAAAGGACGGGGAGCGTGGAGAAGGGCGGTCCCGGTCGCCCGACCCAGTCACCTGAACCCTCCTGACTTTCGAAGTAACGATAGGTCCCCCGTATCCGTGTCCCCCAAAAACAGGTCTCGGCTAAACTCCATAAAGGTAAACCCTTTCCCTAAAGGTCCCAGTGGTCTCCGTGACGGATGAAGAAGGACCGACAAGGGGACCGTCCAGACAAACACCTGGTCTTACACAACACCCACACTCTACCACCCAACCTCGGACCGACACGGGACGAGACTTGTCTCCGGGGTGTCCCGTACACTCAACGGAACCTTTTTGGTCGTAAAGTAATCATGATGTCAATTTGTCGGGGAACTAGATAAAACTTGGTCATTCACAGTAAAGAACCAACTCGTCAAAGGTCTTACCAATGTAAGTACACTCGGGGATACACTCTACACTCCCTTTTGCCCCACTGGGTGGAGTTTTGAGTCGTATGTGGTCCCTTCCTATAAACAGAATAAAAGAAGAAAAATAAGAATAATGAATGATATCGAATTTTTTTTTAATAATACAAAACCTCATATCGATTAAACCCGAAGGGACCATCGAGTCGACCATTTCTTAGCCGGACGTTACTCCCTCTAGGGTCAAATTAAGGACCCAACCCTTCTAGGGGATCTCCTCCAGTACCGTTGGGTGAGATCATAAGAACGGATCTCTTAGAGGTGCCTGTCTCTTCGGACCACCCGATGTCAAGTACCTCAACGTTTCTCAGCCTGTGTCGACTTACGGATTCGTGTCGTGTCCTATCGATTAAATTGTTACAATACTATTAAAGTCTACCTGCCGTCTCCTTGAGTAGGTATGTATACGTACATAGGTAAGAGGGGGTTTAAGGGGAGGGTAGGTCCGACGGTGTATTGTAACTCGTCTCAAGGGACACAACATGGTATCAAGGAACAACCAATAGGTAAAATTTATTTGTCACACCTGGACAGGTAAGGTTTGAGGGATTGATAGTGAAGGGGATAGGAGGGATGGGGAGGGGTGGGGTCGTTGGACATTCAAGTAAGAGATTCAGACACTTAGACAAAGACAAAACATGTATTCAAGTAAACATAGTTCGGAAAAGTCTAAGGTGTATAATTATATTCCCTATAGTACGCTACAAAGACGACGTCGAAAAATTATGGTAACTTCCTCACACCTTTTTCCCTTCATAGAAGAGTGAAATTGAACGGGTACCAAGAGGGTGTACTAATGTGTCGTTTTCGACATTATAACTGTAACTACTCCCACCGCACCCAATTTGGATCGTAAAGTTCCGACTAGAAGGACGAGGGAGTCTTATCCCCTAGAATAGGACTGTCGTGAACGGAGTCTTCTACGAGCGGTGGAGTATTGCCTCGCCCA
The DNA here is from genome assembly GCA_006410555.1 of Capra ibex. Lineage (NCBI taxonomy): Eukaryota > Metazoa > Chordata > Mammalia > Artiodactyla > Bovidae > Capra > Capra ibex. The sequence continues at coordinate 37,236,984 of SJYO01052474.1, read as the reverse complement.
AGTACTGACTCACTTTCTTATCCATGCAGACCTCCTTATAAACTCTGGGCCTCCTACACGTTACTGACGAATACACCCCTGTCTAAGTCGCTACCACCCTGGTAGTAACACCAGGGTTTCGGGCTTCTCCTCGAGACGTCCGATAAAATCCTGACTCGAGTTCTTTGGAAAAGTTTTTGTCAGAACCCTACTCGCACCTAATCTCTTGTCTAAATACCTGTACCCCCACCCCCCTCCCTCTCCCACTTTACATACCACTCTCATTGTACCTTTGAATGTTATGGTACACATTTTGTCTATCGGTCACCTTTGAACAACATACTGAATCCCTTGAGTTTGTCCCCGAGATACTGTTAGATCTTTCTACCCTAGACCTCCCTCTATCCGCCCCCCAAGCCCTCCCTCCCCTGTACCCACGTGAATACCGACCGACTAAGAACAACTACAAACTGTCTTTTGTTTTAAGACATTTTGTCAATAGGAAGTTAATTTTTATTTATTACCCAACTACTCGACCTCTCCGACCTCGGGTAAACTACCCACCACCTAAGAGACAGTGAAACCCGGAGTGAGGATTTTTGGTGACTCGTCAACTGGACGTCGCCGAGCCGGTCGTCGCCGACAACCTCTGACGGACGAAGGTCGTCTTAAGGAGTCCGTTCTCGTGAATAGAGAGGGACGTGGAAAACGGAACTCGTTCGGAGTCCTCGTCGAACTCCGGTGGGGGTTCATTGGAGGACACCCCTACTACTTGGAAGACGAAGTCTCTCCGTGGGTACTGGAACCTCCGGGAAAGTGAAACTGTTCATTAATTCCTTTTGGGAGGATGTCGGAATCAACAGTTGTCGTAGTACCTTCAGTACTGAATTTACTACTTTAAAAGACTGAAGGAAAAGAAGAGGGGAAAAGGAAAGGAAGACACTTCCTCAACCCTCACTCAGGGCAATGAAACCCAAACAAATCGCCCCTCTTACTGTCCACTGACCGAACGAGAAACCCTGTCGTTTATAGAGGACTCTCAAGCCCCTTCTTCTCTATGAGGCCTTCAGGACCCACTCCCAACAAGGACACAGGGGACTCCATCTCCTTCTCTTCGGTCTTCAGACCCGCATGTCTTTCGTTCTAACCTAAGGATCCACAAAGAGTATCGGACTTTTCAAGGGGTTGTAACGTCGTAAGAAACTATGAATTCAGGGAACCTGTCGGTCCTCTAATTTGGTCAGTTAGAATTTCCTTTAGTCAGGACTTATAAGTAGCCTTCCTAACTACGACTTCGACTTCAAGGTCATGAAACCGGGGGACTACACTTCTCGACTGAGTAACCTTTTCTGGGACTACGACCCTTTCCAACTCCCGTTCGCCTCTTTCCCCACTGTCTCCTACTTTACCAACTACCGTAGGTAGTAGCTGAGTCACCTGTACTCAAATTCGTTTGAGACCCTCTATTACCTCCTGTCCCTTCGGACCGTACGACGTCAGGTACCCCAACGTTTCTCAGCCTGTGCTGAATCCCTGACTTGTTGTTGGAGTCTTGGGGGTGTCAGGAGAAAAAAGGTCCAGTGTGAGTCCACCGAATCTCACCTCGAAGAGTCGGTGAGTAGACTCTCTGACTATTCCCATACTTTCTCAAGACCCTGTCGTCCTACTCCGGGGGGGCTTCTTTTTAAGTACTTTTTAAGTAAAATGACATGTCTCCAAAAGAAATGGGGAGGGCGTGGTGTGTGTGACTACCCACCACGTGTCTCCCCTCCACCCGAACTAAGTACCACAGCTCACAGGGTAGTGTGTGTCGGTTCTCACGGAGGGACCTGACTCCGGTGTCAGTGACACCCTAGACCTCAAAGTCTAAACGGTTAATCTCAACGGACCTCCTTCCGGGGGCTCTTCCCGTTCCTCGGACACGACAGGAGGAACCGGTACAGTTGGACAAACCCAAGACCCACCATCCGACCCCACTGTCCGTTCCGGGGATCCGAATGTAGTCGAATAAATAAAGTCGGTAGTCGGTGCCGATCCCCCTTGTCCGTTCCCACGATAGAGGTGAGCCAGGTGTGTGAAATGTTTTCATTTATATGTTTACTGGAACAGTGAGCAGGGAGAGAATCCCCCATCTATCACTGTACCCAACCACAGTCCAAAAGAAGTTTCCGACAAGACTACCGTCGGTCCGACGATTGTTTGCAATACGATTGAAAACGTTATAGTGTTTTAGGTTTTGAACATGAGTCTTCAATATGTGACATAGGGTACTTGTTCATTGGTTTTTACTGAAGTCAAGGTGTTTCAATCCGTTATTTCAACGACTTTTCATCGTGATGAGGACGACGAAGACGACGATTCAGCGAAGTCAACACAGGGAGAGACCCGCTGGGGTTCCTGTCGTCGGGTGGTCCGAGGGGACAGGGACCCTAAGAAGTCCGTTCTTGTGACGTTACCCAACAGTAAAGGAAGAGGTTACGTACTTTCACTTTTCACTTTCCCTTCAGCGAGTCAGAACAGGCTGAGAATCGGTGGGGCACCTGACGAGATTGCTTATCTTTTATGGGACTTTACCTATTTTATTAAAATATAAAAAAGGAATAATTCTTTCGTACACTTCCTTCCGCATTCAACGTAACATGTTATAAAAACAGAAACTAAATGGATTGATACTTAGGTATATTTCGTCTAAAAATATTTCCCGTCTACTCTTGACATCTGGCCCTCGAACTAACGTCACCAAGTCACTACTTGACCAGTCTTCCCGTCTACAGGTCCTAGCGGAAGGAGGGGAGACAGAGATTGGGACACTCTCACACTCGGGACCAGAAGGTCGAGGATGAAGAGACCACTACAACTGTGACGAGGAGTTTCTTCGTGGAAGAGTGCGAGGGAGACCGGTGACCCGCCGTCACGACCGGTCCGACACAGTCACGTTCCCCGTCTGGGAGGTACAAACGTAGGTTTTAACTTAGCCCCTGAAGGGACCCCCGCGTCACCTACTTTTAAGTGTACGGTTACGTCCCTGTGGCCAAATTAGGGACCAGACCCTTCTAAGGTGTACGACGCCCCGTTGACTCGGACACACGGTGGCAATCTCTCGGGCACATGGTGTTGACGACTCGGACACGAGATCTCGGGCACTCGGTTTTGATGACTCGGACACACATGATTTCGGGGGCTCGGATCTCGGACACGAGAAGCCGTCCTCTCTGGTGGTGTGGCTCTTCGGGTGCGTGGCGTTACTTCTTATCGGGGACGAGTGGCGGTGACTCTTTCGGACGCGCGTCGTTGTTTCAAGGTCGTGTTTCTTCCTCTTTCTCACTTTGTCTTTGACTGGTGCGGACGGCAGGCACTACGGACCAGACACAAGACCACCTAGGGACTCTACAGGTCTGACTTCCCGGTGGAACGGACCTCGCCCGTCACGTCTGACTCGTTTACCGGTCCACGGACACCTCACTTGTGCCGCCGGCCCGGCGACTGTTCCGGTTCCTTCGCCCAACGCACCACTGGTCCCGACGGGTCGCGGCCTTCTCCCCTCTGACGACAGGTCTCACCCGTCCCTAAGGGTTGGGGTCAAGTCGTAGGGAAAAGTATACGAGTGTTCGTCCCCCGGCCGCTTGGGTCTTTAGACGTCACGTACCGTAAGTCCACTAATTTATATCCACGTGTCCAGTGGACTTGTAAGGGCACAGACGGGCGTCACCTTAGCTCCGTAGACAACAAGTTTACCTTCTATTTTGCTTTTCCGGACACCTCGGTAGACCACCAGTCTCGGGACGTCGGTACCGGACCGAAGCGCCGGAGTCCTGGGGGTCCCGAAGGTAGACCAGAGACACGAACCTACTCACTCCAAAACAGGAGAAAACTTTCCCTTCTCACAAAACGGTGGTCCTTTTACACTTATGGTAGTTCCCGCGGATTCAACTTCGATCGTAAAAAAAAAAAAATATTTTCCTACCGAAAATTCATCTCAAAATTTGAAATAAAAATTTTAAATGACCAATAAAGGAAAACAAGTCAAACGAAACATACGTTTAAGTTGACGAACTCTATTACCTGATGTAGACTCAACGACCTTATTTAATCTATAAAATTTTTTAAATCTACATGAACTGATTACTGTAACACATTTAAATTCCACATACTGTACAAAAAATTTTAAATAAAACTTTAAACTAAAATTAGCCTCCCATTAACGAAATGTTATAACACAACCAAAGACGGTATATAGTCGTACTTAGTCGGTATCCATACGTGTACAGAGGAGGGAGAACTTGGAGGGAAGACGGAGGATGGGGTAGGGTAGGGAGATTCCTCGAGTCGGACCATCAGACACTGTTGGATAAGTAAAATAAAAAACTGACGGACCTTAGAACTAACGAAACACGTTCGAAAGAGACCAACGCCGTTCACCCCTGATGAGAAACAACGTTACGTGCCGAAGTCAACACCGTGTGTCCGAATCAACGAGACACCGTCCACCTGAGAAGACCCTGACCCTTAGGTTGGGTACAGGAGACGTAACCGTCCACCCAAGAATTGGTGACGTGATGGTCCCTTCAGGATTCACCATACTGCACAATCAAACTACGTAAGTATATAACATCATACTATCGATAACATCGGTATTAATCGTGGAGACAGTATAATGTATTAATATTAAATAAAAATCACCAACCTTGTTAATTCAAGATAGAGAATCGTTCAAACTATTAATATTATATGTTTATATAATATGTTTATGTATTTATATGTATATATGTAATATGTATATGTATTATATAAACTATTTATATTATATGTTACAGATATAAATGATACGAGTACGACCACAAATATATATATTTATATATGTTCATATAATATGTTTATATAAATAGTTTATATTATATGAACTATTTATATGTCACAGACATAAATGATACGAGTACGACCACAAATATATATATTTATATATGTTCATATAATATGTTTACATAAATAGTTTATATTATATAGACTATTTATATTATATGTCACAGATATAAATGACACGAGTACGACCACAAATATATATATTTATATATGTTCATATAATATGTTTATATATTTATATAATATGTATATATGTAATATGCATAATATGTATTATATGTTTATATAAATATATATTTATATGTTTATATAAATAGTTTATATAAACTATTTATATTTATATAAACTATTTATATTATATGTCACAGACATAAATGATACGAGTACGACCACAACACAGCGAAGTCAGCACACGTTGAGAAAACACTGGGGTACCTGGCACCGAGTGATCCGAGGAGACAGGTACCCTAAGAGGTTCGTTCTTGTGACGTCACTCGACGGTGTCGGAGGAGGTCCCTTGGACGTAGAGAACACAGAGGACGTAACGTCCGCCTAAGAAATACCGATTCGTTACCCCTTCGGGTATGAATGGTATGACACGTAATATAAAGATCCCGTATAAATGACGAGTAACATTCGCACATGGGAAAGTTTTAAGACAAGACAGGGGTTTCGGGTTGGGGACCATTGGCGGTAAAATGAAACAAAAACATACATACCGAAAAATTCTAAGGTATATACTCACGACAATATGGTACCCCTCTATAATGGAGTGTTAACAATCTTTTCCGTCACCAGCTTTCTGTTCTTTTTTGTTCACAAATGTTCTTACACCTCTTTTCCCTCGGAAACACGTAACAACCACTCTTACATTTGACCACGTCGGTGATAACTTTTCTTTCACCTCTAACGAGTTTTTTAATTTTTATCTTGACGGTATACTAAGTCGTCAACGTGAAGACCCTTATAAAGACTTCCTTTACTTCTCTCCGAGAGCTTCTCTAGAGAAGTGAGGGTACAAAGAATAAGTGTTATCGGTTCTACACCTTTGTTAAATCTATAGGGAGTCACCCACTTACTTATTTCTCATACACCATTTTTACATACTACCTCACAATGAGTCGGTGTTTTATATTACTCTAAGACGGTAGACGTTGTTACACCTACCTGGAACTCCAGTAATAAGAGTCACTATATTCAGTCTCTTCGGTCTTACACAAATTGGATTCACCCGACTCGGACTCATCGTAAGCCAGGATCCCACAAATACACCCCCTACAGAGACGAGACACCCCTCACCTGATCTCACTCGACTTACCTCCCATACCTCCTTTAACACGACCGGTGTGTCGGGCCACTAAGTCACTAACGAAGGAAGGACGTGGACGAACCGAGACACAACCGTAATCTCTACATGTCTCTACAACCTACAGCACCCCAAACGCAAACGAGTCCTTAGTACGTGTTACCTATCTCTCTCCCCGACTCCGGCCCGTCGTAGACACTCCAACCGTCCAGACACGGGAGAACCCATCCACACGGGATGGTGGAACAAGGAACCCTCTTTGGTCACTCCTTCGTGAAGAACTCATCTTAGAAGAGGGATCTGACAGTTCGTGGGTGCGTCCCACACCCACAGTCGTACCGTGTGTTCCGACACGCACCATAACTCTCTTTTCTGTCCAGAGGGTCGAGTGACGTGTGCACGAGTAGGGAGACGACTCTACCCGCCACTCCTCCTTCCCGTCTCTCCTCTGCCTTGTGTCTTCCCGCTCCACCGAGTCCACCGCCCCCCGGAGAATCTACCCCGTAGGTGTCCGAAGGACACCCGAGCGGCACACCTGAGGTCGGAAGACATCCAAAGGACCACACTCGTCTCACGCGCCACCCACCCTGACTCTCAATCTGAGTCCCTGGAACTACACATCAAACCAAGTCTCTCGTACGAGTGCACTGACGTCCGGAGAACGAAAGGGTAAGACCCACCCCCCGACACTGTCAGAGTACCGGATCGGGACGGGCTGAGACCTAAGGCACCTGTCTCCACGACGGTGGACGTGAACCCCACGTCTCGTCCTCCACGGTACACACCCCCGAGTGCGGGTCCTCCGTGGGAACGAACACGAAGGTCTAGTGACCGGTGTAGTCACACCCTCCGGGTCTCTGAGAGCCACCCCAACACCCGAATCGGCACGAGACGTCCCGTACCGGGTTCGGGACCGAACGTCTGTGGGGAGGAACGACACTCGTCAACCCTACCCAGGAGAGGGCTTTGAGGACTTTTTCGCCCACGCAAAGGAGGAAAGGGAGGCTGGGGTGGACGCGAGACTCGACAGCCCCCTCGAGATTCGACGACGGGAAACGTCCATACACGTCAAAGAGTCACCCGAGGACAGTCCTTGCCACTTCTACTTACGGAGCGGGGACAAGGACGTAAAGCAGTAGGACGTGCCTTGGGGGTTGAAACTGAGCCCACCTCCACTCACAGAGGGCGTCCCACCCCAGACCTCCACACGACGGGCCGTGACCGGGGATCAAGGCGCACAAATATCGGCTGAGACGGACACAAAGTCACACGGCCGGGAAAGAGTTCGAGATGGTCCGGTACGTCGGGCACATGTGCAGCCCCTAGATCATTCACGCCGACGAGAGGACCCTGGCGTCCTCTCGGTCCCTCCCCGGACGAGGTCGGACGAAGAGGGAACCCTCCTCACCCTCCGCACTGCAGACCCCTCGGGTCTCCTCCTCTGTCTTCCCCTCGGGACCCGCCCACGGGGTAGTGGGACGGACCACCTATAGGTGGTGCCAGTGGGTCGACCGACACGCTTCTGCGTCCCTGTGTCCCTGGGCCCCCGCCCTCTCCCAGGGCGTGACACACCTTCATTAGTACAGCCTCGGACACTGTCCCGGTACCACAAAACGGAAAGAGAGGGGAACCGTCAAATCTATTTCCCGTCCGTCTACAAAGGTCTTATACATGATTAAGATCTGAATGAACTAAACGAAAAAACCCTCAAACCAAATCGTAAAATATGTGTAATTACCTTTTACTCATTTCATTTTTTTACACAACAGTAGTGAGTTTTGCTTGACAATAGTATGCAGACCTGAGGACAACCTGGGACCGTAGCCACTGCGAACCCGGTACAGCGGGAGACGATTGGTGTCTCCGACACGGCCGTCTTGGGGTCATGAGGTACGACGCACGGGACGACACGGACCCGGACCCCACTCCGACACTGGTGACCGTGACTGTAACGGGAGTCCTGGGACGGACCGGGGTAACGAAAAAACATGGAAAATCTGAGTAAAAGTATCCTCTCTCAGATTCCTTAACTCTACGGACCCGGTTCGTCCTATAAAACAGATTAAAGTTAACATCCCAAGGAAAAGAGTCTTCCATAAGAANCCGTAGCCACTGCGAACCCGGTACAGCGGGAGACGATTGGTGTCTCCGACACGGCCGTCTTGGGGTCATGAGGTGCGACGCACGGGACGACACGGACCCGGACCCCACTCCGACACTGGTGACCGTGACTGTAACGGGAGTCCTGGGACGGACCGGGGTAACGAAAAAATATGGAAAATCTGAGTAAAAGTATCCTCTCTCAGATTCCTTAACTCTACGGACCCGGTTCGTCCTATAAAACAGATTAAAGTTAACATCCCAAGGAAAAGAGTCTTCCATAAGAAAGGTAATTTAGTACTTTAACATAGTACTACACGGAAGAAGAAATAAGGTTTCGTTACAACCGGGTCTCTTGGTTTCGTCCTAGATGTAGCGGTAGCTCGGCCGGGTCGAGGACTTTCCCCTGTAGTACCACTCACAGTAACGGGGACGAGAGGGTCCTTAGTTACCTTTGCCTTTTTGTTCGAGTAGAATTTCGTCATCGTAGTCTGGGGCGGGGGACTTTTGGACATTCTTCTTACCTTTCATCGGAAATGGAATTCCTTTAGCCACCTAAAAGACTTATTTGGACAAAATAATTTTCCTTGTCTTGTTTAACTATCTCGATGAACGATACACGTGGGAACTTTAATTTCAGGATTGAGTTAGTGACGAGGAGGGTCCTAAGGTCAAGGGGCTCGTATTACACGTCAGAATTTTACTGATCCGGAAGGTCCCCGTCCACGTCTGTATTTTATAAGTAACAATCACAGATTCACCCTCTATCTCGATCGCAGAACGTCGAACCGAATACTCACTTTATCACTAAAGAGGTCCATCAAAACTAAGAACCCAGACGACGAAGAACCCCCTCTGATCGACAAGGTGGAAGCGGAAAATAGATAGAACTCATAATTTTTTTTACGTATGCAGATTTTATTAAATTCTCTTTTAACAGACTTTATTACTTGTTGAAACTCCGTGCACACACGAAGGGTGTACGTATCTGATCGAGAGGACATTAGACAAACTCCGGATCGTCCTATGGGACACTGTTCTTCTATTCTCACAAATGTTCAACTGAAAAATAAATTCACCGAGTTAGTCTCAAAAGATCCTAAAAGTAACACACACACACATACAACACACACACACACAAACACACGTGAGTCGGCGAGTCAACACAGGTTAAGAAACACTGGGGGACTTGAGATCGGTCGGTCCGAGGAGAGAGGTACTTTGAAAGGTCCGTTCTTATGACCTCACCCAACGGTACGGGAGGAGATCCCCTAGAAGGGCTGGGTCCTCTAGCCAGACACAGAGGACGTAACCGTCCACTGAAAAAATTGTGACGTGTCGGACCCTCCGGGTATCCTAAGAGTAATCAAAAGCGTACGGACCAACACCCCGAGACGGAGGGTCTTTCTCGTGGACTACACCCGACGACCGACGTCCAGAAGAACTCCGTTGGTCAGGTCTTCGGTCACCCCCTAAGTGACGTAGTCGGGGAAGGGAGATGAGAAGGAGGGTGGAGGAAGGAAGGAGGCAGAAAGGTAGAAGGAGGAGGAGAGGGAGGGTGACAGAGAACGGAAGGGGAAGGAAAACGTGGTAGTTAAATAAACAGGTCGCTAGGAAAAAACTCATAAGACTCGAAAGGTTCAACCCGGGATCGTGTCCTTCCTTCCGCCCTGTCTCCCTGTAGAAACGGGACCTCCTCGGACCAACCCACTTACCTATAGTCCTCCCCCTAGGTCATCATGGCGTCTCACCCAGGACTACCGACTCCGGTCGGCTGGCCCTCCAAGTCCACCTTCACGGGAGCCTCAACCCACACTCCGGGACCGAACCCCCACGTCGTCAGGGGTCCGGAACTCCTATGGGAACACCTTCAATCAACAGGACCCTCAAACTTCGGTCCAACACGAGAAAACACACAGGACTTTTACGTGACTTAGTGGAGAATTCCCATTCGGAAGATCCTGAGAACTGAATCTCCTCATCGTTCCTACCCTCCTCTTGCACGGACCAGAGGTCGCCTTCCTTCCTTCGGGACGTCGAGATATACTCGTCGTCGTCTAGCTATACCGGGTTCCCGTAGTTCGTCTCCTACCCGGACTCAGGGTACGGACCCGAGGGTGGTCTAGATGTCGAATTACCCCGACCCACCGGAGTCTACCCAGGAATAGGTTCGAACGTGGGGGAAGACGACGGACTCCGGGCATTCACCCGAAGTACCCCTACTCTAACTTGACGCCGTCGACCGTCCCACACTTCCGATGTATCATATTAGCTCACGGGTGACCACCCCCGGTGGTGGACGTGAGGACCTTCTGGGGGAGGAGTCGTCTGGAGTGGGGGTGCTCAGAGGGACGACAGGATCCCGTTACCCCCGTGACGTCGGTCGGGCGGTGGGGCCTCGTTCCACAGACTCTTTTGTAGTGCACGACCTTACGTCAGACTCGTCCGCCCACCCCAGAAAGACTCCCCTGGACCCACCCTCCAACACCAAACCGGGAACCAAAGACCCTCCGTCTAGATCCTTACCCGTCCCACCCTTTCCCCTCGTCCACCCACTTCCTCCACCACCGTCTGCACGAACCTGAACCAAGGGCACTCGACCGCACCCATACCACGGTCCTCGGTAGGGACCCGTGCGCCGCGTGAACAACTTCGGCGTCTTCCTTCCGAGGGAGGTCACTCAAACCCTGTGACAGAGGACGTGACAGAAGTCTACTTTCCACCACGGACCCCGTGTGTGTGCCGGTGTACTTTCCACGGACAACGACGCACGCGAACCGGGTACCGAGAAAAGTCCATGTAACCATTCACCGAAGGTAGGTCACCGACACCCCTGAGCGGTTGAACGGGAAGGGACACGAAAACGAAGGAGAAACGTTCTTCAGGGTTTCACACTAATAATCCGGGGAAAGTTCTTCAAAGTAAAGGTAACGTGTGACTACTCAGACGAGTCACGGGTCACCCCGGAAGACTTCGTGGTCGACATCCACTTCCACAACCCGGTCGTTCCTAAACCCCTCGTGGACGGACTCTGGAGACCCGGGTTCGCTCCGGACCCACCCCTACATCCCACCGGTGGCCACACCGGCCCGTGCCAGTCAAATCTCGACAGTCCGACCTCGGAAGGGGAATGTCACGACCCTCGAGTACCGGACGTACGTCCCAGAAGTTTCCCTCCCCGGGAGGGGGTTGGTCAACGCCCTCTTGTCTCCACCCACGTCGTGGCCGGGCTCACCCTCCTTACCGTTCTTCGGACCGTACCAGGAGTCTCGTGCACCCGGCGTGGGACGAGTCTCCTCGACCCCTCCTTCTGGACCGCGGAGAGGTAACCCAGTCTGCGGAGTAAGGGACACTCGTGGGACGGAGACGGCGGACGAAAGATCAGACCCAAAATCCTTTCCTGTCCAGTGCGAGTCACCGGGGACGGCAGACGAGAGGAGGGAGGGAGTGGGGGGTCACCGGTAGAGGGACCACAAGCGGTAGTACACCGACGAACGAGAAGTACCCCGGAGGAGAAGAGAGTCGAGGCGGACATCGGGGAGGAGAGGCCCACCAGGGGCCGAGGACTGACCAGATGACAGGAGACCCGTTGGAGGGAAAGCGTTCACGACGAGGAAGACCGTCCTCGTTGACGAGACTCCCCAGGTCCGACGGAGAATGAACGAAGACAGAACCCAGGACGGGGGGACCTTAGGTAAGCTACGAAGGATCCTGGTAGCGGGGGACAAGGGGTCTGGGGTTTACCCTCGAAAGAGAGTCGTAGAGGAACAGGGTGTAGAGTAGTCAGTACGTCGAGGAAATGGGTCTATACAGGATTTAGGGTCCTGACGAACACAGGGACTCGGGGCGCGGAGTCTCGCACTGGGGTAGACTCGTGCCACAAGGCGACGGACCCGGGTCGTAGGAGGGGTGTCACCGTTCTCTCCCAGGTCCGAGGACATCCACCGGATCCTCGGGGAACCAAATGACGAGAAACTAGTGAATCGGGGTGTCTACGACCTAATAGGCAGAACAAGACGTGTGCCGGGGTGCCGGGAAAAGACGTCTAGAACGCCTACGGCGGGTGGGTACAGTAGGTGTAACCTGTGTACCGACACGGAGTGAATCCGGTGTAAACTACTAGAGAGTATCCACCTACGGCTCGGGAACTCCACCCACCAACTGAACAGGGTCGGAGGCGCCTCGGTCAGTGACACGAAGAGTCCCCACCGTCGAGTGGGACCGACACTCGGGTCTCACGGCAACAGGGGTGGAATAACGGATCTCGGGCGGGGTTCCCACCCTCAGGAACCCGTTCAAGTGGGAGATCGTACAGGACTTCCGACGACGAACACACTCCCCTGTCGGACTCGACGTCCTTCGATTCTCCAGACCGTAAGTCCACAAGACAACGGACCTCGAGAGAACTCCCCTTACAAAGGACGGGACTTCCGTGGGAAAGGGACTTCAAAACAAAGGTAACCGTTACCCCCGTTTATCCTAGAGGGTCTAGAGTAGTGTCCTTTACGAATTGAACTATTTCGGTCGGGGAAGGACGCGGAGACAGGCAAGAATTGTACCTCATAAAAACCTAACTTAATAATAAACTAAATATGAAGGACACAAATGTCAAGTAAAAACATGTGAGACGTGAATAAAAAAACGTCGTAATAGTCTACCCCCTTCCCACTATGTCGAATGTCGACCTTCACCCATTAAAAGGTAGGGTGCCCCATTAAAAAGGAAACATCTTTACTAATGGGTCCTCCAAATCAAATCAACAACTAGAGATACTTCGGAGCGTCACCGCGATCGGAGAACATAATCAAAGGATCCCAACAGTACTGTTTCACGGTGTCTGCCCCCCGAGTTTGTAGTCTGTACTTAAGGGAGTGTCACGACCTCCGACTTTCCGTCTCTAGCTCCACAGACAGTCGTCGCCACTAAAGAGACCCCCAGAAGAGGAACCGCACGTCTGCCGAGAGAAGAGGGGTCCGGGAGTGCAGTAGAAGGGAGACGCACACAGACCCAGGACCAGAGAAGAATTTTCCTGGGGTCAGTCCAACTTAATCCCGAGTGGGCATATTGGACTGATGGGAGTGGTGGAAATTCTGAAGTTGTCCACTTATAACCCCAGCGTCTTAAGTCGGGTATTATAGACACAGGTAACTCATTTGGGTCAGATCCTATTTGGCAGATCAGTTTCCAGACAGATCGGTCTCGGTACCAAAAAGGTCATCAGTACATACCTACACTCTCAACCTGATATTTCTTTCGGTTTACGACGTCTTAACTACGTAAACTTGATACCACAACCTCTTCTGAGAACTCTCAGGGAACCTGACGTTCCTCTAGGTTGGTCAGTCAGGACTTATAAGTAACCTTCCTGACTACGATTTCTACTTTAAGGTTACGAAACCGGTGGACTACGCTTCTCGACTGAGTAAACTTTTTCGGACTACGACCCTTTCTAACTCCCGTCCTCCTCTTCCCCTCCTGTCTCCTACTCTACCAACCTACCGTAGTGGCTGAGTTACCTGTACTCAAACTCATTCGAGGTCCTCAACCACTACCTGTCCCTTCGGACCGTACGACGTCAGACACCTCAGCGTTTCTCAGTCTGTGCTGACTCACTGACTTAACTTGACTTGACTTGACTTGACTTATTCCAATTCTCACCTCAGTCCATGGTACCCAATAGGTCGTGGGAACCGATACTGAACAATGGTCACAAGTGAGTAAGGGAGTAAGTAAGGGGTATCGTATACAGGACTTGTTCCATTGTACCACCAACACTTGCAACTCACTCTACGCGACCACTAGTGAGAGCACGGTCCTCTTAAACCTCACAAGTGTGTACGTATCTCCGTCCTCAACTTCCGGGTGTCCTCAACTTCCGAGTGTACTAATGGTACACAGACTCCTCCTCTCTGACAGTTTCCTACGACTGTCGTGGCCGGCCGGACCTCCTAGTCGGGGTCCATAGGGGTGCGAGTCTTGTATTAGAGACCCCCTGTGTGACGTAACACACTAGACATGTGCGACGTGGAGGTTTAGGGTCCTGACAACCAAGTTGGACTTTTACTGGAGTTCCGAGTCGTGTCCCTGCATCTGCCACCGTCTTGTCAGGTACCACCACCGACTCGTAGACCTCTCGCCCCTCGGCACAGGGGCGGACGACACGCCTAGTCGAGACCAAAGGGCGTAGAGACTCCGTCCTCTTCATGTGTCAGAGTCGGATTGACACCCTCTGGACGAGTGAAGTCAGACAGGACCGGAAGTCAACACCAGTCAATGACGAACGACACGTGGTGTCGCGTAAGTACCCGGACGGAAGTCACCTCTTTCCTCCTGTACCTCTTATACAGTCCCGGAAAGACACAATTTCAAGTTCATACCTCCGTAAAAGTAAAGAGTAGTTCTTAAACCGTCGGTAGTACTCAACCTGGCTTAGGACGTAACGTCTCTTACGAAAATACCCAAAGGGTGGGTGTCGGCGTCTCCCAAGCCGGTCCGACAGACCGCAGACGTCTCGGACGGAGACGAGGCCTTCCACCTTCCCCTCGAGGGTCCCTTCCACAGGGTTCCACTGTGGTACCAGTGGTAGGAAACTCTGTCGTACGACAGAAAACGAAAAAAAAGGGCGAAACTAAAACCATTTACAGTCGGGACACGTGTCTATTTGGACGGAGAAAGGAGTACCCCTAACTAAGAGACAACTCTGTCCAATCGTTTCCAATATCCCCAGTCCAAATGTTCTTCATTCCGGGACACTAGAGAAACCCAACCCCTGTGACACCCCTTTTCACCCCACCTGAGGTAGACAGTAAGGAAACTGAACGCCCGACAACTCCCCCAGTAATGACGACTTCGGTCCCACTGTGGGTGGGTAGCAGGTCGAAGTGGATTTGTACCGGCCGGACAGGGGTGTGTGGGAGGGTAACGTGTGGACTGGACGGGTAGAAACGGTACACGAATATGACTCCAAGCCTGCGACAGAGGATTTCCCGTCTCGGAGTCTATAAGTCATTTGTGTGAAGACAATTCACCCTCCCGTCTCACAAACGTTCGTGTCGGCACAACAATACATTGGAACGATTCCTTAAGTGCACCCGACGTCGGGACAGTTCTTGACCGGTACCAGGTCCCGGGGTCACCCGAACATTTGTGAAAGGGTAGGTGTACGGAGCAGAACGACGGGGACGAACACGTTGGGGTACCGGTGAATGTAAAGCAGGAGTATCAACACCCCGAGGCAACGGACCGAGGTCGTTGGACTGAAGATTTGTCTCCCCTGGGAAGAGTTCCTCGACAGTATTTGTTGTGGAATCAAATAACAAAGAACGATTCCCGTGAATTCATTCTTCTCCCTTTTACTTACGTAGGAGTCGGGGAGACCCGTACTTACGTAGGAGTCGGAGGACAACCCGCAGCAATACCCGACAGGCACTAGCGGGACACTGAACGACACGTACGCAGGAAGAGGGAGACGGCACTCAGAGGATCTGGACCAGCCGGACTAGGTAGACATAGAGTCGGGTCACCTAGACACATACGCACGAGTCAACAGAGTCAACGGACTGAGAAACGCTGGGATACCTAACATCGGGCGGTCCGAGGAGACAGGGACCCTAAGAGGTCCGTTCTGGTGACCCCACCTAGCTACACGGGAGGAAGTCTCCTAGAGGGAGTGGGTCCCTAACTTGGGTACAGAGGAGGTAGTGTCCGTCTAAGAAATGACGACTCGGCGGTCCCTTCGGGAGTCATCTAGAACATAAAAGATAAGTGTCGAAATGACGACGGGAGGATTACCAAATCCCTCACTCACTGTCAGAACGGTGGGAGACTTTAGTAAAAATGGAGGTTCACTTTAGAACCAATCACAACCGGGACCTACTACATCCACGACACTGAATCCTGCCGTCGATGATCCGAACGATTTGGAAATTCCCACACACCAACACCGAGGAACTACGGACACATTTGTCGGTGGTCCGGGTGGTCGTTTCACCTCTCTTTAACGAAGATCACGTCTATGAGATTTTAGACTTCCGTCCCCTAACTACACAAGAATCTTTGAGCGACCCCTCTGTATCCATTTATTTTGACGATTACGACTTCCCTACTTCACCCATAATGTTGGAAGTAGCGAGATTAGAAATATTTTACGATGCCTATGAAACATGGAATTTTCTTCGTAAACCCCGTGAAGACAGTTCGTTTTACGACGACTAAGAAAGGTACCTCACAATTCTCACACTAAGACCAGAGCAGTGACTGTGATGATTGTAAATAACCGAACCTGCTACTTAGTAATGACTGAGACGCCCTCCACGGTCTCCACCCCGAGGTGACCCACCTCCACTCAAGTAGAGGAGAGACCAACCTCGACACCCAGGGGTACACTCCCTCTACGGACACCGAAAGACGCGGAAGTCCTCTATCGACCGGAGTAAGGACTCCACCGGTCCTCCTGACCTCGCCCACCGTTCACGTCGGCACTCGTCACCCCTCTCTTGTACCACTTTGTCGTCCGTCCGACACCCTTTCCGAGTCCCGAGACGGTCACGGCGACCAGTCCTCAGGGGCCTTCGGGGAGTCCGTCCCGTGCACACACGTCTTCCACCCACGAGACACCGTTACCCTATGGGACGAGAAGGAAGGTGGGACTTGGGAACAGGACACTTTTTGATCAGAAATCTGTGATCAGTACGTCCCGGACCCTCCCACAGACGCGGGGTCCTGTTAACTCTCGTCCGTCGGTCCCCCGCCCCTTCCCTCCCACTTGGGTAGACGACAAGGAGGGGACGAGGTTCCGTGTACCACTGGAGACGAAGGACCTCACCCGACCCTAAGTACAGACTACTCAGTGGGAGACACACACACACACACACACACACACACACACACATAAACACATATCGACGACACTACTCGCTACCCTACTCGACACATGTAGTCCTCGACCGACGTCCTACTTGGGAAATTGAGTCTCATCCTCTTTCTAAGGGGGTTTCCCTCGACACGAACTGCCCGTAGGAGGGGACGGGAATCCGACAGATACGAAGAAATGCTCGTGGACACTACGGGACACAGGTGGTCCCCGAGATGGACGGGTGTCTTGGACCACGGTTTAACTCCCTCCCCTCGATGGCACTCCGCACTGGGACACCCGACCGAACCCCGGTGAAGGTAGTCCCCGACAGTCGAAGACCTCCCTCCGGAACAACAATAGAACTTCGGAACAAAGGGGAGTCATAACTATTTCTGAAGTCTCAGTCTGACCGTACAGGGACTTTGAGAGAACGGAAAAGAGGTTCAGAAGAGGGGGAAAGGGAGAGTGAAGGTCCCATCGTCACCTCTTTCCGTTTGTCTCTCCCACCCAGGTAGTAGGTCGTCTCTATCCACACACCCCCGTACAGGAGAGGCACCCCCAGAACCGACGTCGTACACACCCTACTCCGGGAGACGAGGCGTCAGTCACACCACGTCCCCGGAACCTCCCCACTCTTGCATTCGTCGTAGAGCCCTTCCTTCCGATCCCCGTGTCGGAAACCAACCTGGGACGACTCCTCGGTCTCTGGGGCCTACTTTACTCTCTCCTGAACCGCTGACCTCTAGTAAACGACAACTTCTCATTTACCTTCAACAGTGTAAAGACTTCTCAAGAGCACCCGACCAAGGTATACGGTCGGGACCTGTCCCCGCACCTCCGGTCCGGACCCAGACCTAAGGGTGGTCCTCACACGTGTCCGGCGGACCACGGAGGGCGTATCACTTACACCCCGAACACAAACAGTTGTACTTAGCGAGGGGACTGCCAGACACATGTAAAGAAGTAAATAAATAGTCTGACAAAGGAACATCTATCGTGTCTCCATATACTGAAACCCCAAACGGAATTCCCCGACTTCGAGGAACCTAGAAATAAAAATGAGAACTCACTACCAAGAGACCAATGACTTCCGGACCAGGGTAGTGAAGTACCGTTTATCTACCTCTTTATCACCTTTGTCACTGTCGGAAATAAAAGAACCTGAACTGTTCTTAGTGTCTTAGTGACACCTACCACTGGCGTCGGTACTTTAATTTTCTGTGAACGAGGAACCTTTTTTTCGTTACCGTTTGGATCTGTCGTATAATTTTGTCTCTGTAGTGAAACGGTTATTTTCAAACGAATCAAACCGTATCAGTTTCGATACAAAAAAAGTCATCACTACATATCTATACTTTCAACTTGGTATTCCTTCTGACTCGCGGTCTCTTAACTACGGAAACTTGACATCACGACCTCTTGTGAGAAACTCTCAGGGAACCTGTCATTCCTCTAGGTTGGTCTGTTAGGATTTCCTTTAGTTGGAACTTATAAGTAACCTTCCTGACTACGACTTCGACTTCAAGGTTATGAAACCGGTGGACTACGTTTCTCGGGTGAGTGACCTTTTCTTTCTGACACTACGACCTTTTCTAACTTCCGTTCTCCTCTTCCCCTCCTGTCTCCTACTGTACTAACTTACGGTAGTAACTAAGTTACCTACTCAAACTCGTTTGAGGTCCTCTATCACTTCCTCTCCCTTCGGACCGCACAACGTTAGGTACCCCAACGTTTCTCAATCTGTACTCACTCACTGACTTGTATGTGGGTCTAGTCAGTGGATGTCGTAGAGGGCTTAGTAACCAGACCTGGTACGAACGACCCTGACGAAGAGTAACTGGACCGTGTTCTATGGACTTCGGGTAGAGAAAGGCTGGACTCAGAAAACACTCGTACCGACGGACACTCTAGGGACATGGAGGTCGGAGGGAAGGAGGACCCGTACGCGTCACGTCCCGCACCGGAGGAGGTGAGACTCACAGACTCCCGTCTTAGATCCTACGAACACCCGAACTTGGGGACCCCTAGGACCTTTCCTCGGGGACGGGATGAATCCTCCCTCCTTCCCGGGAGAGACGACGTCATGTGGTGAGACGGCACCGGAAGGACGGGAGGAGTACCCGTCGGGACGAGAGTCTGGGGAGTCCGTCCCCCGGGGGGCACCTTTCCACTCTTTACCACGGTCCCGGGGAGGAGGTGGGTGAGAAGGGACGGTTCACGGGCCTTCCCCACGAAAATGGGACACATAACCGTGACAGTAGGGTCTCAGGACTCGACGAGGGTCTCTGGAGCGCGGAGCCTCGGTGTCGGACTTAGGTTCAATGTAGGGACCACTAAGACCTCTGACCAGAGTTTGACAGTAAATCGTGCAGAACTGTCGGGTCGGCACCTTAAATATAAGGTTCCGGAAAAGGGAAAGAGAAGGAAGAGGAAGAACGGTAGAAAGAGAGAGAGTCAATATCGTGTGTTGTATTCATGACTCGGTTCATGTTTTTCATTACTGACGGACGAGGAAAGTGCTCTCGTCTTTCCGAAATTCCATTTTACACCTCATAAATCTACTTTAATCCTTTTTCTCCGACGCGTCAAAGTAAGAAGTCTACAGAAGGACACGTGAGGGTGTCCTCGGAAGGAGCGTCCACCCCGAGGGACCTTTTGTGTGGGGAAAAATAGGGTCCACTTCACGATGGTATTCTTCATGGCGAGCCGGTGGGCGCTGCAGTAAAAGGCGGACGTCAAAGTGTGGCCCCGACAAGTCCCGACGTCTGAACACAAACGCTTCCTCCTAAACCTGTTACGCTCGTTTCCACTCCAGGGAGGGACCCAGGTCTGACTCACATCCCTCTTACCCGGGAGTCACCCACCGAGGGTCCTCGGAATACACAAGGAAAGTAACAAGAGGTGATGACGCGGGTGGGGGTGTGGCATTTGGTCGTCTAACTGTTTTAATAATGGTCAGAGTGTTTTCTGACTACTAACAAGGTTGTTTCTTTTTTTAGGTCTCTTCGTCATTTTTACGATTGTAAAAAGAGACAGCAACCACACGACAAGCTCTAAACCCTCACCACAACGGGACCATCCTTATATTCCTGTTTTAAGTAAACAACAGAACAGAGGTTTAAGCAACTTTATCCTAAAGAAAAAATCTACTGGCAAAAGGACTATTACCCTTCTAACTCAATCAGAAGAGTCGGTGAGGACTCTTCTAAGTTCCACCCATCTTACGTCTTACGACCGTCTCCCCACCTCCCCCGACGTTCTACGACTGGACCAACCCACTACACATACGACCTCAGAGACATCTTGGAGGGTGGAAACGTGTATTAACCTTTCTAAATATTATGTAATTTTTATCTTATAATCTGTTACCCTTCCACAATCGGATCTCTGTCATCCCGGGTCCATTTCTGGGGTCTCCACCACACTGAACGGGTTTCTTCCCGGGTCTTGAAGTCCTAACCCTGGTACAGAACTACGGGACAAATGAAGAGGGGAGTTTTTCGTTGGTGTATAAAAATTTCTCCTGATCTTTATATCATCTTTCTGACGTTGATAAACACACGTTTTATCTGAGGAAAGAAGATTTTTATGTAACTTTCTCTTTCGTCAGAGAAATGACACTTCTGTTTACCGAGTAAAGGTAGTGGCTCTAAGGATAAACACTTTCAAAATTAAGTCAAAAATTATCGACACCTTTTCTTCGTGGGATAAAGACACGGGTCACGGTATCTGACTCCGTACTTATCAATTTACGTTCCGACACCCCCATTCTTAGGAGGACCTTCGGAGCCTTTCCGTTCTCGGGTTTGGGTGGGGAGGGCAGGTGGTCGGGACTCCTCGTCGGAGTCCCAAGACGACCCAGGAACTGGACGTCTCGGTAGGTCTACTAGGGGAACACGTCTTTGCGTAGGTCTCGTATCTCGGAGGATGGACCATCTGTCTCCTGCTCACAAGTGGAAAGGAAGGACGGTTCACCAAACGTGACAACAAGTCAAGGTCGAGTCTAATGACCGTCCGAACAACCCCTCCCACACCTAGACCTGAGACACGACCGTGAGTCTAGGTCTCCGAAGAGAGACGCAACGACCGTCCACGGCCGAACTGACCCTGATTGGGGGAAACAGGTGGGGACAGGGGAGGTGGTGGGACGTCCTACACTTGTAAACGTCTTACTGGTGTCCCACTAACACCTGAAGTTGTGTCGTCTGGGCGATTAGGCGACCCTGAGTATACTCTTGGACTCACGTCTGCCACTTCCACTCAGAACAATGGAACGATAGTCAAGGACCTCTTACCTTGGGTCTTGTTCGTCAAACAAGTGGAAATCTAGCTTTTAGAGGAACGTCGGACGAACCTCCGACAGTTCTTAGGTGTGGTAACACTCAGACTCCCGTGAACACTCTTAGTCCGAACCACTTGACCCAACTCGAAACTGTTTCGACGTATCACTACCAGTCAATCACTTGAACAGTAGATCTTCGAAGGAGTGGACTTCGACATACAGACAGAGAGGGAACGGGAGGACTAACGCCTTCCCCTTACGGACCACAGACTCGTGACCGTCCGAAGGATGACAACCCCTCGGGGTATCCGTTATCCATACACCCAAGATAAAGACAAACGAGTAATGTGACCACAGGTCCAACATACCGACGCAGTAAATCAGAGACAAAACACTCAGGTAGAGAGGGTTTGCATAAGAGACAAACGGCGCCCTAGACGTCAAACTCAGTGTTCATAGTACTTTCTCTTTTCCATACTTCCCACCGTGGACGGTCCAAATATCTTTCTTCGGAGACGTCCAGTCACAGTCTCTCCTCCCTAGTCTGAAGAAGATCCACGAACTCTTGTGCCGGAAAGTAGAAAAAATTCGTGGTTTAACACTTGTCTGGACTAAACCCCCTCTCTCACTTTTGTTAAAACAGGCCAATCAAGGTAGGTCTGTAATTTATCGGTTTTCGTTCACAACACCACTATTGAGGTGTACACACGTAGAAACACGTAACGACCCTAACTTCCCTGAGCGGCCCCTACAGACACAGATGAGTCCCGCAGTCCCGCCCGTGCTCCGAGGAGTCGAACAGGTGAACCTCTCAGGACCCAGCACAGTCATAAAGACACTATGTCTCGTAGGACGACAGATCTCCACTTCGGGAGTAGTGAGGAGTACCAGAGATTCACGACACACACAGTTCGGAGACATGTGTGGAACTTCGCGGTAAGGGTACGGGCCAAGTAAGTGGTGTGACGTAAGGTAACTCCCCGAGTCAACGAGAACTACAAAAAAAATCTGGAACGTGTAGATGAAAAAAAAAAAAAAAGTTTTAACTTTATATCAACTAAATGTTATAATATGTTCAATGTATATATGTTGTAGCACTAAGTGTTAAAAATTTCTAATATGAGGTAAATATCAATACTATCTTATAACCGTCAAAAGTGATACGACACGTCACATAGGAGTACCGTGTAAATAAAATATGCATTATCAAACATGGAGAATTAAAGGATGGGGATAGACTGGGGAGCAGTCAATGTCAACGAGGGCCACCTCGAGTACCTCCCAAGACTCAAGAGTGACAACATCCACGACGCACCTACCGGGGACGACGGTTCCGGGACGTCTGAGAACGTGTCGGTGGAACGTGTTTTGTACGTCAAGGGGAGTGCACCTTAGTAATGGGAAGGACTCCAAGGGAGGTAGAGGGTCGAGAGGTCCGAGGAGACACCCCAACTGGACGTAACCACTCGAGTAAGGAGTAAGGGTCACGGGAATCGAGAGTGAACCTCGGAGTCAGGGACCGAACCCAAGGACCTCCTCCCGTGGTCACGGGAGGGGGTGGGGCGGGGCGGGAGGACACTTCCGTCCCCCGCAACCGACCGCCCTTCGTCAGAGTCGGTACGAAGGGAGTCCCGTTTTGAAAGACCCCAATTCCTTCCAAACCGTCGGATACAAAAACCGATCTTTTACTACAGAAAACCGGGAGGGAAGATACACACGAAGGTAAAGATCAGGGACGACCAATTTTGTGTGTGTGTGTGTGTGTGTGTGTCTGTGTGTGTCTGTGTGTCTGTGTGTGTGTGTGACTGGATTTGACACAAATAGAGACGACAGGACCTCACCTGGGAGACGTCAGGAAGTCAGTTCCTGGAACTGGGAACAATACAGGCCCGTTTCACACGGAGAAGGTGGTCGGCACTTGAGCAAGTGCGCACCTGTGAACTAGGGGCTACAGGACAGAAGTAGTGTCTCTGAGTCAAGAGACGAGGGTCGAGACCCCGGGTCTCCCCTAGACCCCGAGGGTGACGGAGTAGTCATAAAGTACCCTGAGAGCGACAGAGTTCCTCTCTTTGCCTCCCACCCCCGCCTGTCACCCCGTCGGATGTCCTCGGAGAGTGCACGATAAAATAAACTAGGTGCATTCTGGGACACTGGGTAAAATCTCTATTTCCCCCTTTATGGGTTCTCTTTAGTTTTCGACCTGAAACCACTCCCCAGGACCATCGAAAGACCCCGACACGTGACAACCACCAGTGTCCACTTCGACTCACTCAACAGCACACAAACTCTAGTACGTCCTACCTCTGACACCTTCACCCTGTGTTCATTCAGACCCGGACAAACTGGGGTCACGATAAACCACGTTTGGAGTAGGAAGGTCGACTTCTGGACGACCAGGGACCTGGTCTCACTCCGGACGTCGTGTCGGGTACCAACCCGTACTTCGGAACAGCACGGGGAGGAAAGGAGACAAGGACCGAAATTGGTTGCTCACACAAAGACCGGCGTCCATTTCGAACACCTAGGTTCCAACGTATCTGTCCCCGGCGACAGGGGGTCCAATCCCGAGACTATGAAGTCCAGTGGCGGGTTATTTGTAACCGGTTAGTCTCAACCGGAGGTCCGTTGGTGTCACCGGGGTCTCGAGGTACCCCCACCCGACGTCTTTCCCCCGGAGACTAAAGAATAGTGAAAATGTCATTCTGGGTCAGGACAGTGACAGGGTACGTCCTGCGAGATGACTCGGCGGCCGTCAACCCGGCGACCACTCCTGTTCAACCCAGACCTTCTTGACCGGTGTCCACACACGTCAATGTTCAAGACCTAGTTCGACACTGTAAATCTACAACGGTAAACCACCGCGATCACCATTTCTTTGGGCGAGGTCACAAGAACGGACCTCTTAGGGTCCCTGCCCCCTCGGACCACCCGACGGCAGATACCCCAGTGTGTCTTAGCCTGTGCTGACTTCACTGAATCGTCGCGTCGTCGTCGTCACCATTTCTTGGGCGGACGGTTACGTCCTCTGTGTTCTCTACACTTAAGCTTGGAACCCAGTCCTTCTAGGGGACCTCCTCCTGTACCGTTGGGTGAGACCATAAGAACGGACCTCTTAAGATACCTTTCTCCTCTGACCACCCGATGTCAGGTATCTCAGTCTTTCTCAGTCTGTACTTACTTCACTGAATCGTACGTACGTGTGAAACTTTTACGTAAACTTTCATAAAGAGGGGTCTTTGACAACAGTCCACAACTCTAAACCTTTTCGTTTCGTATGGAACCACTGAATAGGTTTTCTCCCAGGTGACCTTAGACCGTCTAGTCTGGAATCCAGGACCGAGACGAGAGACAGGTTCCAGTTCGAGGAGGGACCGTCTTACCCTTACGACGACCGACTCGAAGGTCTTACATCACCGACGTAGTAGTCACAGACCGGTGACATCGGTGAGTGACTTGGGAAGGTGAGACATGGGTCTGCCCCTTAACGAAATCTAGGACGTAGGACGTTTTGAAAGGAAGTGTAACGAACGAAACTGCCAAGTCTCGTCTCATTGACGAAATTACGTCGGGTGGCCAGTTTACGGCTACCGTGGAACGAGTCTAGAGTCCTTCGCGGGAGGACACGAGAGAACTAAAATTCGGAGGTCGAGACCGGAACGTCCAGGGGAAGGTCCACACTTGGCCACTGGACCTCAATTAGGACAAAACTATTCCCTAAAGCCCGTCACTAACCCTACCTCTCGTTACCGAAGTAGATTAGACTTTATACCATTTCGTAGACAAATGTTACACCCTATGGGTCCAAGTCAGGGACCTAACCCTTCTAGGGGACCTCTTCCTTCACCGTTGGGTGAGGTCAGGAGAACGGACCTTTTAGGGTACCTGCCTCCTCGGACCATCTGATGTCAGGAACCCCAACGTTTCTCAGACTGTGCTGAAGTGAAAGTGAAAGTTGGACTTTATGTTCTCAGAGTAGAAACACGACCCTCGGTATTTCAGGAAACCCACAATCGAAAAACT
Organism: Capra ibex; assembly: GCA_006410555.1. Taxonomy (NCBI): domain Eukaryota; kingdom Metazoa; phylum Chordata; class Mammalia; order Artiodactyla; family Bovidae; genus Capra; species Capra ibex. Next base: position 37,211,583 of record SJYO01052474.1, on the reverse strand, counting down.
TCACCTAACCTAGGACAGTCTTCTCGCTCACGCTACAACCTCGGCTAATTACTCAGTATTGACCGGGACTCGACAGTAGAGTCACCGCAGTCTCTTTAACTGAACTTTAAGTACAGTAGACCTGCTCAAACGTGCTTAATCGGGTGCAGTCGGAGGGTCACTTTCCAACGTCGACGTCCGGCACTGGGTGAACGTCAAATAAAGGAGGTGAACCCCTGGGAATCGGAAGGATGGACTCTCCCACCTCTTCCCTTACCGTTGGGTGAGTGAGGTCATAAGAACGGACCTCTTACAGTACCTGTCTCCTCGGATCACTCGGTGTCAGGGACCCCAACGTTTCTGAACCTGTATTGACTTACTGATTATATGTGTGTGTGTCGGACGGTCGTTGCCGACCTCCGGAATTCTTCGTAATAGGGTCCTGTCGATCACCTGTCTTCGTGACTCTCAACCGAACTAAAGTGACCCCAGGAACCGAGAGTCGGACGGGTGTAGGGAGCTTGACACCCTGGGTGGGACCCCCCCTGGGTGGGACCCCCACTCGTACAGGATACGAGACCCCATCCCCATACTTTCCGTCCACCGACACCTGTACGGGAGTCAAAGTCGGTTCCCGTACAAATAGGCGAGAGAGAAAGGAGGAACTACCGGTCACAGCCGTAACGAAGACGGGGAGCTACGACGTGGACGAAATCGTCACCGAGGGACCCGTCGGACGGGCACGGGACGTAGGACCGAGACCTCACGTGTAGAGATCTGAGGCAGTGACCGTAAGACGGAACCCCTGGTCGTGGACTCAAGACTGACGGTCACCCAAGAGACTTTCTACTTTGATCTTCACCTGGACTGGGGGGCCAGAGGGATTCTGGGGTTCAGTGTGTTGAAGATGTGATCACACTCGAGTCTCTCACACATTTATACCGTACCGTTTCTCAAACAAGGACAAGGGGAGAAACGTTCCAGAGTGTCTGAGTGAAGATGGCTTAACGCAGAGTCAGCACGGGGGGCGGAGGGGGCCGAACGAGAGGTAGAGGGAGGGTCGGACCTGCGAACGTGTAACCGACGCACCTAATTCGAGTCTGGTTTGGACCACTTAAAGGAAGACACGGGAGGTACACCTCTTGAAAGGGTTATCGTCCGTCCCAACGTCATAAAGGACGTCTTGGGACGTCCACGGAAAGACGGTTCAGTCCCGAGACTGTGAAACCGCTGTAGGGGTTAAGTCCTTTCTAATGTTCGAAGTATAATCGTTGATCTTGGTTTTCGGACTCCTCCTCTCCGGGCCCTACGCGTACGAGCACCCAGGGGAGGCGGCGTCGTGTGCGTGTGTAGAGCGAGGAGGAAGGTGGAGAACGGACTACACCAGAGTGATAGTGGGACGGAGGGTAGAGAAGTCTGAGTTGTTTACATCCCGTCCCTCCTCTCCAAAGTCTAGGGTACAAACACTGAAATAGTGTACGATGGAAACCTTTTACGACGTTTGACCTCTCTTTTCAAGGGACACTTAATTTCCTTTTCCCTCCACAAAACATCTTCCCCCGTTGACCCTTGTAGGACATAAAACAGAGAAATCTCTGTCAATAGTACACGGATACGAAATATAATTTTTTCCCCCCCAGAGACACTACGAGAGAACCGTCACGACACTTAACACCGTTACTCCCCACAAGACCCCAGTCCGATATACAGGACATCGAGACCCTCAGGTTCGTCCGTGGAGTCCTCCCCGACCTCCCTTTCGCACCAGAAGATCTCCCTTTCCTCTAAACCTACCTCCACTTCTACCGGACGACACCCCACTCCTGTCTCCATGGAGAGGGTCGGAGCACCACCCGACGACGGCGAGGTGCCAGGACCCCGACCCAGACCGGTCCGTTGACAATGGTGAAAGATTGATTTCTTATACAGACAGTCGAGATTTACTTCGGGGGACCGTCAGTGAGGGTCGGGAGGGAGAAGATCGGGGTCCTCTGGAGGGTAGAAGGAAGAGACACTTAAAGGGAGTAGACCTGCAAAGCACGTTCACCTTAGGACGTCACACACCGAAAAGTACTGTTCGCAGAAACTATGACGTACTACTGAACTCCCAAGTAAGTAAAAACCATGCAGTGAGGAAAAAAATACCGGCTTATTACAAGGTCTCACACCGATCTGGAGTCACACGACTAGGTAAGTGGTCGTCCACTCGTAGACCCAAAAAAGGTGGAAAAAAGGAGAACACCAATTACGACGTTACTTGGAAAGACATGTGCAAAACCGGAATCCGACAAGAAAATAACGGGTAGAAAAGATGATGAAACACTTTAAAGGTGAAGAAAATCAGGATCAACCAAAGGAAAAGACCAATAAAGAAGACAGAAATACCCAGAGTGTAACCTTAGTGTCACTTGGAAGACTCCCAGAGGACAGGGTGAAACGGTTGATGAGGGTCCTTATAAGTCCTTTGGGTAGTTCAGAAAAGACACAATCGATACATTGGAGTACGTGTTTTAAGGTAGAGCCATGTCACCTTTCAAGACTTCGGACAGTTTTGTGACTCGACGTCTTGACGGAAAACCGGTGTGTAGTCGTCTCGGAATGTTCTGGTGCAACAAAGTCCTCTTCAACTGTCCTTGTCGGACTTTCCCGAGACACACTAACTTTGGGTGTCCATCCTCACGTCCCTTATACTGTCACAAAACCCGTGTTCACAATCTCCGACCGTTGTCGTACTGACGGTTCTAGACTTCCGGAGTGACCACGGTCAACGACACGTAAGTACTTCCGACAGCGTCGAGGAAACACTTCGGCGACGGTCCTACTCCTTTTGAGTGGAAGGTGGGGGGTGTCACCCTTTACTCGGAGTACTTTCCGGTCGGAGGAAAACTGTGTGTTGATCAGTACGTCCAAGAAACACAATCTTTACCTCTTTTCTCTGGTGACCGGTCACATGTCTAAACAAAAGGAGAAACAACCATGGAATAAGACAACAAAAAAGTATGTCAACAGTCGAAGCCCCACGTTTCCAGACTAAAATTCTGAGACAGGACATCCTCTGACCCTGGGGGAGACCCGTGTCGGAACCGATATTGTACCGTCCCGGGTAACTAGAGTCAGGAGTTTGGTCTAGAAAGTCTAAAGCCAAAGATTAAAAAAAAGAAAACTACACTTAAGAAACTTCTTTTCACAATTCACTAGTTAATCAACGAAGGACATGAAGGGACCATCGAGTCGACGACTTCTTAGGCGGATGTTACGTCCTCTGGGACCAAATTAAGGACCTAGCCCTTTTAGACGATCTCTTCCCTATCCGATGAGTGAGATCACAAGAACCTGAAGGGACCACCGAGTCGACCATTTCTTAGGCGGACATCACGTCCTCTGGACCCAAGTCAGGGACCCAACCCTTCTAGGGGACCTCTTTCCTGGCCGATGGGTGAGGTCACAAGACCAGACCTGTTAAGGTACCCCAGTGTTTCTCAACCTGCACTGACTCATTGAAGGCGAGAGAAAGTTGAATCAACGAACTAACGTCACTGTCACAATAAATGTCTCACCCGTGTCAGGACAGTCAAGGGAACTATCCTTACCCCTAACCAATCCTGGGAACGACGACGACGACGACGACGATTCAGCGAAGTCAGCACAGACTGAAACACGCTGGGGTATCTGCGGGAGGATAGTCCGAGGAGACAGGGACCCTAAGAGGTCTGTTCTTGTGACCTCACCCAACGACAAAGGAAGAGGTTACGTACTTTCACTTTTCACTTTCACTTCAGTGAGTCAGCACAGGCTGAGAAGCACTGGGGTACCTGACGTCGGATGGTCCGAGGAGACAGGTACCCTAAAAGGTCCGATCTCACGACCTCACCCCACGGTAGCGGAAGAGACCCAATCCTGGGAATGACTCGTGATTTGACTCATCTGGAAGAACGTGTTCTTCACGAAATACAGGGTGTCATTTTGTCTGTAAAAGAGGACTCGTGTCTGTATTGGACACGGAATCACCGGTAACCCCCAAACGACCTCTGTAGACACAGACACTACACGACTGATATAAGGTAGAGTCCGACTGACTCACCGCTGTAAACACTCCCAAGGTCAACACGACACCTTTGTACTTCCGCAGGTTTGTCGAAACGAACAAACGAGACCACACAATGTAAGTACATTCCGAGTCTCGCACAACGACACGAAACTGGTTGTTCGTCAGTTTCGTCTCCCCATTTGACAACCGACTTCGGGTGGATTTAACGTACGTTTCTCTGGACTTCACGTCTCCGCGAACGACCCGTCTTGCACCTTCAGACCCACACGTTCATTTGTGACTTTCTACCCGGTACACGTCAATTGTGACTGTCACTTGAACCGGTGCAGCTCGAACTTTCTCTCTGTGTCAGGGTCCTGTACCTCTGTCATTCCATTTCTGAAGTGTTCACTGCTGACATCGACTTCCTATGTTTACTACGACTTTGACTAAAGATTTGGCCTCGTCCAACCACGACCGAGGTGGGCAGTCAAACAGTCGACTCTTCAGAACCCTCACTTGTGTCCAGAACGACCCACCGAGAGGTCACCTTCGGAAAAGGGGCGGAGGAGTCGGAGGTCCCAAGTTTAAAGTAATTTGGACTAACGTCCTTTGGGGTGGGTGCACAAATGTAACGTGACCGGAAAAAAACCACCTTGGTTTCAGGGAGAGAATCGATTGTTCTAGAAGATGGAAGACATGACGGACCTCTCGTTCCGACCCAGCAACCGTCTCCTCTGTGTGGGGGTGGGGCCCTACGATACAAGACCCCAACTTCCGAAGGAAGTCCCCAGGTTGCCAACACCCGATTTGTTCGATGTCCCGACAAACCTTCGTTCCATTCGTCCCTCACACACACACAGACACACACACACACACCGAAGACGATCCCCTCTCCTACAGGCCACCATTCACTACTCGTCTTGTCGTCGAAATTGGACCGTTCTTCTTTCCGGTCCGTCTTCTGACAATTTAACGTCCACTCTCCTCAGAATCGACGAAGACGGAAACCTCCCAGTCGTTACCAAACTCCACTTCAAATATACGTCTTCGAGCGCCAGGCGAGGCACCGACCGAGCGAGACCACTGAAGACTCACCCGGTGTCCCGGAGGACAAAGGAACCGGTCGACCCCGAGTCCGCACAAAGGTGTCACTGCTCACGGACCCTCCCTTGGTCCACGGTTCTATTCACGGGAGCTACCCTACCAGGTCCGACCCCACAACCAACCTGTCCTCTCCCCCCGGGGGGTACCCTCACAGGACGGCCGCAACAAACACGGACGACAGACCCCGTGCCAGCGGCACCGAACCTGTGCGGACGATGTCGGGGTGGCACTTCGGACCGGAGACAATAGCGGCGTAAGGCCCGGAGTGGGTCTCCTGACGGTCCTCGCGAACCTTAGACACACCGAGGTCGCAGGGTCTGCACCCGGGACGACAACCGTGCAGGGAAAGGTGTTCGGTACACCAAGAGACGGACCTTGTGGGGCGAGGGGGACGAGATAAAAAAAGGTTCTTAAATATCGGACGGAGCTAAAGTCTTTTGTAAATGTGTCTCGGACTGAACCGAAGGTTCCCTCGCTAAGGTAGGCAAGGGGAACCGTCCGGTCCACGGAGGAAAGATGAAATCCACAGAGGGGCGGACCGTAAGTCCCCCTACCATAACCCAAACCCCCAAACCCGTCCACAAACGAGAGTTCCACACTCTACCGTACAGGTCTCTTCAAGGTACGATGTACCTCAATAAAGACCTTGAACCGGACTCCTCTCGAGCCCGGTCCGAAAGTGTCGGGACCCCAAGACTCGACGAGTATCGCAACAGACAGAAAACAAATCCTCTCTTCCCGTGTAAAGTAGAGTGGACCCTGTCGCGTTGGTGGGTAGACACGACAACACCTGATTTCCAGCTTAAGACTCTCCAGGGTCACACCGGTAGAAAAGAATCGAGAGCTAAACAAACCTTATCCTTGATCAAGTCATATGTACGTTCCCTCGGAAATTAATCGGGTCTCCGTCTTGGGGTGACGTCATTTTATTTTCGCACGACACAAAGGACTCTCCAATATTTACGACGTCAATATTTACAGGTTCACCTTTTTCTCTCTCGAGTCGCACTCACTGAGTCACTCAATTGTCCCTGGGAGGACACTCCCTGTGGCCGGTTTGGACCCACAAAGAGGACTAGGACTTCCAGGACGCCGAGAGTGTCCGGGACTCTCTCCTCCGCAGGGACCCTGTGAGGGTCTCGGAAGGGAAGGACCGGTCTCCAGCGCCTCCCAGTGACTGGGGCGAGTAGGGCCGGAGGATGAGACCCGAGTAGGGGGAAAGTCCCCGGGACGAGAGACCGCCGACAGGGGTACGGAGTCTGTGACCTCGGGGTCACGGGAGAGACGGACTTGCGGTGTGTCGTCCGTGACTCTACGAGGGGACGAAGGCCCACAGAACGTCATGACCCGGTTACGAGGTCCCGGACAGGAGTCTTAAATTTCGACCCGTTAAATAGTGCCCAAGGGTGTGACCAGGCAGTCTCGACTACGTCGTGTAAACCCTCTCTCCCAGAGATTGTCCCACTCCCCGGGCTCTCCATGTCTCCACTCCTTCCCGGGACCCTTACGAAACTTTCTAGACGGTTTCACAACGCGTAGGACGACGATCCGGGACACCTTACCCCACTCCGGGGGTGTTGACGGACCTAAGTCGTCTTCGCTCAAACACTACTTAGGTGGTTCTGTTACCGTCTCCGGGAACCGCAGTGAGTCGATCAAATGACGATTGACGAAAACAGAAACACCAATAATCAGGGTCTCCTCCGACTCTTCGTCTCGCCTAATCCACCGAACTCGTCACAACGTGTCGACCACTCTCGACCTCCACCCGACGAAGCCGTCGACCTCCCGGGATGACACAGGGTGTGCTCTACTGAATATCTTAGAAGTTTATCATAAAAATTTTTAGGTAGAAAATAAAATCTAGAGACAATTTTTCGTCAAGAAGTTGTATTAAGGCTTCACACTCCAGTCAATCCGACTCAATTCTTATGAGGAAATGCCCTGGGGTACTCTGTGAGAATAAGGAGTCCGAGATCCGACCTCCTGTCTACACCCCTGAACGTCTCTGTCACAGGTGAGCCACGGATGGATAAGAGAAGGGAAATGCAACCAGAGGGACTTAGTGGTCCTACTAGGACCCGTTTGGAGCAGTTCGTGGGGTAACGGTCGGTTGAAGAGGTTATTCCCTTCACCTCGAGTCTCTCCAACTCATTGAGTGGGTCCCAGTGTGTCGACACCCGTCCTAAAAATTAATCCTAAGTGTGAGTCCAACTAATACGGTCTTTCAGATCTCCCCCTGACTCCTACACGTGTATTTATCGAGGTCACTTTTTCAATTTTGTTCGAAATACAGTGTTCCGCCCCCCAACCCACCACCCCGTGCTTCCCTGGGACTGTCGATATGACTTCTACTCTTTTGAGAGGTGCTAGAGTGCCTTAGATCCTTTTCCTTCCTTCTAGGACCTTCTCTCCCTCTTCCACCTCCTTAAGTTCCTCGTCCCCCACCTCTCCGCTCCTCACCTCAGTCTTCCCCTCTACTCCTCCCCTCCCCCCTTTCCACCTGCGTCGCCCCCGGACAACAGGACACTCGGAGTAAAGACAGAACTTAAGTACTAGAAGACTTAGTAACTCCATATTAAATGTATGTCACTTCAAGTGAGAGAAATGACGGGTCAAGGTCCTCAAATTGAAGGACAGGACTTTGAGGGCAGGGTCGGTGTTATTCTTGTAAAGACAGTGGGGTGAGAAGGGACTACCGGGCGTCGGACGAGAGGCACTCGGACAAAGGGTGGGGCTAGAGAGGGGCCCTACAGTCAAGTTCAGAAACCTCAGACCAACGAGAGAGTCATGGAACCTACACCTACGTCTGTTACCGTAGTAATGAAAGAAAGAAGAGTCCGTGACAAGGTCCCTACTGACGCTAATATTCTGAAGGTACCCCTACACATCCAAGACCATAACCCAGAAAAACTATCTCACTTAACCAAATCGACTCACCGGAGTTCATCTCTCAGCAAATCTTGCTCGACCTCTACCACGCACACCCCAACGACGTCCTTCATCTTCACTGACTGTCACCGGTCGTCCGACACGGGTCTCTGTGTCGGACAGAGGACCACTCAGTCCCACCCACCCCTCGGAAAGGAAATAGTCCCGAGGTTCACCGACACCCACACCACCCACGCCACCCACGCCACCCGTGTCACCCACCCATGACTCACCAGATGGGTCCTTGTCAAGGAATTAAAAGTCCTGTCTTTACGTGTCGGACGGTACTCGAGGGCGATGACGTCGGATCCTTTGTCTGTATTGTGACGGTAGTAGTTGGGTCGTCGGAGTCTTGTATCCGAGGACAGGGTTGTTGCCTGGTAAAACCCTCAATCCCTCCTTTCGTCTCACTAATTCATCAAAGATTCCTCACACACACACTCTCCCTCTCTCCCTTAACTTTTCTTTTATAAATCCGTTTAAGGAAAGGTTTTAATTTAACAATTAAAGTGTAATTTCACCAAACAGTCCAAATCTTAAGGTCACAAAAATTTTTTTGTCTTTCGTACCTAAACCCTCACTTTGTCTCCATCTCGACGTAAGGTCTACTAAGGTCATTGAAAAATAATATACTTTACAATCGTATTGGAGAGACTCGAAGACAAAAGAGTAGAATATCTCCCAAGAAATGGTGACCCGGTGGACCTTTCGGGCAGGACCGTGTCTCCTCTAAGAATTTTTCTTGGAGACAGAAACCTTACAGTCGGGATAACGTCCTCTCCCGACAAAGAACACAAGACGGGAGGAGACTACTCTTTTTAGTACTAAGAAACATTGGAGTGGACCTACGTCGGTGTGGACTCTCGGGGCCGAGGACCTTTGTAGGGAAGGACGTCGGAACGAGAAAGAAAGACAGAGACGACTGGGTAGACTACGGCACTCTACACGGACTGCGGGAGGCAGAGAACGAGGAGAGGCATAAGGGGTCCGACCAAGCAGGGTCGTGTAGTAGTCTGAAACGACTTATAAGGTAAAGTCATAGGTAATTGTTGACTGATCGTCGGCACCGGTCACGAATCCTTTGACAGTACCTGTAAAGGACCTCTCCTCAAAAGACGAAAAGAGGTCACTTCTGAACGTCCCTTCTATGACAATCGCGAAAACTTTTCAAAGAAAAGGTTCGTTTGGAAAGTGTTTCCATTTTGTATTCTCAGTATCTAAGTCATAAACTTTCTTTCTTCCTAAAGTCGTCAAGTCACATAGATAGTCCAAACGACAAAACAAATTTTAACTAAAAAACAACCTTCGTCCCGATCCTCTGTCAACTTGAATCATGTCTAGTCAAGATGTGGAAAAACCCCTGGCTCACCAACCATGAACTTACCCCCACTTTAACTCTACAACGGAAGGGAAACCGGTTAAGAAGTGTATGGACACTCGTGTTGGAAACTCGTATCCACCCGTAACCAATTAGACACAAGTCGGTCCTACCCTTCCTTGCAAAAGTAAAAAGAAGGACAGAAGAAGTGAAAGAAAACTTTATAAAACCCCCACAGAGAAAGGGAGGAACACTCTATCGGGGGTGAGTTTTCAGTTCACCCTCACCCGTCCCTTAGCAGTGTCCTATCGTCCACACCTCACCGCTCAGACAGGACGTCGGAGACGGGAAATGACTCCGTCTCTTACAGGAGACCGAGAAAAGAAAAAAAGGTCTACTCTTGGAGGGACGACACAGAAAGTCACCCTCGTTAGCCTCGACATCAATGCAAACTAAAAATTGGTCCGGGACCGACGTCCCTTTTGTAATGGTCTATTGAGTGTCCGGTGGAAAACCTTCCCCGAGACCGAAAACAAGTCGCCCCACCCCTGTCACCCTTCCCTGCTCCGCGTCGCTTACCAACTAGACGTGACCCTGTCCATCTCCGAGAAAGAACAGGACGTAGACGTCGTCTTTACGACCCCCAGGACCCGCCGAGTGTAGGGTCAGACCTCTAACCCCAGATGTAAACGTCTTACTCCTAATTTTTAGGGGTACTCGACCTTCGTGTTTTAATATTGTACAGTAAATTTATATACTTTCCTACGTTCCCCGTCTACTTCACTTGCTGCGGCTGAAGGTGGGAAGTGGGTGGGTCACCGACACTATCGTGAGACGCAAGACACTACCTCGTCTCGAAGTGTCGGGGTTCGGAGGAAGTGGACTCCCCGGTGTGGGAGGGAAGGCGACCCCTGACCGCTACCACCACCACCACCCTGGGGTCGGGGTCGGGACGGTTCGTAATGTCTTCACTCAAACCGAAGTAGTCAAGAGACTTTTAATGAACAACGTAGTGAAAAGGTTTAGAGTAATTTTCCCGATGAAACGGTAGTCAATACAGTCGTACAGGAACTTTTGACTGGTTTCAAAACCCCCGAAGTGTCTTGTCCAATCCCGAATACAGAGTAAAAGGTACCTCCCAAACCGTCAGTCAGTACGTTACTGAAGGAGGGGGTTCGGAGGGTCTATTGAAAACAGGGACCACTAAGACAAAAGTAACGAGAGTGGGACGTCAAAAGTGTACCCCAGAGTCTTTTGTTTTAAGGTCGGGTCACATCCGTTCCAGTGAGAAGAGGTCCCCACCAAATCTCCCCGGTATGTATCCACCCCCGTGGGACGGGTGGGACGGCGACACCCTTGATTGGCTGAGCCTTTTCAGGTGGAGTGTCCACCGTCCTCCTACTTCCTCTACCCCTTACCGTTTCTAAGACACAGTGACAACACGTGGATGACATACAGTCCTGGGATAGTGTGGGCGTCAAGGACGCCGACGTGTCTATCGCAAGTCTGCAGGGAGCCTGGAGACGGATAGACTATCCATGTAACTCAGTACAAATCCAAGTGTTGAGAACAAAAGTAACTATAAAACTTTGGGAGTGTAACTGAAGTCGTGGAAGGGTCAGAATAACCCACCGTAAACTTCCGGACGATTCACCCAGACACGTCAGATGAACCCCCTCTCCAACAAAGTCACAGACCCCTCACCTCTGGGACCCCGACGTCCACCAGTTCCCGACACCCGTGAAGACGGTAGTCTGAAAACGGATAAACAAACCGACAACAATCAAAAAAAAAATTAAAAAAAATGGACGGTTCTGTCGTCTCGTAGAAAGGTTTTATCAAGGGATCCAAAACAGTACATTCTTCGTCGGTCTTGTAAGTCAGAGAGTCATGAGCCCCGGGTGACCCCCCAGGGATTACGACCCCTATGGTGTCCATAGGGGTCTATGTTTTTTTTCTAGGGAAGGGAGGTCCTCGGGTACAAGAACACCCCCTCTGTAGCCATTCAGACGTCATATAGACCGACATCCACACACGACGTCTGTCTGTGGGTCGTCCCTGTCTTTCCTTCCAGTCCTCTTGGGTGTGACTCCTCCACTCTCTCGTTCGGTCCTATCGCGACGTCCACCTCTCGCCGTACTCGTTTCCGGGTCCCCGTCCACACGCGGACGACACCAGACGCACCACTTGTCCTCTCTTCACTTCGTCGTGTCAGTCCCCTACGGTCCGGACCAGGTGGTATCTTCCTCGAAAATTATTAACACCGATGAGTATACTCAGATCCGAAGGGACCACTGAGTCACCGTTTCTTAGACGGACGGTTACGTCCTCTGCGTCCTCTACACCCAACCTAGGGACCTAGCCCTTCTAGGGACCTAGCCCTTCTAGGGGACCTCCTCCTGTGTCGTTGGCTGAGGTCATACGGACCTCTTAGGGTACCTGTCTTCTCGGACCGTCCGATGTCAGGTCCCCAGTGTTTCTTAACCTGTGCTGACTCGCTGTTGTGTGCACGTGAGTGCATAATCCTCGGGACCCGGACACAAGAAGCATATACAAGAGATTAAGAATGTTCACAGAACTTTCTATTATGACTAATAAGGGAAAATATTTAGCCCCGGAACCTGTCAGATTTGCAGTTCTGGTCCTTACGTGTCTCATTTGCGTCTCGTTCTTAGGGTGGACGTCTAAGTCCCTTTGAGTCAACCTCAGGAAGACACCTCTTACGTCCCGTCCCCGTCACCCACGGTCTCCGGGGAGAAGGGAGAACGGAGGGTGTCGGACCCTAGTGTTTCACACCCACGTCGCCCCTCCGGGGACCTGTCGGGGGGTGGCTCCGGGACACGACGGAAACCCTTCTAACTTCGAGGATGTCTCACTAAATCCTCAAAACCGCCCAGACTGAAACTCCCGAGTGACTAAACCCAACATATGAAAAGGATATCTATCTTTTACATAACCTGTAAAAGGTGGTATTTTTCCTTGGACGTGCGTACCATCCTTCAAACCTTTCCTCAGACACCACCCCAAACCGAGGCAGGGAGTGACGTATGGGACTCTTCGAGACTCCCAGGCACTCTGGTTCCGGATTTACAAGGCACGGGTCGGAGTGTGTCTCGACCACAAAACAGTCGTCGTCAGCTCAACAAAAATTACACAAATAATAATAAAATTCTAAAGATTATGATTATTTTTGTCATTCTAACCCTAATGAGTATTGAGACGTCGGTTCTCTTATAGGACGGGACAAGGTGAAGGACGTCCGGGAACATCTGACAAGAGGTACACCCCGACCGGTGTCCCGAGATGAGCTTAATTAATTGCCCGTGAAACCCCATCACGGACTTAAATTTAGTCTTCTTAAAAACATGTCGAGTAAGAACCGAAGGGAAAAAGGGAATTAAGTAACACGGTCAGGCAAAAGTAAGTCTAACTCCCTCCTCCTGACCTCAGTACTCGCGTACCTGTAGACAAAGATCTGTAACGGTTGAGGGACGGTCGACACTCCGATCACCAGACGGGACCGGTGGGGACCCGGGCCGTGACAGGTGAGGAGACGAGACCCTCCTAACTCTAAGAGTGCCTCCTCTCACAGAAGACGACGAGCGAGTCGTTTCGTCTTCCCCTTATGGACTAAGGGGTCCAGAACGGAATAAAAGAACCGGTGTCGACCACTTCTTTACTCTGCTTTCTACGAATAGACACATGAGACTGAAAGTCACAGACACAAGCTCAAAGTACATCCCGTGTCTGTGGGGGACGAGCACGTGCCAACCCCGTCTCCTGAACTTGATCCCAGACAGAATACGAGGTCGAGGGTGAAGGGGGTGCTCGACAAGACGTACTCGGGTCTCGTAGGATTTGTGTCACTGGATCACCGAGTGTGTACCCAGTCAAAAAGGGAAAGTGTCACCCTTCCCATTACAAACGTCCACAGGGGATTGAACCCCACGAGTAAGACCCCAGGAGTACATACCTCGACCCAGGTCGTAGAGGAGGGGGACCGTGGAAGTCCAGTGAGCGACGGCGGTACGTATCGTAGTACCGGACGACGGAGCAGAGACACCTGCCCCGTGCCCGTCGTCCCCATGGTCGGATACCTCGGTCTCTTGGACCCAAAACCAGGGTAGACGTGAAACGTCGTCGAGGGGTTGGACCCTTTCAATGAGTACGAGAAAGTCGGAGTTAAGAAGTAGAAATGTTTCCCTTATACGATCTTTCAGTCTCTTTTATGTGAACTCACGTATGGGGTACTAACCACGAGACACTGGTGGTCGACAGCGACTATGGTAAGGGATTGCTGGGATACCGACGTAGATCAAGGACGGAGAATGAATCTGCGAGTGTAGGTCAACAGACAGAACGTCCGAACCAAATAAATGACATAAAACACATAGTAACGAGGGGGGTCGGAAGGGTGGTCCGTGACGTAATTTTCCTCCCAGGATCCAAGTATGGTCGGACATAGAGACACAGGTCACAGGGGGTAGTGAAGAGCGAGACGAAGAAGGAGAACACGTGCAAACTCTATTCTTCCTTCGACCTCAGAGTACGCGAGAGTCGTAACGTCGGGTTCTATGGGGTGTCCAGAGACAGGACCTCACAGTTGGGACACAAAAATTTTTTTCGACTTTGGACGGTTACCACTTCACGTAGTCCCGATCTCGACCCAGGAAGTCTCGACGAGGTCCGGGTCAGCGGCGACCTTACGTCACCGAGGACCCCGGCGTCTGTGCCCAGTTCGGGAGACGCCGAGGCAATAACACCAGACGGACGTCAAAGTGTCAACCCTTATGTCCCTCCGTCTCCTCCTACGTCACCACTCCACGACTGGCGTTCGGGAGAACACGACAACTCACGGGAGGGTCGAGAAACAACATTCGGTCACTCACCAACTGACGGCGGCGGTTCCGACATTAATTATCACCGTCTCCCAAGGTGAGAGGGGTAGACGTAACCTCTGGATTAAAACAAAAGGAACCGGCAGGAACACGTACCTCTAGTCACGAATGGGGAAACACAAAGCTCCAGGACGACACGGAAACACCCATGGAAGAACCGGGTTTCTACGACGTGAAGGTCCTTCCGTCCGGCCTCTGGTCAAGGACACGAAAGAGAAAAACAACTCGATGTATAAACCTAAGATCGTCTAGAGTCCAACTCTTGTCGTCCGTGGACACAATCTACAAGTCAAATGATTCCCGAACAATGGGTCCGGCGACCTTCTACGGAACATCCACGGCTGTCTTCGAGAGAGGACAGAATACACGTGGCAGGTAAGAGCTCAGAACCTCTGAGCACTCACCTCGACACGAGTGGTAAGTACGATGTCTACTTTACTTGTCACTCGGGAGCTCCGTTCCACTGAGAACTCACACTCCTTCGGGTCTCTAAGAGATTTACTGGGAAGAGAAACGTACTTTTCCATCCCGGACTTCTACAAACCAATAAGTCTAAAGAAACACCCGTAAACGATACGTCCTCATATACATCTTAAAAACCTAAGATCTTCTCAGAAACCGGGACTCGTAAGGTTCAATACTTAAACAAATAAGTCTGTTTTATATCTACACAAGATTCTCGGGTTTCGGGGGAAAGTAGAAACTGAATGTCAGACAGAGAGCAAAAGAGGGGTGGTCACGACGTATGCGTCCCGGGACACCTGCCGTCAGAAATGCGGTTCCACTCTTTCTTCTCACGAAGTCTAGGGTCACAGGGTCCGCCCAGGGGACGGCATGGCCGGTGGTCGTCGGGTCTGGTATCGCTGGTGTGGGACAGACAGTCGTCACTGAGCCCGGTGAGGTGTCGGAGCCACTCCTGGCTGTCCTGGCTCCTCGTGGACTGAGGTCCTGGGTTCTCCCCGGACTCGGGGGTCCTTTTCCGGCTCGACCTAGTCAACGAGTCACCGAAACCGGAGCTCCTAAGACCTTCGGGGCACTTCCTATACTCACTACGAGCGTCGTTCATGTCGCCCTGGGCGGTGCAACATGGCCGCGTCCAGGTGCACTTGCCTCTGTGGTGGGGATTCCTGGCTCTCTGCCTGTAGGACCTACTACTCTACGGGTCGGTGCTGGACGTGTCGCACCTGTCGTAGCCCTGGGACAGGAGGAGACTCCCGGTGGTCAGTCGGGTGGACTCGGGGAAGTGGACGGTGGTCTCGTCGGTTTTGAGGGAGGACAGACTACCTAAGCCGTCGTGGCGGCCGCTTCTAGTCGTGCCACGAGACCGGGGTCTAGACCCTGAGCGGCGCCTCGGGGACAAACTCGCTCTCGCCCAAAAACCCTCGGCGCTCGGCTTCGTCGGCGTTGGACACGAGTCCTTCGGGAGACACGGGCGGGTCTGTGTCCGGATGCCCGGTTCGTCGATGAGGTGCGTCTGGACCCACGCGGTCGTCGTCTACCACCGGCGAGTGGTCATGTCGAAACGGGGACTACCCCTCCGGTCCGAGTCGTCGGCACCACGTCGGCTGTCAAGACCGGACGACGTCTACGTCGGATCCCAGGGCGAGTGGGGGTGAGCCCCCCGGTCGTCGTCTCACCGGCAGGTCTCCCCGTATCCGGGACCTGGTGTAGGAGGGCTATATGTCTCTGGGGGAGGACCGTTTCATCGGAAGTCTGGGTCCTAAGGTCTACAGTTTCAGCACTTACCATGACCGGGCCTCGACCCACGTCTGGGAAGGGGTCCGAGTGGGTGGGACCTGTAGCTGGTCAGCTAGCTTGTCGAGTTGTCCGACTAGAACCTCGACCTGGGGTGGAAACTCGGGTAGGGGTGGGTGTACTTGTACAGTCCGTCGGTCCGGTTGCCGGGGTACGGGGGTCTGCCGTACCCTCCACCCGACGCCCGGTCACCGGCGGACGTCCTGTGTCCTCTACCGGGACCGTCCCGGGGTCACTCCGTTCCACTCGACCCCAAAGTACCCTACGTGTGAACGGACACAGACACAAAATATCTTATTCCAAAATACCTTCTCGAGGCCCGAGTAGTGCCTCAGACTTTCTCCCCTTACTCCTCCTGTCAACCCCGGAACCCGTGTCAGAACACTCCTGTCCGTTCACTCGTGTGGTAAGCCCACACCTGCCATCGGTGCTCGACCGGTGGGTCCCTCACCCCTCCGACAAGTACCCCGTCGTTCGAGTTCGATCTCTCTCTCCCAGTACCCCACCCACCTCCACCCCTCACCCTCCTCACTACCTCCCCATCCAAGATCCCTCAGCCCCGGATCTCCGAACCATTCCTAGGGTCGGTGGTGTCGTCCGACGTCCCAGGTCGCCGTCGGGGTCGTGTCGTCCCTACGCCCGGGACTCCCACAGGGATACACGTAGGACCTCGGAAGACCCGAGACGACGTGTCCTCCGCCCGTGACACGTCCGAGAATCTTGCACCGAACACACCTCAGTCCCGGTCCGGAAGGACGGGTCGACGTTCTGGACCCTTCCGACGTCCACCGACATCACCTCTCTCCACTGGAGACCCACATACCGACTCACCTACATCCTCGTTCGCAACTCAAGATGGGACACTATCCGAGAGGTACAACCTTTCCGTGTCCGACACCCTGGTCCCGCCTACAGGGCGTCCGACACCCGTGACCCTGTCTCACCCAGTTCCTTATCATACACTCCGGTAGCCCCCTCACACACATATCTTTGAAGGTGTGTCTCCTCTACCCCGGTTCAGATCTTCGAAGGTGTGTCTCTTCCCGGTTTAGTCCATAGGTTTGGACTCACGACGACTTCAGACCCCTCCAAATCCCTCCCCACCTCGACGTTCCTGGGTCCCCAGTGGCACCCCAGTTCTCACACGACTGGTCACTCTGGTCCGGAGGGACACAACCGCACCTCCACGCGTAGGTGTAGAAACCACAGTCGACCAAGGGATTCCTACGACGGAGATTCTCACTTCTACCCTCCGCCCTACTTCCTTCCTAAGGCATCGAAGGAGGATCAGGACTCAGACTGGGGCTCCCGACTCGGTCACAGTGACTACCCCGTCCTCACGACAAGAACGGCGACCGTAGCAAGACCCGGGAAAGTAGAAGAGTCCGGGAAGTCGACGTTCCTGTCTAGGGCAGAATGTCAACTCAAAGGTCTCCACAGTCCTGTACCGGAACGTTCCAGAGTATCCACCAAGCGTCATCTCGTCCTGAGTCGGGACACCGACGTGTATCTCCGGGACGGACGAAACGTCAGTATGTCCCACCTAAAGTCTGGGTCGGCCCAGGGTCTACCGAACCCCTTGGACTCGAAACGTCTGGAGCCCGGACAGATTGACACGCAACCGACTGACACACGAAACCCAATTCCCACATCAAAGACTTAAAGAGAAGCGAGGTAGATAATTAGGGATAGTGTATGGGCCGATCACCTTTTTCATGTCCGTCACGACCAGGTGTTCGGGGACTTCCCATGGACCTAGGATTCACACTACTACGACACTGTAGGCCCGAAGGACCACCGAGCTACGATTTCTTAGACGGACGTCACGTCCTCTGCGTCCAGGCTAGGGACCCAGCCGTTCTTGGGTGAGGTCATAAGAACGGACCTCTTGGGACACCTGTCTCCTCGGACCACCCGATTCAGGTACCCTAGTGTTTCTCACCCTGTGCTGACTTCGGTGACTCAAGCGTTCGTGCGACACTGTAAGTAAAGGAAAGGGACTCATGGACCCGGGAACCTATAGTCTTCAAACCCTCAACCCTTTTTGACTCTCTCGGAAGACCCTCATCCAATAGTCTGAATTTATACATCGACAGTCTATTGTCATCAATTAACATCGTTGTTTTGCCTACCTTCCTAAACCTATATACTTGAGTAAATCAGTCTATGCAAGTCCTCTAAGACTCAAATTTTTTTCAAAGTCACCCTTGTTTCGATAGGCGTAGGACAGAGAATGGAGCGGTTTGGATGAATATTTCTTAAAGAACCTTTTTAATTTTGGTCTTTAGAAAAGAAAGAAAGAACCTAATTTTGGAGGAAACTCTAAACCTTCTCCAACCTCCACCGACTGACATACCTTCTCCCTTCCTAAGATTCGAGTCCAATGACAGACTGTCGAAGGAAATCAAGTAAACAAAAGGTCACCTACCTTGTATCAGGGTTTACTAAGAAGACAGAACATTGTCATCTTGTATCTCGGACCCCAAAATCTTTCAGGGAAGTAGAGGAGGTTGGAAATCAATCGATATGAATTTAATGAACTATTTGAGTAGTGACATTAATGACCTTAAAATTAAAACTAAAATCTAGAAAAGATAAAGGACCAGAATATTTCATCACTGTAAAAATTTTACTTCCCTGAACTTATGAAGTTGTCTGGACATTTTAAAGACGCTTACAATCCAATAACTAATACGTTTAAGTCAATTCTCACAAATAATTAGGTAAGTACAAACAATCCTTAGAACCCATAAACAGTCAAAAGAAGGTATGAACATTTTGATACCACTGCAGTCCCCTACTCCATATTTATTTGTACCCGTGATTAGAAGTCCCTGAGGACTTTAAACCCGTACTCGAAGACCATCCTGGGGACTCGTCGCTACTTATGGGCGGTCGACCCGTCGAACGTCGAGTGTCACACTCCTGACCGGAAGATTGAGCCTCAAGCCGAAAGTCAAAGTCTCACTCGAGGACAAACTCTTGTCACGGCTCGGCCCTTCACGTCTCGGAACCTCTGAGTGTGGTGTGACTACTTTTCCTAGACCTGTCACATCTCCCAAGAACCTTGTCAGACGTCCACCTGAAGACCGAGAGCAAGACCCTGCAGAACAGAACGATCTTTAGGGTAGATTTCTTACACGGACAGAGATCGAAAGTCGGGAAACTTAACTCCACCTCTCTCTCGAAGGAAGAGAGGGACCGACCACATCTCCTGTGACCTTGGGTCACAGCTAAAATTATAGTTTTACAGTAGACTCATAAATGTAGAAAGTTAACGTTTTTTCGATCTAGTCGGTCGTTATCTTTCTTTAGTGATCTACCGTTCCTCTCAGTCGATTGGTTGACTACGACTCAACACCTTGGAAAGTCTTCCAAGCCCCTACGACCTAGGGGCACGAAACTTCTACAAGTCTAGGGGTCACGTGTGTAGGTAGGAGACGTACCCCCTTCGGTCCCGACGGTTCGCCGTGACCAGGTGTACATCAAGAACTGAGACGGTATGACTCATCCTTCCCCTGCTACTCAGACTCTCCGAGGTACTATAAACGTCCTGTTACCGAGAGTCGGGTGTCTACGCAACAGGGTACAGACACACGGACTCCGAGTGGGATAACTACACCCAGTCATAGACTGGTCTCACCGGAGTACAGAACGTGTGTCTATCCTTTATCCGACCCTTCAAGACACTTCGACATAAAAGACGTACTCTGGGAGGAACCGGACGGAACGTAGAACGGGGGTCTACGACTGACGGCGTATCACACAGAATTAAGACTCACTTCTTTTTCCAAACAGTGTTTTTGAAATCGTAGGACTTCAATCACTTTAGGAAGTGACAAACGTCTAACACAGGACTAATACTCTTTCTGTTCAATGGACCACCATCCCTCAACCCCCACCACAATGGACCTTGAGGAGGACCCCTAACGACGTACAGGACGTGCCGAGCGTGACGTGGTCGAGAAGTCCGTCGTCGTACAGATGGTACCGAGACCAATAAAGACTCTACTGTTAATTTACGCTTCCGTTTCGTAAAAGACTCTTTCGATGGACGTCAGTCGTGTTATTATTATTACCACTCCTACCACCACCACCATCCCAATTACTACTATCACTACCACCACCACTACCACTACCATTACTATCACTACTACCACTCCCACTACTACTACTGCCACCACCCCCACCACTACCATCCACTATCACTCGTGACGGTGAGTCGTGGAAGGGACAAGAACCGCGATACAGACGTAGTGGGGACTACAAGTAAGGGTTACTTATTTGTCCGAAGGGATCTTCGAGTCGACCATTTCTTGGACGGACATACGTCCTCTGGGGTCAAACTAAGGACCCAGTCCTTCTAGGGGACTTCTTCCCAATCCGATGGGTGAGGCCATAAGACCGGACCTCTTAAGGTGTCTGTCTCCTCAGACCGTCCGATGTCAGGTACCCCAGCGTTTCTCAATCTGTGGTGACTCGTGGAAAGTGAAACTATCACATATTTGTCGGAGGTAGACAGAGTGAGACGTAGGATACCGACTCCGGATTAAGGTGAGTTTAAGACGAGGGTCTAGTTTTTAGGGGACCTCCCGTCATGGTCACTGAAGAAAACAAAGGACAGCGTATCATTACAAACATTTATCTCGTCTACACGACCACCTTCACGTCCACTGGGAGGTTCTTGAGTACACAGAAACGACTTAACCGAACCTCTTGAACCGCTCCAAGTAGTACCCGACACATCCTTCAGTCAGGACCGAGTACTCTGTTCTCTTTCCGGGATGTCACCACCTTAGAGTCTTTCGGAACCCTCCGGAATATTTTACCCCACTCCACACCTCCGCAAAGTAAGGCACGTCCACGAGTCGTGGAGACGCCGAGGGGACGAGACTCGCCTGTAGTCTGACACGAAGTCGGTGTCGGACAGACCCGTGACGACCCCGGAACACGACGGGGTGGGGGCTCCGGTGGGTCGACGTAACGTAGGGACGAGTTTTCACCCAAAGAATCTAGTGTAGGAAATTCACTCCCCTCTAAAGTTGACTATTATGGTCCATTGTTTTCCTTACTGAGTTACACACTTCAAGTACTAAGGTGCCTACCGTCCTCCGGTCGAGAGAAACGAGTATGGACGCCCGAGGAACAAAGGATAACAGCTCTATGAAATAAACACCGTGTAGTTGAGGGGGTGGGTGTTGACAGCCGAGGACCGGCCGGAGTACAAGTCAAGTGTCGACCGTGATCCTGTAACACGGTCGCGGGGAGAACACGAAGACACCCGTGTCAGTAGGGACGTCCTCACGGGCAGGTGCAGTTTCCAGACTAAATACGACTTCCTCTCAGTGTCATTGTTCATAGTTGAAGGTCAGGGACTATCACCCTTCGGGTAGTTAAATTTAATACGTAATTTGAGGTCGGTTTCCCTTGGTCATACTCTTGGGTTCCAGGAGTCGGCACCCAGGTGTGGTACTCACACCCTGGAGGACTCGTGCCCACCCTCGACACCGCCATCCTCTAGGTCCCCGTAGCCCCTCATCTCTCGTTCCGGAAAGACCCCCTTTCCACCCACACCCGACACGTCTGTGACCCCTCTCCGGCCCGGGTCCACGCGCCTTCACGTCCACACAAGTACCTAGTCCTTAGGTCCACGTGCCTCTCCCTCCTCTTCTCCCTTCTTCCCCACTCACACCTGTGTCTTGTGTAGACTCTGTCTTAAGGACGGAAGTCATAAAGGAGACAAGGGTCTCCAGTGTCTGGGACTCAGCCCCTTTTCAAAGAACCCGACTGGGGTCGTAGTGGACCCCGTCGTCCTGGGTCCGGATGACACCTGGGGTCGCTCGACGACGTTCCGAAACCCCCGTCAGGGACACGAAGGTCCCTTCGGCCCGAAGAGTCTCGATTCTTCGGAGGAGGTCCTAACGGACGAAAGTCTCGTGAGGACCAAGGAGACCAACTTGTTCCACCTTCTACTGCAGGACAGTGTTTCTCCTTCGGACTCCAGTCTCTCCCGCCCACTGAGTCTGAGTCTCAACCGGGTACCCGGGAAGGACACAATCAAGAATCCGTAAAGGCCCTTCTCCCATGGCCTAGTCCTATTCTTGGACGACGTCTGACACACTAGACCCCTACATGACTCGTCTCTTCCTCCCGAGTCGCGAACAGAGAGGTGGGAATCCGGAAAAGAGTAGTGGAAGGTTCTGTCCTACTGGTAACCGGCCAGTCCCCACCAGGACATAGGTCCCCCGTCCTGGACCGTAGGGACGTCTTCGACCGACGTCAAGACACAGGAACCCGCCTATCCTGAACCATCCCGGGTGGGACCGTCGACGTCCGTTAGAGTCCTTATTCTCCCACTTCCTACTCAAGGCGACCAAAGGAGACCCTTTGTGTTTCGCTTCGCGATTGAGTAACTTTGATCCTAAACCAAGAGAAACCCGTCCAAATCTACCACCCACGATACGAGTGTTCAGATTACGTCAGACCTAAGCCCAAGTGAGTACAATAGACTTCTCGAGATCGTCTCATCTCGAGTTACACAGATATGGAGGTATGGAGAAGTCGTAGAAGTCGACTCAGTGAAAATAAGTCATAACGTTCTACTCTTTCAGTTTGTCTCTAGACAACGTCTTGTCAGACTTATACGAATTGTGACTTGACACGTGAATTTTTACCAGTTCCACCATTTACATCACAATACACAAAAATTGTGTGTTCTTTTCCACTCATATAAAATTTCCGATGTCATTAAAGAATTAACTGGACGAGACACATACGTATAAACGTAGGGAGGCTCAGGCAGTTTCAGTACCGAGGCTGCACCCACAGACGGACTGCGACAGAGTGGGAGGTGAACGGAGAGAAGGAGGAAGGAAGGTACGTGTTCCAGGACTAGTGTATTCAGACCTTCCCCGAACACCAATCTCAAAGACCGACGGACGACACTAGTGTCAGGGACCTGGGTCAATTAGATTGAGGTGGAAGTTTGGACGGGAGAGTAACGTGTGGCTTTGGGGGACATGGAAGTCGACAGGAGATCTCGACAAGGGTGACTTGTTCCACCACTCACAGGAACCCAGTCGCTTCCGAATGACCCATGGTAGCCACAGGAGTACTGGCGCGACCTACAACAAAAGTTGGAGTCGACCTCGTATACAAAAGTCCGACACACAGTATGACTGGTCAGAGTCATGTCGACGTCCGGCGGGACCTGGAGTCCTGTGTGTCCTCGTCCCTCGGTGGACCGTGCTACGAAGGGAGTCCCTCGGACTCCTCCGGACCTCGAGGTAAGTCACCGGAGGTGGACAGTCCCTGAGAGAACCACCAGAATCCAGTCGGATCCCAGTGTAAGAGAGACTTTACGAGAGGGCTGGGGGTAGAGAAGGGGTGCACAGGTCCGAGTGGTGGGTAGAGGTACCTTTTGTGACTGGACACTGACAGGGAAACGAGATAGTGGTGGCGGCGGGCGGGGGGGGTGGGGGGTCGGTGGGGTGCGGTTAGTACTCGAGGACCTTTCGTCCTCCTTGGTTCTTAAAACCACCGCCCCCTCCTTGAAGGAGGATGGGTTCGGATGGTCCCTCCCTTGGTCCCATTTTCTCTAACACCTCGCCACCGGTCACTTGGGTTCGACTCCCGAAGACCACTACAAGGACCCTTCCTGAGAACAAGAGATAAACAACGGTGTCCCCTTTGACGTGAAAGAGGTGGATACTCCAGGATAGTGACCTCTGCTCACCATCCATCCCATAAGTCCACGGTAGTCGTCAGGTTTTCCTCCCAGGGTAGACCCCAATCCTGTTCGGTACGGGACAGTTTGACTACGAAATCCTGGTACTTCTCGCCACCTGTTTGTCTACGAGTGTTCGCGTGTAAACCACTCTCAACCGGACGGTACAACGTCCCTCGAGACGTACGAAGATTAAACCCTTTCTAAAATCTCACTCTTTACGTACCAGTAACGACCTTCGACAACAAAGTTGATGAATGAAAGTAACGTATTTTTCGTACAATATTTAAACTCTCAACTACTTAGTCAAGGAAAACGAGGTCGCTGGGAGTGACATGGTTGTCCGCCTAAACTCACGGGGTCCGCCAGTGGGACTACCCGCAGAAGGGTGCAAAGACTCTCCGGACGTCCACACCGGAGAAGATGGACGAGACGTGGTGGACCCGGCCGGACGTCGTCACTAAGAGTTGGGGAGTCTGGGTGGTAAGACACAAATCTTGTAGACAATAGACTACGGTTGAAATGATGGGACTTTAGTTTCAGTGTCGAATATATTTGATGAATTTGTGTTAAAAATTTTTATATACATTGTGGGATTGTGAGTACAATTTCATATTTAAAAAAAAATTTTTCGTTAAATAAATTAAATCACAAGTACCCTCCCCCCAAGTACAAACCCTTGCGTACATTCTTAATTTCTAAAATTTTAAATTTTTTTTTTTTAATTTTAAATTTTTTTTTTTTAATTTTTTTTTTTTAATTAAATCACAAGTAGGATTCCACTTTTGGGAGTCCGTCCGGTCGGATCCCTTGTTTTTAGTAGGGGAGTCTAGAAAAAATAACCCCTTTTTACGTAGATAACATTTGAAATGGTAAATTGGTAAATTTTGCATGTTAATTTACCGTAATTCATGGAAGTGTTACAGCATATTGGTAGGGGAGATAGATCGAAGTCTCGTGAAGATTTGAAAGTTTTCCTTTAGACATGAGTCACCGTCAGTGGGGGTAAGGGGCGATAGGGTCGGGGACCCTCGGGGTCAGACAAAGGACAGAGACCTCTCAGGGGAGGAGACCCGTAAAGTGTATTCACTCCAGGATCCTATACACAACGGAAACGTCAGTCCGGAGAAACTAAGTCGTATTCCAAAGCGTCCGAGTGAGCACAACACCGTATTCCGACTCACTACAAGTCGACTCACTACCTGTCGGGTACGACACGAATAGGTCAGTAGACACCTACCACTGGAAAACCACTGACACTTATCTCGACGACATTTACAAGTGCATATTCATACGCAAACTTGGGGACCGAAGCGACCACCGAATCTGCCATTTCTTAGTCGGATGTTAAGTCCTCTGGGTCCAAGTTAGGGACCCAATGCTTCTAGGGGACCTCTTCCTTCACCGTTGGGTGAGGTCATAAGAACGGACCTTTTAAGGTACTTCTCGCCTCGGACGATCCGATGTCAGGAACCCTAGTGTCTCAACCTGTACTGACTCGTTGACTGTGAAAAGTAAGAAACCCCCATTATGGGTCCTCACCTTGACGACCTGGGACACCGTCAAGAAACCGATTCGAAGGGTCTTCTGCGTGGGAGACTACAAACTTTCAGACGAAACCACTGGGGGACCGGAGACCATACCTACCGAACAAAGGTCTTCAAGACGGAACACACACCATCTTTATTCGACCAGTCATGTCCACACTGACTGCGAGTGTATACGGAAGTGACGCCTCTTCGCAATTGAATACAGTAGGAACCCATCTGTCGTGGTTCTGGGGGGAGAACGACTCCTATTTCTCCGATACTGTCGAGGTCGGCTCTGTCCGGACCCTCAGTGTCGAGAGACCGACGAGAGACGTTCAGAACACACAACAAAGAAGACTACCGGGTAACCGGTAAGCCCGGAGCCCGGAGTCCGGAGTAGACGAACGCAGTGGAAGGTGACTTCCACCGGGGTTTTCACCTGTCAGGATCACTGGCAGGACTCTACGTGACTCCCTAGTAGCGTCAACGACTTTCTACTTCACACACCCCTCTCCGGTCATTCTATTCACTACCATCACCCACCTTCCTCTTCCATCCTTATCTTATTTAAGTTTATTCGTTTTTCCTTGAGTTTGAACCGTGGTCGGAGACGACTACCACAGAATTGCCCATCCCCAGTACGTCCCCCGGTCATCACCAGAACGGAAAACCAACGACACACTGAAAAATGTAGACACGACATTTAATGTTCGAATGAGACCCATTTTGTACTCGTATAACGACTTTAAAGAATATTATCTTCCCTTACGAAGGATCGAAAAACCTGTGTTAGTCAAAGGGAAAATTTAGACAGTAAAATCTCCTTTACGATGGTGGATTGGTTCGTGAAACGACAAGGGGTCACCTTTCCGAAAGGTGAAAACATTAGGTTTACCATCCGCAGGAAAGGAGTCGGAGAACCGCAAGAAACCGACTTCAGGCGACCAGCGTAAGGATATGTGCGAGGATTCCGAGACCCCAGGTAACCCAGTCTCTCCCTAGGGTCCCTCACTCCGACGAGGGACTCGAGAAGTTGCAATAAGACGTGAGTCTGATCCTTAAAGATTTTCCGTAGTGGGTTGGGAAATTCTTATATGGGACGTCGACTTAGTCAAGGATAAAGTCAAATTCCTCCCTTTTCGAGGAATGCAGTAACGATTCAGTAAGACCCTTGTAAATTCGACCCTCCTCACAAACCCAAAGAGCAACAGTGAAAGGGAAACGGTGAGAGAGAAATCTCCTACGTGTACAAATAAACTTACTCGACTTTAGTCTTCCGGAGTTTGAATTGAGCCCTCGGTTTATTAGGTCTGCTTAGGAACCGCTAACAAAAACGAAGATCCTTCCGCTCCCTCAAAGGTCTTGGGTGGCACGTTCGGAACTACTGCGTCCGAAGTAAGAATACACTAGCATATCTCTATTTATTTATCTAATTCCTGCGAAATGGAGCTTCACGGGGTCTATCTTCTGCTTCCAGTACAAAGTCCTCCAGTACTCAAAAGTAAGTGAATAGTCTCGGCCGTAAACGGTGGACTGACGTGTCGTGTGAGTGGATCCTTGACCTGTTTTACGTCCACTACTTTCACGGGCACATCGAAGGCGGAGGTCCTCCAAGCCAACCTAACCGGACCCAGTACAGAGTCCCCAGTCTTAATAGAATTTACAATGGGTGAACACTTTGAGGTCACACTTAGGTTCCAACTCTACTCGGGACCTAGAGCTCGAACAAACACACAACCTTTATACTCACAAATTTTTTTCACGACTGTGGACCTGGAGTGAGGACTCCCAACACTGAAGTGTCCATTCCCCACTCCGGGATCTCAGTCCTAAAAATCACACTAAAATTACAAGTCAGTGTAAACTCTTAGTGACAAAGTGTAAGTACAAAGTAGAACCCCGACACCGGATTGGAAGGTCTCCGACAGGGTGACAAACCACTCCGTTCTCTCTAAGACGAACGACATCCTGAGGCTCGTACCTACCCACAAGACACGGACCCACGACCCACCACTGAGGGACACGACCGGGGATGTGTCCAGGTCCGAAATAAACTCGTCCATCTCACCCAGTGGAGTGGAGCGACCAAGAGTTCAAGTAAAAATTTAACTTAGTCTATCAATGGGTCTATTTAGACTTAGACGGATCGTGGCACGTCCCTTTTAGACACACGAGACACTAAAGTGAGACAACGTATTGACCCTCAAGAGACATAAATCCACTTCTCATCGGTTCCCCGAGGACCGAAGATTTTGATGTCAAAAGATCACTCAATAGACCCTTACAGTGGAGAACTTGGAGGTAACCAAGTCACCATCTAACCGCTGGTAACACGGTGGGAGGATCAGTCCGACATAAGTCAGGGTCCACGATTCACGAACCACCCGTGGGGTGAAGAACCGGGGTCTGGGGGTGAAGAGGTCCCGAGTCACCCATACAGACCCACGGGGGTATACTCCTGACCGAGAGGACAAGACAGAAGCCGTGGGGGTCTAAAAGGACGTGAGTGAGGTACGGTGAAAGAACACCACCGGCCACATTCCGACGTGACGGGACTAGGGCCGTCCCGAGGTAGGGACACTCACCGGACTTACTGGCTTACCCGCTCGGAACGAACAGAGAGTATGAGTCGTTCCAGGTGGTAGGGTATCACTTCGACTCGGGATGGGGAGTCGGACCGGACCTGACTCCGCTACGGAGTGTATGTCTACGTGAGTCCGAGTCGTGCACAATAAAGAGACAGAAACTGGGGTCGAGGTGGGTACTTATTCCACTTAGTGACTTTGTGACTCTAAGAGTCCGGAAGCCCTCATCACTACTCCCCCCGTGGACTCTTGTGGACGGGGGAAAGGTCGGACCTATCCACCCAGAACTCCGGACCACACATAGTACAGGACACAGTCCTCCTCTCCTCTTCCTAGACTTCTGTAGGCTGACGGGTCACATCCCTGACCGACCTCACCCGGCGGAGACCAACATGCCGGTGACGTCTGGTACAGCGCCACGATACACAACCACCCTTTCACTTTTAGGGCTCCTACTCTGGCCATCCGTCGCAAAACAAGTCCTTCTCGACGAGGGGTGGTCTAGGGGGTGTGTCTGGGGACCGACTCTTACACTCGTCCCGAACATGCCCCTGAGCGTCCAGTGACCCTAACAACCATTGGGACAGTAGGATCCAAAGGTACCAAAGATACGACTAAGGATAGCGAAAACACTGAACCTCCCGTCACCCGAGGACCCCGGAAAAGATGACCGACGTGGTCCCGACTCGTCCCGTCCCCCACCGGGGCCTACGGGAAACGGACTCCTTCCGGGGTCCTCCCCCGCCAAACGGTTCGGTAGACGTCCCTGGGTCGGCCGCACCCGTGTCCCGAGTCACGTCGTTAAGATAGGACGAGTGGAACAGAGGAGGAGGGAGAAAAAGGTCTAAACTGAAGAGACTCCCGTACGAGTCAGTGAGTCAGTACAGGTCGAGAAATGCTGGGGTATCTGGTATCGGGTGGTCCGAGGAGACAGGTACCCTAAAAGGTCCGTTCTTATGACCTCACCCAACGGTAAAGGAAGAGGTTCCCTGGAAGGGTTGGGTCCCTGACTTGGGCGCAGAGGACTTAACAGTCTGTCTAAGAAACCTGAAGAGTTGACTTCTCCTTTTTAAACCAGTATCGGTCTAAATACTCACCGAAGAAATGATGTCAAGACTCATACCCAAACTTCGTAAAGAATAAATTGACTGATTCACTTTACCTTAGTTCCGTGAGGGACCTCTCCCACCCGTCGGACGGAGGTCGGCGACAACCTACTGAGTTTCCCACACTAGGGTTCTCCGTGAGGGTAGACTTGGAGCTCCTGTGAGATCAGGACGACAGACATTTAATCCCATTGAACATATTGAGGACACTCGCATAACCACGTCTTTCGGTGGAGGGTGCCCTGACAGAGACATAGATTACCCTCCCAGGTCGCCTGAACAGTCTTACTACAAACAATTAGTCTGCGGTCCGTGACAAACACAAACACCTAGAAGTGTATCTTTGATTTGTGTCCATGTCTGGAGTCCCTGTAACTTCCAACCCGAAGTCTGGTAACAGTACTTCGTTTATAGCGGAGTTATTTCACTGAGTCTATACAAAAACCAAAGGTTCACGTAGACTTTCAATATAAATATGATAAGTCAAGTCAAGTCAGTGAGTCAGCACAGGCTGAGAAACACTGAGGTACCTGACGTCGTACGGTCCGAAGGGACAACTAGTGGTTGAGAGTCTCGAAAGAGTTTAAGTACAGACAACTCAGTCACTACGGTAGATTGGTACAGTAGGAGACAGCAGGGGAAGAGGAGAAAGGAAATTAGAAAGGATCGTAGTCCCAGAAAAGATCACTCAGTCAAGAAGTGTAGTCCACCGGTTTCATAACCTCAAAGTCGAAATCGTAGTAAGGAAGGTTTCTTTAGGGTCCCGACTAGAGGAAATCTTACCTGACCAACCTAGAGGAACGTCAGGTTCCCTGAGAGTTCTCAGAAGAGGTTGTGGTGTCAAGTTTTCGTAGTTAAGAACCTGCAAGTCGAAAGTAGTGTCAAGTTGAGAGTGTAGGTATGTACTGATGACCTTTTTGGTATCGAAACCGATCTACCTGGAAACAACCGTTTCATTGCAGAGACGAAAAATTATACGACAGGTCCAACCAGTATCGAAAAGAAGGTTCCTCGTTCGCAGAAACATCAGACAATTCATATGTTCTCACAATACAGATTTTTTTTTTTTTTTTTCTGTCACTAGTATGGAATTAAATTTTTATGTTTTGTTTTTTCATTAATGTTATCATTATAGTTTCTGGTGACTCATGTTTAATGGTAGTGTTTATATTATTACTTTTTCGAAGTTCATAACACTCTTAATGGTTTTACACTGTGTCTCTACGCTTCACTTGGTCACGACACCCTTTACTACGTCATTTACACGACCTACGTCTGAACTGTGTTTGGAAGGTAAACATTTTTTTTTATCACAGTTCACGTCATTTTAAGACCTCGCACGACACACACCTCCCCGTCTCCAGTTGGGTTCTGGGGTAAAAGGAGCAGACGTTTTTCTACGTCATGTGGTGGAATTAGAACACTAATACCCTAAAGGAGACACTCGGACACACGGGTCCGGACCGACGACACCCCTCGGACCCAACAACAAACAGTAAGGGGGTCGTCTCCACCCACGTGCACCCGTGTAGGGTCACGGTGTCGTCGTAGTACGGGGGGGGGGGGGGGGGNGGGCGGGGGGGGGGGGGGGCAAAGAGGTTCCTACAGTGTCACCCGACCTTCACCACGACCCCAGGGAGGATAGACGTGACGTCAGACTCTCCTCCCGCGTCAGACAGCAGACCCCTCCGGACCGGAGACTATTGAGACCACGGATATAGAAACGGAGAAATCCTTCCCGTCTGTGTGAGACGACCCTCTCGCTACGGAGACACGTCCCGAAGGGTCCACCGCGATCACCATTTCTTAGACGGACGTTGCGTCTTCTGTATTTTCCACACCCAAACTAGGGACCCAACCTTATAGGGGACCTCCTCCCGTACCGTTGGGTGAGGTTCAATAAGAACGGACCTCTTAGGGTACCTGTCTCCTCGGACCGCGTACTATCGGGTACCCCAACGTCTCTCAGTCTGTGCTGACTTCACTGAATCGTGTGTGTGCGCAGTAGCTATCTTTCTGTGTGACGGTAGGATTATCGGACGTCGTTCAGAGGGTTTGGTGGAGACGACTCTAAGGGGTCTGGGAGAGGGGGTAGGGGATATTTCACTCAGAAACAACCAACCCCGTACCGACTTCCTAGATACTACAAAGAACGTGACCTGTCACCCGTCACCTACAACTCACAATCACGAACTTAAATCGAAAGGGGACGGGTCTTAAGGAGTGACAACTCAGCTCACCAGTACGAGTCCCCGGAGTGAGCTGACACGTGGAGACGTCCACCACACCGGAAGTCCCGTGAGACCGGGACTGACCCCTACTCGTGTGTCCCGAGCGTGTGTGGAGACCGTACAAGAGTCGGTGGTATCCAGTGTGGGTCGGGTCAGGATAGGGTCTCGGGGCCCGTGGCAAGTGCCGGACCAGGAGGGATCTTCGACGAAAGCTTTCCTCATCCGTCCGACAGTCTCGACGACCAACGGACCCGACGAAGGAACGCAGGGACACTCAGACTCCTACGGGGGATCCAACGTACAGGTACGTGTCGTCGGGGACACCGAGGGGACTCGTTGTCACACCTGGAGGCTATTTTGTGTTTCATAAAAAACTGTGAAACTTTATTTTTCAACATGACCAATGTTAAGACTATAGTGATATGGACATGTGACCCTAACTCGTTTATTCGTGAATCTACTAAGTACCACCATTGCTTCTTACCTGTTTCAAAGAAAGAATTTCCACGTCGTGTTGTATATTTCTTCCACTGGCAAACACATCTGTTCACTTATACATAAGGACAAACACTGAGTTCTTTTCCAAAGACACAGAGACCAGACTCACCGACAATGAAGGAGTCTGATCTCGTTCCACGTTCGTGAGACTGGGGTTTCAATTGGTGGCTACGGAACTCTTCTTCTACCTAATGATCCCGTCTCCGGAGTCTGGTTCAGGGACGCCGACAATCCGTCGGACCGAAGAAAGTCAGAATAAGAAAGAACGAGTGAGTCACTACCCCTTCTTCGAAACTAGGACCCAGGGTCGGAAAGAAACAAGGTATACGAAGGACTCGTGGAGACCACCCGGCCCGTCACAAGAACTGGAACCCCTTGATCGTTCCGTGCCGAGGGACGGCCTCGACTGTAACTCTTTTTGTCTACCCTGTACCTGTCACCAGTAAAGTGGGTCATTCCCCTACCCGAAGCTTTCCCAGTACGCCCCACTTTCTTCAGTCTGTGGTTTCTTGCACCTCACATGCTAAGGTACATGCACTTCACAGGTTTCATCCGTTTAGGTATCTGTGTCTTTCATCTACTTACCAACGGTCCCCAACCTCCACCCCCTACCCCTCACTTACGATTACCCATACTCATACTGAACCCACTACTTCTACAAGACCTCGATTTTTTTATGTTTTATGTCTCACGGAGACTCTTCAAAATTTCAGTGAAAATTAACTTCCACTCACAAGAGGTATTACTTTCGTGGACGTCGGGTGAACAAAGAGAGGATTGTCCCCTACTTGGTGAGCCCCCTTCTAAGGCCTTCGACTCGGAACTCTTCATACTATTGCTTCGACCCCTCGTCGGGTGGAAGAGGTTTACGTCGACCCCTTTCTGGTGGTCAAGTCTTGTCTGAGGTCCGGACCGCGGAAAAGAGAGGGGTCTGTTACGGTTTCTCCATATGTGAGACGATGGGTCTCGGACCGGACTCGGGACAGGGTTCAGCGGTCAAGTCAAGGGGTGGGTCGAAGCAGGGATAGAGTGTTTGTACCAAGGAGGGACTTCCGTCCGGACGGCCGACCCACCCTAGGGGGGAGAGGGTTCTCTCGACACGGCCGTACGTGAACCAGTAGACACAAGACTAGACATCTTACCCCTAACTTCCCAGTTCATACGCTACTCAGCACTCCCATCTCCAGAGTCTTGAGGTACTCACTTGTTGTCACCGTTTCCCGTTTGCCTTCAGTAGAATTTCCTTGGGCTCAGGGACTGGGTTTCGGAGGACCCCAGGGACCCTCCCTCCTCCTTCTTTATACCAGTGACACCTATACACAGGAAGCCCCTCTACATGTCTCACAAAAACTCCTCGGTATGAATTCCGAAAATTAGTCTTAACTTCATTCTGTCCAACCGTTTCGGGTTTCTACTTGGAAAACTTTAATCCCAAAGTAAATAAGAGTCTTCACCTGTTCAACCTTGGGTCTTATCTGTTCCTTTCTTTCAACGTCACAATTATAGACCTTACATAGGAAGGTCGGAGAAAAGATACGGGAACACAAATTAAGTAACCCATAAAATACATAGACATTTGTGTAATGTCCACTGCTAAGAAAATAGGACGAAAAAAATGAATTGTGAGTAAAGGGAGACGATTTATTTGAGAGACGGTAGAGGTGAATACTTGATACATTACAACTGGTGTTTTGTGAAGCGAGACGGAACTGACAATGACTTCGAAGAAGGTCAACAGGTGCCGACGGAGGACAACGGTCAGAATCTTCTCCCGACCGAGTCACTCCCGGTCCTTGGGGTCGACAGACCTCCACCGGAAGTGGACTGAAGGTGAAACGGTTAAAGTCCGTCACTAGTGGTGCATAGGGGGTCTGGACCTACACTAGCTACCGTCCTAGAAGAGAGGTTGGTTGTCACCGTCACTTAGGTAGAGAGGGTGGGGACGTAAAGGACACAGAGGTCTTTGTGGCATACCATTCTTTCGTCGTCTCGAGGGACACACGTTAGGGTGGGGAAGTCCCACCTCTCCCCCTGTCGAGGAGTGAGACGGAAGAAAAGGTCCCTGTTGTTCGGGTGCAATGAGAGGCAAGTCGGGTAGGCGCGGTGTCTACCCGTCGGGGTCACGAGACATATTTCCTCGAGTACCATTCTGTGGGTGGAGGAAAGGAGACGACACCTGCAGGTGAGTACGTCTTTATAAAGATGCACACAGTGTGGATTCTTTACACCAACACCGGCCCCTTCTACGTCCCTGTGTCGTACGTCGGACGACCCCCGCCCTCACCACAACTGAGACAAGGGAAGATAAGTGAGTCGTGAATGTCGACAACTACCCATCCCAGTACCACAAGAGTCCTCGGCTTGTAGTTACGAAAAGTAGAACATCGTAATGAATCTCAACTTTCTTCTTTGACTTTGTGGACTGGGTGGGAAAAGTCTCTTTCAGTCCCAACGAAAGTCTCTCGTCACTCGAGGGGTGAGACTTTCTGTGCCGACGGGAGCGGGGAACGGACAACCCTCCATAGGGCAGAAAATACAAGTGTCTCGGGACAGGACTGTGGAATGTAGGAACCGGTGGTAGGACTTAGAGGGGTCAACTCACCGGTGAAGACTAAACAGACGACGTGGGACGGGGGAGAGGCGGGTCGTGAAATGTATGAACACCCCAGATCAATAGGACACGTGGCCGGGACCCTTCCCTCGCAATTGTGTCACCACCACCCAACGAGTCGTGGGGAAGGACCATACCTACAAGAGGTCGAGGGAACTCTCAGGTCCTGAAGTACATGGACCCGTCCACCTCCCCCCTACATCGGGTTCGACTTGAATGTAAAATCTTAGCGACAAGAGACATTAGCCCCTAAGGACGACAAGACGGGACCCCTTCCACTCACTCCCAAGGGAAACGACGAGTAGTCTACGCGAAACCACCCTCCTCCTTCGTCTGAAACATAAATTTATGGCAGAAAATCCGTCTCCTTCAACATTACTGTCGATCGAGGTAAAGGGAGAAAGAGGTCTCTTTTGTTCTAGATATATAGTAAATTATCCTCCCGGTGAAAAGAAGGTTTCAAAGGAAATACCAAAATCCAACGAATGTACATCAGAACCGATAACATTTGTCACGACGTTGCTGTTAACACCCCGTACACAGGAAAACCTAGAACAAAAAGAAGACCTATGTACGAATCCTCACCCTAACGTCCCAGTGTACCAACTCCTCGATAAATTAGAATTCTTGTGGAAGACTCAGTAGGTATAAAAGTACAACCGTTAGGAACTCCTGCAAACGGGTCCTCCTCGAGTCTCTGTTTGTGTGTCACGACTGACCCCCAGGGTACACGAGACGTCACATACTCCTCATACCGATTGGGGACTCTGTGTCGCCACCACCACCACCGAGGGTACATCCCTAACATAAGTTGGGAGAAGAAATGTTGTCCCAAAGAAAAAGTCAGAACATCACTGGACACTACCCCTTCTCGGGACCTGTCTTACCACCGTGAGACGGTTAAAAATAACCAACAAATGGACCACTCCTCCAAACTCCCAAACTTCCCACTCATCCTAATTTATCCTCAATTGATCCACTTACCTTTCCCCGTAAACCTTACCTCTTTATCGTCCGTATCCGGGACACCGTCTCCCAGGAAGTGTGGTCCTCTCCTACCTCTGGTCCCCAGACGTCCCGTGACCTCTATACTCGTCTCCGGGTCGATGTCGACAAGAGACATCGATACCTCCCATCACCATACCGGTAGCCGTTCGTCACGATCCAGTAATTGTCCCGAGCTCTGTCCCTCCGTTGACGAGTCCGAAGACAAAAGTGTATAACTAGGTAGACGACATACGTCTCGTCGTCAACCTTATCCGTCACCCCACCTCGTCGAAACTGTTTTTACGAAAGTCTTTACTACCCCTTTTCACACAACCTAAACACCCACTAAGTGTCCAGTCCCTCACATTAGTAGACTGGGATAGTCTTACCTAAACTCGAAACTACTGATAAAGACTAAAACAACGATAATTCTACAGTCAATACAAGACCGAAGAAACAATCATACGTCGATCACATTGTGATTGATGTATTTTAAGGAGACACACACAATAAGGTAGTCGGACTTGAACCATGGTCCAATCAGTCATATTTCCGAAGGGCCCACCGTGTCACCGTTTCTTAGATGGACTTTACGACCTCTGGACTCAAGTTAGGGACCCAACCCTTCTGAGGGACCTCTTTCCTTACCGATGAGTGGGGTTATAAGAACAGACCTCTTAAGGCACCTGTCTCCTCGGACCGTCCGACGTCAGGTACCCAGTGTTCCTCAGTCTGTACTGACTCGTTGGTCGTGATCAGTCGTATTTGGATTTACACAGTTGAATAAAGGGTCTGTCGGTCGTCTGTTCACAGTTCCTCTTTGTCGTCCTGTGGTTAATTTCCACCATCTTTGTGCAAAATAAACCATGACAACGTCGTCCCATTCCTCGACTCGAGTTGAGGAGTACGACGTTTCTGTCGGGTTCTCGACACTGTCCCAGTCCCCTACTTTTCAATGATTCTCCTTGTAGTTCCTTTCCTTCTAATAACGGTTTGACCGGGTTGTCCTAGGACGACTTCTACCCGAACTCGTAGTCCCCACCCCTACTCCTTGAACTACTCCCTCGTTCGTCTCCTCTACTGAGTCGTCTTAGGAACGGTTCTGACCCGGGAGGTTCCTGTCTGTAGTTTCCGGTTCCAACTCCGGAACATCTCTTCGAGGTCCTGGGAGAGAGTCCATCCAGTCCCTCCCTCTCAAACCAGTACCCTCTCGGAGTACCATAGGGGAGAGTGGACCGTAGAGACGGGAGACGAGCCCCATCGTGTGTAAGACAAGACACAGGGAGGTACAGGACACCGTGATTCAAATCAGAGTCTTCGGAGGTACAGTGTGTGTGGAGTAAGGGCGGGGGGCGGACACGTCACTTGTTCATTTGTCTTTCGTTCGACTTCCAATAACTACTATCTACCAACCCAGTCTTGGGTCACATCGGACGGGAAGGGGACAACACAAGGACGGACACGGACACAATTCTGTTGAGGAGAAACTTTAATGTCATGAGTGAGGTCGTTTCACTCCCTATAAATTTATCAATGAGTTTATTACTTAGTCAAGTCAGCGAGTCAGCACAGGATGAGAAACGCTGGGGTACTTAACGTCGTACGGTCCGGAGGGACAGGTATACTTAAGTAATTTATACTTAAGTGTATAACAACTTAATAGGATCGTCACACGAAATTGAGCTTCTCCTCTACTATCGAAGTTCCTGACCCCGGTCCATCGCCCTCTACCGTCCCGGTAACATCCGTGACCCTCCTGTCGACCGTCGTCCCCGACCTTGCAGTGTCCCAGACTGTCTTATGACACTCGAGGTGCTCATCTGGTTGTCCGGGATGGGTGAATCCTGGGAGTTCGTCCTCGGACCTCACCAAGGGGAACCCTGACAGAGAAGTCACGTAGGGACTGTGTCGGATATAATGAGGGACCCTCTGTATGTAGAGACCCTAACGATAGAATCTTTAGGGTCTATACTCAGACACTATAACACTAAAAACTATTCTTTATATATAAATCAAAATAAAGACGGTGGTTTGAGGATTTCGGAAACCTTAAAGAATTCACTACTCTTGTATTTCCACTAAAAACAGTACAATTACTCTACTGAAAACCTTTTCAACCCCCGGTACAACGGTTCTCTCAACCTTGAGACAAAGGGGGAGGGGGGTTGGAGGTTCCTCCCCTCTCCCGACCTTCAACTTGGTCAACGGTTACCGGTTACTAAATTAGTCGGGACGGATACATTACTTCGGAGATCTTTTTGCGGTTTCCTGTCTCAAGTCCCTCGAGGAGTCACGACTAGCGGACCTCTAAATCCCTCTCACTCCACGAAGCTCTGTCGTACCTTCGAGGTACGGGAAGGGATAGAGAGGTCAGACCGACAGGAATCAATATAGGAAAATACTATTTGACTACTCACTTTACAAGGAGAACTCAAGACACTCGGTGATATTGTTTAATAACGTCGGACTCTTTCCCCAACACTCTCGGAGACTAGTATCGACCAACCAGACTCCCTCGTGTCGGAACACCCTGACTTGGGAATCGGATACCTCAAACTACGACAGACGTGTCTACTAGTCTCAACTCGACTTGACATCGTGGGGTCCGACCAAGACCTCGTAACGATCAACCGCATCCCTTGGGGACTCGTAACCTCAACCCAGATCTTGTAAAATCTCGGGGTCTTCCTTTACACAAAGAACTTTTGTTTTTATAATCATTCTCTAATCCATTTCTCCAGTAAATGATAGTTAGGAACACTTCCTTTTTCTCTCTTAATACTTCACAATACTTGACAATAAGGACAGACTTTCTGATCTGTAAAAACTTTATTTACTACTTTTTTTTACTTCTTTCCGGAGTAATTTTCACATACTACGACTATATCGAGTCGAAGATTGAATTAAGTATTATCCAAAAAAATTAACTCTATTTTAAGTGTATTCACTTGGTAAACGTCACGTGTCAAGTCACCGCAAGACACGTAAGTGCTGCGCCTTACAATGTCTTGTAATAGAAGTGGACTACCGAAATGTTCACCCTAAATCCCCTGTAAACCCCCGAAAACGAAAGTTACTTGTGCTAATTGTCGCAATCAAATGACTTTCCTTTCCGGAAATACGTAAAACGTTGAATATCAAACGTATGGGGACAAAGACCCTCCTCCCGACCACAAAAGTCCCGGGACGGACCCCGACACCCACCACTACACTTACACCGCCTCCCCGAAACTGGGACCTGACGAGACTCGGACGTCCTTCCTCCGGGACCGGACGTCCCATACCCCAAACGACAACTTTAGAGAATCTCGACCAAAGTTTCCCGTTTTTACCCACTGTAAACGACCTCCTTCCTTCCTTTCCTTATAAGTCTTACAGAACTCTCTCTCTCTAATCAAACTCCGTCACGAAATAAAAACAAATTTTTTTTTCAACAGTAAGAAGTTTCGAACTGTTTGACATTTTATGAAAAGGGTCTGGAGGCGAAAGAAAGACATGGGTCGAGACAAAACAAATCTTTAAAATACTTGAAAATTACTCTTACAAATATTATCCTTATTTTTGTACACGACTTACACTCGTACACACTGTAAATACGCTCAGGGCTACTGAAACTTAAAACGTCTTGGATTTTTCACTATGCACACACATATATATACATATATATTGTACAAATGTAACTCCATGTATACACATACATCGATACATATCCTTCCAGGTGTAGACATATGTGTACACCATATGAAACGTAAGATACGTTTTTCTGAGAACGACCAGTAACACTGGGTCACACTGACGGTCCCAATCAGTGACAAAAAGGGGGGTGGCGGTGGGGTCTAAATCTTTTACTTTTTTCCTTTGAACTGACGAAGTTTTATAAATTTTTATTTGTCGCCACAACCGACCGACCTCCAGTCGGACGTCGTGACCGGACATTTACACACCAGTCGTCAGACGTCTCTACTCTTGTGAGTAAGCGAACTCACCTTACTTCGAGTTTTGTATGTTCTACGACCGTAGGACACGACTGTGGAGTAGGTGGTTTGTCCGGCCGAACCTTCCCAGGGGTGCACTCGTCCGCTAAAGGGCTAGTACTACTTACGGTAGAAAACAAACGAAGGAAACTCAAATCTCCTCAGAAACAAAGAGATTTAAATAAAATAGTCGAGTACAGTAGGAGGTAGACCACCTGACGAGAACTTAGAGTCGGATATTCTGAATAAGACTACACGGCGGTTACCCAAAAACGACGAGACAATCACGAGTCGGAGTGTCCGGTCACCAGACCCTCGTCCGGGACCCCAACCACTGTCTGTGTACACCCAGGAGTCAGTGGTGATATGTCAAGAACATGGTCAACGTCTGGAGAATTCTGTCAAAATTTTGACTTCGTTTTTATTATCGTCGATATAACATGCACTATAACCCGAAGGATCCACCGAGATCTCCCCTTCTTGGGCGGACGGGTACGTCCTCTACAGTCTCTGTGCCCAAACTAAGGGTCCACCCCTTCTAGGGGACCTCTTCCTTTAACGTTGGGTGAGGTCATAAGAACGGACCTCTTAGGGTACCTGTCTCCTCGGACCGACCGATACCAGGTATCCCAACGTTTCTCAGACTTTACTGAATAGTACGTGTGTGTGTGTGTGTGTGTGTGTGTGTGTGTGTGTGTGTGTGTGCACGTACTGCAACCTGTTCATGGGGTTTGAACGGAATGTTATACCAAAAATTCAAGGTTTATGTGAACCAGCACTTACGTAAAGGTTTCGGGGTAGTAGATAGTGTTAAAACGAAACGGGGTCCCTCTGTCTGTACCCAGCCAGAGTCGGGACCTCACTTAACGTCCGACGACTGGGAGAGGGTACCGGACGCCACCCACACCCCAGACCTTAGGGAGATGTCTGTACCGGTGGCGAAGCCGGACACACAACAAAAGAGAAGTGGAGAGACTTACCCCTATCCTACGGAGACTCTTGACCCTTACTGAACTTTCTTTTACGTGCACCTCGGGACCGGACATTGTCGACTCTACAAAAGAATGATCTTCGTACGCGGGCGTACGGAGACCGTCAAAAAGGAAAGCAAATCTCCGCGAGGGACGGGACGTCCCTGGCGTCTAAGGATCGTACCACATTGTACCCCCACCGACAGAACCACTTTTGGGACGTAAGACGCCCTATGTGAACCCCTCTAAAACCCAAATACTCTGGACTCTTCCCACTGCTAAATTCAGACCGTAGACGGAGAGTGGGAACCAATGACCGACACCAGGTGGGCCGAACCACGAAAACCTTGGACCACGGGAGTAAAATCACGGAGGAATTGTCTCTCCCTGTGACCTGTTTGGTGGGACTACTCCATTTCTTCGAAACACACACCAACTTTACGACAGTACACAATCATACAGACGTATATATATAACGTATCGTGTGTATACGTGACTCCTACATATATAAGTGTATAAGTACCAATACGGGTCTGGTTCCGTAAACAACGAAAAACTCGTGAACAATGTCCGACACGTGAATTTATATATGGACACTTCTCTTTCTCGTTCAGATTTTTTGTGTTTTCGGTCCCCTTTACTCTTAACGGATCAGACTTTTATTCCTTTTAGAAAGGACACGAGGCCCCGGACCGTGCGAGAACAACCTGTAGAACCCCACTTACAGTGTACGAGAGTCCAGAGTCACCCAGTGTGGGACCCTGTCTCCCTGGATCACTACGACCTCAATCTAAAGGACCTCCTCGTACTCCAACCTGACGACACTTCAGTCACACATTGACTCCAGGACCCCAACTGAAAAACACAAACGGAAATTAAGGAAGAGACGTCTTCGTCTGGTAACTTAACCTAGGATCTTACGCATCCCGTCACGGAGGGGTCCACGACCACCCGTCCGCTAGGGACCCTTCCGTCGTCCGCCCACAGTCTCACCGAGACTCCTGAGGACACACTACATGGTAGTAAACCTCAGAAAGACTCTAGGGAGGATCAAGACAAAGTGATCCCGTCTCGGGCACGACTTCTGGACGCCCAGGAACTTTCAGAGGGGAGACACCAGAGACGGGAGGGGAAGACACATGTACCCTCTTCGGGCGTACCCAGAATTACCGGGGGAAAGAGACTTCGTCGAAGAAGCATTCCGAAGACTTGAAGGAAACGGTACAGTATATGACTCAAAATTCCCGCTAGGTCGTCTACGGGGTAACAACCCACCTCGTCTCCGGGACCTAAGGTAAAGTAATTTAATTACGACCCGTCCTGTCTCACGACTCTCGACTGTCGTGTCGGGGGGATTCCTGGACCGTCCGACCACCCGTACAGTCCCCGACCACCCGCCGACCTTCTCTGGCTGGTCTGCCACGGAAGTCTGCCGTGCAAGAGACGAGCTCCGCATTCTACCCCACCGACTCCCCCTGGGAGGGGACACGAGCAAGTCCACGGACTCGGTGGTCTAATCGTGGGAACGGAGGGGAGTGTCAAGAGACGGGAGAGAATGGAGGGTCTGTCGAGTCGGAAAGACTCAGAAGGAGACCTTCTTTTTGAGCACAACGGAGACAGGCGGGAGACGGAACGAGTAGAGTACCGTCGAGTCCGGAGTGGGAGGTCAGAGTGTCAACGACTGGGGTACGGGTATCGCTGCAAAGTGTCAAGGCGTCAGTGGAGAGGACTACACCGACACTGGCACGTCACATAGCCTCCCTGTCGGTCGGAGCGGAACAGTCCACTTCCTCCAGGGGTGACAGGGACCTTGTCGGGCGGACCGAGAGTGGAGGAGTAGTCCCACTTCCCCCAGGGGCGACAGAGGTCTTGTCGGACGGGTCGAGAGTAGAAGGGACCTTACACCAAGGGTCACCCCACTCGTCCCAACCCCCGGTCGGACGTCCTTTGTCCTCGGACCTAACCCCAATACAGGAAGAGGGAGACATCGAAGGTTTGGTAATAGACGGATACAAAGTGAGTAGCCATGCAGGGCCGTAGACTGCATCTCTTCCAAGACCAAAACACAATACACAACAAAAGATTATTCATCATTTATTCACTCACTCACCCCCCTCCGCGGAAAATGAATTTCCCTCGGTCCGTACGTCAAACGACGATCCTCACACCTCCCTCCGCCGCCCCCGACCGTCGTACCACCGATCGGACTACACACGTCCCCTCCTAACCATAACGGTTGTCCCCTGTCAGAAACACACGTGAACTAGGCACTAAGGTGACCCCCATTCACCCACTGGGACACCCACACTCGTGGGTACCCATGGGGTGGAGTGTGACTCGGTCTAGGATCCACGACCCACCCCTGTCGTGTCAATGTCTCCTACTCAAAAGACTCACACTGAACCGTAGTCTTAGCGACGGTGAGTGTCGTATCGGTGTAGTGGAATCCGGGACAACGGGGTCGACTCGTCTTCTTTCCTCTTCCTGTCTGTCTAGAGGCCTTCCAATATTTCAGAGGATCTAGGGGCGGGCTCAACAGGGCCAGTGTCTGCGTCGTCGTGTCTGTGTCGTAGGAAGGGGAGGTGGGTCGGGCACCTGACGGGGTCTGGATGGTCCGGGTGTCCCAGTCGACCGGGGTCCCCTTCCTGGGTGGGACCCCTCACGGTAACGTAGTGACGGGAAGGACCCGGACTGACGGCCTGCCGACGGAAGGAGAGACAGGTCCCTCGACACCCGGTGCCCTTTCCGGGCAGGTAGGCGACCGACCCGGACCGGACCCGACACGAGTCCGTAAAGGATGTCTAGGACACGTCCTCGACGACGGGACGTCCGCGTATTTGTTCGGTCTCCTTCATGGGACGAGTCTGGAACCCCGCCTCCCAGGAACCCTAGAAGAACTGGACATTGAATCCCTCCACCGGTTCCCAGTGTCCACATGGACAGAGAGGACTACTCTCCGCACATGGACAGTTGAAAGTGGTCCTACTACTCACCCAGTCTCCCAGTACGGCCCCGACCCGTCCACACTGAGTCGGGTCCCTCCAACCTCGCACAAGACCTTCGGACGAACGCACACGTCCGCGGAGCAGGGTAACACTACACGACTTCCGTAACGGTCACGGCCGGGCGGTCGTTCTTTCCCCGGAGGGTCCTCACTATACCCTGGAAGACAGAGTCCCTCCTGAAATCCCATTCACCGTAGTCGTGATCTGAAATTGTCTACTTCACCTAGTACGGCCTAGACTTTCCGTCTCCTCTCCGCTCCGCACTCACGGGTGAGGGGAGACACGAACCACCTATATTTGGACCAATCCGTCCATAGACGACGGACCTCGAAGTCAGAGTTTCCGGTATGTGTCCTGTCTCGGAGAGATGGCACGAAATACCTGAACAATGACAATCTAGAGTCCGGAACTCTATACCTC
Source organism: Capra ibex (assembly GCA_006410555.1). Lineage (NCBI taxonomy): Eukaryota > Metazoa > Chordata > Mammalia > Artiodactyla > Bovidae > Capra > Capra ibex. The sequence continues at coordinate 37,167,925 of SJYO01052474.1, read as the reverse complement.
GCACTTGAATGGACTGACTCCCCCTATTACAGGGTTCAGAACATTGTCCCACCCCCCGTGAACTTTACCCGAAACTTCTCGTATATCCTCAAGTGGTCTAATGACCCATCATCCGGAAAGTCGATCTCCCTTCTTGAACTCGTCTCTTCTCCCTTCTTTCCCTATCTTACACAAATCCAGGTGGTTGTCCGACAACCACCTGATTCGATGGTCGGTCCACTTTGTCCGATTCACCAACCTTTACTCTGAGACGTCTGACCCACACCATCCCACACCCTCACTGACGCCGGTCCTTCTTTTGTCCTCCTGCCAGGGGGTCCCATGGAACCCGTCCCCTACTTCACTTCCAGAAGAATCCCGACCACTGACCTCGCCTACTCTCCGTTACCGGGGTGGATCCCCCTTCCCTGACCCCACACCTCGCACCGACCGCTCACCCTACGTTTCGAGTGGTCCCTGACGTCACCAAAGGTCTTCGAAGAGGAAACACTCGTAACCTAGGGTCCCTTCGGGCAGATGGAAACCCCCTCCACTGAGAACTCCGAGTCAGCACCTGTCCTCCGACGGGAACCCCCACGCCAAACCCCACAGACAGAGGGGTCCCAGTGGTCGGCGTGCACGTGATCGACGAACAGGGAACTTATCGTGACTGAGACCCCGACGTCGATTCGACACCTCCCGAAGTCGCTCCTCAAACGTCCTCTAATTTCCCTCCCTTTCCCTTTTTTTTCCCCTTTCTTTACTTTTCCTTCGTTTGGCGCGTCACCTCGCTCCGCCCCGGTGACGGCAGACTCCGTAACTTACCCGTCCGGCGGGCTGTCTCGGTCGCCGGCGGGTCGTTCGGGTCTAAGAAAGGAGCCTGCTCGAGAGGGACGGCGGGAGACTTACCCGGAGGAGTCTCCACCGGCGGGGCGCAGGGCGGGGCTGAGGGGGCCCTGCGGCCTTGGGTCTCAGCGGGACGGGGCCACCCACCCCCTGAGGCGACCCCTGTCAGGACCCTCGCGGAAGCGGACCGGGGGGTTGGAGGGACCGACAGACACCTGACTGGCCGCGGGGCTCCACGGGTCCATTCACGGCGCGGGTCAGGGACGAGAGACGTCGGAGACCGGTGCAGAGGCGACTACGACTTTGGACTCGAGACCCCGCCACCCCCTCCCCTCCGTACCCTCACCCTCCTCCACCCTACGGTTAAGGGTCCCGGTCCTTCCCGTCCCTTCAGTCCTGACCCCTCCTCCCACTGAGAAGGGTCTCAGGGGACAGTGAACTCCTGTCGGGAGTCCAGGTTTCCGACACCCTGTTTTACGGGGTCGGGGTCTCGAACTTTCCGAGGAGGAAGATCTTCTTTCGGTACGAAACAGAAACGACTCCGAGTGACCCCGTCTCCTTTCGGACCAAATGTCTACACGCCGAAAGGCCCCCTCGGCCCCGACGAAGGGTCGTGTCGTGTAAGAAAACGACGTTGACTCTTTCGGGCGGACGGGTCAAGGTCCCGACAGGAGGTGGGGGTCTCGGGGACTCCCTAGAGTCCGACGGGGCTCCCGCCTCCCCGGGGTCCGACGTGGGTCCACAAGGACAAAGAATCCTCTTCGTCACGAAAATGCCTTACGTCTGTCGGACGGACTCCTCGTTTCAACCCGAAAGTGTTACTCAAAATGACAGAACGAGTGACAACCTTGTTAGTCTCCCTTCTAAAATCTCAGGTTCTAACATTTTGTTCTGTGTCAGTGACTTTATTGGACAGACGTTATAATCGTCTCGAAGACCTCCCATCTCACAGACCCAGGAAGGGACACAGAATGGAGACCTTGGAGGCTCTACTCGGTCCGTCGTGGCACCCGGGTCCGAGACTCCCGTCGTATCCATGCCCTGTATGAACCTAGTTCCCCGGTGGGACCCCGTAGACACGGACTCCTGGGGAATGATAAGACACAGGACAGAGACCCGACTGTGTCGCGACACACACATATAATCGACCTTCCTACCCCCACTAGTTCTCCTCTCTCTTTGTGAGGGAGATTCTTTCCGTTCGAGTCCAGTCACTCACCAGGGGGAAGAGTGAGAACGGTCGGACTTTCAGAACACACAAGAGAGAAGCTCCTGACCCTCCTAAAGGGCGATAACTTACCTACTATTACAGCAAGTTTATCTCTGTAAACTTGTCTTTTACTGTCTCTACTGTAAAATTATGTCATATATGTGCTATCATCCAAAGCTACTTAAGGTATACATACTGTTATTTAGTCTTGAATGGACCAATCCTACCTTTATAAAAAGATTGAGGTTTCCATTTAAATCCTCGCAAAACCAGGTGAATATAGTCCTGTCACTCCAGAAAGAGAAGAAGACAACCACTACCACCGACCATCCTAGACCCCTCGGTCGGAGTCCACCCCGGAGGATACCTGCAAGAAAGATTCACCTTCAGTTCCAGGATCCCGACGTCCGCTGAGGGTCTCTGGGACTCGAAAGGGTGTACTCCCCTTGAGCGTGTCGTCCGAGAGACTCTATCACAATACGACATAAACCTCCTTTCTCCGCCTATGATATCGCATCCCAACAAGACAATGTAATTCCGACGACTGAAACTCTAGAAACACCCCCACGTTTCCTGAGAACACCTTTCTTGTATCGAAGGGTCAGCATCCCTACTCCACTGACGGAAACTTTTTCAAGGAATTAGAGTGACAAGTCGTAGAGAAAGGAGTAGGTATTCCGATTATTCAGACGTGTACCTTTGGAAAAAGACTCCTATTTAGCCGACATATACCGAATCGTGTCACGGACCGTCCATCATCATCCGTGGGTCGTTTTTCGTCGATAATAAGACTAAAGACTTTTCAACAACACACACTTTAGTAGTCCTAAAATTTTGCAGAAACACTCTTCAGCACTTGTAAGTCTAGACGTGGCCATCGGTGGTGTCGTAACGAGACTTTCGTATTTCACCCTGAACCCAAACTACTAGACGCATTCAAGATCCGTTCGTCAAATGTGTAATGTTTGACAATCAACTGCAGGATTGACAACGTATGAAACAGAAAAGAGAGAGGATGGGAAGTCAAAGGGGAGGGATATAAAATTCTTTCGTTATTTTATTGCAGGTTTCCGTATTGTGACGAGTCCAGTCCACTCAACCTTAGTCGATCTAACCCACCAAAACACAAACACTGACTTTCCACAACAATTCACGGGACCTTCGACCAGACATCGGCAGTCACCGCACAGGTCTCAACCAAGACTCAGGGTCAGTGAGATTTCTTCTGAGGGGAACTGTTAGAAATGAGGTCCGTAAGAGGACACTGCATTTCCATTGTCTTAGTATCAAATGTCTCCTCGACCCCAGGTCTTCTGGGGGAAGGTCTCTGACGTGAGGACAAGGGAGGAAGTCACGGTGGTGGGTGAAATAGGACATCTAAACTCCTGTGACCTGTCTCTTTAACCCCTTGGTCAAGTCGAAGATCAGGAGGGTGATTTGTGGACCCCTGAAAACCGGACTCTTTCGTAGGAGACTATAGACTATCACGAATGATCGGAGTCCCGCCCGTGCATCACCTTTTGCACCCGGCCCTGGTCGGTGAGGTCCATTTATTTACTTTAGGTCCATCCTAGAATATTTGAGCCTTACTCTTTGTTGTCTTACTCAACCTCCCTGACCCCAATCCTATACTAATCCTAAGTCGACCCACCTCCTGGGTCCGTGCGTACCCTGACGATCGAAAGGACCCACTAAACTCACGTGTATCTCTTCGAAGATCTTACGGTACCCTGAGGAGTTGTCGAGACTCTTCCACTGTCTCGTCTCAGAGGGGATCCTGTTCTAAACTAGGGCCTACCACACCCAGAGTCCCAGGGGCGGACCACACAGACACCCACCCTTGTCTGGACTACAGTGGGTCGATAGGGGGACGGAGTCTCGTGTGCGAGACTCCGCGACGGTATCAAAAGACTGACAGGACATCCAAGGTGACGGACAAGCGAAAGATCAAGAACCATACTACTCACTCAAAATCCTAAATAGGACCTGAAAGAACTATAATACAACACTCGATAGTTAAGACAGAGTCGACCAGAACAAACTCCGTGACGAGGATGGGCTCACGTCAAGGTTCCGACGCACCTAATAACCTACAAATCTACGTGAAAGGTTTCTGGAACGAGTGAACTCCCTCCTCGAGTGCACCGAGAGGACGAGACGGGATTGGAGACGAGACCCCGGATTCCGACCCAGCCCCTCTTCCGGCCGAGTGGGACGTGGGTCGACTGAGGTGGGACCACCTCTTCAGGCCGAAGGAGGAGGACACTCCACCCCAACTATACCTTCCAGTCGAAAGGTGACCCGGAACGATTTGGACTCCACCCCCACCTCAGGACACCCACAACCCATCCTTATCCCGGTCGGCCACAACGCCTTTTCTAAAAGATGATAATCAGGTGAGTAAAAGGAAACTAGTCAAAACGAAGAAACCAATCTACTCGTCCGAAAAGACCTCGATAAAAACGACTGTCAAGACCCTAGATGGACTCTGTTATTCCTTCAGTCCTTTGAGTCAGACCTACCACAGGAAGGAGGGGAGGGGAGGTGTGGGGGAGGGGACGGGTGGGGTAGGGGTGGGGGGTGGGGTTTCGCAAGCCCGGGAAGAAAGGTAGACGGTCTCAAGGGACATACTCACCAACACACTACATACCCTGACATCAACGTTTGTGTTCCTGGTCTCTCTTCACCCTGATGAGGCAGAACCGGTCTTCGCGTTCAAGGGTTGTAATAATAAAAGTCGTGACGATTAAGTCATTTGTGAGGGACGTGTTTGTGGAGGGTACACGACCCATCGACACCTGTGGTTCCACCTCGTCCGTGTTCTGGGCACCGTCCGTGAAGTGACCGCCCAACGTCTTCCCTACGTGTCCCCGGACTTTATAGGTTGCTTTCCTGCTCTCTATGTATTGTTTCAATCACTCCTTCTCCCTAAATCATCTTCCGGAAGGTTGTTAGTTTAGGAACACACCTTACACTTCGACAATCGAACTCTGTCGCAGGAGAAAGGATCTCATCTACCCCAACTCCATCGTACACCCGTCAAAACATTATTTTTCTATTTTTGTCTTATGGACAACGGTGGAGTGGCGACTCTCCCTTCTTCCCTTCCGAGTTAGGGTTCCGGTATCGGAGTCTTTAGGCTCGTCCTTTACCCTCACCGAGGTTCAAGTAGACCACCCCTCTGGCTCTGGGGACCACTAGTGGAGGGGTCTCGTACGGGGTCGGGAAACCTTCCCCGTGGTAGTTAAGTGTAAGGACGTCTCAGTCCCCGTCGTGCCTGGGCTAAAGTGGTCCGGTACCTCTGGGGGGCCAGGGACACATGGGTCAGGAGTCGCGACAGTGGAGACCCTCTGTGGGAACAGGAACACCCGTCTGTGGCCCGGGGGAGACCCTTACTCTCTACTAGAACGCGTACATTGGGTTCCGTTTACCTAACAGTCTAGCGGTAGGAAAAGAGACATGGTGTCTTTCTCCTTTGAGACACAAGGACCTCATTCACTCTCGTCCGGGACCCGGAGTCGAAGGACCCAGACGGGTCCTGAAGTATGGGGGTCCCAAACAAAACTCCCGGTTCCTTCGGACAATCCATGGTGTATCCACTATTAATAACTATCACACAACTATTAAATACTTCTTTCGAACGAAAAAGCCGAGTGTACCACTTTGAGGTTGTATTTAATACGGCGTCGCGGACCGTGACGTCACTCGGTGGACACAAGTGGGTCCTGCAGACGGACCCGACCACGCTGGATTACTCCCAAGTGCCACGACGCGAGCCAGCCAGACAGTAGTGCCACTAAATCTTCCTGGTCCACTCTATGCCGACGGACTAAGTTCAGGACCAAAATCTGGGACTCGCCACTATTAGAGACTTTTTATCGTCTGAAGCCCGAAGACTTTACACCCCTCTTTAACCGGCGGATCCCGGGGTCAATGATACACCCGTACCACAAATTGGTTACACCCAGAGGTCCAGGACGTCCCCAAAACTCTCCATTTCAAGGATACTCCTATAGAATTCTCAAAACAGGAATTTAGGATGTGTCCTTTATCCCGAACGACCAGTGTTGGTCTGTGAGAGACTGAGGTGTCCTCCCAAAATTCGGGACCGGGAGAAAACCTTATACTAAAACTTAGAGGTACCACGTCAGGACTACTCTCCTACGAGAGTGCCGTCTACTTCCGTGGAGTCCCGAGGATACGGTCGTCAGAAGTGGTCCGACTACCGAGAAAGGCCTCTTCCAGGTCCTGTGAAATCGTACTTACCACTACCAAATCAACGATTCAACACAGACTGAGAACCTTGGAGTACCTGACATCAGGTGGTCCGAGGAGACAGGTACTCTAAAGGGTCCGTTCTTATGACCTCACCCAACGGTAAAGGAAGAGGTCACCTAGAAGGGTTGGGTCCCTAGCTTGGACCCAGAGGACGCACCCTCCACCAGAGAACGTAACGTCCGTCTAAGAAAATGGCTGACTCAGTGCCCCCTTCTGGAAACGCACTTACGGTGTAGAACAAAGGTGTCCTCCCGGTCTCGGAGACCCCGAAGACGGACTTCCTTCCTTCGTCAAAAAGACTCTTAGATTCTGAAGATTAGGTTATCCCTCAGTACCCACGTCGTAGAAGTGGTTGTATCTACCCCGGAGTAGAGACGGAAGACGACTGTCGAATGGACAAAGACCCATTTAGATCACCGAACAATCCCACTGAGAGAGAGACAGTAGGAGTGGTGGGAGAAGGAGACGTTCACTCAATATGTCTAAGAGGGAGACGAACCTTTGTGAAAGAGACCTAAAAAAAAAAAAACCGAGTCAAGTTCCTTTCGAAGGGACAAAGTTACGGAGAAAAGAAGGGAGACCGCGGTAAAGAGGGGTGTAGGACTGTCGACGACATTTGTAAGAGCAGATGGACCTAAGGACGACCTAACCTTCATCGAAAAAAAAAAAAAAATTATCTTAGAATAAATAAATTTAAAAATTTAAAAACCGACCCGACCCAGAAACAATAACGTGTGACCGAAAGAGATCAACACCGATCGCCCCTGATGAGAGATCAAGACCGCTCGCCCAAAGGAGCAACTTCCGAAGAGAACAACCCCTCGTACCCGAAATCCCACACACCCGAGTCATCGACACCATGTACCCGAATCAACGGGGTGTCGTACACCTTAAAAGGGCCTGGTCCCTAACTTGGACACAAGGAACGTAACCGTTCATTTAACGATTTGGTGACCTTCATCGACACTCCGTTCCTAGAACATAGTGACTCCGACCAAAGACAACGTCCATAGGTCAGGGTTGAGTTTGCACTCATTTCCTTGTTCTTTCCTCCTGCACACTAATAAATGTGCAGTGTGAACCTCGTTGGGTTCACAGGGAGGTGCCCGTTTCCTATTTGTATAGCACTAAGTAGGTATGTTACCTTACAATAAGTCGGAACTTTTCTTTCCTTTAAGAACGTGTACGATGGTGTACCTACGTGAAAAAAAAATATTGTCTACGTGGAAATTCTGTGTCGGTCTGTGTTTTCATGTGTGTGACACACTAAGGTGAACACACTTCATGAATCTCTTCAGTCTAAATATCTCTGTCTTTCATGTTTCCGTCCACGGTCCAATCCCCCTCCTCCCCCACGTCTCCGTCACAAATTACCGCTGTCAAAGTCAAATCGTCCTACTGGTCAAGACCTCTACCCGTCACCACGACCGTCGTGTTGTACACCCAACGCGGATTGTGGACACTCGACACGTGAATCTTGACCATTTGGCACAACACAGACAAAGTGGAGTCATCAAAAAAAATTACCTTTATATTCACTCAGAGCCTCTCGTCAAGGCCGGAGTCAAACCACAGCACTTCGGAGTAAGGAGTAAAGAGTCAGGAACACCTTTGAGGGAGCCTGAGACCCTCACCCCCAGAGGTCATAGGGGTCCTGGAGGTCGGGGTCACGACAATTTCAGATCGTCCTTCCTCCCTCAAACAAAGGACTCTCAAATGACGTTTCGGGTAAAAACTTTCTACGAGTAAGAAATGTCCAACGATTCTCAGGACCAATCAGTGAACTCTTTGACCGGAGCGAATCACGTAGTAGTCTCATCTTTGACGAACCTTTCTGAGTAACACTTCGTTTTTGTCAAAGGTCACAACGGTGTAATCTTAAGGGACGTGTCGTGGTCACCTTATCCCCGTTTACACAAAAGAAAGGTCGTACAAACTGAGTTTTGGAGACTTATCTTTGTTCTGTAGAAGTTTCTTATTCTTCTTTGTTCTAGGGCTAACATTACTCGAGAAAATAGACGTAAAAGACTAAGAAGACACAATAACTCATCTTCCTTTTGACCCCCTTATTAAGGTCAAACCTACCCTCGAAGCACCTTCCGAGAGGGTAGACAATTGTCTGTCCCCGGTACTGACGTCATCACCAGCCCCGGGAAGTCGAGACGACCTTCGTACTCTTACAACTACGAAGATCTTCTTTCTGTAAAGTAAGAACCCTCTCGTGAGGATCATGAATGACCTTTACCACTGGAATTGGGTATCTTGTGTAAGTATACTACACTAAGACTGTATTTCTAAATGTTTTCTTTTTTTTTTGAGTTCTAGATCTTTCATACACAAATAGGTAAAACCCCGACAACTAGTGAAGGGAGACACAAACATCACATAACTACTCCGATCTCTACGTTCTGAAACTAAAAACTGTTTTTTTCTTTTTAGAAGATGCGTCGCAACACAAAAATCAGAAGGCCCCAAAAAGAGACAAACTAACAGTAATATAGACCGACAGACGAGTAGAAAGGGAACGAGAGTTCTCCTGACCAATTTATTTACCAGACAACAAGTATCTGTTTATATTTTTTTTTTTGATGTTCTATTCCCGAGGGAAATTTTCAATGATGATAACTTGAAGGGTATGTTAGAACGTAAATTTTTATTATAAAATTCAAATCTCGATCTGTTGTCTTTTTCCTGATAAAATGGATACTTTACAAAAGACATTTGGAGTACCATTCGTATTTCGTTTTCAGTTCTCGACTCTGACCTTTATACTTTTTCCCGTACATACGAATCAACCCAGGATGAGAAACACTGGGACATCTGACATCGGGTGGTCCGAGGAGATACGTATCTTAAGAGGTCCGTTCTTATGACCTGACCCAGTGGTAAAGGAGGAGGTTCCCTAGAAGGGTTGGGTCGTTAACTTGGGTACAGAGAACACAGAGGACGTAACCGTTCGTCCAAGAAATGGTGACTCGGTGGACCCTGACTCGTTTAGTGGTGCCTACCTTTGGTGGTCAAATGTCTCCCTTTGTCTTCGTCTTCCTTTTCTTTGTTGCCTCTTCATCTAGATCTCGATTTCTCTGGGATCTTTGGTAGGAGAAACTAGGATTAACTACCTTAAGACACCTACTTCTTGGACTCCAGGGTTTCCAACTCTCATATAAGGCACCGGATACTGAGTACCGTCTTGGGTCTGATCTTGAACCCCCAGAGACGAGAGGAAGGGACCGTCGGGGTCAAAGTTTGGGTCTTCATCTCCTTTTCTTTTCTTTCTAAACAATGACAAAGTAAAACGTTTTGAGAGTTTACAATCCCTTCCCTTGAAGGACTAATTGATGTAGTAGGGTCCTTCCTCCCTGCCCCCCTACCTCTATTTATCTAATATCTACACTTTCTGTCCATAATTTCAAGTATACTTTCTAAATTACCGTTAAATATGAATAATCCTCATTCATCATATACTCACTTATTACAAAATATGTCAAATACTAAAAGAAATTACATTGATCCTTCTGTCCTTTACAACTAAAAGAAAAGCCATTACAATGTGCGTAATCAGTTATCACCGTGGACGTAGCTTCTCTTGTCAACATGTCCCTACTTGGAACGACAAACCCGGCGAGAAATGGAAAATACGGACCGGTAAGGGAGGACACTTCCGGAGTCGAAGACTCAGTCCGCCGTGGTCCGAGACCTCCTGGCCCTCGATTCTCGTTGCGTCCAGGGGAAAGAAGAATAATTGAATGTGGTACACTACATTTATTACCACTGGCCTCTCGTTTACAAGGGGTCGAAGGGTGTCTTGGAGGACGGCACCGGACTTACTCTCGTATTTTTATCTGGAAACCCCTTTCTCGGACACTGGGAGAGAGTGGGACAAGACCCATCTCCTTCACGTCCTTCCCCTTCGGTTCCCCTCTCCTGTGGCCTGTAGGACCCTCGGGGCTCCCTCTCCGTCCGCGGGAGGAGAGTCGGGAGTCGGGTCCTGGTAGACGAGTCTCTTTTGGTCCTTCACTCCCCCAACTAAAGGTTTGTGACTTCCGTAATACACGCGAGGAAACCCATAGTCATCCCTTCTCTTTTACTCCCTTACACCACTCCTCCTTGTCTGGACACCGAAACGGTCCTCCTACTGGTTTTTCAAGGGTCTATTTGGACCCGTGGTCTCTAGGCTGCACGTCCCCCACAGGTCGTCACAGGCACATCCGGCATCACGGGGACGTGGACACCTGTGCGGGATTACCGTCGACACCGGGACCTTCAGAGCGACAGGGCCTCGGGGAGTACATCAACCAAATCCTGTTTACCCGGACGACAGACACCACAGGTCTCACCTCTTCTCCGTCTCCCCTGACTACGGACGAAGAGACGGGAGTAGAGCTTACCGACAGTGACGTGGGGACTCGGAGGACCCAGGTCTCGACTCTTCTATCTCGGGACTGGGACTCAGGGGTCATCCGTCGTCCCGGGTACCTGCCAAGAGGAAAGTCTTTAAAGTACATAAGTCGACACTTACCGTTTACACGTTCAACTTGTTTTTGGTCAGTCCTGTGTAGGAAGGACGAGAACCACGTGCGCGTGAAACTCTTTACTCCGTCTAAGAACGTCTTCCCAGACGTCCGAACTGAGTACGCTGCCCACAGACGTAGACATGAACTTGAGTCTAAAGTCCCAGGAAGAGGTCGGCACACCCTGGGGAGAAGAGCAGAGATCTAAGGGTCACCCCGATCCCCCGTCACGGGGTGACGAACCTCTTACTTCCCACAGGGGAATGGAGGGTACTCCTGGGTGAGCATCATGGGAAACGTAGAGACTCGTGCGCCTCCCTGGTCCTACGGCCCTGAAGGTGAGACTCCACGACCCGATGGGGGAATCCCCAATTTAGGACAACGGGACCGTCCCCGACTAGACTCGTCTTCCGTGGCTTGGGTCGGTGCACGGGGTCTCGGTCGAGATCGACTCAATCCTTGTTTCGGTGAAAGTACCCTTCGTGACACGAACAAAAGACCTTGTCCGTCGCACTATTGTCGTGTCTCACCCTAGAGCAAAAGGAAACCGAAGAGGAAACCACCCTGAGGACACGTGGTGAACTCCCACCACATCCTAAGGACTCCATCGATCCTAAGGATACCGGGGACCTGAGCGACTGTGCGTCGGGCAACGACGTACCCCTGGTGGCTCTCGTTGGAACCATCGTCTCCTTGACTGGGAGACTCATCCATGACACACGTACGAGCGCGGTAAACGAGTGCCGTGTACTGTATGAGTTCGTCGGGACTTCGTCTACACGATCTGAATTACCTATTTAGCAAAAAGAAAAGAAAATTCTTACAAAACAAATAGGTAAAAACTGACTCGACTCAGAAGTGACGACGCACACCCGAAAGAGACAACCGTCGTTCGCCCCCGATGAGAGATCAACGTCGTGGAATCGAGGTCCCGTACACTTGAATCATTAACATCGTGTGTCCGAACCGACGGGTTGCCGGACACCTTAGAAGGACCTGGTCCCTAACTTGGGTACAGAGAACGTGACCGTCCACCTAAGAATTGGTGACCTGGTGGCCCCTTCAGGGTTTGGTAAAAAGGCTAGGAACTGCACGACCTAGACACGACACGGAACTGCACCCTGACATCCCGACTACCCGTGTCGCAGGAGAGCGAAGAGCGGTCAGAGGACTTGGTATAGACGTAGGAAAGAGGACGGGACATAAGAAGGGAGACGTGAAGACGATTGAGTAAGTATCGTACTGACTGGACTTCGAGGGTGGTCGACGGTCAGGTTACCTCCCCGGTCGTCACTTGTCACCTCCGAGGAGAATGGGAGACCCGTAGCTCGGGGACCTACTACGGGTCACGTGGCAATATGTGTATGGCAAACTAGATAGTCATAGGGTGGTCAGAAGGTTCTATAACAGTCTATGGTGAAGGAGGTCTTTAGCTTGAGAGAGATCTATCTTTGTAAAGGAGGACGTCCAGACAGACCTTGAGTGTCCGACGTTAAGTGTACGAGGGACTACGTCACGACTAAACTCACGATTCTCGATCGACCACGAGTCGTTTACGTAAAGACTTCATCTTTTACTTGTGTCCGACTATATTGACTTCTACATTGAAATAGTAGTCCTTCTCTTCACACCCACGTCTCCTTATAGACTTTGTGGTACGCAGAAACGAAAAGACAGGGTGAAGTTAGTTTTTATAACTTCCTACCCGAAACCTCTGGTAGGAGAACCAATTAATTAAGTTGTTTGTAAATAAAATCTTGTAAACGACATCCTACAACACGACCGTACTCCCTGTCAATTTGTCGTATTTATCCTACTGACGTAGACGAGAACCTTAAATATCCACTCAGTATCGTCCTCTGTGTGATCGGGACACACACAGTGACTGCAATCGTGTGGGTCGAGACTCACTAGTACCTCGTAAACGTCGACCCACGTCTTCCGTCGCAGGTAGGTCCCCGAATATCACATAAAACATGGTTATCTTGTCATCGTGAACTGAAAAGACATTAGTTTTCAAATGATTTCCAAATTTTCTTAATTGTGTTTTAAACTTATGGTGGGAGAAGGGTTTTACCCTGTTCACGAGACAAATTCAAACAGTAACTAAAAGGTTTCAAGATGATAATTCACTTATTCAATGAACAGAAAAATGAATAGGACGAATCTAAAGTACTAAAAAAAAAAAAAAATTCGAACACCGAAATCTAAAGAAATCAGACAAAACCCTTTAAGAGTCATTTATATAAAGGGTCATAACTAAGACGGAGGAACTTAAAGAGGTGGGGAAGAATTTAAGGTTACTATACACAATCTTAAAAAGTAGTATAGAGTGTACAGAAAGAGGAGAAAAGATATAAAAGGTAAGAAAAGGAGAATACCGAAGTCCGACCTATAAAAGGAGACCTGGTCAGTAGTAAGACGACAGAGATCAGACGACTATGTTAGTAACTGGATTCATTCCGAATTAACATGATTACCACAAAAATTCAAAATCCAAAAGGCAAACTAATAAGAATTACCTGAGGTCCAGAGACCACTTTAAAAGAGAACAGAATACAAAAGACTTTGTAAAAGTCAAACCACGACCCAACGAATCAGTCGACATAGTCTGAGAATCACTGAAGTACCTGACATCGGGTGTTCCGAGGAGACAGGTACCCTAAGAGATCCGTTCTTATGACCTCACCCAACGAGAAAGGAGGAGGTCCCCTAGAAGGGTTGGGCCCCTGACTTGGACACAGAGACCGTAGAGAACGTAACCGTTCACTTAAGAAATGGTGATTCGGTGACGTCGAAGGGTAAATTTTAGACACGGAAAGTTGCGGTTACAAACATAATGGACACCACACAAAAGAAAAGGAAAAAAAAGAAAATAAAAAACAAAACAAAAAATACAAAAACAAAACAATGGACCTTACGGACAAGTCAAAAAAATTTATTTATAAAATATAACACGGGTTTTTAATATCTATTTAACTATCTATCTACAATCTACCAACCTATTTACCTACCGACTTGCCTACCTACTTACCTATCTATCCACCCACCTGATACTACCTATCTCGACTCATTGTACTCATTACACTTTAAAAAATTGAAATAATAAAAGACTAGTTAGGAGGGAACAAAATTCCGTCTTTCGTTTTATTGAACATAAAGAGTGTCACAATAAAATAACAATAAATAACTGGTACCATCTAAACAGATCAAGAGTTTTTAATCAAAAATTTCTATAAAACGTATAAAATTTTTTATGGGTCTTTATCATTACTACGATCTGACATTCGTCCCACCTGTAGAACAGTCACCTTGTGCACTTCGACGGACCCCAAACATCCACAGTCCGTCCCAAAGGACCACAAACCGAAGAGTAGGGGGGAACTTTTCTCAGTCCGGTCCACCAGAGACGTGGAGGACCCTCACTTCTGTGACGTCCGTCCCGAGACAATCGTCTCCTTTCACAATCGACTTTCGTGTTCTGAGTAGTCAACGGGTGGGTGGGGTGTCGGCGACCAAACGTGAAAGAAACCAAACGTCCCTCTGGGACGGTAAAGATCTCACTCTTTACCAAATAGAGTTGTCCCGTCATTCACATAGTCTGATTGACCGGCAGTCGAATGAGTGACTACTATGAGTACTCATACACAACTGTCGACGTCCCTGGTCGGTCGATAAAGAGGAAACCTTTACACGACCCTTTCTCCTCCGACGTGAACCACCTCAGTCCAGAGGAGGAAGACGTCGTCTTTCGAAGCGTTCACCGTGACGACGAATGTCAGACGAGTACAAAGGAACGAGGTCTTGGGGCTCCGACGGGACTCTAAGAGTCAGTAAGACACCCCTACAGTCTCTCGGGACAACCTGGGTTTGGGTGCTACGAGGCCCGGCTGTACGGGTGCCGCGGGAGGAAGGTCGCCCGTAAGTGCAGGAGGACGTGGTAAAGACCCTTGTCGGGGTCGGTCGCCTCTCCCTCCATTCCACCGGTAACTTGGTTTGTGTCCGACGAGAATTGTCTGGGGTCGGACTTGTGGTGTCTCCCTTCTCTCCCCGTCCCCAGAACAGGAGGTGTGCTGTGGCCCGGCGGAACACGTGACTGTCGGTAACCAGAAGTTTTTACGTCAGTTTTATTTTTGAGGAGACAGGTGGAAGTGAAATCGTCCACCCCACGAGTTCCTTGTCGTCGGTCAATTCCTGGCACTTCCGTAACAGACTTGACTCCGACCTTTTTCCCCACGTCGCCAGTCCGATCCTTGCCCGGACGGGTCCCGACGTCCAACCCCCACCCCTCCCGTCCGTCTTACGTGACGAGAGTCCCCTTTTTTTCCTTAAACACAATCACAAACCCTTTCGGACCCCACACCCCCGCGTACCTGTTTCTCTTTACAGGACAAAGACGAAGTGTTCCCTGACGGGAACACGTTTAAGTGTACGAGTCCCATCCTTAGTAAAGAATCACAAAATGCACATCCGTGTAACGAGATGTCAATGGTAGGACTTAGGGTGGAGTAAAGAGATGTCTTTTTCCCCGTGTAACGCATAGTCCTGAATTGTAATGTGTGTGTCGTTTATCCACAAACGATCACTCTATATGTACAATGAACAGAAAGACATAAAGATCAAAGGTTATAAAAAATATTAAATCGAATAAGTAAAAATTAACTTCCTATTAACGAAATGTCATAACACAACCAAAGACGGTTTGTAGTTGTACTTATTCGACATCTATATGGATACAGGGGAGGAAGAACTTGGAGGGGGTCATAAGAATGACAACCTTAAAGGGTAAAGACTATACCATTAGAGAACACAAGAATGACCATAGGAATTAATCGGCCACCAGGACGTTCGTGAATAACTTTTAGCTGACACACTCCTACAACCCGTACCCCTTCTCCTTGGGTCCCCCTCCCCCAAATTCGTCTATGTACCCACCACGGACACACCACCCTGGTCTCCTTCCTGTGGCGATTAGGGACACGAGTGTCCCTGTGGCCGTCCCTCCCGAAGTTTCAGTCCTGCGTCACCTCGACGTCGAACTTGACTTCTCTTCTCTCCCGAAACGGTCCAGTCTCACCCTTCCTTCTCCGTGCGTCCGACATCTCCGTCCCTCCCGGCGGAGGGGAGGGGCTCCAACACCTGACTCGTAGACCCCACTTACCAGTCCACCCTCCGACCTCTTCGTCCCGGACTCAAGACTACAAACTCTTCGGGGTGCGACGACGTTCCCCTTGGAGTCATGGGGCGGAGAGTAGGGGCAGTACATCCTTGGCTACGATTAAGGGTCCGATTAATCTGATTAAGGGGATTAATTGGTTACGATTAAGAGAGACCTATACAGTAACAGAGCGGCAAACAGAAAACTTGTCGGGAAGGAGTCGACTCGTGGTCACCCACCTCTGGTCGGGGTTCAGGTGCGACTGGGAGGACCCTCCGTCGGCCGGACCGTTCCTGCCGGGACGCGCCGGGGTGAAGGGTGGACGGCTGGAGGTCTGTAGGAAGGTGTCGGGACTCGACAGGGACCGCCTCGGCGGCCTTCGAGACCCAGGGGGCTCGTCGGTCCGGAAGGACTCGAAGTCGTGACGGAGGTACCACCCTCCACCCGAGGGGTGGCCCCTCCTGGGACCCCGGAACGACCGGTTAAGGGTACCTCGTCGGGTCCGGGGACCGTTAGGTGACTGTCGTCGACTCCGACGGCTGTTGTCGAAGGACAGGGTGTCGAAAGAGCGCCACCGCGGACCTGTGTCACCGGTGGTGTCAGGCCAGGACGTCCCGGGCCCTGACCGAGACGGGCCCGTCGGCGGGGAAGGGCTCTTCTTCGCCTGGAGTCTCCCTCTAGCCAGAAAACCGAGGCAGAGCGGTAGGAGGTCGCCGAAGAGGTCAGGAGTGTCGCCCTCATGGTACTCGTAGGGAAAAGGTTTATAGTAGGGCCTGAAAAGGTTCCGACGGCTCCCCCGTCGTGGAAGGGGTCCATCCACGTAGAGGTACCCATCCCCCGGGTAGGAACACGAGTTCGGACGTGAACCCGTCCCTTCGTGGGACCCCAATACCGAACCGGACGGGTCACTCGTGGTCACGATAAAGACCCTACTCGCGGAACTCTCTTCTTAGGTATCGGAAGTTCCCCCGAAAAGATAGAGTGACGTCATTTGTATTTCAATCAATGAGTCAGCACAGACTAAAACACTGGGGCACCTGACATCGGACGGTCCGGGGAGACAGGTACCTTAAGAGGTCCGTTTTTATGACCGCACCCAACGGTACGGAAGGAGATCCTCTAGAAGGGTTGGGTCCCTAGTTTAGATGTACAGGGTGTAACGTCCGCCTAAGAAATGACTGACTCGGGGGTCCCTTAGAGTCGGATCGAGTTTCCTTTTAAGGTTAGATCTCGACGGAGAATTAAGTGGACCCGAACGGTTCACTGGGATCACCATTTCTTGGGAGAAGGGTCACGTCCGCTGTATTCTCTGCACCCAAGTTAGGGACTAAGCCTTTCTAAGGGACCTTCTCCTTTACCGTCGGACGAGGTCATAGGAACGGACCTCTTAGGGTACCTGTCTTCTTGAACCGCCTGATAACAGGTATCTCAACGTCCCAGTCTGCACTGACTCGTGCGTGCGTGAAGACGTAATAAGTGCAATCTAAAACAAGTTGTCGTTTTTTGCGGCTGTAGGTGCCACCAAGATAAAAAAAGGGAAAGTGAACCTCAGTCACAAGACATTATCATTAAATTTTTTTTTAATTTGTCTATGTAAACGTTAAATTAATAGAGTACAAAGTTCACATCTTCTTTCTTAATCTGTGACTATCCTCATTCCCTGCAGTCGGAACGAGACGCACGGAGGACAGAAAACACTGATCCACACCCACTTTACCCCACGGGCTAGCACCTCCGCAGGACGACAGCACAAAAGACAATAGTTTGTCCGTGAGGGACGAGGCACAGTCCGAAGAGGGAACATCAATTTATCTCGCGAGAGTGGACCCCACCCTGAAACTTGAAGATCCAGGGAAACTCCACTCTCCAACGTTATTTTTTTGCGGGAAGTATCAATGATAAAAATTTAAAACAAAACGTCTATTAGGTCCACTATTCGTGCACAGACAATTGAAACAAGTCCTGTGTAGCTTCAAGACCATGTTCCGCCTGTAGAGGTCTCTCGTTCCACGCACCCGGCCTACTCCTGGGACACAGACCCCACCCTCGTAGTCCCTCCGTAGTGGACCCCTACCTACTCAATCTCGTTCCAGACGTGAAGTAATGGGTGAAGCCCCCTTTCCGACGTTGGAAATTCAAAAATAACCTTTTGTAGTAAGGATTCCTCCCTCGGTCGGTCCTTCCCGTGGTCGGTACCAGTAAGGTCACAACCCCACATTAAAGACCACCGAAGGTGGTCGGTTCCAGACCGGCCACAACGGGCGTCACCGACGTCTAACACTACTCTACAGTGCCCAGGGTCGGAGTCCCCCTTCAGTGCCCCTTCTTCACAGAAAGGATAATTACCCGTATGGACGGACACGGTGTAACCTTCCTGTCTGACGGTCGTCGGAATCGGGTCGAGAGTGTTTGTGTCGTGTCACTGAGACCCGCACGTTAAGTCAGAATTCTGTCGACCGCTTATACTCTTTAACAATTATGACAACTCGTCGATTCAACGTACAGTGAAAAATGATCTTGTACTTACATTCTCTACAGGGACTTCCTTCGACCGTACGGTAACCCCCACCAGGGAGACCCTGTCCGGGAAGCCGTTTGTCGTGAATGAGGAAGTCGTCTTTAAGGACCTCAGGGACGCTCCACGATAACGGGAGGGACTCCACTACTGTGCCGGCGGACACCCGAGTAGTGAGGGTCCGGAGAGAGCCTCTCCTACTGTACCTTGACTGACCCCCGACCGTCTGCGACCAGTCCTACGGGTCCTTCCTCCAAGGGACCCTACCCACCGACCCCCACGACCTGACTCTTTCCCCTACCGCCCCCAAGGTCGTCGGTCCGCACGATTTGCGTACCACTTAACGGTGAGACACGACCCTAGAGTTGAACCCCTTCTTTGATTCTTGACGAGAGGACCCCTTAAGGAGTCTTTACGGACCTACACTTATCAATTTACGGACCTTTTGTCGCGGCAGGTCGAAAAAGTATCTTTAAGAATATGAGTTAATCCGTCTATTATTTTTACCATTCTTACACGGAAAGAAGGGTACTCGAGTTACCTGGGTAACAGTACAGTACACCCCCCTCGGGAGAACCGGGCTCTCCGAAGACTCAGGGTCTTGACCGGAAACACGACACACGTGAGTGGTGCAAAGTCCGAGACCGCACCGGTCTACGAGGCAAGGGCCGGGGAGGGACGAGACCAACGTTCTTGGGGGGACTGACACCCGGAATCGCGACCACGAGTCACAGAACAGGTCGGGTTGTCTGGGACTCTCACGAACAACTCCTGGAACAAGATCTCATAAGATTTGTCTGGTAGGATGAGGTCGCCGAGTCAGAAAGTCTGGTCCCACCTCCGACCCGACCTGACAGAGGAAGAGACTTCCTTCTCCGTCCGAACCAACCTCACGCGGGCTACCCAGGACGTTCTGTCCCTACCGTGTTGGACGGAGTATCCCACACCCCCTCTCTGAGACCCACCTCCCTTGGAGGGAACAACCGTAGACGATCCGTCATCCTCAATAACAACAGTAAACTGATTAGAACGACACGAATCAACGAGTCTATACAGGCTGAGAAACACTGGGGTACCTGACATCGGGTGGTCCGAGGAGACAGGTACCCTAAGAGGTCCGTTCTGATGACCTTACCCAACGGTACGGGAGGAGGTCCCCTAGAAGGGTTGGGTCTCTAGGTTGGGTCCAGAGGGCGTGACGTCCACCTAAGAAATGACAGATTCGGTGGAATCGGTGTGTAAATTTTTATAAAGAAACCCCACCTGGGGTAGAGTTTTATCGATTATACATGTACCCCGTAACTAAAAAGGTCAACTTGAGGTTTTCACCTTGGAGAAGATAAAAGACCTATAAAACACGTCTGTTGTGGATGTGTTTACATACGAGACCACCCACACGGTTGAAGAGGTTTACCTTCTCTCGGAGAACACCCAAAACAACATTGACGACCCTACACGGTAAAAGACCGTTTTGACACTACTTTAAAGTCCCTCTACGTCCTCCCCATCTTTTGGATAACGGACAAAACCCCGTGTTGACAAGTGTATAATGATACCTTTCCAATCAAGGAACCCTCAAAAAAAATTTTCACTTGTATTTTTGGAGTCCTCTTTTCCCCGAGGTTTCATTTCGTCTTTTTTAAAAAAATTAAATAAATATAGACAGACGTGACCCAGAAGCAACGAAAGACGTCCGAAAGAGAGCAATGTCGCTCGGTCCCGTTGAAAAGTAACACCACCACGTACCCGAAGAGTAACACCACCGAAGAGAATAACGCCTCATGTCTGAGACCCACGAGTCCGAAGTCATGAACGTCATGAACCCGAGCCATCAACACGCAAGTGTCCGAATCAACGAGGTTCGCGTTGTACACCTTTGAAGGGTCTGGTCCCTAGTTTGGGTACAGGGGACGTAACCGTCCGCCTAAACATAGGTGACATGGTGGTCTCTTTCGGATTTCATCTTTACTTCATACTGACATGGTCGACACGAGAGACCAGAGACGAGGTCGTAGGAACTTTCGAGGTCGACGTCCCTCTCTCCACCATTCCTACACCGACGACGGGGACGTCGGTGTACCGTCTGGACCGGAACGGGGACCTCCATGTGATCGAGCAAGAGTGTCGGAGTCGTTCCCAAGTAAAGACCAAGTCTTTGTTACTCAGGTCGTACCGGGAGTCCGAGAGAACACGGGTCCACCGGACCACTACCCACCTCTCCCCTCTGGACTCTCCCATCTTACCCGGTCTCTCCTCGGTCGGAAGAGAGACGGTGGGTCTTCAGACGACGGGTACTCCGATCCCGTGAAGAAACATGGTGTCACTTCATTTTAGTACTGAATGTTTCTTTTCCGAGACCACTCCAATAATGTTATCTTTTTATATTGAAGACATTCACTAGAAAGGGGATGAAATTTTTTTATTGTACACAAGTCGGGGGTATTAGTCTTTTGTACGATACTCTGTTCTGGACGACGTACCCAGACCCAGGGACCACAGACAAGGGGTGGACAGAACCCCCCACCCATGGTCTCGTCGTCCACCCGACACCGAGGTACACAGTCCGAACGTGGGGATGGGAATCTCTCACACACGAAAGAAGACGAAGAAGGGGTGGCACACGTATTCGAGCACGAACCCCGGACAGGACGGTGCCCGACCCCGTCACGTACCTTCTTCCACATCTTCTTTGACGGACAAAACAGACGTCGGTTCGTTCCGGTACAACATGCCCACCCCGACCTCAGTCCCATGTGTCTCCCGGACCTTGTCCCCCGAGAGACCCCAATAAAGGACAACGACTGCCACGAAGGTCGGTGAGGGCCCAATTACAGGCCGGGTGAGATGAGGTCTGTCCCGGGACCCGAGATGTCTTTCCACCGTTAAGGTACCGATATTAACACATCACGAAATATGAAATTTAGGGATCAAAAGAAAAACATTTTACATATTTTCTTTAGAACTCTCTACAAGACCAATGACCTCTTTTAAGAGTGACCACAGACCCGGTCCAGTTGAACTCCTATGACACTACGATTGGGTAGGGAGAAAAAAGGACATAGGACTCGGGTCCTGGACCCTCCGGTCTGAAACTCGAAGGTCCCCTCGCTATAATCCCGATGGACACGTGGTCGGAGGGACCCCGTCCACCGTCCACGTCGCGGTCCACGTAAAGTACCGGGAGTGACCGGTGTAGTTTATCCCCAAGTGTCGGAGCAGGTCTGACCTTTGTCGACCGGTGTCAACGGTGGGGACGGAGTCTCGGTGTCCTGCCTCCCGGTAGATACCGGTAGGGGACCCGGTTTGGAACCCTGAAATAATTTATAAGTCATCGAAACCCTCATGTAGGTGTCAGAAGTCTTTCATACTAACCTTTAAAGAAAGGAGGATACCTTTCAACTTTCGCGTACAAGATTTTAGAGATTCTTTTTACGGTGCGTCCCTCGACATCCCGTCCCGGTGCGACCCCTGGTTCACCGTCGGGACGGACTGAAGGACGAGGCGCGCGACACACGCCTCTGGACTAGACCGACCTTGGTCACCCGGAGCCAAAGGACCCGACAGTCCACCCCAGGAGTAAACCCGAAGTGTCTACGACACCCCAATTACCCTTAACACACACTTCCGTCGTGGAAACACAAGACTTACCTGCCCGGTGGGACATTTTATTTTATCCGGGGGTGCCTTGAAGACCAGTAACGTCAAAGGGAATGGGAACAGTGCCGGCATTCACCTCAGTCCGCACCGCAGGGACGTCTGTGAGTGCAGACAGACAAGCGGAGACGTCGGTAGCGGTACGACTTCCTGTTCCTCGGGCCCAGTAAGTAGCAGTCCCTGTCGGTGAGGAAGGCTCCGCGGATGCCGGACCGGTACTTCCACCGGTGTGGGGGCGGGAGACAGGACGTCTACTTATTCTTTCCACCCAGGACGAGACGAGTCGCCCCGGAGTCGACAGTCAAGGGAAGCAAGAGTACTCCACCACCTACTGAACGTTGTCGTGAGTATCCAAAAGGAGAATCATACATAAAAAAATTATTTATTTAAAAATAAATAATTTAAAATCACACATAAAATCCCACATAAAATCATTCATGACAGGATCGAGTTCTTCCTTCCAATTAATATTTAAAGGAAAAAGAAAAAAATTGAACAAAACTACCCACTAGGTAGGGCAACAAGTCTATTGTCTTGTTATTTCGTTCCGGAGACTAGTCCTCAGAACCAAAGGTAAAAGTCGGGACAGACGGAGTCAGGGGAGAACGAAGGGCACCCATTTGTAGACATTATTTAAGGACACAGAAGAGTGATAGACAAGCCACGTATGTTTATCCGTAAAAAGGAAAAGAGAATGTATCTTCCACCGTATGTCATATGTGCCAAGAACAAGGATGTGGGACATCTCATAAAACTACGTAACTTCTACTCCGGTCGCGTTCGGACTTCAGAACTCTGAGAGGGAAGAGTCTCTTTTCCTGTTTCTGACGGAGGCAGAGAGCAGGTTGTAACGTGACCACCGTCTAAGATCGACTTATTACACATCACGTCCGTCCCGAAGAAGACTGGAAAAATTACAAAAGTCAGCACTTGTATTGGTCTATGTTTTCTCAAACGCTACGGATGTACGTATCCATTTGTAATAATACTTCGTCTGCACGTACATACGTTGGTGTCCACTGTCGGAACACCCCTTCGGGGATGCACGGGAAACGACATAAAGTATTAGGTAGTGGTGGTACCGAAAAACCAAGAGTTCCTATGACCTAAATTGATGATTCCGGAAAAATTGATCAATTCCGGGAAGGTCACTGGGGAACAGGAAGACTGTATGGGGGTAATCGGGCACTCACGAGGTCGAAAGACTTTCGTTCGTACAAAATCCGAATGGAACAAGAAGGGGACGAGGACGGTAAAGAGATTTCTAGGAACCAAAAGATATAACCCGTTATCATAGATCTTTGGTTTTAGATTAGAGATCCAGACGACAAACCATAGTCTCATAGTGAGGAGGAGAGATCCTGGACTCGATCCCTTACACTTTGCACTTTCACAATCAGTGAGTCAACATAGGCTGAGACGTTGGGACACCCGACGTCGGGTGGTCCGAGGAGACAGGTACCTTAAGAGGTTCGTTCTTATGACCTCACCCAACGGTAAAGGAGGAGGTCCCCTAGAAGGGTTGGGTCCTATTTTGAGTACAAAGAATGTACAAAGGATGTAATCGTTCGTCCAAGAAGTAGATTGATTGCGGTGGACCCTTTGGGCAGATTTTTTTAAGGACTCGAGTACGACTATTGGTGGGTAAGTTTATATTATAGTTGTCCAGAAAAGAGTAACGAGGGAGTCCCTGTTCGAGCCAAGGGTTGTTTCGTTGTCTGAAAGAGGGAAGGAGACAGGGGATTATATACCGAAGACCAAATAAGAAAAATAAAATTAGAGTAGGACGGGAGACACGGAAAAAAAAAAAAAAAAAAATTGGTTGATACGGTGTTTGAGATTCCTTTCCCTTTTCTAAGAAAAGGGGATTTACCTCTAACACCCGACCTTACACTCGTCCAGTGTATTGAGAACGACCCCGTGGACCCGAGTAGACCCACTCCCTTCTCACCTGGTCTTACTCGTGTCTAAGACGGGGGAACCACAAGTCGACCTCGAAAGTTTTGATCCGGTTTTGAAAAAAAAGGACGTACACAATAGAAAAACCTTTATGTCCACCACCACATATTAGGAATTGGAGGTCCACATGTAGGAGGAGATTCCAGTTATAGCTGAGTCAGAAGTCCTCTTCCGTTCTTTTATCTCCTAAAATCTTATCGTCTAAAGACCTGTACGTCGCAACGACCGTAGGAGAAACACTTTAAAATAGACCGACGGTTCAGAAGTAGGTCGGGAACCTAGACCGTAAACCTAAAGTGTCACATTCCTGTCTAGACTCTCCTCTCAACTTATTTGGTCCTTTTTCGGGTCGTTCAGTGGTCGGTGGGGACCATGGGGCCTCTGTCTTGTCGCTGTCTGCACACCGCCCCCGACAAGAGGTTTGAGAATGTGTCGACCAAAGGGTGACTCAGTGAAGAGTGGTGGCAGTAGGTCTGGTGTGAGACCCAGAGGGAAGTCAAATCTTCGGTACCTAGTAAAAGGAGGGTGTCGACTTACCGTTTTACAAGAAAAGGGGTAAAAATAAGTCATGACGGAAAATACCTTAGACTAGTAAAGGAAAGGATGGTCGATATGACGAGGACGCTTTACGACTGTGACTACAACCATAAACAGTGACAACAAATGTTATTCGTAATAATCCCTTGGACGACACCCGGTCCACACCCCGGGTTTGGACGGAGATCGTCTGGACCGGTAGTCTTTACAATCTTCAATGTCGTCTGTGTAAGGGTACCTTTACGCAAGGGTACCTCTGTGTCAGAGTCTCTCCCACGACTTCCTCCATCCTGTCTCTGTGTCGTTCGTACTTCCAGACGCCCCAAGTAATCGTGTCACCACTGAAGAAAAAAGAAGACAAACAGTAAACATGAAAAGGTGGTGGTCTGTCAAACGGTAAGACACCAAAAAGTCCTACGTGAAAGAAAAACTCGAACACCGGACCGTGCTTGTGTCACATCATCCTTATACTGATCTCCCGAACGAAAGTCCTCCCCGAACCCATGGACTGAAGACCGATTTAGAATGAGTCTTCTGACCGTGGAAGGTCGAGAAAGGTCACTAAGTAAGAACCTGTAGTACGAAGAAGAATCCTCCACTTCCTCGACCTCCAGGTACAAGAGTCAAGAATCGACGAGTAAGGGTATTGACCCTTAAGACGTCTTACAGACTCCGAGAAAGGGTTCCTAAGGAGGTGGAGGTCGGTACCAGTGACCTCCCTCAAGATCGACGGGTAGGTCCGTCACGAGTCGGTGACAGGACGTTAGGTCGACGATAAGGACTTCACCAACAACCGTCGGATGGACAACCTCCCCGGTCTAAGAGGAAGTACAAGGGAGTAGGAGGGTACGAGAGTAAAAATTTTTACGAGAAGAGAAAGAAAATTTAGAGAGGGGTGTCGACCTCTAAACCGGTTACTTGAACAAGCCGTAAAAAACTAACTCACATGGGGTTTTCCTCACTCCAACTTTCCCACGAGGTTACTTGGTATAAAGCCATTCACCGACTCGCGGAATGTACCACAGACTTGGGTACTCGTACTCGAGGGAGACCAACCAGGTGGTGAGACAACCCCGAAGTGAATCTCGTAGATGAAAAGTAAGGGTAAAAATCTAGGGAGTTAATAGTAAAGTTTTTATTTGACCTATACTTTAACAAGAATTTTCGTAAGAATTTTGATCCGTTTATTTTACGTGGCACGATCCTAACCTTTACGTCCAAGGTAATCCATACCAGGTACGTTCGCTCGTCTCTTCATACGTGTTCCAACCGTCAGGTGGCCCGTGTTCTTTTCGTGTCTAAGGGACACTCTTCCTATTAAAAACTGGATGACGACAACGATGACGATTCAGCGAAGTCAGTACAGGCTGAGACACGCTGGGGTATCTACCGTCGGGTGGTCCGAAGCGGTAGGGACCCTAAGAGGTCCGTTCTTACGACCTCACCCAACGGTAAAGGAAGAGGTTACGAACTGGGATGTCCGCACAGGTTTTCTACCGTACGTAAGTGTCCGTCTCGAACTCGTTTGGTTTCGTAGTGGAATGTCTCTGCTAAACCACCACGGTCATCTTCGTCAGAGTCTTAGTTGTCTGACACACTGAATAAGAAATATTTAACCGTCACCGTATAGAAACCACTCTTAGTAGACATCAGGACAATGAACGGGGAAACGGCAGACGACTTGAACGACGAAGTAACTTCGAAATGTGTTTAAGGGTGTCAATAACTCATACATCCAACGATTTTTATATTCTACAGTACGAAATGTCGTCGGAGGAAAGTCATCTACCTAACCGACTCGTTACGTCATAAATCCCGACACGAGTGAGGACAAACGACAAGTAGGTAAGTGTCCCTCGGACTGCCGAAACCACACAGTCGTAAGGTAATGCGGGAACCGAAACGGGACGTTTGACGAGTAAGGCCTATCTCCATACGACGGCGCCGGGGTCCTGACGAGACCGACAGACACACCCCAGTAAGTGTTCCACAACCTTAGGTGTCTCTAAGTCACTCTTTTTAGTCTGGTTTTGAAGGAAAGATAGTGTACAGACACCCATTTGGGACTTATTCAGTCCAGGCCATTCTTCTCCACCGGGTGACGGGGATGTCGGAGGCGAGTATAGAAATATAGTACCGAAACACTTTTCGAAAACACCTCGTTTCTAAGATATCGAGTCTTCATATTTTGCGAACCTGAGTCTCTGGACATTCCAGTAAATGTAAAGTAAAAATATTAAGATGTTTTAGTCTTTTTACAACTATAACAACTGAAATCCACGATCTACTTGATAAGAGAAATGGAAACATAAACAAAGTTTGATAGGTACCCTTTTCTCAAAATTTTTTATCATGGGTGTCGTATACTAGTCTGTATAGGGACGAAAGGATCCGGTAGAGTTCAAGTGTATTAACGTAATACAAGGTCTTTCTACTAATTAAAATTTATAGTCTACACTGAATGCAAAGTTTTACATTAACAAGTATATTTAATTAAGTATCTACTCTTCCCATTAAAAGACCGGACACGGTAGGGTCTAAAACGGACTTCACACTACTACCGAAGAGACCCACGTCGACAACAACGGTCCTCCTTCCGGGTCGAGACGTCTCGGACGGACAGTGGGAGGCCCTACGTCAGTACTCGTAGGTGTAACAGTACGCAAAAGAGCGAGGAAGAAGGACGTCTAGGTAACCTCCTTTATCGACTTTTAGGAGTCGTTTGTCGCCGGTTGAGACGCCGGCTCGACGACTTCGTTCCCCGTCCAGTCAGGAGCGACACATAAGGAGAGGATGACCGAGGACCCGTCTCTACCCTAAGGAAAGAACGGACGTCAGACCCAAGGAAAGGAACGACACAGTCCCCTCCGAAGGAAGACATTTTCGGTGGTCTCCTGACCCGACCCCCACCGTCCCGTTCACAGGACCGTCGTCCCGGTCCTGAGGTGTCCGACTTGTTCTGGTTTAAGTCACCATATTTACAGTGTTGGACACAAAGTAAACCCCTTTACCAGTCTATCTGACACCCATTGCACGGGGAGGTCGTCTATGTATCATTTCACTAGTTGCTCAGGTGTCAAACTGGGTCCCACTGTGGTTGGGGGTCTATCGCTCGATGACCCCCGTGAGAAAAGAATAATTATCTAAAATAAAAAATCGTGTCAAAACCCAAGTATCTTCCACGACGTCTCCAAAGAGAATATGGGGGGTAGGGGTGTGTGTACGTATCGGAGAGAGTTAATTGTTGTAGGAGATCGTCCACCCTGTAAATAATCTCGACTACTTGGATACAACTGGGTAGAGCCAGTGGACCTCAGGTATCAAATGTAATGACAAGTGAGGACCACATGTAAGGTACGCACGCACGATTCAACGAAGTAAGCACGGGATGAGGAACTCTGGGGAACCTGAGATCGGACGGTCCGAGGGGACAGTTACCTCTAAAGGGTCCGTTCTTATGACCTCACTAACAGTACGGGAGGAGGTCCCCTAGAAAACCTGGACTCCTAGCTTGGACTCAGAGAATACAGACGTGACTGATGCCCAAGAAATGGTCATCGAGGTGGACCCTTCGGGCACCTAAACCTGTTTACAAATTACTGTACATAGGTGGTAACGTCATAGTGTGTCTTATCAAAGTGACGGACTTTGTAGGAGACACGAGGTGGACGAGTAGGGAGGAGGGGTTTAGGACCGTTTGGTTAGGAAAATAACAGAGACACCAAAGTGCAAAAGTCTTACAGTATACTAATCTCAGTATGTCATACACCTCGAAACAGTCTAACCTAAGAAGTGAATCATAATACGTAAATTCTAAGGAGGTACAGGAAAATCCCGGACTCTCGACAAAGGAAAATCACGACTTATTATAAGGCAACAGACCTATATGGTGTGAAATAGGTAAGTGAGTGACTTCCTGTAGAACTTACGAATATATAAAACCAATAACACTTATTTTGACGATATTTGTAGGTGTACGTCCAAAAGTACACCTGCATTAAAAGTTGAGGAAACCTATTCATAGTTCCTCGTGTCAACGACCTAGTGTACCATTCTCAGACAAATAAAACACTCTTTGGTGGTTTGACAGAAGGGTTCACCGACGTGGTAAAACGTAAGAGTGTAGTTACGTACTCTGAGGGAGGACGAGGTGCGGGAGGGTCGACGACCACAACAGTCACAGGACCTAAAACCAGTAAGTCTTATCCACCAATCACCATAGAGTGACAGTAAACTTGAACGTAGAAGGGTTACTGAATACGGCACCTCGTAGAAAGTACATGAACAGACGGTAGAAGTATAGAAGAAACCATTCCACAGACATTTCCAACAAACAGGTAAAAAGTTATCCCAATAAATAAAAGAATAACAATTTAAAATTCTCAAGAAACATATAAAACCAAGAAACACTCTAAACAGAAAACGTTTATGAAAGAGGATCCTCCGTCGAACAGAAGAGTTGGAGAACTGTCACAGAGAGTCTCGTTTTCAAAAAATAAAATTACTTCGGGCCAAATAGTTATGAAGAAAAGTACCTAGTACAGAAAACATAGATCTTTCAATAGTGGTTTCAGTAGAGTCAAAAGAGGACAGAATATTGTCAAAATGTCAAATGTAACATGTAAATACAGAGAAGATAAAACTCAATTAAAAACACCACCCAAATTGCAGGCACAGATCTAACTAACAAAAACGTACACCCACAGGTCAACAAAGTCGTGGTAAACACCCTTTTCTGACAGAAACGACGTAACATAGAGGAAACAAGGAAATAGTTTCTAGTTGACTGATTTATAAATACACCCAGATAAAGACCTGAGAGATAACTAAGGAGATAAGTAGACAAACAGAATAATAAAGTGGTTATGGTGTGACAGAACTAATGACTGTAAAATGTCATTCAGAATTTCAGTTCATAATTATAATAGTCAGGAGAGTAAACCAAGAAGAAGTTATAACACAACTGAAGGGACCCAGAAAATAAGAGGTACATTCGCAATCTCATCCAAACAAGTATGGGTGTCCCATTCAACGACGTTAAATCTACCCCTAAAGTAACGGAGACGTCTAGTGTAACCCTTCTTGACTGTAGAATTAATATATAACTCAAAAGGGTAAGTACTTACACCTTATAAATCAAATCAAGAAACTAAAATAATCACCCGCAAAACATCAAAAGGAGTATATCTAGAACATGTATGTTATAAAATAATCTGAATATGGATAAAGTAAAAACCCCACGATTATATTTAGTCCCAACACAAAAATTAAGGTTTAAGGAAAACAAGAATCCCTTCACTAATTGAACATATAAGTGGAATAAGGACGTCGGAACGACATTAACGAATAATCAAAGTCCGGTCCGGCGATAACGCCGTAATCTTCGTCAGGATCGTTGGGGTCGAATTCTCCCGACACCTGTTCGATGTCCCAAGAACACCCACGGGATGCAGAACTGTCGTCCCTGTGACATGAAATAAAGACAAGAATTGGGTAGAAGCACCAGTGCACCGCCGTGTGGACGGTTGTCCACACTGACGACGAGCCAGAGTCTTCAACCCTACCTCCGCCTCGGTCAAGCACCGGTCCGGAGGTCCCTCTGAGAGGGTTTCCTTCTGTCGGACCCACCCCTGTGTCGGGCCAATTAGCAAGGTCAGTGTCCTTTCGTGAAAACGGAGACAAATCACTTATAGACCTCCGGAAATCTCTACCTCACTTCTATGAGGATGAATGAGAGTCTCGACGTAGACCGTCTCCCCCCTTACTCTCGCCGAGACAAGGACCTCCCCTGCGTAGGAGCCCCTCACCGGTCCGTTCCGGTGCCGAGGATGTGTTGACTCGAAGTTCGTCTCAGACTTACAGGGTACCAGTGTTGTTGGGTAATTGAATACGTCCCTCGATCCGAGTTTTCCGGAAGTCCGACAAATGTTTCGGAGTAAGTGTTAGTCGAGAAACGGAGAGGTTCCCCACTACCGTCACCTGTTCGGGGGTCACGGGACGTCACACACCTACCCTGTCCGATAGGGTCGAGAAACGGACGTGTGACATAAGACTCAGTGACGTCCAGTAAACAAGAGTCGTCGAGAAAGACCTACGGACACGAAAATCTTGAGGCACGTCCCATCTATAAATCCCAGGTCTGCCGTGCGAGGGGAGAACCCTACAAAGGAATTGACGTCCACACCAACCCGAGAGCAGGGTGGATCCGGATGTGACTCTGACTCCTCCACGGAGGTCACGGGGATGACGGGGTCCCTACGGTCCATATTTATTGAGTCGTCTCCACCTTTGCGTAGGACTGGTCACCCGTTTCAGAGGAACTGAGGTCACGACCCACACACACACAGAGACTCAGTGAGTGAGAGGTGTGGAAACCTTAATCTTTATTTCCCGCGAACGGAGTCTATGTGGACCGGTGTTTAAATACGTGCAGTAAGTATTCGGCGTCCCGGGAACTCAGACCGTCTCCGTAATTGCGGCGAAAGGGGACACAGAAGGTCGGACGTTACACACCATGGACTTGAGGCACCTCTACCTCAGGGAGTGCCCGGTGGTTCGGTAGGTCTTCCGGGACTCGTATTGGGAGCAGGTCCTCGGTGGAGGACACAGGTGTCAGCACGTGAAGTTCCACAGCCGGGTCCCGTAGTGGGACTGCCTGTTGGTCTCCTTCACTCACACGTGTCGCCGACCCGACGGTCCCACCCGCCCGTTCCGAAGACCGGAGTGGACCCAATCTGGAGGATGGTCGAGACGAGTCCGGGGACCTGTACACCACCAGTGGGTCCGTCTCGAGACGCCAAGTCCTCGCTTAGTTACTAACCAGTCAGACACGAAACAGGACTACAAACAGGGGTCTCTGTATATATTTGATAATGGTAAACAGGGTGCACGAGAACAAAATTTCTTAGTCATTTTAAAAAATTTTCTGTGGATCTAGAAACTCATAGAGAATCTATTTGTGTGTGACACACATTAGACGTTTACGTTTTTAGAAAATTCAGTAAAGACATTTTTGTGAGGTACTGATACTATCTGAGATAAGTAGAAACGAAATCACAGTAATGAAGATTGTCAATACTGTCTTCAATATTGATAATAGGACAAAGTCCATTCTCACATTGGAACAATCTATAATAAAATCATAAGTCAAGTACAATTAATATATTATATATATTATACTTTCTTATTAAATACAGTTAATAATTGATAATAAACCTATGACATATCATGATATAGAATCAATCGTTGTAAACTTGTAGATCCGTCATCTACGACAAAGTTAAAGGTCCCTGAAGGGCGGTTCGACAGCGACTCATCCAAGGTTCACTCGCCTCCAAGTCCCTCTCCCCCGTGAACACCTCGAGGTCGGACTCGTGTCTCGTCCCAATCCACGGACCTGTCTCGGAAACTGGAGTCCTACTTTCCGTAAAGTCTCCGTCAAAAAATAAACGTTACCTTTGTCGGACGACATCAATTACTTCCTCGGGTTAGTCGATTTTCGTCTCACCACCGTCCTCGAAGCTCCCCATCCCACGGTGGTCAGAGGTACGGTCGACCTTCCCGTCACGGGTGTGGTCACGGACTCCTCGAGAAGGGACGTACCGGGGACGAGGTCTCGATCGGGGCCCGAACCCTCCCCGAGACTTGGTGACGAGAGTCCTATTTTATCCGCCCTTCACACCCCACCCTACACCCAAGACGACGAGTTTAACCCCAGGAACGAAGGGAGAACTGGGTTCACCAGGCGCGTCACCCGAGGCGTACGGAACGTGAGTCAAGGGAGTGTAAAGTTCGACGTGGTTCCATTGGTAGAGTCTTACAAACGTTGAGCTTACTTTATCTGTGTTCGACGCTCGGACCGAGCCGGCTTCACACCTGTGTCCTAGTCCGCCCTGTCGTACCGAGGAAGGAAACGTCGGAGATAAAAGAAGACGATGACCACACGAGAAACACATGGAGACCAAAGGGGCACACGAATGTTTTGGGACTCCTACCCGACACGGGCGTCGCGAGTCCTCGAACGAAAAACGGTCTACCTTGTACGGACATGTTGACTAGGACTAGGACACAGGAGTCCTAGGGGGTACCTTTCCACGGACCGAGGCGGGCACGGAAAGGGAATACGACCGGAGACCCCTGTGGTAGAGGGAGTCCTCCTCCCCCGGGAACAGGTCGACCTCACCCCGTGTGTCCCGACCGGTCGAGTCTCCTCGTCCCTCCCGACCGGTGCTTCGTTTCCTACTCACTGTCCCCGACCCTGGTCATGTCTCCCCAGGAGACTACCAAGGGGGTCACCGACATGACCGGACCGCAATCGTCGTGGAGGGTCACTTAAATTACACGTGTCAAATGTCGTCCGGTAATCTAGGGAATACCCCCACTGACCCGAGGAGAACGTCCTCTTTCCGCCCGATATATGACTTCGAGAAAAGTGTCCGTCAGTAGATTCCGACATCTATCAACCACCAAAGGACCCTACTTCCGTCCTTCCGGTCCTGAGTGAGTCAAACTACGTCAAAGAGGTAAAACGAGAAGTGCCATGAACGCAAGTGGGGTTTTGAACGAGGAAGGGTTCGCGGGTCGAAGTATACAGACGACTAAAGATTGTTTACATGTGAGATGAGAAAAGAGGTCTACTGGTCATTTTCGTATTTTATCTGAAGACGGGGACGATTTGAAGGAGTACCCCCCGGGAGGATCCCGTCGTGACAGTGACGTTCTGGGGTCACTGTCCGGACACGAGGGGACACAGGGACGTCCGAGAAGAAGGCCTCTGTGATGGGGCACTCGTCGCACTAGAAGACACGCGACCTAGGTGTCCTGTCTTTCATTCTACGGGCATAGGGATGATTCACTACGTACACGAAGAAACCGAAAAATTCAATTATTTCTTTAATTGCACTGAGAAGAGAACAAGACTAAACGTTCCACCCAGTGTCTGCCGGGAACGAGCTCCATGCAACGGTCGGACGGAAACAGGAGAGAGTCGACTGTGAGTGAGGTGACGTCTAGAGGTTTCTCCTTCTACTGTTTATTACGAATACCCAAACCCAAACCGAAATTTGTTTTTAAGTTCACAAGAAAAATACGTCTTTCCCGGACGGTTCCCAATTGAAAAAACAAATGAGAAGAGACTTACTCGTTTTGAAGGTAAACTGGGTATTTTATCCCATATTTATCGTACTTCGTCTAACGTACCGCAAAGGCCGTCAACTCCTCCCCCAACCACACAATCCTCCCTCCCGGTGCACCCACGTCATCCATAGTCACGAAGGGTCTGGTCTCCCTCGGGGGTCGGGACGACGGGTACATTGGAGTCTAGGGGGTCTCGACAGATGTGGGGGTGTCCACCGGCAGAGACACAGTGGATTTAAACTACTGGTGTCTACAGAGTGACGTCCTCGGGAGAGGACCCTAAGGTTCAAACACAAACATCGAGACAGAAGCGTAGACTATTTCACGATCTGGCGAAGGGATCGGGGGGTCTTCCCCGTCATGGGGGTCCGGTGGGGTCGAGACCGAGAATCCTGGTTTACGCGAGGGGTATGCACCCCAAACGATGAGGCCTCCCAGTGAACTCACGGTAACCGGACAGGGAGGGCACCCCACCTTTGGTGAGTCGAGTCTATTTTTGTAGGAAGTAAAGAGACTCTTCCTCTTCTTCCTGGAATCTATTCCCTATTAGGTCCCTAAACCCAAACCTATTACCATCAATAACACAACAAACCCCGAGTGCTTTCGAATAAGTCTTTTTTATCTAACACGACAAGAAAATTTGTAAAACGAGAGGACGTGTATACACCAGACCCGTCCCTCGGGGACCACACGAAAATCGTGGGGAGTAGGAGGTCGGGGTCACCGACCCTCACACCCGTAGATCCGTCTCGGGGGGGTTGGGGTCCTTGGCTCCGACCCCACGACCGTAGACGTCCACAGACACGGACAGACGCGGGCAGACGAGACTACCACACTCCTCCCTTGTCCGTCGAGGACACCACTTCGTTCCCAGGAGGGGTCTAAGAGCCCTGACCACGGGTCCTCGACTGCCCAGACCTCCCAAGGTCGGTCCGATCTGGGTTCAGAATTCAAGTCCAGGGTCAGAGTAACGGGAGGGTCAGGACGAGGAATCCAAGGAGGGGACGCTTCAGACCCGTGTCGTAGAAGGACGGCCGCACCTCCCCTATATGCCCGTCTACAGACCGTCCCCTATAACGGGGTTCTAAAACCTCTCCACCACCAATCTCCGCTGCTACCACTCCCTTCTTCGTCTCCGCACGTGGGACACCCTCCCTACCCGGAGCCGACCGTACGATTGGGTGGAAAGGACAACGTCTCAGAAACCTAAACACCGGGCCTTCGTCCCGTCACGGTGCCTGTTGCACACGGTGGACAAACGTCTCGTACTGGGGCTCGTCGGCCGGTCGCGGTAACAGTTGAAGCACAGTTTCCAGTACTAGCCGAGGGGATTCTTCTATACTCGGGAGTGTCGGGTCTCTGAGGTCTCCCCGACTGCACTGGGACCATCAGGTCGTAATCCTCCCTTTCCCCGAGGAGGCTGAAAAGTTTGTACTCTTGTTTGTTGGAATGGCGGACACCGGAGTCAACTCCCCGTGTCGAGTACCTACGTGAAGACATCGGGTCACGAAAGACCCGTCTCCTTCAACCTGTAGTCCGCGCGGGTAGGTCAGGGGCGAGCTCTTTCTTGATAAGTTCCTCTGCACCCCTGGGGACAAGGAGCGTGAGACCACAAATAAATACCCTTCCCCCCCTCGGGTCGGACGAGGGGCACCGGGACTCACGGAGCAGTGACGGTACAGTCTCACAAGGACCGGTCACCTGTGCGGTCCCGGAGACAGGAGGGTGTCACCTCTATAACTAATTGGACTCTTCCCCTACGTACAACCAACTTCCAAGCACGTTCAGTCCGGGAGGACCTCGTGATACCGTAGCACCCGCTCCCCTACTACACTACCCGCCGCTCCTGTTCTTTCCAGTGTAACCAGTGCCACTCCGGTCTCGGGTTCGCACCCCTGTCGAGGGGTGGAGGCGAGTGTATGGTCCAGACTTACCGTGTGACCCGGCACTCTCCCTTTTCACTCTTCTATCCTCTTTTCGGGGTAAAGGTATATTAAATATAAAATGAAAACGGTTCAATAAATACTATTGTCGAATGGAAACAATACGACATGACCACAGATACACGACGGCAGACGGTTCCAGTCCCAAGATTCTGTTCGCAGACGGGGTCGTCTACATGGTCCTCACGTCATACCTGAGAACCGGTACGCGAGTCGACAGTAACGGGCTCCCGCAGACGGTTTTGACCGAAACGGAGTTCGTCGGAAGGTTTACGAACTGGTAGGTATAAACCAAAGGTGTTTGTCGGAAGGTTTGTGAACTGGTAGGTGCACACCAAAGGACCGACGTGTATGTCGGAAAGACCCCTCCTTCCAGAACTCCCCACCCTGTACTAATCAAACTCTGAGTCCGAACGAGACATAGCGACAGGAGCCGGCAGAACCCCGGGTCTTGGCAACTGGACGCCCTCACGAGCAGACAGAGGTGGGGCGGACAGCAGAGGGCACCCGTAGGTACACAAGACCGTGGACTCGTTCCCCTCCAACAAGATGTGACCAAGGGGTGAGAAGACATAGTAGAACCCGTGGTTTAGTCCGTACGACAAATACGACTACACGTACAACGATTCACCTCCAGACAGGTGGACTTAGACAGTCACCAGTCTCCAAACCCTCTTCGGTCACCAGAACGTCCGAGGGGTCTCGTTCTCTGTCTCGACCCGTTGCTGCAGTATTTCGGGAGTAGAGGAAGGGTAGCGGGGTCTGCAAGTGCGGCGCCGAGAGGTAAGGGCTTCTTGACAGGTAGAGGAGGCGAAGGGTTTAGTTCACGGTCGAGAAGTTTGTGGTCCTTAGTGGTGCCGTCAGTAGTGCGATCACAAACTTTTACACGAGACACCTAAGAAACAAAGATTTCACCCCGTCTCTGTCAATCGTTGTCGTCTCCACCCTAGGTGGCTTAGGTCACCCGTGACAAACACACAGACTCACACACACACACTTTCGTCCACCCACTCAGGTGACAAATCGAGGATAACTACGTGGTTGTGTTCACGGAGCAAAGACACGGTTTACAAACGGAACCAGGAGCACCTGGGAGAAGAGACTGTGCACCGCCGTGCCGGTTCCTCTTACACGGCCACAGAGGTCTCCGGACTACGGAACCAGCGACCCCACCCCGTAGGTCGTAAAGTCAAAAAGTAAGTGTCGTCTTGAGTCGTTTCTCCTCGTCTCCAAACACGACCGGGGGTTTCCTCGGAAGAGGACTCTACGACCAGGTGTTCAAACTGGGTCTCTGACGTCCGGTCCAGGGAATGGGAAGACTGCCTCCTTCTTTCCCGAGTGCTCCCCAAGACCTGAATCCTCGTAGTTGACGGGGTCGGTGTCTCCCTGGAAGAGGGTGGGGACCGACAGGGACAGGTCTAGTACGTTCGGTACTGTAAACCGAAAATTTGACTGACCGTCGACTCGGAAAGTGAGAGTCACCAGTTCCTTCCAAGGAGGGTCGTTGGCCGACGGAGACCTCATTCCTTACTTTCCTTAGCTCAAAGGACCAAAGACTCCTCGACCTTGTTGTCACACAATGTATACGTATTTTACCTTGTTCTGTTCAGGCGCTCGAAACACGAGTCTGGAACCCGTCGGGGTGGTGGTTGTGACCGAGACCCGTCCGTCCCTTCCTTGTTAGGGGTCCGTAGACCCCACGGGTACCCGTGTCCCCATGACACGACCTAACACGTGTCCTGACGTGGGGTGATCGTAGTATCGGACTATCGGTCTCGGACAATTGGACGAGTAATTGGATACGACATAAGGAGGTCACAATTGGACATTTGCACAATTCAGTGTGGGGTAAATTCCCAGAGGCACACATAAGAGCCGTAGTCTCTGGAGTGACACAGAGGAAGAGACGGAATGGATCATCACCTATAAAAATGAAAAGAATATAACATTTCTTATATAGGTCATACATTTACTTACAAGATATTTAGGAAACATATCAGTAAAAGAGACGCGAAATTTATAGTGGAGATAAGTCTCATATTATTTTCATATTTGAACTACTCGGAGTCACTCCGTTCGTAAACACCACCATCTACCTTCACGGGGGGTCCCACACACCTTCACACCTACCCACACACATGTACAGACTTATACGGGCACACGCACAAAGAGACCCTCAAACTTCCCCTAACACATACTTACTCACCTAAGTGAATGTTTGAATAACATATAAAAAGGAAGTCCTTATATCAAACTAAAAACGGGTCTCTGAACTTTTAACATAAGTCTCTAAAATTCTTAAATTATTACTGTACACCATAACTAGTATCCACGACGATGCAAAAACTATGACTATAGTTCGGGCATTAGGTCATCGATATCCTCCTTCGAGGATCACATCCAGTCGGAGATTACCCTGAAGGGTCCACAAATTAGTCACCCACGACTTGGACTTATATTTTTCAGGTCAGGACAGGTTGAGAAACACTGGGGTACCTGACATCGGACGGTCCGAGGAGACAGGTACCTTAAGAGGTCCGGTCTTATGACCTCACCCATCGACAAGGGAAGAGGTTCCCTAGAAGGATTGGGGTCCTAGTTTGGGTCCAGAGGGTGCAACGTCCGCCTAAGAAATGATATACTGGGTGGTCGATTCGGGGGTTTCAGGCCACCCAAGTGAATGAACAAAAGTTATCTACGACCACTGTCAGGGTCGTGTCAAGACGTCCGAGAGCACCCGAACACCCCGAGTAGGGGGTCGATCCACCTCGGGGCGACACGACCGAAAGACGGGAGATCCCAACCAAAGAAAGGAGTCGACCTCACCTTCTGCGGTACCCCTAATTCGGTGAACCTACCTCTTCCGTTACCGTGGGGTGAGGTCGTGAGAACGGACCTTTTAGCGTACCTACCTCCTTGGAACACCCGGCGTCAGGTACCCCAGCGATTCTCAACCTGTGCTGACTCGTTGAAGTGAAAGTGAAAAGTGAAAGTACGTAACCTCTTCCTTTACCGTTGGGTGAGGTCACAGGAACGGACCTCTTAGGGCCCCTGCCCCCTCGGACAACCCGACGGTAGACACCCCAGAGTGTCTCAGTCTGTGTTGACTTCGCTGAATCGTCGTCGTCGTCGTCGTCGTCGTCGTCGTACCACCGAAGTCAAGGTGACTGATACGGTCTCGGACGTTGCTCTTTCCTTCTACTCCGACCCATACTGGTCACACACACTCTAAACCAGGACCGACACTACGTGTGACCCCGGTTCCGTACTGGTCCGAGTCCTGATTCCGCTGGTAGGTCCACCGATTTGGGGGTCCCGACGAAGACGAGGTCCAGTCTTTTCTTTGTCTGGGACCCGGGTAAAACTAATACCTGACTATTCCTCGATCAGGGGAGGGGTTTGGAATTTCAAAGGTGTGTCGACCCATATGGACACGTCGGAAGACGAAAAACGAGACGACTGTACGGGTCCCCCGACACGACACTTCCTCCTGGACATCACCGGGGTACCAACCACGACTCTCACCTTCCCTCTCGTCCACCTCCACCCAACTTAGAAAAGGTTGTCTTCCAAGAGCGATCCGGGACCTGGGAACTGGTCACAGTGTCGTCCCTGTTTTTCGTCTCCCCGAGACCAAGATGGGTAGAATGTCCACGCGAAAGTTCCTGTGTCAGACCTAAACAGTGGTGCCGGGATCTGATGTCTCTTGACAGGCTCTGGGTTACGGGGGTCCGGAGCGACCTGTCGGAAACGGAATGCCCCTCGAAGTGGTGAGGGACAAGTAGTGAGTCGGTGGATAGGCACTGGCGGGGAAACGGGGTGGGTGAACCCAGGACTTGGATAGCCGCTGTCTGGGGGGGAACGGGGTGGATGAACCCAGAACCTGGATAGTCACTGTCTGGGGGAACGGGGTGGGTGAACCCAGGACCTGGATAGTCACTGACAGGGGCAGAGCGGGACGGGTGAGTCAGACCTAGGCAATCAATACAGGGGCGAGTGGTCAGAAAACCCCCGGTAGTCAATACTGGGAAGTACCAGGACCGAAAAAACAGAGGATCTCCAAACACACACCAGAGGTTCCACCACCCTACTTGACGGGGGTTGGCACCGGGTCTCCAGTGCAAAGTGTTTCGTCCCCGTGACCTCGGGCCGAGTTCTGACTTGACCAAAGGTCCACCTGGACCCCATATCCCTTCCCTGTGACGTGCTGGACCCTTACCCGAGACAGACCTGTGTAAACTCGACGTCGCAACAACTTAAACATTGTTCTTTTTACCAGGTTCTTGTTTACTGTAATTTCAAGAACTCCTTAGTCTGGTGTCGGGTTAATGTCGGGTTCGGACCCGACCCCGTTGTCATCCCAACACCACCCGAGGAGTTTTTGGACAGTGGACACTCCCAGGGTCGTTTTCCCTAAGACGGTGTTGACTGGACCAAGGGTTTCGGAAAACAGGGACCCCTAGACTCTGAAGGAAGGGGTAGGGTCTCTGTGACCCCACGACCCCCGTGTCCGTCCCCAGGACGGGGGAGGACCTTCGTGAGATACAGAGGGTGTCCGTTCACTAGGGGGTGTCATTTACGGTCCGGTCCCTTCCGAGAGACTCGGAACCCGGACGGTGGAAGAGGGAATGACTCTGGGAGAGACGGGGAGTCCGTTGGGATGTCCCCGGTCACTCTCGGAGTCCCGTGATAAGTGGTTTTCGGACTTATCAGTTACCCTCACGTCGGGTGCCACCAGACCCCGGACCACGACGGGGGCACGTCCAGGTGGGGACGACTGGGTACTCTGAATTAGGTCTAGGTCCCAGAGGATTGTATTGTCGGTTTTATAGGTCCTATGTTATCCTTTAATGGAGAACATGGTCCTTGGTTCTTTAAATGTCGGACTTACTCTTTTGTGTTAACTGACTCCGGTCGTAGGTCTACTTAGTCCAAAACCCTAATGTCATAGACCGGTCCTAAATTTCGTTGGCGACGTTGTTACGAAGTTGTTCGTTCACTTTTAAGATGAGTTTGTTTACCTCTTTGTCTTTGTCTCGGTATCGTTTCTTGATCTTCAGTACTTTTTTCGGTTTGTCTACTGTAATGTTTTTACATATTTCGTTTAATTTCTAGGTGACCCTCGAGTCCTCGTCTCGCCTCTACTACCTCCTCACTTAGACCCTTGGACTGACTCGTTACTACTCAAGTTAGACTAACCATCTCAGAACTTATGTACTCCCCTGGATGCCCTGTTGACAAACAATAGTGACTCTGAATCTACCACTCCCCTTCCTCTTACCCCGATTCCTCTTAAACTTCGTTACTCGGTTTGAGAGGTTTAGGTCGTTTTCTGTGCTTGCACATCTAAGTTCTTCGACACACTTGGGGTTTGTCCTCGGATTTTGTCGTTGTTGTTTTTAGGTACGTTCTGAAAAGTAGTACTTGAAATACTTTTGGTTTCTGTTTCTTTGTTAGAACTTTCGTCGGTCTGTCTTCACTACAGTCTAGTACATATGACTTATTGTTACCACCTAAAGAGTAAAATTTGGTGTCTCCGGTCTTCCTTCACTGTGTCAGAAGTTCCGACTTTCTTTTCTTTATGGTCGACACTTAAGATATAAGTCCCTTTGATGGAAGTCCTTATTTCCCTTTTGTTCCGAAAGAGTCCACTTCCTTGATTTTCTTAATCATAAATCATCTCGAGAAGAATTGCTAGACCGGTCTCCTTCAAGAAACTTGTCTTCATGTTTACTACTTTCCTTGAACCTCGTAGTCCTTTCTTTTGTCTCGTCACCTTTCTTACTGTCCGGGACGAAAAGGAGTGTTCATAATATTTATTTTTTACTAACTACTAACTTTGTTTTTAATGAGGTGGTGGGCTATGAGTTCTGTCACTATAAAGTTTCACTCCTTCCGTTTCCCTGGAGTTACCTCCACTGTAAAGGTGTGTAGTCTGGTTCACCACTTTACGACTGTGGTCGTCTATTACTGCTTAGTGTATGTGTGTATACATCAGTATCTAATGTAACTAATTTAATCATTAAATTGTTCGTATCTTTGATACGTTTTTCTATATGAAGTATTGTGATTTATGTAGTTTTACTTTAAAATTTACTTTTGATTATCCTTCCGTTCTTTTGTCTTTGTTCCTTTGTTTTTGTTTTGTTAGCGTATAGTCTTAAATCAGGATCGAATAGTCATTAACCTCTTCCGTTACCGTGGGGTGAGGTCATGAGAACGGACCTCTTAGGGTGCCTGTCTCTTCGGACCATCTGATGTCAGGTACTCTAGCGTTTCTCACCTTGTACTGACTCGCTGAAGTGAAAAATAGTCATTAATGGAAACTACATTTACAGACTTCTTTTTGTAACGTCTTACTTTGTTCTGTCAAGTTTAAGTCACTGTCTGCATTCAACTTTAATGTTTCTACATTTTTATATATGGTATGGTTGTAATTAAATTTTTTATATCCTTGGTGACATGATTATGGACTCTTTCATGTGAAATCCCATTTCTTATAATGATCTCTGTTCCTACCTGTAAGATGTTAATATTTTCCTGGTCAGGTGGTCTTTCTGTACTCTCAGGATTTACCTGTGAGTAGTCTTCGAGTTGTGTACTCAGGTTTCGACCAACTCGACTTTCCTTTGTCTGTTTGGGTGTCATATCCACCCTTGAGTTGTACGGGAAGAGTCGTAGCCATTATCAAGATAGGCTACGACTCTTCTCGTACAACTCAAGGGTGGATCTTGATAAGTGATATATCCTCTTCCGTTACCGTGGGGTGAGGTCATGAGAGCGGACCTCTTAGGGTACCTGTCTCCTTTGAACATCCGATGTCAGGTACCCCAGTGCTTCTCAACCTGTGTTGACTCGCTGAAGTGAAAGTGAAAAGTGAAAGTACATTACCTCTTCCTTTACCGTTGGGTGAGGTCACAAGAACAGAACTCTTAGGGTCCCTGTCCCCTCGGACCACCCGACGGTAGATACCCCAGTGTGTCTCAACCTGTACTGACTTCACTGAATCGTCGTAAGTGATATATTATCGTATCATACCTTTCTTTTAGTTCTTTCTATACCTTTCGGATGTGTTGTATTCGTTGGTGTCCTAGCTTGACTGTTTAGGACTTGGTGTGAGTCGTCATTATATGTGTAAAAAAGCTCGTGGACACCTGGAAAGTGGTTTATCTGGTATTTAACTCGGGATTTCGTCTCCTCTTCCCCTGTTGTCTCCTACTCTACCAACCTACCGTAGTGGCTGAGTTACGTGTACTCAAACTCATTCGAGACCCTCAACCACTGTCTGTCCCTTCGGACCGCACGACGTCAGGTACCCCAGCGATTCTCACCCTGTGTTGACTCACTGACTTGACTTGACTTTCGTCTCCCTTAGGACCCTTTCCCGCATCCAGAAGAGACCCGGGAATCCCAAAGATTCTGGTAGAGTTCAACGGATCTAGGACCTCTCAACCAATCCTGTTATTTTGTCTGTAACCAATTCGTCGATGACAAACGATCCACGTCACGTTTGGGAACAGTCAACTGAACCAAATACCCAAGTTCGAGGGGCGACGTCTTTTCAGTTCCTTAGGTGTGTCGTCTTTGGACTCACCGGGACCACCCTCGTACGAAGGACGGTAGACCCGGACCTACACCCGGGGTATGTCTATGGGGGTCACAGTGTCCAACTCAGACGGTTGTCGGAACCGGTCCTCGGTGACTTTGACCGAATACCAATGTGTTGTCGAGGGTTTACCCCGTGTCTGTTCAGTCTACTAGAATCTTTCTTTCTTTCTCTCTTTCTTTGTTTCACTTCAACGAGTCAGCACGGGCTGAGAAACGCTGGGATACCTATCATCCGACGGGGTTCGAGGAGGCAGGTACCCTAAAAGTTCCGTTCTCATGACCTCACCCAACGGTAAAGGAAGAGGTCCCTTAGAAGGGTTGGGTCTCTAACTTGGGTCCAGAGAGTGTGACATCCGTCTGCGAAATGGTAGACTTGGTGGTCCACTAGAATCGACGATGTTTACTTGTCGACGTCTGTTGACGGTCGTCCCCAGACCCGGGTAAATGACTCTTACTTCGAGTCCCAGTCTTTTTACGTAACTGAACTGATGTCAGACCTGTGTCAGGACCAATAGAAAAAAAAAAAAAAAAAAAATGAGATTAAAGAAAGACACAGTTTCGGGGTCGGTCCGTCGTACCCTCCGACGTTCTTGGGTCAGTCGCTAAGGTCTCGGACACAGGAGGGACACCGGGACTTTTCTGTAGGGACGTGTGAGAGGGGTCACTCGTTAGAGGACATTTGACCAAGGGAGGAAGACGTGAAACGGAAGGTAAACTTGACCTTCTTAGATCGGCTTCGGTATGGACGTCAGAGGGTCCTATACGACTTAGACCGCCACCGACTCTTGTATCACCTGTGGCAGCGGGGGATCACCGTCGTAGCGAATGATGTCATCACACACTTACACTTCAGTGAGTCAGCATGTCTGAGACGCTGGGGGAGATGTCGGATGGTCCGAGGAGGCAGGTACCCTAAAAGGTCCGTTCTCATGACCTCACCCGACGGTAAAGGAAGAGGTCCATGATGTCGTCTGTGTTTTTCTGGTCACACCACAGACAATCGACAATTGGATGTCTACCTCTCGTACATTTTAATTTTTATCTAACTCAACAGAATTATACTCCTCAAACCTACGATTTCGGATCAACAGACCGAAGTTTAAAACCGAGAGGACGGATAAGTGAGACACTGAAACTATCCGATGAACTGGTCTGGTTGAAAAGAGGAAACAGTCTACCCTTGTCATCAACACGAATACACTATGACTACAGGACTCTTAATTTACTCACTTGTCCAATCTTGTCGTAGACATCCCTTGACCGTACATTAGTATGGATATTAATAGAAAATTTTTATAATAATCAGAAATTAGGAACTATCTGGTCAACTACCAT
The DNA here is from genome assembly GCA_006410555.1 of Capra ibex. Classification (NCBI taxonomy): domain Eukaryota; kingdom Metazoa; phylum Chordata; class Mammalia; order Artiodactyla; family Bovidae; genus Capra; species Capra ibex. Next base: position 37,123,257 of record SJYO01052474.1, on the reverse strand, counting down.
AAACGTCTAATTACAACTCTGGGTGACTTGTTTTTCACTCCTTAAAGGGACCACCGAGTCTCCCATTTCTTAGACGGGTGTTACATCCTCTAGACCCAAACTAGGGATCCACCCCTTCTAGGGGACCTCTCCCTTACCGTTAGGCGAGGTCGTAAGAACGGACCTCCTAGGGTACCTGTCTCCTCAGACCACCCGAGATCTGGTACCCCAACGTTTCTCAGTCTGTGTTGACTCGCTGATTGTGAAAGTGAAAGTAGGAAGTATCGCCACTGAGGGATCTTATTCTCACCCTTTTGAAGGTTTAATTCCAGGACGTGACCGAATTTCACTCTACCAGTCCTAACCAGAGTTTGACGACCCCAACTCTTTCAAACGTAGGGACTCACTGATTCCGCCACCAGACCACCAGAGGGACAGAATCGGACTTGTCCTCGGCCGGGTCGTTTCGAAGGTGTCCTTCCTCTCCCGTATGGAGTCAGGGAAGGGAGGATGTGGAGGAACGGGGTCGTCGGTTGGAAAGACGAAGGGGGTGTGGGGCGGAGGCACAGGGTCAGTAGGAACAATAGACTAGTATCTATGTTTCTCTACGGTCCTTACTTTTGTTTTCTTTGGAGGAAATACTCCACAACTTTTACAAGATTTTAACTAACACAACTGTCACTTACCATCCCTTCTATCCTTTTGGTAAATGTGAAACTTACCCACTTCCCACATTACACACACAACATAAAGGTCTCTCGACAATATCTCCATTTTCACCTTTCTTAGCTTTTCTGATTTCTGTTTGCACTTAGGACTCACCATACCTGTCGTTCGGTTGTAGAGACGCACCTCTCTTGTTCCCTTTAGCCGGACCGTCGTACCCTTGGAGACACCGTGACGGTGTGGTGGGTTTCGTCGATGGAGAGTCCGAACGACTGGTTCGTCTTAACACGAACGAGAATGTTTGTACGAGGTTGACCCTTCATGTCTTACGGACGTCTCCTACTTGGATATTGGTGCCGTCACCGGAGGAGGAGACATTGCACCCTAGGGACCCCACCGGACACGTCCCTTCACTTGGTCCCTTGGGGATCCCACCCCTTTCCCTTCGACTCTCTGTCCTTCCCTTAGACCTCTTTCCGTCCGGAGGGTGTCACGTCACACACCCCTGAGAGTTACCCCACTGGTCAAGAAGTTTTCTGGAACCAACTCAAAAGTTTGAAATGGAAACTAATTTTTTGGGTCGTGGTCGTCCACCTCGAAGGGTCCCCGTGTATCCATCCCTGATGACGAAGTTTACCCAGAAGGATACACCGAGTTTTTCTTAGGCAGACGGTTACGTTCTCTGAGTTCTCTACACCCAAACTAGGGACCTAACCCCTAGGGGACCTCATCCTTTATCGTTGTAGGGAGGTCATAAGAACGGACCTCTTCAGGTACCTGTCCCCTCGAACCGTCTGATGCCAGGTACTCTAGAGTTTCTCAACCTGTGCTCACTCGTACGTACGGGAAATGACGGAGTTCAGTCCGTCCCTCCTCGGACCACACAAAAGTCGGTAAGAAGACAGTAACCTTTTGACACCCACCCTCTCGAGCTCGTGTCACTTCTCCTCTGACTCTTTTAAACCGTCTCCGAGTCCGAACTGGTCTACTACCCACGCCGAGTCCGGACCCGACGTCCGAGACGACGTCCCCCTCTGGACATCGGTCCTCTCTTGGAAGTTGGAACGTGGATGGAGTCGTTGGTGGGGCGTCCTACCTACCCAGACTCGGTCCTTTTTCACCAGTCCTAAATAGTCCCGACTCCTCCCTCCTTCACTAAAGGTTTTCCCTCTCGAAAACGGGTCCAGGTACCTTCACATCTCGTCACCCTAGTAGGTCCGACACTTCTGGGACGTCTTTCTACGCCCCTCGAGTCTCAGGTCGATACTCGTGGAAAGACGGAACGAGAAGAGAGGGTTCTGGGGCGGACTCCGAGGTCGTTGTTTTGGGCTCCCCTCCACTTGTTGAGACTCAATCGAACCTTTTCACTCAAGAGTCCTCCGGGACGTACAGAAGTTGTGGTTGACCGAAAAAGGTATTCGTTCTCACCGTAAAGGATATATTTGTGCTCGTCAATGACCCGGACGAACTCTACAGTCGATCGTGGACAAGGGGGACTCGCCTGTACTTCCTTCTTCTTTCTGTTTTCGCTCCGGTGAACACCGTACTAAGGTACTCAGAACGGAAGAGGTGAAGACAAAATGGAACCACCCGTCCACTGTCCGTCCTTATACACAGATAGGGTCGCCCACACGACATGTATGTCTCGAGTCCTGGACGGTCTCCGACCCCTCTTCTCAAATCCTCCCCTTCTGAGAGGGGGAGACATTCCTTCTGAAAGGAGGAGGCATTCCTTCTGAAAGGAGGAGACATTCCTTCTGAAAGGAGGAGACATTCCACTTTTGTGGTTCTTCGAGTGGAGAGACCTACCCCCTCGGTCGGTTCGTTGTCGATACCTCCGTGTCGACGTCTGGTGTGACGTAAATTCTCGTCTCTCCTCTGTTCGGTTCCTCTGTGGTTACTTTCATAAAATTGTGTGCAAACTTTTCTTTCCACTGACACGAACCGTCTCGCACCTGTGTATAAAACCTCCGCACGTGACTACTCAGAGGGGGAAAAGGTCACGAGACATGTGCCCACCCAAACCCGACTAATCAGGAGTAAGACACTAACACCCGCAGTCTGAGGTTCAGAAGTTTTCCAACGTTACTCCTACCTTACTCCAAGACATATTCTTCTTGGTCACGTTTCGGACCTTGTACCACTAGTAGGGGTAGCAGTGTAATGGTGGTGGTGGTCGTAGAAGTGGTAGTAGCGGTAGTTGTAGTCGCAATAAGAGCAGTAGAAAGGACAATGATCCACAGTCCACACTGTTCGGGGGTTTGGACGAAGGAGTGTCAACCTCACACCCCCAGTCTAACCCTCGTGAACCAAAGGAGGAGACAATCCGGGTCAACTTACCTTTCTGTTTCTCTTGGTTTGACTTCATAGACTCCTCAGGACTGTGCGCCACACTCACATCAAGGTCCCACAGACGAACGAGACGACCGTTCCTTCGTCTTAATGACCTACAGGACCGTACATTAGTTTGGACACAAACGTAAAATGTATACGAATTGGAGAATCTAACCGGATCATAGGTGGATCAATAGGTTTCTTTTCATCCTTTTCTATACACCCTCACCTGTAGCAATGTCTATGACATTTTCACTTCCAACTTTTTTTTTACCCCCTTTCTAAGCTTATCTTTGAAATGGTTTCTTCTCTGTGTTTACCGTTTAGTCGTGTACTTTTAGTAGAGTTGTAGTTATCCGCAAACACTAGGGCACCTGACATCGGGTGGTCCGAAGAGACAGGTACCCTAAAGGGTCCGTTCTTATGACCTCACCCAACGGTAAAGGAAGAGGTCCCCTAGAAGGGTCGGGTTCCTGACTTGGGCCCACAAAACGTAACCGTCCACCTAAGAAATGATGACTCGGTGGTCCCTTCGGGAGTAATCCGAGATCTTTGTACGTTTAAATTTGATGTCACCCTATAGTAAGGTAGTGAGAATCCACCAATTTAAAAAAATTTTTACGGTTTCTCCTTGAGGTTGGGTAACGACCTTCCTTACGTTCTTCACACATTCGTGAATCCTTTGTAAAGAATGTTCCAATTTGTACGTGAATGGCATATTGGGTGGTTTGGACGAGAATCCTCCAATGGGTCGTCTTTCCTTCCGGAGTAAAGACCTGTCTCCGGGTACTCGATAGACTCGTCATAATCAGAAATTTAAATAAATCGTAAATGAGACACAGTCTGTAATTGAGGATCTTCGGAGTTTTGTTGGGTGACTCGAATTCGGACTCGTCGCGAGGGGTACGACGACAGACGTGCGAGGGAGGGAGGGGAGGGAGGTCGAAATTCCCCGGGGAGTGGACCCTCCACTGTCTCCACATGGAGAAGTCCGGTCCCATAGTCTGTTCCCGGCGTATGTGAAACATGGTCGTGTCTGTCAAATGACCCCACTCTCCTCCTTCCTTCAGTGCCGTTAGCGACTAGAATCGAGAGACACTGAACCTCCCAGAAAACACGAGGGTCTTCGTTGCGACCCGTCCCGACGTTCGTGACGACACCCTTCTGGGAAGAGAAGGACCGAAACACCCTCGAAGACGAGGACCTCCCCTGGCACGGGGGCCGAGTCTCCCAACGTAGGACCGGGGATCACAAGGGGACCGGTGGTGACCCAGGTTCCTAAGACCTCCTCCCCAAGACGAGATATCTCGTCGACACTTACACACGCACAAACGAACATACACACCAACACGAACACGTAGACTCCAGAAGGAATAGTGGGCGTTTGGATGTCTACTCACTGGTTCCACCCGGTCCTCACTGTGACTGATGTCTCAAAGTCCCGGAGGACGAGGAGTCGCCAGTCGTCCCTGGTCCGACCCTCCCAGTGGACCCTGGGGTCCTGCAAGGAACGACGACCGTCGACCCATTCCTTTACGAGTGTGTCGGACGTGAAGTGTTGGTGGTCCCCCTCCGACCCCCAACTTCTGTATGATTGTAACTGAATCTCTTTCACGCGTCATGAAACGTCCGAGGACTCCCAACCATTTGACGACAGGTGGCAGCTCCGGACACCCGACCGACCGACACACACGAAAGGACAGTAACGACCTCCTACACCTTCGTGTTTGTGGCACCTTCTTTCCGAAGTCTTTTTTTGTGTTTTACCATCGACATCAGCACGATCTCACCCTCCCAAGGGGAAAAGAAAGACAAGAAAGAAACAAAGAAAAACACACACCCCCCCTCATAAAAGTCTTACCAGCGAGTCGTCTATTTCTGAGACGGAAGTTACGCCCTCTGGACCCAAACTAGGGACCCAGCCCTTCTAGGGGACCTCTTCCCTTATCCATGGGTAAGGTCATAAGAACGGACCCTTTAGGGTACCTGTCTTCTTGGAACACCCGATGTCAGGTAACCTAGAGTCTCAGTCTGTGGTCACTTGCTGATTTGTGTTGCTATTTTACGAAAGATAATTCCTTTTAGGAGATACGACGTATCCCAGGGCCTCACCGGCCATCCCCCGCGCGCGGTAGCCCCTGAGCGCACCCCGTCACCCCGATGCCCCTCCAAGCGCGCGCCCTGGGCCTGGCCCCGATCCCCATCGCTTGCTCCTAGAGCTCGCCTCCGCCCCCTCCCCACCCCTTAGACACCTGTCGGGTGAGCCAGGACATAGCCATCATCGGGTCGGAACACTTCTCGGAAAACCCCTCCTCTCCCCCGAGGTCGACTCTGGAGTCCCGAACCCTTTGCCCTACGAACCACACCGTTCCTCTGGCCGTAAGTCTTATCAGCCCTCGGGATTCCTCAGGAGTATGAGCGGGCTTGGGGCGTCCCTGGGCGAGTCGCTCCTCTCTTCCACCGCCCAGGAGAGTCTCGGAAGAGCCCGGCCCGTGCACAGCCACGAAACGTCCAAATTGAGCGCCCTAACGTGTACCGCAGAGGTAAGGTGTCCCCTCCGGGCCGTCGACCCCCGGGAAGCGCCAGGTCCCCGGACCCACCCCCCTGCCGTATGTAAGAGGTGGAGGGGGTAGGAGTCGAGACGTCTTTGCTCCTTCTTTTCGTTAAAGGATCTGCACAGCACTCAAAATTCATGTCTTTGTCTTCCCCCGCAAGACACGCGTTACTGACACCAAAACTTCGACATCCCAAACGTCTCGTAGATTCAGAAGGAAAGGGACATTCCAGGAAACATTCTTGATTGGGGTCTCCCGCGGCCAGGCCTCTCGTCTCCCGTTACCAGGGTACATCGTCCCGCGAGTCGAGGAACTAAGGGGAAGAACACTCATTAAACTGGAGGGACCACCGAGTCCATTTTCTTAGACGGACGGTTACGTCCTCTGCGTCCAACCTAGGGACCCGACGGTTCTGGGGGACCTCTTTCTTTACCGTTGGGTGAGGTCATAAGAACGTAAGAACGAACCCTCTAGGGCACCTGTCTCCTTGGACCACCCGATGTCAGGAACCCCAGGGTTTCTCGACCTATTATGACTCGCTGATTTGTTGTTGTTGAACTCATTTCTGAGATAAAGGGCGCCCCGTGTCCTCAGGACACTGGACCGGGACCGCACCGAGAGGAAACCCTGTAGTGGGCAAGGAGGGGGTAAAGTGCCACCTACCGAAACACACACTCTACTATGGGTACGACATCAGAGACCCCCAGACTGTCCGGGGGTGCTCCTGAAGATTTGGTCTACCGAACAGAACTCAGTAGGTCGACTCGAGACTTCCGAGGAGACTCGACGAAGACAAACGGTTCTGGGGGTGGGTCTCAGGAGGTCCACAGCGGGAAGGAGGACAGAAGACAGAGGCCACAATTTTTCCTTGTGAACCCTAGTAAGGAAAATACTGTTCATTTCCGGAACGTAATGTCACTGGTTTTACCAGTGTTTTGCCTTTATAAGATAAATAGAGAAGACACACATAACGGATGTTCCTGAGATAAATGGAATCCGTAAATGAGTGACGTTAGTGTAATACTGAGATTTCATGTCAAAAATGTCCTTTTAGTCCTATTTATGAACTAAGGAGGAAGGGAAAAATGAATGTCAAAAGTCCTACTCAAATAAAGAATCTTAGGAGGGTACCACTTGTTCATCTCAAAACAAACAAATCACGGAAAGACTTAAGGAGTCAAAAATTGTGTACACTATACGAAGGTTGGTGGAGATACTGACGAAAAGCGGAAATTACAATTTCTTGTTCTTCACACTTATGTGTCGTTTCACTTTCACTTTCAGCTAGTGAACACAGACTGAGAAACGCTGGGGTACCTGATATATCAGGTACCTTAAGAGGTCCGGTCTAATGACCTCACCCATTGACAAGGAAAGAGGTCCCCTAGAAGGACTGGATCCTTAGTTTAGCCTCAGAGGACGTAAGGTCCGTATAAGAATTGGTCGACTCGAGGGTCCCTTCGGAATTATGTGTCGTTCCCGGTACTGTTACCCGTAAGGTTAACAGGGTACAAGGTAAAGACCTTAGGTCGAGATTACTTTAGTAATTTTTTGTCCAAACTCACTTTCGAAATGCTTGTTTCTACAACCAACTTCATAAAATTTTTTACTTTCTAACTTTTATAAGAGTACGATTTCAAGTTATCAATAGATCATTTTGTCCCGTGTAGGTAAACTACTTTATAATATGATATATGATTTATAATGTATAATTTATATATATTATATGATTTATAATATTATATAATAGACTAATTTTACCAGTAAGAATTTTGACGTATTGTCACAATCTTGGAAAAACCTTTATATATTATATGTATGTTGTTATAAGTGGGTTAAATTTACATAAGTCATTGAAAAATTTTTTCTAAATAAACAAATAAATACCGACTCGACCCAGAAGCAACGACACACACCCGAAAAAGATCAACGCCGCTCACCCCGACGAGGGACGCCGCTCACCCCCGACGAGGGACGCCGCTCACCCCCGACGAACAACACCTTGTACTCGAGATCCCGCACACCCGGGTCATCGACACTACGTGCCCGAATCAACGACACATCGTACACCTGAGAAGGGACTTGTCCCTAGTCTGGGTACAGAGGACGTAACAGTCCTTCTAAGAGTCGGTGATGTCCTGACCCCTTCGGGATTTCCACATCTCATTGAAGATTGTGTACGTATCGTCAACACGTTTGTAGTGTTAGATCACACCCAAGGGCAACGGGAGTTTAAGGGAGTACTGGGTTGACGAGGAGAGGACCCAGATATGGGGTTCCTTTGCTCTTGTCTATGACTTCTTTTTTGAACAAGTACTTCCCAGTGTCGTCGTGACAAATGTCGTCACTTCTACACCCTTATTGAGTCTACAGGTAGTCGACTTCTTACCCACTTTTGACAGTATACAAGTGTGTCACCTTATAGTAAGTCGGGATTTTTACGTACTTCATGGTCGTGTACTTCGTTACACGGACTCGAAGTGTTGTAATACACCTATTTTCTTCGGTCTACATTCTTTAGTGTATAATATCTTGACATAAGTATCCTTCACACATCTTACCCGTTTAGGTGTCTCTGTCTTTACCCCAGACACGACGACTCCCGACTCTGTCCCCTTCGTCCTTCAGTGACGAAGGCCCGTGTTGGAAAGGAAAGAGCCACTATATTTCTCAAGACTTTGATCTCTCCCCGAGAACAATGTGTTACAACATTTCCACAATTACGGTGACTTGACATGTGAACTTTTACCAATTTGTACAATTAAAATGGTGTTATTTTTTGTTATCGGTATTTACTTACCGAAAACCATCCGAAAACTCTTTCTCTCACTATGTCACCTTTCTAGATTCTAAAATCTACATCCTATTAAACTAATGATGAGACGGTAAAGGAGAGAGACACTGAAACCCGTTTGGAGAACCTTGACCAAAGGAATGGACTTTATATACCGTTCAGTCACAAAGACCCACCTACTTTCCTCTACTGTGGTGACTTTACATTCGTGTCTACGAACCAAATGAAACTCTACTACTCATTCTGACCAAAAAACCCCCTTCCTCTCCCTTTCCTCCTCTTCTTTCTTCCTGGGACTTCTTACATGTTACTTTTCTCGTTCTGTCTATCCACAAGAGCCACTAATACATAGAGTGTCGGTGGTTCACGACCCGGACGGGGAGTGAAGGTAGTGGGAGTAGGGGTCGACACAATGAAACCTGTTCAACGAATTAAAGAGACAGACTCAAAAGATTCCTGATTTTAACGTTACTACTTACTCCTGACCGATCCGTCACGATCACAATAACCAAGGACCACACGAACAGAAGTTATTCCTTACTACCTTGTACCAACATTTGGACTATTAGAGACCCCCACCCAAAAAAAAAGAAAAGTAAAAAGTTTGACACTAATTTGAAAAGACATTGTAAAATCTTAATATGAGACCAACCACCAGTGACTAGAGAAACCTTCTCGAGTCTCGAGTGTCTCGGGAAAACCTGTGGTAATTTCTCGGTGGACGGGAGTCCTACCACAACACTCCTAAGTGGGTCTGACACCAGAGTCACTGACAGACTGTGTCTGGACCTTCCCTTGTGTCTTGTAATTAGACGTCCAATGTCCAAACCTGAGGTGGTGAAAACCTGGAGTCTAGGGCGGTTCATTTCCTCCTCTAAGAACCGTCCGACGGTACCGTAACATGATCCCACCTCACTCTTACAGGGTACGTCACACACCCTGTATGAATATGGTTTGTCATAAACAACGAGTAAATGAATGAATAAAAAAACGACGGGTTTGGAAATAACAAAGGTAAAACAGGTTCCGAACTCTCTCCAGAACCCCACAATTTTTCGACGGATCACCGACGTCTCTACCCGAAGTCCTTCGGGACTGCAGTCGTCCCCCGAGGAGTTTCCGGTGACCAGAGTCTCCGAGGATCAGTACGAACTCCCACTTGGTAAACTTCTCTATAAGTGGGTTGGGTCGTACCCCTGGTCGGTCGGACGTCTCCAACCAGTCCACCAGTGGGTCGAAGAACTACTCAAAGTGGAGAAGTGGATCCTTCACCAAGAGGTCCTTAAGTGTCTCCACCCCCAGACGCGACCGTCTTGGGTCCGGTACGTCTAGGTTTTTCCGGACCAAGTCTAAGAAGAGATACTCTTCCCGTTGAACGTATCGTAGGACCCAAAACGGGGTGAGTAGAACTCTACCGAAGATGTGCAGGTCCTTCTCCCGTACCGACGACGTGACCCAAACGTAAGCGTTCTCTACGAACGGCGGGCACACGAAGAGGAACCGGTTAAACACCTTTTTTCACCGGGTGTGGGAAGGACTCATTGTGACAGAAGCAGTTTTATCTTTGGGTCTCTGTCCATCCACATCCTCAGGGGTCTACGAACAACTGGTCCACCAACTATCGCCGGAGGTGGAGTCACCTTATTAAGACTCCTTAGACCCTGATCACCAACTAGTCATTATTCCTATGACTTTCTCCTTGAGGGGTCCAGTCATCCACGGGTTATACGATGACCTCTAGTCACCTCTTTATTGAGGTCTTTCTTACTTCCCTACCTCGGTTTCGTTTTTGTTATGGGTCGACACCTACACAGACCACTATCTTTGTTCCAGACTACGACATTTCTCGTTATGACGTATCCTTGGACCTTACAGTCCAGGTACTTAGTTCCGTTTGACCTTCACCAGTTTGTCCTCTACCGTTCTCACTTGCAGTTGTAAGATACTTAGTCACTTGATTTTACCTGACCTTACCCACTTAAATTGAGTCTATTGGCAATATAGATGATGACACCCGTCCTTAGGGAGTTTTCTTTACCTCATCGGTAGTACCAGTTGTTTTCTCAGGCTTTACGTCATGAACCTACGTTAGAGTTTTTGCTGTCTTACTAGAGACAAGCAAAGGTTCCGTTTGGTAAGTTATAGTGTCATTAGGTTCAGATACGGGGTCATTGCGACTTCTTCGACTTCAACTTGTCATGATACTTCTGGAGTTCTGGAAAATCTTGATTGTGGGTTTTTTCTACAGGAAAAGTAATATCCCCTGACCTTACGTTTTCATCCTTCAGTTCTTTGTGGACCTCATTGTCCGTTTAAACCGGAACCTTACACCTTACTTCGTCCCGTTTCTGATTATCAAAACGGTTCTTTTACGCGACCAGTATCGTTTGTGGGAGAAGGTTGTTGTGTTCTCTTCTGAGATGTGTACCTTTAGTGGTCTACCAGTTGTGGTTTTAGTCTGACTAATATAAGATACGTCGGTTTCTACCTCTTCGAGATATGTCAGTTGTTTCGTTCTGGTCCTCGATTGACACCGAGTTTAGTACTTGAGGAATAATAGTTTAAGTCTGAATTTAACTTCTGTCATCCCTTTTGTAGATCTGGTAAGTCCATGCTGAATTTATTTTAGGGAATACTAATATGTCACCTTCACTCTTTATCTAAATTCCCGGATCTAGACTATCTATCTCACGGACTACTTGATATCTGTCTCCAAGCAAAGTAACATGTTCTCTGTCCCTAGTTCTGGTAGGGGTACCTTTTCTTTACGTTTTTTCGTTTTACCGACAGACTCCTCCGGAATGTTTATCGACACTTTTCTTCTCTTCGTTTTTCGTTTCCTCTTTTCCTTTCTATATTCGTAGACTTACGTCAAGGTTTCTTATCGTTCTTCTCTATTCTTTCGGAAGAAGTCGTTAGTTACGTTTCTTTATCTCCTTTTGTTGTCTTACCCTTTCTGATCTCTAGAGAAGTTCTTTTAATCTCTATGGTTCCCTTGTAAAGTTCGTTTCTACCCGAGCTATTTCCTGTCTTTACTAGACCTGGATTGTCTTCGTCTTCTATAATTCTTCTCCACCGTTCTTATGTGTCTTCTTGACACGTTTTTTCTAGAAGTGCTGGGTCTATTAGTCTACCACACTAGTGAGTGCATCTCGGTCTGTAGGACCTTACACTTCAGTTCACCCGGAATCTTTCGTAGTGATGTTTCTTTCGATCACCTCCACTACCTTAAGGTCAACTCGATAAAGTTTAGGACTTTCTACTACGACACTTTCACGACGTGAGTTATACGGTCGTTTAAACCTTTTGAGTCGTCACCGGTGTCCTGACCTTTTCCAGTGAAAAGTAAGGTCAGGGTTTCCTTCTGTTACCGTTTCTTACGAGTTTGATGGCGTGTTAACGTGAGTAGAGTGTACGATTATTTAATTACGAGTTTTAAGAGGGTCGGTCCGAAGTCGTTATGTACTTGGCACTTGAAGGACTACAAGCTCGACCAAAATCTTTTCCATCTCCTTGGTCTCTAGTTTAACGGTTGTAGGTGACCTAGTACCTTTTTCGTTCTCTCAAGGTCTTTTTGTTGATAAAGAGGAAATAAATGATACGGTTTCGGAAACTGACACACCTAGTGTTATTTGACACCTTTTAAGACTTTCTCTACCCTTATGGTCTGGTGGACTGGACGGAGAACTCTTTGGACATACGTCCAGTCCTTCGTTGTCAATCTTGACCCGTACCTTGTCTTCCTTTTCCTCTTCAGTTCCGACATACAGTGGGACGAATAAATTGAATGTACGTCTCATGTAGTACTCTTTACGACCTGACCTTCTTTTTGTTCGACCTTAGTTCCAACGGCCGTCTTTATAGTTATTGGAGTCTATACGTCTACTGTGGTGGGAATACCGTCTTTCACTTCTCCTTGATTTTTCGGAGAACTACTTTCACTTTCAACTCTCACTTTTTCAACCGAATGTAGAGTTGTAAGTCTTTTGCTTCTAGTACCGTAGACCAAGGTAGTGAAGTACCCTTTATCTACCTCTTTGTCACCTTTGTCACAGTCTGAAAACAACCCCCCCCCGAGGTTTTAGTGACGTCTACCACTGACGTCGGTNTCCTCCGGAATGTTTATCGACACTTTTCTTCTCTTCGTTTTTCGTTTCCTCTTTTCCTTTCTATATTCGTAGACTTACGTCAAGGTTTCTTATCGTTCTTCTCTATTCTTTCGGAAGAAGTCGTTAGTTACGTTTCTTTATCTCCTTTTGTTGTCTTACCCTTTCTGATCTCTAGAGAAGTTCTTTTAATCTCTATGGTTCCCTTGTAAAGTTCGTTTCTACCCGAGCTCTTTCCTGTCTTTACTAGACCTGGATTGTCTTCGTCTTCTATAATTCTTCTCCACCGTTCTTATGTGTCTTCTTGACACGTTTTTTCTAGAAGTGCTGGGTCTATTAGTCTACCACACTAGTGAGTGCATCTCGGTCTGTAGGACCTTACACTTCAGTTCACCCGGAATCTTTCGTAGTGATGTTTCTTTCGATCACCTCCACTACCTTAAGGTCAACTCGATAAAGTTTAGGACTTTCTACTACGACACTTTCACGACGTGAGTTATACGGTCGTTTAAACCTTTTGAGTCGTCACCGGTGTTCTGACCTTTTCCAGTGAAAAGTAAGGTCAGGGTTTCCTTCTGTTACCGTTTCTTACGAGTTTGATGGCGTGTTAACGCGAGTAGAGTGTACGATTATTTAATTACGAGTTTTAAGAGGGTCGGTCCGAAGTCGTTATGTACTTGGCACTTGAAGGACTACAAGCTCGACCAAAATCTTTTCCATCTCCTTGGTCTCTAGTTTAACGGTTGTAGGTGACCTAGTACCTTTTTCGTTCTCTCAAGGTCTTTTTGTTGATAAAGAGGAAATAAATGATACGGTTTCGGAAACTGACACACCTAGTGTTATTTGACACCTTTTAAGACTTTCTCTACCCTTATGGTCTGGTGGACTGGACGGAGAACTCTTTGGACATACGTCCAGTCCTTCGTTGTCAATCTTGACCCGTACCTTGTCTTCCTTTTCCTCTTCAGTTCCGACATACAGTGGGACGAATAAATTGAATGTACGTCTCATGTAGTACTCTTTACGACCTGACCTTCTTTTTGTTCGACCTTAGTTCCAACGGCCGTCTTTATAGTTATTGGAGTCTATACGTCTACTGTGGTGGGAATACCGTCTTTCACTTCTCCTTGATTTTTCGGAGAACTACTTTCACTTTCAACTCTCACTTTTTCAACCGAATGTAGAGTTGTAAGTCTTTTGCTTCTAGTACCGTAGACCAAGGTAGTGAAGTACCCTTTATCTACCTCTTTGTCACCTTTGTCACAGTCTGAAAACAACCCCCCCCCGAGGTTTTAGTGACGTCTACCACTGACGTCGGTACTTTAATTTTCTACGAATGAGAACCCTTCTTTTCAATACTGGTTGGATCTATCGTATAATTTTTCGTCTCTGTAATGAAACGGCTGATTCCAGACAGATCAGTTCCGATACCAAAAAGGACACCAGTACAAATCTACACTCTCAACTTGACACTTCTTCCGACTCGTGGCTTCTTAACTACGAAAACTTGACACCACAACCTCTTCTGAGAACTCTCAGGGGACCTAACGTTCCTCTAGGTTGGTCAGGTAAGACTTCCTCTAGTCGGGACCCTAAAGAAACCTTCCTTACTACGATTTCGACTTTGAGGTCATGAAACCGGTGGAGTACGCTTCTCAACTGAGTAACCTTTTCTAAGACTACGACCCTCTCTAACTCCCGTCCTCCTCTTCCCCTGCTGTCTCCTACTCTACCGACCTACCGTAGTGACTGAACTACCTGCACTGAGACTCAACACTACCTGTCCCTCCGGACCGTACGACGTTAAGTACCCCAACGTTTCTCAGCCTGTACTGACTCGCTGACTTGACTTGACTTGACTTGACTTCGAGTTTTTTAACACCGACCAGGGTCATTAGTGTCGTCTCATCGACTACGGTTTTCAACGGTGACCTTATTTACAACCCCCTACCAACCTCCGACCTCGTTCCCCGCAGGGACCCAGACAAAGTAGGTTCGTGACGACTTCGTTCTCTGTTTAGGGATCCTGGCGTGGAGGACACCGAGTAAATTTAAGTTCAAATTACCCGGGAGAACCTGAGAGGGAACGACTGAGACCGCTGGGATTACCCGACCTCGACTCCAACCGTACCCACCGGGATCCAATTTTCCGTCGACGACAAAACCCGGGCTAAGGTCCAGGTGTGTGTCCTTGAGGATCCCCCCGTCCGACTGAACCGGAAGGGTGGAGACTTAAAGGACTCGGGTCCCCGGTGTCGAACTACGTTTAATTTACAACTTCTTAGTCGTCTCGGGGACCGTAAATCTCATACCTCTGGTTTTTTTCTCCTGTCCTCTCACTTCCTTCCTTCCTCCTTCCTTTCCTCCTCCCCTCGTTCGTTCCCTTCTTTCTTCCCTTCACCCTCCCTCTCTCCCTCTCTTGTCTGGGAAGACGGGAAAGTCTCGTAGGCAATCGACCCTCTGTCCCAGTGTCCAAGGTCTGAGTACAGGAAACCCCTGGTAGCAATTCTCGCACGATCACTCTCTCAACCGTAGGTTCTTTTCCTTGGTGTACCGTCCAGTGGAAACATCTCCGAACGACTTGAGTGTCCTTCGTCCGTAAACTAAGGACCACCCTACACCCTGACTTTACGAGTTCAAACACTTGTACCTCGACCCCCTAGGACTCTGGGACCGTCGACAGGACCACTCGGTCCACGGAAGACACCCACCGGTACCTTCCTCGTTCCGAAACTCCTTCCGTCACAAAGGATTCACCAAAAAAAAAAAAAAAAAAAAAGATGTGACNAAAAAAAAAAAAAACGATGTGACGTACCGAATGTTGTAGAGTCAAGGGGTTGGTCCCTGACTTGAGGTACGACGCCTTCGTACCTCAGGATTGGCGGTCGTTTCAGCGGATTCACCCCAAGGACGACGAAGATAAACACGACGGGTACAACCGGGGTCTCGGTCCGTGGGACAACCGTGGTCGACGGGGTGACGGACGCGGCACCGAAGGCCCGAGGCTCTCCTCCACCCCGACCCCACAGACTTCGGCCTATGACAGTGGACGTTCTTTCAATTCTCCCCAGAAGAAGTCTATCTATCTCTCAGACCTTAAATAAAATCGACACCCAGTCATCTCCGTCCACGTGAAACCCACAATCGTGTTCTCCGACGGCCCGTCCGTACACTTCTCGGGTGTATCCGTGGGTCCGTGGGAACTTTGCTTCCAGTACCTAGAGTCCCCCACGGACGACGTGCGGAGACCAGGGTCGACTCCCAATCACCACAGGAAAGGTCGAGGTTCCCCCGGACCGGACCCCCTACTTTACCCGGTGAGTCGCAATCCCCTCTTGATTTAGTCCAAGGGAGAAAGGTCTGTGGTCGCTGAGGTACTCTGCGCTGCAAGAGAAGATCTAGTCAGCACTTAACCTCGACCGAAGAGTACGATGGTGGGAGGGTAGAAGAGGCCGCAGACCAGGTACAGACGTAAAGTGCGACAGACGAGACAAAAATAGGTTACTGACACAGACTGTTGGACGTTAAGGGAACCTAAGACACCGGGGTAAGATACCTACGATAAGAAAGACGATTTTAGGACCGAGAAAAGTTTGCGTGAGCGAGGTACCAAGATATTAGAGACGAAGGGACTCACAGTAGAGAGGGTCGGGGGCCTCGGGTCCGACACAAAGTACCGGAAACTATTGGACTTACGACAGAGTCTCAGGAAGAAGACCACCTCCGGGGAAGTCGACACAGACCCGAACCGGTAGAGGGACACCCCGATACGGTACCCCGGAGGTGACCCCACCACGCCGGTCACTGAGTAACTGAGGTTTAGTCTAAAAGGAAACCATAAAACCCCCTCCCTCAACACACGACACAGTTTCCACTCTTAAACCCAGGACGGCTGGGTTGACGCAGGTCCGGAACCCTCCCACAGAGAGGGGTTACCTGACTCAACCCACTGCAGGTCTATCGTCCAGGAGGGTCAAGGACCCGACCCGGTAGGGAGGACGTGGTCCCTACGAGGGAACAGGGGACCGGGACCCCCGACCCGGGACGACCGACGGTCCCAAAAGAGAAGTAATGAAGGTATCCTGTAACAGGAAAGAACACAGTTACTTTTTTTAGTCATCTAGATTCTGTCTTTACCTTTTAAAATAGACTCGGTCTGACTCCTAATATTGGACCCTTGTCGGAGAGTCTTTCGAGGTCCTTGAGAAGACGGACAATCTCCAGTTTCGTGTCAATACATTCAAAAACTCTGTCTCCCGACATTTGATGTACTACGTAATAACTGTTAAACGTGTCAGGTCTAGAGGTACTTGTTTCACTACCTCCCAGTACCCAGTGGTACCGGGGAATGTTCCCATTCTTCCTTCCAAGAGAGGATTCCCCAGACTAGTCGCCTCTACGTGGTGTGTGTGGTCTCCAATCCCTCCTCCGGGTTTCCCCGTTTCTTTTTAAGTAAATCTAAAAAAAGTAGAACGGTATTTTGTACTTAAAATAAAGTGGTTGACAAAGACTTTCTTCGATCATGAAAATCATCGTTTCGGGGAGGAAACCCCGACGACATATAGAGTCAACGAAGGGGACACGTAAGTGATGGGTCTCCAACGTGGACCCTGAGTTTAGGGGGTTTGACTCGTTCAACGAGTGGAGAAGACACCCACGTCGTAGTCAGGACCCCTTACGACGAGTGACCGGCAGACCCCCCTCTTGTTACCCCAAAAACTCACAACAACGGACACTTCATAATGTGGAGTCAACCTGGGGACTGGACGGGACCTCCCCGTACCCAAGGGAGTCAGGAACAGGCATCTTCTACTTCAGACCTGATAAACTAGACCCAACACACAAGAGTATGGAGAGCTACACATCCCTCTTAACTACACTTCCACACGCGTCGTTAAATTTCGAAACGGGGGTCAACGACACACACACCCCCCTTGTCCATCTCGACTCCCCTATGTGTGGTTGTTCGTTAAGTCAAGATTGTGGGACAGGGGTGTCTGTCGTAGTCTAGGGGGTTCTGACGGGGTAGGGGATCGAGTCTGAGGTCACCTTTGAAGTCCAACAGTGGACACGAAGACTGGTTGGACGAGGTCCCTCCAGGGGTACTAGGGGGGGAGTCCAAACTAATTAATCGATCTCACCGAGTCTCCCGAGTCGCTTTGTAAAATGGGTGATCTAGTGGTCAAATAACATTCTCCTACATTGAGTCCTTGTTGGTCTTACCTCTCTACGTCCCCCGTTCCGTACCCCTTCCTGTACCTTGAAGGTATAAGAGAGGTTTGTCGGATGAGAGGGGTTTAGAGGTGCACCAGTAGATGACCCCTCGAGGGACTTGGGACGGAAAGACCTAAAAAGACCTCCCAAGTAATATATGCGTCCTAACTAATTTAGTAACCGATAACGGTTAACTAACTAAGGGGTCTCCAGTTCCCTCTACCCTAACTTTTAAACTTGGAAGATTAGTGTCCTGACCGAGGTAACTGTCGGTAGAGGGTAAGAGTCTTCGAAAGGTTTTAGTGAGGTAATTGCATTTTACTTTGTGGATAACGAAAGAAGTGAATCCTTTAGAGTTTCAAAGATCCTCGATACACGGTCTCTACCCCTGTTTTGGGTTTATATATATATACTTCTCCCGAATCGTCGGGTGAGGTCATACGAACGGACCTCTTAGGGTACCTGTCTCTTCGGACCGCCCGATATCAGGTATCCCGGCGTTTCCCAGTCTGTGCTGACTTCACTGAATCTACGAACATGTATATACACGACACACGACACGAGTCAGTGAGTCAGCACAGGCTGAGAAACGCTGGGGCGGTCCGATAGGTACCTCTAAGAAGTCCGTTCTTATAACCTCACCCAACAGTACGGGAGGAGGTCCCCTAGAAGGGTTGGGTCCAGAGAGAGTAACGTTCGACTAAGAAATGGTAGACTCGGTGGTCCCCTCGGGTTCTTATAACCTCACCCATCGGATAGGGAAGAGGTCTCCTAGAAGGACTGGGTCATTAGTTTGACCCCAGAGGACGTACCGTCCACCTAAGAAATGGTCGACTGGATGGTCCCTTCGGGTACGTATATATATATATATATATATATATATATATATATACTAATATATATATATACTAATATGTATATATTATTATATATATGTATATATATGTGTGTATGTATGTATGTATGTATATATATATTATATTAGTGTTACAGTGTGTTGAGGTCCCGGTACTCATCTCTTCAGGACCTTACCTAACAGCTGTTTAGAGACTCAAAGAGGTACATCAGTTAAGGTAAAATCCCGTTTAACAAAGAGAGAAAATACGTATAAAGAGTATTACTTGGTTTAAGACATTTTATACTAACGAACCGAGACACCTTTACATGTCAAGATATTTTAGTACAGTGAGGGGTCACTCGGTAGTTTTTTCTATTTAGGATGAAAAAGAATGGCATGGCATTATCTGAAAAAAAAAAGTACAAAAGACAGGAAAGAAGAGAATGAGTCTTTTGTCCATAAAGAATTTTCGGTGGTGAGACACCATAAAAGGATTTGTTCACATACAATATTCTACCATCTTGAAAGATAGTACCCTATTTTTGGATCTTAACCGACATCGTTCCCTTTTACAAACTGGGTAAAGCCCTAGACCAAAAATGTTCGACAAAGACTCCGACCACTACGTCAGGTACCTCAGTCAATACTAGTGAAGAAGGTCCCACTCCCCTCGGACGGTTCTGTTCCGTTGAAGGTCCCTGTCGGTCCGACGGACCGAAAGACTCGTCGACACTCCCCACGGGTTCACCTGGTGTAGTGCTCCCGACGAGCCTCAGCCCCAAGCGACCCTAGCCCAATCCTACGACACAAGGAGACGGTGATAGTGACCTACGCTATCTTCGGTCCCTCTGACGACGAGTTGTCTTCGACGGAAGAGTGTAAGGTGCAGAGGCCCCCCGGACGGCGAGACAGGACGGTCGACGTCCAGTCGGCACTGCCACCGAACTAGGAGGACCGGGGTCAGGTACTGATAAGACGTAGGAACCAGTTCCTGCCCCGGAGGGAGAAATGAACCTAGACCTTGTAGGGGAAGAGTGTCGTCTCCCTTTTCTTCCGTGGTTTGTAGTTCAACTTACGAAGACTGTTGTAGTCGAACTTAGACCAGGGGATGGTATGGACGAGGGTAGGGTCGTAAGGACCGTTTAGTGTCCTCCTCTCGTGGCGACCCGGACCTTAGTGCGCCGTAGATTCTCACGTCTGTGACTGGGTACGCACCGGCACCCGACACCCAGTGTCAAAGGAGTGTGTTGGTCCCGGATGATTGACCCTGGTCCTATGTCTGAGAGTACACCAGAAAGTCCACGACTACCGTTTTTGGGTTGGAGTTGGTCCGACTCTTTCCTTGTGTTTTCTTTCGGTCTCCATGTCTTTCTTTTCGTCTCCCAGTGGCGTTTCCCAGTCTCGTGAGGTCTCAACGAGACGAAAACGTCCAGACTGGTTCTCAATTACTCCCCAGTCTCCTTACAAGACTAATCGGTCCAGACTCCGGTGTGACAATCTCCCTGTCCTTCTCCCCTCCTACTCAGGTCTTGGGTTTGAAAGAAGAATCAGGGACCTCACTGGTGAAACTCGGGTCCGTCTAGTGAGGACCACTTAAAATATCGGTTATATTTATCATATATAAACGTAACCTCTGATTTTCCGAGTCTTAATTATAAAAGGGAGGTTAAAATAAAACTTAACACGTTCGGAGTACCTCGAGTCAAGGTACACTAGTGACGAGTACAGGTAGTCAGTAGGGTCGGCAGGGAAGACTACAGGAAGACTCGTGACGGGTCACGAGTGGGTGGTAGACCCTGGGGTATTTCTATGACCACGAAACTTTTAATTCAGTCTACTAACATGTGACCTTTACGAAAGCAAAAGAAGGAAACTGGTATTCGTTTCCTATAAAAGAATTCAATCAAAACAGGGGAAATTTTCTTATTTTCTTTCTTCACAGGTGATCCTATATCTCTTAAGAAATAAAACCTGAAGATTTCAGAGTACCCCTTTAACTGTCAAGAAGGTGTCAACGAGATCAGGATTAGAACTTATAACAGACACCTCTTGTCTCCAGACTCCGGTGAGCTTATTGTTCTAAATTAACACCTCCTTCTTTCCCTTTCCTTTTATCTTTTAGTATGCGTTGTCACGACAGTCACATTGGTTCCAGACACTCATAGTTATCCTCAGAGCCTGTCTGGGACCACCAATGGTGGTCTCGAAGACCTCGTTGACTCCTTCCGTCCGTCCTCAAGGGGACGGGAGCTGCCGGTAAGGAGACTCTCTTCGACAAACAAGTGGAAATAAAAGGGTTGTGGGCCATACTAGGGACCATGTGTCACCCACAGTCCGTTTACAACCTTATTTACAATGATTAGATCGTGGGCATAGTGGGGTGGGGTTGAGGTGGAGTAAAGGGACAGACCACGAATATTCAGTGATTCTGGGACAAATATGAGGAACAAACAGTAGACAAAAGAGGTCTTCTTTCATTTGAGGACTCCCACCTCAACCGAAACGAAGAATGACCAAAGGGAGGTCAAACGTGTTCCGACCGGGTGTGACCCGAAGGCAATTATAGACAACTGGTTTACCTGTTTCACTCTTTACACAGGAAGGAGACATCTACAGGAGATGTCTCCTGTACCCGTACCACACAACACACAAGAAGCTCCCCATCGTAAATGTAAGTACCTCGTGGGTGAGGTACTGGTTGACACACGAAAAAGTGTAGTAGTACCAATAACTTAGGAGTGTGGTTGGACCAAAGGAGATTGGGTAAACAAGGTAATTTAGGTGAAGACAAGAATACACCGTGTCTCGATTCTACAGTCCACAATTCCCTTCGAGTAAAGAATGACCCCTGTCCTTCTATAAAAGCACGAACTACCGTGAATATTCTTTCTATCGTTCATATAAGACAGTGATCCCTCCTCCACGAATCACGATCGCGAGTCAGCGAATGAGCACATCGAGAAACACTGGGGTCCCTGACATCGGGTACTCCGAGAAGAGAGGAACCCTAAAAGGTCCGTTCTTGTGACCTCACCCAACGGTACGAGAGGAGGTCCCCTAGAAGGGGTAGGTCCCTAACTTGGACCAGAGAATATAAAGGACGTGACCGTCCGCCTAAGAAATGGTGATCACGGTGGACCCTTTGGAACCCCTTCTTCGTGAATACCTTCTAGTTTACGAGATAATTAATAAACCTTACTACCAGACCTCCCCGGTGGTGCCTACACTCTCCGTCTGTCAAAACACGATCGACGGTAGTGTCTCGTGGTGTCCGACTCCCCGAATTTTGTTATCTGTAAACAGAAGAGCACCCAGTGTCTCGGCCTTCAGACTCTAGTCCCATGACTCTCCCAACCAAAGAGGGTGTCGAAGAAAAGAACGTCTACCGACAGGAGAACGACACAAGAGAACTCTGGAAAGGAGAGACACACAAACACTATCCCTGTCTCATTTCCCTGTTAAACCCTCTAATTTATCGATGAGAGTGAGCCCCAAGTATTTATCTCTTTTTCATACCTCTGCGGACACCTAATTACTAGATAGTTCTTTCGTCCGAACGAATCTTTGTCTGGTACGTGTGAACGAACCGTTACCTTGGTACGTCTCCTTCGCACTCTGTACGGGGGTCCGTGGTTGTTACCTTACTCCGGACGTAGGACAAGTGACTTCGGTCGTTTACCTTACTCCGGACGTAGGACAAGTGACTTCGGTCGTTTACTTCCAAGGAACTCTTCCCCGAAAGAGACGAACATGATTCTCGTCTTTATATGCCTTTCCACTGAAAAATGACTTTGGACTCTACTAAATGGTATAAAATCACATACAATAGTACTCTTTACGACCCGACCTTCTTCGTGTTCGACCTTAGTTCTGACGGTCTTCTTTATGGTTATTGGAGTCTGTACGTCTACTGTGGTGGGAATACCGTCTTTCACTTCTCCTTGATTTTTCGGAGAACTACTTTCACTTTCTCCTCTTACTTTTCAACCGAATTTCGAGTTGTAAGTCTTTTGTTTCTAGTACCGTAGGCCAGGGTAGTGAAGTACCCTTCATTTACCCCTTTATCACCTTTGTCACAGTCTGAAATAAAAAAACCCGAGGTTTTAGTGACGTCTACCACTAACGTCGGTACTTTAATTTTCTGTGAATGAGGAACCTTCCTTTCAATACTGGTTGGATCTATCGTATAACTTTTCGTCTCTGTAATGAAACGGTTGTTTCTAGGCAGATCAGTTCCGATACCAAAAGGGTCACCAGTACATACCTACACTCTCAACCTGACACTTCTTTCGACTCACGGCTTCTTAACTACGAAAACTTGACACCACAACCTCTTCTGAGAACTCTCAGGGAACCTGACGTTCCTCTAGGTTGGTCAGGTAAGACTTCCTCTAGTTGGGACCCTAAAGAAACCTTCCTTACTACGATTTCGACTTCGAGGTCATGAAACCGGTGGAGTACCCTTCTCAACTAAGTAACCTTTTCTGAGACTACGACCCTCCCTAACCCCAGTCCTCCTTTTCCCCTGCTGGCTCCTACTCTACCGACCTACCGTAGTGGTTGAGCTACTTGCACCAAACTCACTTGAGGCCCTCAACCACTACCTGTCCCTCCGGACCTCACGACGCTAAGTACGCCAGTGTTTCTCAGTCTGTACTGACTCGCTGACTTGACTTGACTTGACTAGTGGAAAAACGAGTAAAGGTATCGAAGTACTGTCAGGACCAATCTGGTACATCCCTGTTCTTTTGAGGTGACGTACTCCACCTCCTCCTCGACTACTGTTTGGATCCCTAGCTTGGATCCAGAGGGCGTAACATCCGTCTGCGAAAATGGCAGACTCGGTGGCCCCTTCAGTCTACTGTTTTTGAACTGTAGTTTATACTCCTTCTTACACCAGAAGAAGGAGAGGGATTAAAATAAACTAATATTTTACATCGGGTGGATCGAAAGTCCCCTACCGTGAGGGAATGGACGATTGAACATAGAGAGTGTTTACAGGACATGATTATTTGAGAAAGGAATGGGTAGAGAGACGGAAAACGACTTAAGAGAGACGTGGTTCTGTCTTCTTAGACACGAGATGATTCTGGGTTTTCCCTGCCCCCTTGGACCACCCGAAGGTAGATACCCCAGCGTGTCTCAACCTGTGCTGACTACCCTGAATCGTCGTCGTCGTCGTCGTCGTCGTTCTGGGTTTTACGTAAGACACAAAAGTAAAAAGACGAGAGAGAGAGAGAGAAAAATATTCCTGTGGTCAGGATAACACAATTCCGGGGTGGGAAAACTGGAGTCACTTGGGATTAATGAAGGAATTTTCAGGGGATAGGTTTATATCAATGTAACTTCAAATCCCTAAACGGACACTTAAACCCTCCTCTATGTTAAGACGGGTATTACTAATAGGTCGTCACCCCTCTGACGGTCTTCCGTCCCTGTATCTCGAGGTACCCGGGAGCTCCTCCACTGGTTTCCCTTCTGGCTCCCTCCCCTCTAATAAAGCTATCTTGTCCGTACCCACAATTTTGTGTTTTCAGTTCCAACGTCCCGTCACCGACTCTACCCTACTTTGACCTCTTTCTCCTCCCGGACCTTAGAGTGGACACCTCGCACCCCTGAGAGGTCTCAGACCCTCTTCTCTGAACCATTCTAAGTACCGACTTCTTTCAGTCAGACTACTGTTGACTCCAAAGAGACCACGGATCGGTGGGTACACGAAGACGGTTCCTCGTGGGCTCTCCCTCGGGTCTCGGTCGAGACCCCAGAAGAACACCGTGCTCCCACGGTAGAGGAGTAGTTAACAGTCACCCCTCGTCTCCGGAACCAAGGGATCACCGGAAAGTTTCTTCAACGTTTTGTGACACTCCCGAACACCCTCGGGTCCGGAGAGGATGGAAGGGAAAAAAACATTTGTTTCTTTGACGGTTTTACCTTTACGAAAGGGGGAACAGGAAGGAAGTTTCCCACTATTGCACTTGATAAGTAGTAAAAATAAAGTTTTTCTAGCTGTGAGAAAAAGGGTAACCGGGTACGTGAAAACAGGGGTAGTTGTTGACCTAGACCGTAGATGACTACAAATAAAGTTGAAGTATTAATTTCTTCTTACAATTCACACATTGAGTTGAGATAAGGTTTACATCTTGTTAGACCTTGTTACATTGGGGAACTCTTTTAAAATCCTTTCCTTCCTTTTTGGTGTAAATGTTTATTGTGAAAACCTTTATTGTCTAGTAGAGTCAAACCCTGTAAACGTTGAACGGATCTGAAAAAGTTTTAGTGACTAGACTTTTAGTCGACTTTCTCCAGTTAACACTATCGTTAAAGTCTTATTGGTAATCTTTGGTTTGTTTCCTTTTGTAGACCTCTACTACTTATTCTATACTGTTAGACGTACTCCTGGTAAAATATCTTCACTGACTACTCATTTATGTTTGTAAGTCAGTGTTTGATAGGACAAATGAGTAAACACGGTTTAAAATTTTGTCTTATAATTCTTATAATTCTTAAAATTATTGAAAGACTTCAATAAATAGGTAACTAGAGGTCATCGTATACCCCGTGGATGGCTGGACCCCTCAAGTAGAAAGTCACAGGATAGAAAAACGGAAAAGTATGACAAGCACCCCAAGAGTTCCATTCTTATGACTTCACCAAACGGTAAAGGAAGAGGTTACCTGGTGTAGAACAGTCTTGAGAGGTGGTACTGGGCAGGCAGAACCCACCGGGATGTTCCGGACCAAGTATCAAAGTAACTCAATCTGTTCCGACACCAGGTACACTAGTCAGACCAATCAAAAGACATTAACACCAAAAGTAAGACAGACGGGATACTACCTCTTCCTATTCTCCGAATACCTTCGAAGGACTACCCTCTCTGACTGACTCCCCCTTTACCCCAGAACAAGACTATCCGTCCCGGTACGAGTCATTTAGAAATTGGGTTAAAAGACAACTACCCACTTCGACACAAGGGAGGGACTATAAATGGACCCCGGTTTGATACCACCTCCATTTCTTTCTTTCGAAATGGAAAGATACTTCTTTCGACTCGTGGCTTCTTAACGACGAAAACTTGACACCACAACCTCTTCTGAGAACTCTTAGGGAACCTGACGTTCCTCTAGGTTGGTCAGATAGGATTTCCTTTAGTCAGGACTTATCAGTAACCTCCCTGACTACAACTTTGACTTTGAGGTTATGAAACCGATGGACTACGTTTCTCGACTGAGTAAACTTTTCTGGGACTACGACCCTTTCTCACTTCCACCCTCCTCTTCCCCTACTGTCTCCTACTCTACCAACCTACTATAGTGACTGAGTTACCTGTACTCAAACTCATTTGAGGTCCTCAACCACCACCGGTCCCTCCGGACCGTACGACGTCAGGTACCCCAGCGTTTCTCAGTCTGTACTGACTCACTGACTTGACTTGACTGAACACTTTCCCCTTCGAAAACCGCGCCACGACGAGGAGGGACATCCGAACGAGTCTTCACCTCAAGTCAGGTTCCATCCCTACAGGTGGGTGACGAGCCGGGGACCCCGATAGACAACACTACCCCTTACAGATTTACTCTAATGTCCACACTACGTATAAAGGATATCAACAAGGAGAATTACGTAAAGAGATCCAGACATGACAAAATCTTATAATCGAAGAGATCATCTCCACTCCTTACCGTTAAGTTGAGAAATGTCGTAGTAGTTTTGTGGTCTTGTACAAGAGTAGTTCCCCCTATGTGTAAAAGATTACCTTCATTTTATCTTCACAATTTCACAATCAACAAGTCAACACAAGTTGAGAAATGTCGGGGTACCTGACATCGGGTGGTCCGAGGAGACAGGTACCTTAATAGGTCCGTTCTTATGACCTCACCCAACGGTAAGGGAAGAGGTCCCCTGGAAGGGGTGGGTCTCTACTTGACACAGAGGAAGTAACGTCCACCTAAGAAATGACAGACATTTTACATTTACCGAACCGTTCCCACTTACAGTTAACATAAGGTGGAAAATACATCTTTTCTCACGACCCCTCAACCTCCGCTATTGTTCTCCGAAACCTTCCGACGTGGCGCACTCGGGACCTCTCCGAGCCCACACTCAACAAGAACACTTTACCGGTCCAAGACCCTGTGTCTTTCGACCTCGACCGACCCTCTCTCCGGGACGTCCTTTCCACAGGACCCCCGTCGAGGACCGTCGTGGAACGACTTCAAGTCGACCGCAACAGATACTACGAGACTCTCCCATCAAGAAGTGCTCCGGTGAGACAAACCCTTTGGGTACAGGGTCCTCTGTCGGAGTAGGACAACATCTTGATTTCCTACACTCAACCGTCCTCGTCTCGTCTCCTATAGTCCCCGTCCCTCACTGGGGTCCAGACTTCCACCCACCACCCCTTCCCTGTCTGCCTCAAAGGGTTACTTCTGCCCTATGACCTGTAACTCAGTAAACGTGAAGTCACGAGTTCCTCACACAGGGATGTCCCTACCACCACCACAAAATCAGCGATTCAGTACAGACTGAGAGACTGCGGTACCTGACATCGGGTGGTCCTAGGAGACAGGTACCCTAAAGGGTCCGTTCTCGTGATCTCACCCAACGGTAAAGGAAGAGACCCCTAAACCTCTTTATGTCAATTGACTACGGACCCCCTAATATTTATTCTTTCTTTTTGACTTTAGAGTAGATGACACATGTATTAAGTCTAAAACCCTCCTAGTCGAAGTGACGATGGGTCCTTTTTTATAAAAAACCTCCCCGTACGTTGGGGACATTATTTTAGACTACCGGAATCTCGGTTTCGTTTTTTTTGTTTGCTTTTGTCACGTCTTATGTATTTGGGAAGACGTTGTACGGGGTGTCGTTGAGTCCGTCCTCCGGGCCGGCCGAGGCACGGCGTGAGAGGGAAGTGACCCGGGTGCCGAAACGAAAGAACGTTGTAGACAAAGAGAAACTCCGGTGAGAGGTGTCGTCAAAACCCAAGAATGGATTCTGAAACTGGTTCCATTAGGGTCTTAGTGGACTCTGGATCTTTTAAGAAATTTAGGACGATATGTTTGTGTGTGGGGGCGTGTGTGTGGGTGTATGTGCATATGGACACACACGAGCAAACACACACCCATCTGTTGTGAAAGTAAGGATTTAAATTTCGTAAAAAGAGAACATATAAATTTTCGAAACCCGAATCCTGGAGTCTCCTTACTAGTCTCGTCAGTCGTACCTGTCACAGGTCAAACTCTGACAGGGTAGCCCGGAGACAAAGCTGTGTTACGAGGCTCGTGTCTAATTAACCTGGGACCTGACAACATCACTTTGACCTATTTTCCCCCTACTCAAAAGAAAGTCCTTACTAGAAAGAAAAGAAAGGGAAAGGACTCTTGTTTCTGCTATTTCTCTTGTCACTTGTCCGGACTAGTCAGGAACAAAAATGAAGTTGAGAAGGAGTAGACATCAGATATTGAATTCAAATATCAGGAGTTTTAATTGGACTGAGATACATTCAATATAGGTGTGGATGATAGGAAATTTCACACTTTCACTTTCACAACCAGTGGGTCAGTACAGACTGAGAAACGTTGGGGCACCTGATATCGGACGGTTCGACGAGACAGGTACCCTAAAGGGTCCGTTCTGATACCTCACACAACGGTACGAGAAGAGACCCCCTAGAAGGGTTGAGACTCTAGTTTGGGTCCAGAGGACGCAACGTTCGTCTAAGAAATGACAGACTCGGTGGTTCCTAATGGGAAATTGAGACAATTAATACAGGACAGGAAGTGGTTAGAGAAGTCTGGTGGGGAACTTCGAAAAACGTAGAGTCTTTATTCCGGCTTCACATTATTTGGT
Organism: Capra ibex; assembly: GCA_006410555.1. Lineage (NCBI taxonomy): Eukaryota > Metazoa > Chordata > Mammalia > Artiodactyla > Bovidae > Capra > Capra ibex. Next base: position 37,094,922 of record SJYO01052474.1, on the reverse strand, counting down.
CTCTACTTACCTGGGTTAATGACCTGATGGACTACGGTCGATACTGACAAACCTTTGTTACGTTCTTCTTATAAGTTCTAAGAATAATGAAACGAGGAATAGTGGGGGAGAAGGGGTGACTCTCGGGATAGATATTTCAGAGAGTCGAGGGGAACGCCCCGTCGTGTGTCAAGAACTCCGTCATCGGACGATACAAGAGGGGAACCGAGTCAAGTCAAGTCAAGTCGAGTCAAGTAAAGTCAACGAGTCAGTACAGGCTGAGAAACGCTGGGGAACCTGACGTCGTACAGTCCGAAGGCACAGGTACTGGTCAAACGTCTCGAACGAGTTTGAGTACAGATACCTCAACCACTACGGTAGGTTGTTAGAGTAGGAGACAGTAGGGGAAGAGTAGGACGGAAGTCAGAAAGGGTAGTAGTCCCAGAAAAGGTTACTCAGTAAAGAAGTATAATACACCGGTTTTATAACCTCGAAGTCGTAGTCAGGAAGGTCACTTATAAATCCTGACTAAAGAAAATCCTAACTGAACAAACTAGAAGAACGTCAGGTTCCCTGAGAGTTCTCAAAAGAGGTTGTAATGTCAAGTTATCGTAGTTAAGAAATCGTGAGTTGAAAGAAATACCCGGTTGAGAGTGTAGGCATATACTGATGACCTTTTTGGTATCGAAACTGATCTGACTGGAAACAACCATTTCATTACAGAGACGAAAAATTATACGACAGATCCAACCAGTACATGTCAAATCTTCACACATTAAATCAACGACACATGAACCCTTTAAAAAGGTCTAAAGAAAAACAAAAACTAAAGATCACTCTTTAATGATAGTCATTTCTTCCCACAATGTCAGCAGTCACTAACACCCCGAAGGGACCATCGAATTTCTTAGACGGACGTCACGTCCTCTGGACCCAAGCTAAGGACCAAATTCTTCTAGGGGACCTCTTCCTTTACCGGTGGATGAGGTTATAAGAACGGACCTCTTGGGGTATCTGTCTCCTCGGACCGTCCGATGTCAGGTACGCTCAGTATTGTCAACCTGTGTTGAATCACTGATGGTGGTGGTTAAACTCGACCACTCGGGATGCCCTTACGTCCTTCTTCCTATGGACGGTAGATTGTCGGTAGTCTGATGTCGGTGACGGATGACATTCGGGAGTCCTTTCCTTCGAGTCCTGTACTTTTGGTCTATGACCAGGGTCTACCCACTCCACGTATACTTTCCTTACGAAAGTCACTCGGGTCTGTGAACGGAGAAGGGTATTTAAATTTAAGGAAATGAACCCTATAGGCCAAAAGAAATTAATTGTTAGTAGAAAACTACAAATCTAATGGACGGGGAATAATAACGTTTTGTAGATATATTCGACCGAGGAGGGGAACGGAGGAGTCACGACAAGAGAGTCCCAAGGAACTTTACGACGGAGGGCCCGAACTTCAAGACTTTAAGGGCGACTTATCTTTTGTTGAGAGTTGAAAATCCAACATTTATAAAAATTTCAACTGTAATCCAATTAAGACAGAAACAACACTTTCACTTTGACTTCAGTAAGTCACCACAGACTGAGAAACGCTGGGGTACCTGACATCGGGTGGTCCGAGGAGGCAGCCACCCTAAGAGGTCCGTTCTCATGACGTCACCCCATGGTAACGGAAGAGGTCCCCTAGAAGGTCTGGGTCCCTTGCTTGGGTCCAGAGGGAGTAACGTCCATCTGCGAAATTGGAGACTCGGTGGTCCCTTTGTATTATACATACTAAGTTTAGAAAATGTAAACAATCACAACTAAAATACTCTGACGTATATGAAGTAGAACCACGTACACAGAACACGAAATTTTCCGCAGAAGACGAAACACCTTACTTAACAAAATATATAAAGTCAATTCAGTTCAAAATAAAATACCACAAAAAATTTTAATAAAAAATTTTACTAAATAAGGATCAACCTCCTATTAACGAAATGTCACAACACAACCAAAGACGGTATGTAGTTGTACTTAGTCGGTATCCATATTGTATACAGGGGAGGAAGAACTTGGAGGAAGGGTGGAGGGTGGAGTAGGGTGGGTCCAACAGTGTTACAAAAATTTAGAAAATATAAAGAAAAACATCACTCTTGATTCCGATCTCACACCTTTAAAGGTTCATATTAACACTTAAACAAATAAAAAGAAAAGTGTATAGTTAAAAGTGAGGATACATAAACCTCGTACAAAAATCCATGTAGAGACATAAATCCTAATAATATAGAAGAACCACTTAAGTAATAAAAGTAACTCAACCTAGGTATAAGTAAAGACCAGTAAAAGAAACAAGACTCAGACCAAAAGGACTATAATTATACCAAGTACGTCACAATGTAAAAAATTTGATTTGTAAATCAAAAGTTTATTAAAATCTGGATACCTTTTCAACTAATGAACCGTGAGTGATCAAAATGATGATTATAGGAAAAGATAACGAGGTCTTAGATTAGGTTCTATGGTGTAACGGAAGCCAGTACGAGGAAGGGACCAGACGGGACCAGACACTGTCGTAGAGTTAGAGAAGAAGAAAAGGTTCTAGGACTATCAAACTCCTCGGGACCGATCTACAAAACGCCTGACAGGGACTTAAAACTTAAACAGACTTTAAAAAGAGTAACAATTAGACCTAGTACCTAAGTCTGGAAGAACACTAAACACGACAAAAATTGTGACGTAAACTTTACCCAAAGGCACTTTGAACGACAGGGAATTGAAAATTTGAACGACAGGGATTAGACCGACGAAACGGTCTTACTTGAAGTGGGGTCGAACAGAGACTCTTCTGACGAGGAGAACAGAGTTCGAGTCGGGGTTTCGGAGGAACTACTCCAAAAGAGATGGAGAGTGAGGTCCTCCGGCCCCCAAAGGACTTCTCAGACCATAAAGTCACCCGGATAAACAGTGTACACAGACAGAGACAATCTGAACACTCGTGGAGTTCCAATTCTTGATACAGAATAACTAAAAATACAAGAGAGACCGGAAGGTCTCTGACCGGTCGATCATGAATGATGAGTTTTACACTGGGTACCTGGGATTTGTAACCGTAGTAGATCTTCAAGTAAAACCCTTTCCTTTACAGATAGGTGAGGTCATAAGAACGGACCCCTTAGGGTACCTACCCTCTCGGACCGTGCGATGTCAGGTACCCCAGTGTTTCTCAACCTGTGCTGACTCACTGATTGTGTGTGTGTGTATGTATGTGTGGGGGGGTGGTCTTCAAGTGACTTACTTCTATTAATCCGGCATGGGTCCGACCGACGGGACGCCACCAACGACATCAATGAACGGGTCCGCTAAGTGTACCTTTGGTGGGAAACCCTTGACGACTACGACAGTTACGAAGTGGTTGAAACACAAGTTACTCAATTATTTATTCACTACCGTCGATCGAAAAGAAGAGGGTTCATTACGTTAACCCAAACTTTCCCTGTTCTACTTCCCCGTTTTATCCACTAATTTATCAATTAGGGTGATCCCCTAATATTCATCTTTTTATACCCTTTGAGACTATTCAATTACTAATGAGTTCTTTCGTCCAAATAAATTGGTGTGTTGGTTCGTCCGAACGAATCGTTGTCTTGTACGTTGTCTTCGTACCCTGCACGGGGGTTTGTCACTTTGTTACCACCGTACTCTGGGTGTAGGACGGGTCACTGAGTTATTCAATTACTGGGAGTTTTGTCCGAGACACGTGTGTTTTTTGTTAGTGACTACCCTTCTGCTGAAAAGTTTTACTTTTTGGGAGTAACATGACTCTTGACTTTTATAAAAAGGTTTTACGAAACTGTCAGGACCGGATTGGTATATCCCTCCCTGTTCATTTGAAGGGACGGGATAGACCCCCTACTACCTCTTTACTACAGATGAGCTCTTTCTGTTTCTTTCAGGAGGACGTGGGACGAAAACGAAAGGAATATTTTGATTTCGGGTGATTCAAGAGCCCCTCGTCGTAAAGAGTGGGTGGACGAACATTCGGAGTAGTCGCAGGACAAGATTATTTAGTGAAGAATAGATGGTGAAACGAGAGTGACTTAAGAGCCACGACTGTATTTCCCGATACCATAGTCTCTAGAAGCCTCTGCTGGACTTTACTGTGGTCAGTCCAAGTCCAACTGGAGTAGATACGGGAGAGTCCAGAGGGTCGTCGGTTTCAGTGTGTAAGTGTCACCCCGATTATTATCTACACGAGAGACTCGGTTACCTACAAGACTCAGAAAGGAAGACCATAGTTTATTTTCGATGTCAGAATCGAGGGAGGTGAGAGTACTCACAATTCAATCTATTGTACATACTTCGTAGATCATGGTAAACGAACAGTGGACCACACCTGATTTGTTACATAAACGAAAACAAAGAAGTTCCGTGGACCATCAGAACAAATAAGGATTCACTCGTCTAAGTGAAGACAACATTAGTCATGTAAGTCAAGAACAAAAGTTCGGTAACTAAGAACCTATATTTACATAGACTTCCCTACTATCTCTCGGAAGGTCCCCTTAAAAACAAATAGTGCAATCCTGTCTTCAGGATACTTACAGACTGACGGGGTCTTACGTACAAGATGGATCTTATCAAGATTAGACGGGTGCTATTAGAGTTAAAACTCATATAGTCTTATCCGAGCCTTAAACACGTCTAAAGAGAGAAAGAGTCCTCAACCGTGAACAATAAGACCTTCCTTTATGATTTTTACATCGGAGGGAACTTTAAAGTTGTGGAGGGTAGTGTTATTAGGGAACCAAATGTCTTTTTATTTGAGGGGGTTAAGGGAACTGTGGAGAATGAAACAAGAAACCTGAGAACCTACTCACCTACTCGTCTCTTGTTTCCAGTTTACTAGTACGACTAGAAAAGAACGGCGAATCCCACGGAAGACGATGTTGACTGAGACTGAAATAACTCGTCTAACCCGTCCCACTCTTCTGTCTCAAAGTCATAAATCGTCAAACTAGTAGTGAGTAGGATCTCACATCGAAATTCATTAAAGAGTAAGAAAGTTACCGGAGGAGAACCTTACAGTAACAAAACGATAAACCTCGAAAGAGTCCTTTTGTTTACGCACGAAACCGAATGGTAACATTTACAATATCTCTTTGTTTTAGTATTTACATATTTTGTAACTTCGACCTACCTTTCCATTTCACAAAACAAGTTTCAATGTTTCGAACAAACGCCTACTCAGTTCTGGTCTGGGCAAAAAACAGAGTCAAGTCAAGTTTTAAAATCTATACAATATGTAATTTCAATCTCGGTAGTCTTGTCAGGGGACGGGAGAGGGGAGTGGGGTACGATGGACAACATTATTCATCGACACACTCGTCATTTACACCCTCTAAAAAGACGAAGTTATAAGGGTTACATTATAACCCTTTCAAAAAGCATAACATTACTTTCGTGGTTATCTCGTCGTATACACTTTGAATTAATACAGTTTTTTTTAAAAATAAATTGATTTCGAAAACATTCTCTTTTAAGGAAAGGGAGTAACGTTCCGAGATATGGTAGAAAGATTAAGTTAAGAAAAGAGTAGTTGGAATATTATTGTGTGTCGGGTATTGTTTTGTACCTCTGTAATATCCTTCCACGTTCAGACGGGGACACTGAAAACGAGATTTAAATCTACCAACGAAAGTCTTTGATATTTATAGATTCTATAAAGAATCCAGAAAGGGGTGCAGTCCAAATTGTCTACTCGGTTTATGCCTTTAATGTATTAGATACCCAGTAGATCTTTTTCATAACGGATTAACCACATAAATCAGTTGTACAAATGATTAATGGATTACGATCCAGAGACGATCCACGACTCCTGTTTTACTACTCGCTTTCTTCCGTTCTGTAGTAAAGACGAGGGTACCTGGGAGACTTTACTTACAATCACAGGGGAGTCGAAAGTATAAGTATTGTGACTCCAGGATTGGATACTCCTTGAGTATCACTTTCCAACAACGACTTGGTACTTTTCTGTGACCCCAAGAACCGGTGGCCTCCTCTTCTTAAGTTAGGTCCAGGTCTCTGCTCCGAACTAACGAATCTCGAAAACACATTATTTCAAAATAATTTCATATTTCCTCTCTCTCTTTCGAAGACTGTATCCGTAGTCTTCCCCCGTCTTTCTCATGGGAGGACGATCACAATCGTTACCTCAATAGTACTTTGATTCGGTACGACACACCCCGGTGGGTTCTCCCCGCTCAGTTCCACCTCTCCAGACTGTCTTACACCAGGTGACCTCTTCCCTTACCGTTTGGTGAGGTCATAAAAACGGAACTCTTGGGGTACTTGTCATACTTTTCCGTTTTACTATCCTATGACTTTCTCCTTGAGGGGTCCAGTCATCCACGGGTTTAACGATGACCTCTAGTCTCTTTATCGAGGTCTTTCTTACTTCCCTACCTCGGTTTCGTTTTTGTTATGGGTCGACACTTACACTGATCACTATCTTCGTTCCAGACTACGACATTTCTCGTTATAACGTATCCTTGGACCTTACAATCCAGGTACTTAGTTCCGTTTAACCTTCATCAGTTTGTCCTCTACCGTTCTCACTTACAGCTGTAAGATCCTTAGTCACTTGATTTTACCTGACCTTACCCACTTAAATTGAGTTTACTGGTAATATAGATGATGATACCCGTCCTTAGGGAGTCTTCTTTACCTCATCGGTAGTGCCAGTTGTTTTCTCAGGTTTTACGTCATGAACCTACGTTAGAGTTTTTACTGTCTTACTAGAGACAAGCAGAGGTTCCGTTTGGTAAGTTATAGTGTCATTAGGTTCAGATACGGGGTTGGTCATTACGACTTCTTCGACTTCAACTTGTCATGATACTTCTGGAGTTCTGAAAAATCTTGATTGTGAGTTTTTTCTGTAGGAAAAGTAATGTCCCCTGACCTTACGTTTTCATCCTTCAGTTCTTTGTGGACTCCATTGTCCGTTTAAACCGGAATCTTATACCTTACTTTGTCCCGTTTCCGATTATCTCAAAACGGTTCTCTTGCGTGACCAGTATCGTTTGTGGGAGAAGGTTGTTGTGTTCTCTTCTGAGATGTGTACCTGTAGTGGTCTACCAGTTGTGACTTTAGTCTAACTAATATAAGAAACGTCGGTTTCTACCTCTTCGAGATATGTCAGTTGTTTTTGTTCTGGACCTCGACTGACACCGAGTCTATTACTTGAGGAATAACGGTTTAAGTCTGAATTTAACTTCTTTTATCCCTTTTGGTGATCTGCTAAGTCCATACTGGATTTAGTTTAGGAAATACCAATATGTCACCTTCACTCTTTATCTAAATTCCCGGATCTAGACTATCCATCTCACGGACTACTTGATACCTGACTTCAAGTACTGTAACATGTCCTCTGTCTCTAGTTCTGGTAGGGGTACCTTTTCTTTACGTTTTTTCGTTTTACCGACAGACTCCTCAGGAATGTTTATCGACACTTTTCTTCTCTTCACTTTTCGTTTCCTCTTTTCCTTTCTATATTCATAGACTTACGTCTCAAGGTTTCTTATCGTTCCTCTCTATTCTTTCGGAAAGAGTCGCTAGTTACGTTTCTTTATCTCCTTTTGTTGTCTTACCCTTTCTGATCTCTAGAGAAGTTCTTTTAATCTCTATGGTTCCCTTGTAAAGTACGTTTTTACCCGAGCTATTTCCTGTCTTTACCATACCTGGATTGTCTTCGTCTTCTATAATTCTTCTCCACCGTTCTTATGTGTCTTGTTGACATGTTTTTTCTAGAAGTATTGGATCTATTAGTGCTACCAGACTAGTGAGTGCATCTCGGTCTGTAGGACCTTACACTTCAGTTCACCCGGAATCTTTCGTAGTGATATTTCTTTCGATCACCTCCACTACCTTAAGGTCAATTCGATAAAGTTTAGGACTTTCTACTACGACACTTTCACTACGTAAGTTATACGGTCGTTTAAACCTTTTGAGTCGTCACCGGTGATCTGACCTTTTTCAGTCAAAAGTAAGGTTATGGTTTCTTTCCGTTACCGTTTCTTACGAGTTTGATGGTGTATTAACGTGAGTAGAGTGTACAATCATTTCATTACGAGTTTTAAGAGGTTCGGTCCGAAGTCGTTATGCACTTGACCCTTGAAGGTCTATAAGTACGACCTAAATCTTTTCCGTCTCCTTGGTCTCTACTTTAACGGTTGTAGGTGACCTAGTACCTTTTTCGTTCTCTCAAGGTCTTTTTGTAGATAAAGACGAAATAACTGATACGGTTTCGGAAACTGATACACCTAGTGTTATTTGACACCTTTTAAGACTTTCTCTACCCTTATGGTCTGGTGGACTGGACGGAGAACTCTTTGGACATACGTCCAGTCCTTTGTTGTCAATCTTGACCTGTACCTTGTTGTCTGACCAAGGTTTATCCTTTTCCTCATACAGTTCCGACATATAACAGTGGGACGAATAAATTGAAGATACGTCTCATGTAGTACTCTTTATGACCCGACCTTCTTCGTGTCCGACCTTAGTTCTTACGGTCCTCTTTATAGTTATTGGAGTCTATACGTCTACTGTGGTGGGAATACCGTCTTTCACTTCTCCTTGATTTTTCGGAGAACTACTTTCACTTTCTCCTCTCACCTTTTAAACCGAATTTCAAGTTGTAAGTCTTTTACTTCTAGTACCGTACACCAGGGTAATGAAGTACCCTTTATATAACCCTTTGTCACCTTTGTCACAGTCTGAAAAACAACCCCCCCCCCCGAGGTTTTAGTGACGTCTACCACTAACGTTGGTACTTTAATTTTCTACGAATGAGGAACCTTCCTTTCAATACTGGTTGGATCTATCGTATAACTTTTCGTCTCTGTAATGAAGCGGTTGTTTCCAGGCAGATCAGTTCCGATACCAAAAAGGTCACCAGTACATACCTACACTCTCAACCTGACACTTCCGACTCGTGGCTTCCTAACTACGAAAACTTGACACCACAACCTCTTCTGAGAACTCGCAGGGAACCTGACGTTCCTCTAGATTGGTCAGGTAAGATTTCCTCTAGTCAGGACCCACAAGATACCTTCCTTACTACGACTCCGACTTTGAGGTCATGAAACCGGTGGAGTACCCTTCTCAACTGAGTAACCTTTTCTGAGACTTCGACCCTCCCTGACACCCGTTCTCCTCTTCCCCTGCTGTCTCCTACTCTACCGACCTACCGTAGAGGTTGAGATACATGTACTCAAACTCACTTGAGACCCTCAACCACTACGTGTCCCTCCGGACCGTACGACGTTAAGTACCCCAGTGTTTCTAAGATGACCTGACTCCTGTAACGTCACTTAGTTTTCTTACAGACCTCCAACAATTCTGGAGTGATCTGGATGAGGGTATTAAATGTAAAATTCTATTATCCTAATCGGCCTTCCAAAAAAGGTCTCTGACAGGCGTTCGTCCTACGACGATTCAGTGAAGTCAACACAGGCTAGACACTCTGGGGTGTCTACCGTCGGGTGGTCTGAGGGGGCAGGGACCCTAAGAGGTCCGTTCTAGTGACCTCACCCAACGGTAAAGGAAGAGGTTACGTACTTTCACTTTTCAATTTCCCTTCAGTGAGTCAGTACGGACTGAGAAGCGCTGGGGTACCTGACGTCGGGTGGTCCGAGGAGGTAGGCAGCCTAAGAGGTCCGTTCTCATGACCTCACCCCACGGTAGCGGAAGAGGAGTTCGTCCTATGTAATAACAATATATTAGGATTCCTTACATCTCCCTTTTTAGCAAACAGGAAATAAGGAGGAACTCTTAAGGTCTGGAGAGAGAGGAACCCCTGGGGATCTGAAGAATAGTTGGACGGATCTTTTACTGAAAAAGTTATCCTAATACTCCTGGAGTATCACCTAATACTCCAGGTTTAGGAGATACCGACCTAAACCTCTACCCGGAGATTCCTTCATAAATTCTATTTCATTACTCCTACCCCGGGACTAGACTATATTAATCATAGGATTATTCTTCTCTGTGGTTTCACACAAAAGAGAGACACAAACATACACAGAACACTCCTTTATCGATCTTCCTCTAACAGACGTTCGGTACTTTTCACGTCAGTGGTCTGTGATTGGGACGACCGTGGGAGTAGAAGGTCGGAGGTCGTGACACACTTTGTTTACAAATATTAAATTCGGTGGGTCAGAAAACATCAAACAATACTGTTAGGACCGACCGATTCCGTACCCTGGTATAAGATCGTTTCTCCTACTTACAATGAGAACCTCAGTGTTATACTCAAAGTTCAATATTGACGTTGTTCATGATGTTTCCTACAGAGACACCTCTCTAGTCCCTTCGCCGGGACCCCCTAACTCTGACCCGACTCGGGTCTTTCTTCTCCTCCAAAGATACGGGTTCCACCACCGTACCCCACCACGGGTACCTTTCTGGGAGAACCCGTTCAGGTCACTACCCTTCCCCTCTTCTCACAGGTTCCCTGACCTGTTCTCGTCACGTCGGACTTACGTCTGTCACTGACCCCCACCCCGGGGTCTCCTACGACGTTCCAACCGAAGTAAGTGTGTCACGGTAGATGAAGTGCCCACAAACACAAATGAGTTCTCTCTAAACTTTGACGAACTCACAAATCTTGCCAGTGGACTAGTCTAAAATTTTTTACACAAGATAGACGGATCACGGATCTTCCCACAAGTCTCGGTTACACCCTTGACCACTCTTCCCATTTCAACTCCAAGTCGTCACAGGACTACCCATAGTGTCGTGTACCCAACTCCCCCGCCACAAGCAGACAGGAGTCTTACCGTCTCGTCTCGTCTCTAACCACACCGGCCTTAGGGTCCTGAGGATCGGAGGCCGGGGTCCGTCGGGGTAGAAACCGACGAGTCTTCCTCCAATTCCCCTACCAAATACACCACACGAGTAAGCACCAGGGACATCCAGTACCCGTTGAACTCCCGGGGATCGTGATCGACTAGGTGATGTAGTCCGATTCGAAACGTTGACGGTCAACGTTTGTGTGGGTCACAAAGTGATGACGGGTTCCTTGTCTGCACGTCGAAGGACACTCCAGACCCCTTCGGATCTTGCCTAGGACACCCTCTTCAAGTTCTGTCGTTGGACCTTAGACAGAGGTGGACCTCGTCTGTGAAGACAAGTGTCGACCGTGTCAAAACGTCATCAAAAGTCCGACCGTCGTCTCACATAAGTTTCAAACTCAAGATAGTAATACAACTATTTTGAACTACCCTTTTGTGAACTAACTTAATTTTATTAGGTGAAATTATGTAAAATCGACCACAAGACTTAGACATCACATAAACGGTAATATAAAAGACGTAATTTATAATCTTACACCTCTTTACAACGATGTAAAACACATAATTAGAACATAGGTCTTTGGAACAATTTGAACGAATGAAAAGAGTTAATTAAATTACTCATTATAAAAGATACATTTACTAACATAGTATAAGTCTATGACTGTTAAAATCGAATTAAAAAAACTATTCTGTTGATAAAAATAAAGTTAGAAAAAAAAGGATAAAAAGAGTAATTCACCTTTTACCACTATTTACCTGGGTTTGTCTTCGGGGTACAACTCCTGACTTCTCAACGGGGTAGTTTGAATTTGGTAAGTGGAGTATTCTTCCCCGGGTCTCCCTCCGTCTCTTTAGGAGTGTCCTTTCTATCACTAGTGTTTCTGGAACTTCCACTCATCTTTGAGTTACCCCTTTCCGTCCCACCACAGTGTACGTCTCCTTTATTGACGTCCCATCGAATAGGTATAAAAATAATGAAAGGTACAAAAGAGAGGACGACTGACAACGAAGTATAGGTTAGGGACTTACCGATAAAAAACCCTATATTCGGACACTATTTGAAATAAACTCTAAAAAGATATACTAGATAGTTATCGTATGTATAAAAAGTTTTTTCTAAAAACATAAAGTACATATCGTATATTTCTACGAATTTTGAGTTACAGGTTAGATAGTAAAGTAAAGGTGAAATAAAATTACAAAATATAATCGTTCAGGAAACAGGTGGTCTTTAGAAAATATAAATCTAACTTAAGAATTGAGACCATCCTTAAATAAAACTATCCATATACCCTATTCTTGAATAATAGAAAAACCAATGTTTGATGTTCAGTGAAAGGATTACATTTTATCGGGTATAGGGTAAAAAAAAAAGATTACCTAGGAAATTGTATATGATTTAAGAATGTATGTAATTTCAGATGAGACGAGTAATAAAATAAGATAATTTTAGACGATCTCGTCCCTTCCCAGAAATTCAGACTTCTCAGTCGCACTTTGGACCTTGTATCCGTCATGTATTCTGCATAAATAACTTATTGCACAATTATACGAACAAGAACTACTGTTCTGAAGTGTTTCTTCCGAGTTTATTACCTCGGACAAGACACTAAGACTCTATCATTCAGGTACCTATACAAGAGGAAACGAGGTCAGGATATCTTTACTGGGTAGTACTTGTCTTCGTCTAAATGAAAGAGTAAGGACCTGGTAGACAGAAAGGATTTCACCAAGTATCTTCCACTTCCGACCCTCTAGAGACGACTCGAAGAACGAATACGACCTCCCTCTCGGTCTTAATCTCTTCGTTACGAAAAGGTCTCATGTCAATCGAGACTGTGAGTGGTATTTTTATTAAATGATTTACAATCTTCCCCGACTTGGATTAATCCCTGTCGTTCTTCTTTGGTGTAGTGACGGAACACTCGACGTTTCGGAACGTCGAAGGTCGTTAGTACCGTAGCAGTATCACAGACGGTGTTTATAATAAGAACCTTAGATTTGCCTCCAAGGATCTTTAGTCACCAAACCCCGTCCGAAGGTAAAACGACTTTTATTGGTACTACACAATGTCGACGGACACCAGTTCCGCGGAGTACCTACAGTCCCAACTCCCCGTCCCCACCTCTACTCACCGTGTCTCACGGTGTGACACTGAGATGTGACAGTACATTCCTCGACTCCCCGACACCCGGTTCTTACCACCGAGTACGTTACATTCGGGGACCCCGGTTCCGACCACGACTACCGATTCACGACGTTGACCCAGTCCGTACCATCAATTCGTCCGACCCTATAACCGTTGGGACCACCCTGTCCCTTATCCTCACCCTTCTTCGTCCCTCTGACTGGATCAATCTCTCTTTCGGGGACCCTCTTCGTTCGGGTATCGGACCTTTGTGTACCGGTAAAAAGAGAGAGAGAGTTTGAAATTAAATAACACCATTCTTGAGTTGGACTCTGAAAGGGGTAAGTGTTTGTAAACACACTCATCATACCAGGTCATCTGATATCCGTACTACGAGACGTCGGTCAGTAGAATGAACTGACTTTGAAATATGGACTACTGATTATCGAGGGGTAGAGGGGGAGGAAGGACCGTCAGTGATGAGAGGAGAAGGTAGGATACTGAAACTGATAAAATCGAAGGAGTCTCCTCACTTAGTCCGTCATAAACAGAAACATCGACCAAATAAAGTGAATCACAGTACAGGAGGTCCAAGTATAGACACAGACACCAACATATACCGTCTTAATCGAAGAAAACCTTCCGACTCTCCACAACGTGATCATTGTGTCGTTTCTCCCTCCCTTCCTACGAGGAAGACCCGTAGACAATGGTCTAGACCTTCCGGTGCAATAGACCTGGTACAGTCGAGATGGTGAGGTCAAGGACTAGTGTTGACGGAACGTTGAAGGGAGGGGTGGTACGAATGTTTTATAAACTAGACTCGTTCATCAATGAAAAGAAACGGTGTACATGGAGTTACAATGTACACGTGACATTCTTATTTTACAAACTAGACTCAAACTTAGTACTGATTGGGTCCCCAATCCTGTTTATGGTGCTCGATACAGTGAAGTCAGGACAGACTGAGAAACGCTGGGATACCTAGTATCGGACGATCCGAAGAGACAGACACCATAAGAGGTCCATTCTTTTGACCTCACCCAACGGTACGGGAGAAGGTCCTCTAGAAGGACTAGGTCCCTAACTCGGGTACAGAGAATGTAGAGGAAGTAACCGTCCTTTACAAGAAACCCAAGAAATGGTGATCGTGGTGGACGCTTCGGAGTCCTGTTCATGACTTTTGGTCACTTTAGTGTCCCAAAGACCCCTTGGTGTCCCGCCCCTCACCCTCTCCTCTCCCTTCTGTTTTTACCTTCTGTAACGGATGGACAGGTCTTTATTCTTTTAAGACTCCTATTCGTGATTATGTCTTAAAGACTTTATCGTTGTAATAAAAACTACAGAAATCTTTTCCGACCTCTCTTACTTAAAGGTGTTGATTCGTTTTTACAGAACCCTGGTGTCCGAACTACACTGTAAGAGTCAATGAGGGATACAATGGACCACGACCTGAAGTTTGACGACAGACAAAGTCAACGTACACAAGTTTACAAAGGACTACGTTTCAATAAGACAAGTAAACCCTTTACACTGGGACAGTAAAAACAGAATAAAAGTAAATACAAGTCGATCACTCTTTTAGTTCTACCGCCTCATCTTCCTGCACACGAGTAGAAGAGGACTCTCTTGAGATTTAAATGTTGAGTGAAGACTTGTTGGTAGCTGTCCTCTTACAGCCTAGGGTGGTCTTTTTCTATGGGATGTAGGTTCCCGTTTCCTCTTCGGGGTCGTTCTGTTATCCTCCCCGTTTTAACGTAAATCTTAGTTTGGGGTATGGGTGGTCTCTGTGAACCTCCCGAGTTTGTTTTGGAACACACGGGGTCCTCTGAAGTGTCTCTGCCTCGGTCTGGACAGAAACTCACAAACTCACAGAGGACACCTCCATGCCCAGTCGTCACCGGACGACGTTCCCGTCCCCGAGACCCACGACATCTGGACCCATACCGTATTCGGGAGAACCTCCTCCAGCGGTAATTGGGGTGGTTTCTCGGTGATCTTGAATGTGTCCTGACCCTTTTGTCTGAGAACCTCCCGTGTTTGTTTTGGAACAAACGTGGTCCTAGGTCCTCTTTCCTCGTCACTAAGGTATTCTCTGGCTGGGTCTGAACGGACACTCACAGGTCCTCAGGGACCGTCTCCGCACCCAGCCGTCACCGGACGAAGTCCCATCCCCCGTGACTCACGTCTTCACGTACGTGTCCTGGAAAACTTCCTCCAGCTAATAGAAGTAATGGAGGTAGTATCAAACCGGAGTCTAGTTTATTGTCCCTTCGTTGTCAGGTACTTGTCTTTTAAGTCAATTTCTAAATGACTCGTACCGGGCTGAGTCGTCTTTTTCTGAGTCAAAGGGGGAGTCAGAGAAGGTAGTCCCTCGAAGTTTTTCGGAAATAGGAAGAGGTAGTCTTCCGTCTGTCTTACTTTTAGTGTTAGTGTCTTTTGATTAGTTTGACTAGTGTACCTGGTGTCGGAACAGATTGAGTCACTTTGATACTCAGTACGAAACATCCCACTGGGTTCTGTCGACCCAGTACCACCTCTCAAGACCGTTCTACACCAGGTGACTTCTTCCTTTACCGTTTGGTGAAGTCATAAGAACGGAACTCTTGGGGTACTTGTCATACTTTTCCGTTTTTCTATCCTGTGACTTTCTACTTGAGGGGTCCAGTCAATCTACGGGGTATACGATGACCTCTAGTCGCCTCTTTATTGAAGTCTTTCTAACTTCTCTAGCTCGGTTTCGTTTTTGTTGTAGGTCGACACCTACACTGATCACTACCTTAATTTCAGGCTTCGACATTTCTTGTTATAACGTATCCTTGGACCTAACAATTCAGGTGCTTAGTTCCGTTTAACCTTCATCAGTTTGTCCTCTACCGTTCTTACTTGTAACTGTAAAATCCTTAACCACTTGATTTTACCTGTCCTTACTCACTTAAATTGAGTCTACTGGTAATATAGATGATAACACCCGTTGTTAGGGAATCTTCTTTACCTCATCGGTAGTATCAGTTGTTTTCTCAAACTTTCCGTCATGAACCTACGTCAAAGTTTTTGCTGTGTTACTAGAGACAAGCAAAGGTTCTGTTTGGTAAGTTATAATGACATTAGGTTCAGATACGGGGTTGGTCATTACGACTTCTTCAACTTCATCTTGCCAAGATACTTCTGGATGTTCTGGAAAATCTTGATTGTGGGGTTTTTCTACAGGAAAAGTAATGTCCCCTGACCTTACGTTTTTATCCTTCGGTTCTTTGTGGACCTTATTGTCCGTTTAAACCGGAACCTCATGTTTTACTTCGACCTATTTCCAATTATCTCAAAACGGTTCTCTTGCGTGACCAGTATCGTTTGTGGGAGAAGGTTGTTGTGTTCTCTTTTGAGATGTGTACCTGTATTGATCTACCAGTTATCACTTTAGTCCAACTAATATAAGAAACGTCGGTTTCTACCTCTTCGAGATATGTCAGCGTTTTTGTTCTGACCCTCGACTGGCACCGAGTCTAGTACTTGAGAAATAACGGTTTAAGTCTGAATTTAACTTCTTTCACCTCCTTTGGTGATCTGGTAAGTCCATACTGGATTTCGTTTATGGAATACTAATATGTCACTTTCACTCTTTATCTAAATTCCCTAATCTAGACTATCTGTCTCACGGACTTCTTGATACCAGCCTCCATACACTGTAACATGTCCTCTGTCCCTACTTCTGGTAGGGGTACCTTTTCTTTACGTTCTTTCGTTTTACCGACAGACTCCTCCGGAATGTTTATCGACACTTTTCTCCTCTTCACTTTCGTTTCCTCCTTTCCTTTCTATATGGGTAAACTTGCGTTTCAAGGTTTCTTTTCGTTCCTCTCTATTCTTTCGGAAGGAGTAACTAGTTACGTTTCTTTGTCTCCTTTTGTTATCTTACCCTTTCTGATCACTAGAGAAGTTGTTTTAATATCTATGGTTCCCTTGTAAAGTACGTTTCTACCCGTGTTATTTCCTGTCTTTACCATTCCTGGATTGTCTTCGCCTTCAATAATTCTTTTTTACCGTTCTTATGTGTCCTCTTGATATGTTTTTACTAGAAGTACTGGGTCTATTAGTACTACCACACTAGTGAGTGGATCTCGGTCTGTACGACCTTACGTTTCAGTTCACCCGGAATCCTTCGTAGTGATACTTGTTTCGATCACCTCCACTACCTTAAGGTCAACTCGATAAAGTTTAGGACTTTCTACTACGACAATTTCACGGTGTGAGTTATACGGTCGTTTAAACCTTTTGAGTTGTCACCAGTGTCCTGACCTTTTCTAATCAAAAGTAGGTTAGGGTTTCTTTCCGTTACGGTTTCATACAAGTTTGATGACGTGTTAACGTGAGTAGAGTGTGTGATCGTTTCATTACGAGTTTTAAGAGGTTCGGTTCGAAGTCGTCAAGTACTTGGTACTTGAAGGTCTACAAGTTCGACCTAAATCTTTTCCGTCTCCTTGGTCTCTAGTTTAACGGTTGTAGGCAACCTAGTACCTTTTTCGTTCTCTCAAGGTCTTTTTGTAGATGAAGACGAAATGACTAATACGGTTTCGGAAACTGACATACCTAGTGTTGTTAGACCTTTTAAGAATTTCTCTACCTATATGATCTGGTGGAATGCACGGAGGACTCTTTAGACATACCTCCAGTCCTTCGTTGTCAATCTTGACCTACACCTTGTTGTTTGACCAAGGTTTAACCCTTTTCTCATGCAGGTCCGACATATAATAGTGGGATGAATAAATTGAATATACGTCTCATGTGGTGCACTTTACGACCCGACCTACTTTGTGTTCGACCTTAGTTCTAACGACCCTCTTTATAGTTACTGGAGTCTATACGTCTACTGTAGTGGGAATACCGTCTTTCACTTTTTTCTTGATTTCTCGGAGAACTACTTTCGCTTTCTCCTCTCACTTTTACAAACGAATTTTGAGTTGTAAGTCTTTTGCTTCTAGTCCGTGGACCAGGGTAGTGAAGTACCTTTTATTTACCCCTTTGTCCCCTTTGTCACAGACTGAAATAAAAACCCCCGAGGTTTTAGTGACGTCTACCACTGACGTCGGTACTTTAATTTTCTGGGAACCACAAACCTTCTTTTCGATACTGGTTGGATCTGTCGTATAATTTTTAGACTCTGTAACGAAACGGTCGTTTACAGGCAGATCAGTTTCGAACCAAAAAGGTCATCAGTGTATACCTATACTCTCAACCTAATATTTCTTTCGATTCGTGACTTTTTAACTACGAAAACTTGACACCACAACCTCTTCTGAGAACTCTCAGGGAACCTGACGTTCCTCTAGGTTGATCAGGTAGGATTTCCGTTAGTCAGGTCTTATAAACAACCCTCCTGACTACGACTTCGACTTTGAGGTTATAAAACCGGTGGACTACGCTTCTTGACCGAGTGACCTTTTCTGGGACTAAGACCCTTTCTAACTTCCGACCTCCTCTTCCCCTGTTGTCTCCTACTCTACCAACCTACCGTAGTGGCTGAACTACCTGTACTCAAACTCGTTCGAGGTCCTCAACTACTGCCTGTTCCTTCGGACCGTACGACGTCAGGTATTCTAGAGTTTCTCAGCTTGATTTGACTCACTCTTTGAGTTGGACTCAAAATGAACTCTCAACGAAAAGTACATTACTAGTGAGTAAGGGTCCTGTTGACTTATCATATACGACAAAGATGTCCCAAAGACCAATCCCTAGAAAAAAAAAAAAAAAAAAAAAAAATCCCTAGTAAATAAAAGGGACATCTAAGAACCGGACCTTAAAACATCATCTTCTGACTTCTTTCGTACTTTCGTCTTTGTGAGGAGTCTATTCGTGTGAAAACTCTATTCCTCTCCGTTCTGGTCCCGACGTCTCTTCCGGTACACACCTCGTCGTCTCCTTTCCCTCTACCTTTTCCTTCGTCTCGTGGATGTCCTGTCCACCCGTCCCGGGCTCACTGGCGAGTGTCTCCAGGACCTGGCTCACATCACGGGTGAGTGTCGTCACGAGGTCTGAGAGTACCTGGACGTTAGTCGGACTCGACCGTCTCTTACTTGTGGAACTCAAACGTAAACCGTTAACAATGCCCGGTTTAGTACGATGGAGGTTTAAACATACAACTTTAGTATTAGAGACCCTGGAGTCTTATACTGACACAAACCCCTGTCCCAGTAATTTCTCCACTAATTCTACTTCTCCTCAGGATTGGGGTATCCTGACCACAAGAATATTCTTCTCCTCTAGTCCCCTGGAGGCACCACCACGCCACCAATTCTGCAGTGGAAGGTTACGTCCCCCACGTCCAACTAGAGACCAGTCCCTCGATTCTAAGGAACGGAGTACCAGTTTCCTGGTTTTACACTTTGTCTTTGTTATGACATTGTATTAGTTATTTCTGAAAATTTTTTTTTTTTCACTCTAGTTCTAGGTCTGTACGTCTCGTCCTGCTGGTACACTCCTATACCCCTCTTCTGTCGGTAGATAGACGGTTCTCTTCTCTGGAGAACTCTTTGGATGTGGAACTAGAGTTTGAAAATCGGAGGTCCTGACACTCTCTCGCGCAAAGAGACACCACAAACAATACCGGCACCATCGGTATAGAATATTCCCTACGACGACGACGACGACGACGATTCAGCGAAGTCAGTACAGGTTGAGACACGCTGGGGTATCTACCGTCGGGTGGTCCGAGGGGACAGGGACCCTAAGAGGTCCGTTCTTATGACCTCACCCAACGGTAAAGGAAGAGGTTACGTACTTTCACTTTTCACTTTCACTTCAACGAGTCAGTACAGGTTGAGAAGCTCTGGGGTACCTGACAACGGATGGTCCGAGGAGGTAGGTACCCTGAAAGGTCCGTTCTCATGACCTCACCCAACGGTAACGGAAGAGGAGAATATTCCCTATATTCTGACGATTATTGGTAACTCTCTCCACATGACAACAACCCCGACCCTTCACTGTTCTTCTAATCCCCTTAATCCCTCTAAGGAGTGGAGTACCAACTTAAACTCTTTCTTTCTAGAGAAAGATCCGTCAAACAGAGTGGAGGAGAGGGAAAAATGACTTATCATATAAGATCCGTACGTAAAATATGGTAAACCGAGGGGTACTCCGGGGGACATACCTAGGGCTGGGTCCAACACAACTTTCGAGGTTCTGCGACGAAAAAGGGTCCGGGTCCACGGAGACGTCAACCTCGTCTCAGACGAGTGTCGAGACCTTCGAGAAGTCGGACCCAGTCCCAAACCCCCCGGGGACATAGACGGATTCAAGACCCCAGTAGGACCGGTGTGCAAATGAACGAGTGGAACAAGGGACCCTGAACTATTGTACTGTGTCGAGAACCGTTCATCGGTCGGGGAGGGGGGTGGAGACATTAACGGGAGTCTGAGAGACGAGACCCCCCAAGAGACGATGAAGACGGACGAGTAGTAGGACCCGGTACCTGAGTCTACCTACCCTCAAGTCCACAGTCGAGGAAGATCCCCACCACTCAATTTCAACGACTGAGAAACACTGGGGTACCTGATATCGGGTGGTCCGAGGAAGATCCCCACCACTCAATTTCAACGACTGAGAAACACTGGGGTACCTGATATCGGGTGGTCCGAGGAGACAGGTACCTTAAGAGGTCGGTTCTTATGACCTCCCCTAACGGTAAGGGAAGAGGTACCCTAGAAGGACTGGGTCCCCAGTTTAGACCCAGAGGACGTAACGTCTGTCTAAGACTCGGTGGTCTGGTTTCCTGTGGGATAGTCGTTTGTCACGTAAAAGTACCAGATCCTTAGGGAGAAGAACCGGTCCTGGACCTTACAGGACCTTTTCTCTATAGGAACGACTTCACCCCGGTTCACCCAACCCCCGGAGACCCACGTCCGTCTACCCTTCTGGCTTCCGGTCGACCTCCCTTCTTCTCCGGAAATTTGATCCCTGGAACTCAGACGCCGAGTTCGAGATAGAGGTGCGTCTAGTAGACTCCTGACAGACTTTTTCCAGGACCACGTCCTTATCGGTACAACCATAGGAGGGGTTCGCCAGGACTCCGTCCACGAGGGGTTTGGGGAAAACTCTTTGTAACGGGTTCGATCAGAAGTACTGGTGAGAAACGAATAAAGGTACTCCTATATAAAAACACTGAATTCCTCTTATACTTCATATTTTATGTCTCGTCCTGAAGGGACCACCAGGTTACCAACCCTTAGGAAGAACACTACGTCCCCTGTACTCAAACTAGGGAACAGACTCTCGTAGATTGTACGGAACCCCACCGATTTGGGCGCACGGTATTGATGACTTCGGACGCACGGATCGCGGGCACAAGTCGTTCCCGTCAGTGATGTTACTCTTCGGACACGAAACGTTGGTCTCTTTTGACCGCACGTCGTTGTTCCTGGGTCACATCGGTTTTCACTTTATTCATTTACTTCATTTATTTATTCTTGTTTTATGTCTCGTCTAGATTCAACTTTTCGTGTCTACTTCTTTACGTTCAACATGGTCACGGACACGGAACTGAGAACGGTCCGGGTCCCCAAACAGTCGGAGGTCAGGGTTACGAGTGCCCCGTCTCTCTCTACTATCTGCACACTTTTGTCACTTTCCTTTACGGTTGTTCCGTTACTTTCCACTTCTCAGCAACTTCCTTCGTACAAAATTTTGACCTCACCCATTTTACTATTGAGATTTTGTTTACTACTTTTTCTCCTTATCAATCGTTTTAATATTATTCTTAGTCGATTTATTTGTTGTTTTCGTTTCTTTATAACGATTTTGATCCCTTTACCTTTTAATCGGATCTTCAGGTAGTACTTTCTTTTTCATAATCCTCTAACTCCCTTCCTTTTTATGGACCCCGCACCACCCCCGATTTTTTCTTGATTTACTTATGTTTTATTAATGTTTCTTTTTGACTATTTGTACTTTTCTGACGAGAAAATGAGAGAAAAACTCTATCCTCCTTTTTTACCTCTTTTCATTTTAGTCGTTTGAACTGTTAATCCTTCTACCTACCATTTTACTATTCTGACGTTTTCCTTTCGTCTTCGTCGTATTTAGTCTTTGTGCCTTAAATACTTTGTACCGTCTCAGTGTTCCCAATTTCTCGAAAATTTTGGCTTATTTATGTAGGAGTTTCTAATCATTTGTTTTTGTTTGTGTGACTTTCTTTTTATAGGGTCTCAACTTTCGGTCGTTCACCTTCCACAGGTGTCGAACAGGAACTCGTCCCTGTCGACCGACCCGGGCCGTACCCCGACCTCGACGGATCTACCAGGAACGGAGTCTGAAGTGGACCATGGGCCCGGAGTCACTGTGAGGTCCGTCAAGGACGTAAACAGTCCCCCTTCGGTGGACCCCGTCTTTTTGTGAAAGTTGACATGACGTGACATATCCCTACCACTATCAAATGTACAGTGGAACCGGTCCGGTGTCACGGGTTATTAAACGAGTCTGAGGACAGATCTACAACGACCTTTCTATAAAGGTCTACACTAACTTTATAGTTAGGTAACTGTAATTTCATTTCCTTTATTGGGAAGTATTTCACCCACGCACGCACACACGTACACACACACACACACACGACTCAGTGAAATCAACACAGTCTGACACCACCTTTGGGATACCTGACATCGGATGGTCCGAGAAGACAGGTACCCTAAGAGGTCCGTTCTTATGATCTCACCCAACGGTACATGAGGAGGTCCCGTAGAAAGGCTGGGTCCCTAGTTTGGGTGCAGAGAATACAGAGGACGTAACCGTCCGCCCAAGAAATGGTGATCGTGGTGGACCCTTCGGGGGTATTATACTCATCCGGAGTAGTTAGTCAAACTTCTAGTAGTCTCGTTTCAAAGGGTTTCTTCCTCAAGATGAAGTTCTGACACTCTCTTTTTGGGACGAAGTCAAAGAGTCTAAGTAACGACGTCGAAGTTGAGACTTAAACGCTGGATTCCGAACGGGACGTCTAAAATCTGAAGGGTCTGGGGTGTCATCATTACTTGGTTAAGGAATGTCAGAGAAAGAGGATAACCCAAGACAAAGAGACCTCTTGGTTATTCTTAATAAAAGACGTAGAATAGAGATATCTTCGCCTCTGAGAGGCGTGTATTCTTCACGATTCCGGGGAACAAAGAACATCCACGTCTGTCCGTCACCCAGGGTCACAGGGTCCGGGACTCTGGAACACATCACCCCTGTAGACTGACACCCGGGACTGAGTCCTGACCAAGTCGTAAAAAAAAGGAGAGACACTCGACTCTTACGAACATCCCGTAAACACTACTAAGGTCTATGATACGACTACTTATACAACCTATATAGTTCTTTTCCACGACTCAGAACAGTAGCACTCAAGAAAGGACCACGTCTCATTACTCTACTCTACTCGTCCTTGATTTCTTCGTCCCTCCCCGAAGGGACCACCAGGTCACCAATTCTTAGGAGGGTCGTTACGTTCCCTGTGGCCAAACTAGGGAACAGGTTCTTCTAGGGTATACAACACCCCGTTGCTTCGGGCACACGGTGTCGATAACTCGGTCGTGAGATCTCGGGAACTTGGTATCGATGACTTGGGTGTCTGACGTTGGTGACTTCAGAAGTTCGGATCTCGAACACTAGGTTTTGTTCTTTTCGGTGACGTCACTTTTCGGGAGTACGACGTTGGTTCTCATCGGGGTAAGCGACGTCGATCTCTTTCGGGCACGTTTCGTTACTTCTGGATCACATCCGTTTTAATTATTTATTTAGAATTTTTTTTTTCTCCTTACGTGTTTGAGTTGAGAAGAAGGGTACCAGGTAGGTAAATCTTCGTCGGGAACCACCTTCACTTTTGATGGGGAGGTGAGTAAACAAAAGACCCCGATAGTCTGGGAAATTCTTAACTTCTTAATTCTTTCTAGGTTAGTCTCCTCCGAAACCACCAAAAGTTTATTCTCCCGTATCGGTCTGTAAACCGTACGTCTGAGAGGACCCGTCCTTTCCTTTACTGTTTCTCCCAAGGTATAAGGACTGTAGGTGGAGGGTCAGAACTCGAAACGTCTTTTACGAACACCGTAGACAGTGACTCGTCTCCCTGAGACCTCACCACCGCCACGTAGGGTAACCCAGAGGAGAGTGGACCCGTCCTCCTTTCCGACTGAAACTTGTTCCAGTACACCGGAAATTTCTATGCACTAGTTCTCACTTCTTGGTGTGGGTAAGTCTTCGTATACTCGAGACCCGAACCAAAAAGTTGGTGGGTCACCCTTAGAGTTCCCTCTACCTTACTTATTGTACCCACAAGACCGGTTAAAAGAATTTCCCCTCGAGTCCCGACCCAAAGAAATCTTGTTGTCCCTACTCAGTACGTGACCCTCGGGAGGGTCGGGACCAGTACTTACACCTTCAGGTGTAAGAGGAGGTCAGAGGGTCCTCATAACTGACAATGAGACTTGAGGGTGTCACTGGACCTCAGATAACTACTTACGTTCTTTTAGACCGAAGGTTTGCATGAATCAAATCCACTGGTCGACCCCATCTTAGGATCCCCAATAACCGTCTCGGAAGGTTTTAAACCATAGCTCGAACTCGTTTCGGTTCGACTTCCGAACCTCTCCGTCGGTACCTTCGACCCCACCTGGGTCGTTGATTCTCGGGAAGGCCCACCGTCAACTCAACCCGTGGTTCCCTGTCTTTGTAGTCGACCTCCTCCTTCTTTCGTAGTCCTCTCAAGTGACGAGTGGAATGTCGCCCACTCATATACCACGTCCCGGTACACCCGACTTACTTTCCATCTCCGACATCTACGTACCCTCGACCTAAGACACACAACTCTAACACGTTTCGGTCGACCTTAGACGTGAGACGTGGGGTACCGGTCTAGAAAAAATCTTACAAAATTAAACAAAAATTAAATTGTCACACCGATGATTTAGTTGTATTAATGTCAAGTTTTTATGAAGAAAGGAAGGTTCACTTGTCATTTACTTCCAGTGAGAGATTGGGTTTATTAATTTAACGTTTTATACACTTTC
Source organism: Capra ibex (assembly GCA_006410555.1). NCBI lineage: Eukaryota > Metazoa > Chordata > Mammalia > Artiodactyla > Bovidae > Capra > Capra ibex. The sequence continues at coordinate 37,069,945 of SJYO01052474.1, read as the reverse complement.
CGTCGTAAACAAGACTTTGGTTTTGGTGTTTAATTTTAATACTCCTTTCTTCACAATCTCTTTACAAACTGTAACTATAAGCACAGTCGTCAACTGATTCAGTTTATTTTCAAATTGAGGAGTCACAAACGACATCTCTAACGATCACGGGTGAATGTAGGGTAAGAGGTGAGGAACGACCCGTGTCCTTTTGCGATGGAGAGTCGAGGAGGCGACCATCCACCACGGGGCGAGGACGAAGATCGGGTGTCCGACGTTCGTCTTAATGGTCCACAGTGAAGGATGGACACCGTCAGCTCTCGAGAACGACCGATACAGTGGACACCTTCAGGAACGACCCCACTGTCTGGGTGTAAAACCTTCGACGAACCTCAAGTCTCGGTGACGAATCTTCCACCACCGAGTCTAGGTACTAGACATTTCGGTGTCTGTAAAAGTCGAAGAAACAATAGTTAATGCTTCATCGGATAGAACTGATTAGGTCACAACAACCTTACAGTCCCCATACACATTCGTTGAGATATTGGGGAATTACCTTTAAGAGACAAACGAACGGAATAAGAAGTAGAGAAATAACTTATTTGAGTGATGAATCGTTCTGTAAGTCCTTTGAAACATCAAAGAAGGGTTGGACGAAAGGGAAAACAGCGAGGGTTGTGTTTATGTAGAGTCAAGGTGAACCGGTGTGTACGAGACGAACGGTCTGAAAATTTTTGTAAAAAATTTAATTATTCACATTTTAGAGGGTAATAGTCAGTGAATAATTTTTTGTTCGGGAATAAACATTTAATGTATCGTACAGAAAAGAGATATCATAACATGTAAGGTTGTTATTTTAATAGGTTACGAAGGTTTTTAAGTCAATGTAACTTTATTATAAGAATTTCGCTTATTAACTACACTTTAAAATTATATTTTTAGTCCAGTCGACATTATACCCTATAACATAATACCTTATAAAAATTTTCGTCTTGTGTATCACCAATTGTTCGGTCGTCAAAAGTGGACCGAAATGAAAGACGTAATAAAAATGATGGAGAGAGTGAATGATTGATACTTTCGACAAGAACGATCAGAAACTTATAATAGAGACGTCCGAAAGAGGACGTGGAGATGTAAGAACGAGTGCGACTTGGAAACTTAAACAGTTATGTACGATGCAAGAAACGACTTTCCTATCAGGGGAAGTTTCGGTTCAAGTTTCTAAAGAGAAAACTTCGGGTGTGCCGAGAGTCCCTGACTCCCGACTAAGAGATGTGGGAGACTCGATAACTCAATGTGAAGGTAAGACCCCAATTAGTACGAGGTACCACCAGTCGATCACCGGAGACAGAAAAGTTGAGATGAGACTTAAAACGTTTATTTTATCCTTACGTCTCTACATATCAGAGTACGAACTGGGTACTCTATAACTTTCTAATAATCCAAATTTCAAAAAGGAAAGAAAAGAAGAAACATCTTTACACTATCAGTGTCAACAATGTTAATAACAATCTGTAGGAAGACCGGGAATTTCTAGAGTTCAGACACAACCCTCAAGTCCGACTCAGTTAGTTTTGTCACAAATCGATACTCTGGAACTACCGAAATATACTTGTACTAAAATTGGGGAGTTTTACCCCATTTATCCCGATTATTACAACAGTAACATTTCCATTTACGACAGGATAGAGATTATGTTCCGGACCGTACCGTATCTAAATACTACCTCCACTCAGACTCACTTGAGGTCCTCAACCACTACCTGTCCCTCCGAACCGTACGACACTAAGTACCCCAACTTTTCTCAACCTGTGTTGACTCGCTGACTTGACTTGACTTGACTTAACACTGATCGTAGAAACTACTTCGTGTTCGACCTTAGTTCTCAAGGTCCTCTTTATAATTATTGGAGTCTATACGTCTACTGTGGAGGGAATACCGTCCTTCGTTTCTTCTTGATTTCTCGGAGAATTACTTTTACTTTCTCCTCTCACTTTTTCAACCGAATTTTGAGTTGTAAGTCTTTTGATTCTAGTACCGTAGGCCAGGGGTAGTGAAGTACCGTTTCTCTACCCCTTTGTCACCTTTGTCACCGACTGAAATGAAAAACCCCGAGGTCTTAGTGACGTCTACCACTAACGTCGGTACCTTAATTTTCTGTGAATGAGGAACCTTTCTTTCAATACTGGTTGGATCTATCGTATAATTTTTCGTCTCTATAATGAAATAGTTGTTTCCAGACAGATCAGTTCCGATACCAAAAAGGTCATCAGTACATACCTACACTCTCAACCTGATATTTCTTTCGACTCGCGGTTTCTTAACTACGAAAACTTGACACCACAACCTTTTCTGAGAACTCGCAGGGAACCTGACGTTCCTCTAGGTTGGTCAGGTAGGATTTCCTCTAGTCGGGACTTACAAGTAACCTTCCTGACTACAACTTCGACTTTGAGGTTATGAAACCGGTGACTACGTTTCTTGACTGAGTAAACTTTTCTGGGACTACGACCCTTTCTAACTCCCGTCCTCCTCTTCCCTGCTGTCTCCTACTCTACCAACCTACCGTAGTGGCTGAGTTACCTGTACTCAAACTCATTTGAGGCCCTTAACCATTATCTGTCCCTCCGGACTACACGACACCAGGTACCCCAACACTTCTCAGCCTGTGTTGACTCACAGACTTGACTTGACTTGACTAGAGACTGACGTTATAATTTCGTTCAAACGACGGAATCTGACACGGAGAGAAAAGTACCATCGCCATACTCTACGTCACTAATCTTAAAGTAGAACCTTTCGCTAGACTCACAACAAAACACCTTTCTGTTCTCCTAGTTCCAGAGTCATCTAAGAAGGTTTTGTGTGGACCCGTCGACGTCGACCTCAGTGGTGGACCGATACAAAACTACTACGTGTAGGAGGTCCCAGGAACCCTTAGACGTTCCAGATTGACCACTCACTTTGACCCCTACCGCCCCGACTATCCTTCGAGAGGGTCAAGGAAGGTCGTGACGTATATACGTAATCACAGACACCCGAGGGACCTACATCATGACAAAAACCAGTAACGAAGAACAAATGAAAGAATCTTTTTCACCTTTCAATAACGGAACTTTCAAGTAAAGAAGAATGGGTTCTTTCTGCTATTTATAAAGGAGGTTTTCAGTACTTGTATTTACAAGTATACACGAAATAAGTAGTATTGGTTTCGACTTCTGTTGAATGTACCAGTAGTTCTTACCTCTTCATTCATGACTATATGAGTACCATATATGGTGACTACTATACAGAGTGTGTACCTACTTAGAACGTCAGAAATACAACTCACTTTTTTTCTTTTCCGTATTTTTTATAAGGTACTAAAGTTATAAAGTTTCTGTACCACTATCTACAATGTTTTTATCAATGGGTAACCATCCCACCCCCTTCCAATTAATGACTGACCCTACTACGTATGTCGTTTAAAGACCCACAAGACGATTTAAAACTAGACCCACCTACATGGGTGTCGACGTATGTAACTATATACATTTTAAAGTGTCTCGACGTGATTCTAATCAAGTGAAGTACAATTCAGAGGTATTTTTTATTTTACTCTCTCACTTTATCCCTCCTTCCCTCTCCCCTCTATTCTTCCCTCCCTCTTTTTCTCCCTCTCTCCTTTTCTAATTCTCCTCTTTTTAACCTCTTTTACTTATGATTGAAAAAATGGAACAGTAATAGATAATCCAAGATAAATAAGATATACTTTTTTTAATATTTACCTTCATTGGTCTGTTTAGTGTGAAATTTTTTTTAATCTTCCAAAAAAAAAAAAAATTAAATGTTACACAATCAAAGACCATATATCGTCTCACTAAGTTTATATATATATGGTATAAGAAAAGGTAGTACTAAATAGTATCCTATAACTTATATTAAGGGTCACAATGTGTCATCCTGGAACAAATAGATATATATTATTAAACGTAGACGATTAGGGTGATGACTAGGTAGGGAGGGGTTGAGAGGAAGGGGAACCATTGGTGTTCAGACAAGAAATACAGACTCAAACAAAGACAAAGTGTCAATTCAAGTAAACACAGTACATAATCTAAGGTATATATGTACATATATATATACTATATATTTGTATGTACATATATAGTATAGATACTACATATATATGTACATGTATCTATATACTACAGTATACCATAAACAGAAAGAGAAAGACTAAATGAAGTGTCATGTTATTAGAGGTTCAGGTGGGTGCATCAATGTTTACCGCAATAAAGTAAGGAAAAGAAATTATTGACTCATCATAAAATAACATATATACGTGGTGTAGAAAACTTCACTAAGTAGACAATTACCTGTAATTCTAACAAAGGTATAGAACCGATGACACTCATCACAACGATACTTGTGTCCCTACGTACATAGAAAAGATTCGTATTAAAACAGACCTATATACGGATCTTCATCTTAACGATCTAGTATACCATTGAGAAAGAAATCAAAAACTTCTTGGAGGTATGGTAAAAGGTATCACCGACGTGGTTGAATGTAAGGATGGTAGGTATTCTTCAAAGGGAAAAGAGGTGTGGACGAGGTCATAAACATCTGAAAAATCACTACCGGTAAAACTGGTCTCACTCCGCCATGGAGTAACACCAAAACTAAACGTAAAGAGGTCATTAATCGTTGTATCTCGTGTAAAAGGACAACGGACAACCACTAGATATAATCTGTTTAATAGAATTAGGACACTAGGAATTGGGATGGAATTAGACTTTTTCTTTGACCCCTGAATCCAGACACACCTTTCTACCTTACGACATGTTAACGACCTTCAACGACTAAAGAAATGGTATGTGGGACGGGTCCTAATCTCGACGACAAAAGGTGAAAAGGTACATAACTATAGGAAAGACAGTGTTTTAAATTAGATTAGTTTAGACCTTGGTCGTGTCCTCACTATTAGATAAGACGATTCTATCTGAAGTCACAACCGACACGACACCAACTTTTGGGTTTGGGTGGGTGCCCCTTCGGACAGAGACTTGTCAGGGCTCTGAGAAGGTCTTTACGACACGAGAGTGGTCCGAAGAGTATGTCTAATAAAAGAACAACATATTAATCCCGTAACAGTGTTCTGTGACACTGTGTAAGAGATTTTGGTCAAAGAGACAGTTTGGCTTTGTGGTGTATGTGTCACTTTTATTAAGTTGTTACGAAAGTTTCATGCATGTTATAAAGTAGTTCAGATGTTTACCGTTTACAACCGTTCCTACATCTCTTTTCCCTTGGGAACAGACGACAACCACCCTTACAGTTGACTCCGTCGGTGATAGCTCTTGACACACTCCCAAGGAATTTTTAGATTTTTATCTCGATAGTATGGTGGGTCCTTAGGGGAAAAACCCATATATAAACCTTTTCAATTTTGGAATTAAACTTTTCTATATACGTGAGGTTACAAGTATCGTTGTGATAAATGTTATCGTTTTTGTGCTTCTGTTACATACGGGTAGTCATATATAGTCGAGTCAAGTCAACGAGTCAGTACAGACTGAGAAACACTGGGGTACCTGGTGTCGTACGGTCCGGAGGGACAGGTAGTGGTTGAGGGCCTTAAATGAGTTTGAGTAGAGGTAACTCAACCTCTACGGTATGTTGGTAGAGTAGGAGACAGCAGGGGAAGAGGAGGACGGAAGTTAGAAAAGGTCGTAGTCCCAGAAAGGTATATAACCTTATCATAAGTCAGTAACTTTTCTTAATTTCAGACAGTAAACGTTGTTACACCTACTTGGATCCCTTATAATACGAATCACTTTATTCACTCTGTTTCTGTTTATCACATACTATAGTGTGTATCTTAAATTTTTTTATTATGTTTCCTTATATATACGGGGAGGTTTTTTTATCTAAGTGTCTATATCTTTTGTTTGAACATCAATGGTTCCCTTCATCCTCTCCCTGTTTAATCCCTATACCCATTGTCCATGTGTGATGACATACATTTTATCTATTCGTTGTTCCTAAATGACATATCGAGTCCCTTTATATTACGGATATAAGTAATATTATTGGATATTACTTTACATTGGACGTTTTAATGACTTAATGATACATATCTTTTCTGGGACTACGACCTTTTCTAACTTCCGTACTCCTCTTCTCCTACTCTACCAACCCACCGTAGTGACTGAGTTACCTGTATCCAGACTCGTTCGAGACCTCTCTACCACTTCCTGTCCCGTCGGACCGTATGGAGTCAGGTACCCCACAGTTTCTCAGTCTGAGTTGACTCACTGAGTTGTTGTCGTGGTACGACAGGTGTACTTTGATAGTGTTATAACATTTAGTTGAGAAGTTGTTTTTAAAAATTAAAACAAAGAGTGAGTGGATGAAAGAGACAAAAAAAAATTTTACAATATGATAAAAAATAAAAATTTTTAACACACGTCCTGAAGGAACCACCAGGTCACCAATTCTTAGACGGGAGGTTGTTTCCCCTGTACCCGAGCTAGGGGCCAGTCCCTTGGCTTGGGATGTACGGCACCCCGTTGATTTGGGTACGTGGTGTTGAAGACTTCGGACGTACGGTGTTGATTCCGGTCTGTGTCGGATTTTTTTTTTTTTTTAAGACCCGTGTAAAGTTACGTATGTAAATAGCTTAACTAGATCTGATCCCTTACACTCCCTAAAAGAGACACAGTGAGTCGATGTAAAATAAACCGACTTACCTTACACTTTATATAGTACAAGTATGGTTTTTTCTCAGGTCTTTTGTATTACGTTTTCCTCTTGGAAAAGTACCCTAGTTCACTCCGTCCGAACCATCTTTCCGTTTCTTAATCTTTTTACGTGAATGACCGTGGTCTTTTACTTCATCCCTCCTCAGGCCCTCCGAAGCAGTGTCGATCCCAACTGGTCCGTTACCGTCCGAACGACCAGAGACTCAGTGCCCGGTAGAGGCCCGTGTCCCGACTAGGTGTGTAAAGTACGTCTCAGGGTAGTCTTCTACGTGACGACTAGAAAGACTAAATGTCGAGAATGTTACTTCAGTAGGTCTAAAAATAAAGTACTGAGTCTTACTGAAACCACAAAAATTAAAGGTTGATGACGGTGAGTCGAAAAGTCTCACCCACATAAGGGACACCTGTTCCAGTCTGCACATACGTGAAACATAATGAACACTCCGAAACCGGGGTTTGGGGCTATCTCAAGAGACTAAAATTGGGACACTCGGTACACCCCGATTCCGATAGGACCACCAGTCCTTTGTCTTCTCAGATACCTGTGGTACCCTCTTTGGTTCACGGTACTGAGAGTCACGCGGATGAACGGGACACGAATGGTAGGTCAAAATGACGTAATCTCTCAGGTTGTGATACTAAAACCTTTTATCACTTGGGTTCCGTCGTTTCTCTTAGCGTGGAGACAAATTCTAAAACTTTGGTGACCAAGACAAGAAGTATCGGGTCATGTAGATTCTTTCGTACTGTGGAAGGTATCTCTTCCTCCGAACACGGCGAAATCAGTCAGTTAGGTTCTCCAACTCTCTTCTCGATGTCCTTGTTAGCTTTGTCTACTTAGGAGTTTCCACCAGAAATTGTGTCCCTGTAAAACTCACGTAGTAGTCTTGAGATTCGAATCTAAGTCGGGTTATTGTGGTCAGGGGTGGTGAATCAGAAAATACGATATTTACATGACTGAAAATTAGTCAAAATGGTAGACCTCTCGCAGAACTCATAGTCGAGTCAAGTCAGAGAGTCAACACACGTTGAGAAACGTTGGGGTACCTGACGTCGTGCGGTCCGGAGGGACAGCTAGTAGTTGAGGATCTCGAATGAGTTTGAGTACAGGCAGTTCAGCCATTCCGGTAGGTTGGTGGAGTAGGAGACAACAGGGGAAGAGGAGGACGGAAGTTAGAAAGGATCGTAGTCCCAGAAAAGTTTACTCAGTCAAGAAGCCTAGTCCCCCGGTTTCATAACCTCAAAGTCGAAGTTGTAGACAGGAAGGTTACTTATAAGTCCTGACTAAAAGAAATCCTACCTGACCAACCTAGAGAAACATCAGGTTACCCGAGAACTCAGAAGAGGTTGTGGTGTCAAGTTTTCGTAGTCAAGAAACCACGAACCGAAAGCAATATCAGGTTGAGAGTGTAGGTATGTACTGAATGACCTTTTTTGTATTGAAACTGATCTACCTGGAAACAACCGTTTCGTTGTAGAGACGAAAAATTATACGACAGATCCAACCAGTATTAAAAGGAAGGTTCCTCGTTCATAGAAAATTAAAGTACCGATATCAGTGGTAGACGTCACTAAAACCTCGAGAAGTTTTATTTTAGAGAGTGACAAAGGTAACAAAGGGGTAGATAAATGGTACTTCACTACCCTGGTCTACGGTACTAGAATCAAAAGACTTACAACTCAAAATTCGGTTCAAAAAGTGAGAGGAGAAAGTGAAAGTAGTTCTCCGAGAAATCAAGAAGAAACGAAGGACGGTATTCCCACCACAGTAGACGTATAGACTCCAATAACCATGAAGAGGACCGTTAGAACTAAGGTCGAACACGAAGTAAGTCGGGTCGTAAAGAGTACTACATGAGACGTATATTCAATTTATTCGTTCCACTGTTATATGTCGGAACTACATCAGAAAAGGGCTAAACCTTGGTCAGACAACAAGGTACAGACCAAGATTGACAACGAAAAACTGGACGTATGTCTAAAGAGTCCTCCGTCCAGTCCACCAGACCATAAGGATAGAGAAAGTCTTAAAAGGTGTCAAACAACATTAGACATTTCAGTTTCCGAAACCGTATCAGTTATTTCGTCTTCATCTACAAAAGGACCTTGAGAACGAAAAAACTACTAGGTTGGCTACAACTGTTAAACTAGAGACCAAGGAGACGGAAAAGGTTTAGGTCGAACTTACAGTCCTTCAAGTGCCAAGTACATGATAACTTCGGACCGAATCTCTTCAAACTCGTAATGAAACGATCACACACTCTACTCACGTTGACACACCATCAAACTCGTAAGAAACCGTAACGGAAAGAAACCCTAACCTTACTTTTGACTAGAAAAGGTCGTAAAGGAGTATCAGAAGTGATACCTCTTGGTATTAACTAGTTTATCCACTGATCTGTCCATCCATCTGTCTGTTTACATATCTATCTATCTATCTTTCTTTCAGAATCCTCTTTAGTCTCCTACGTCCTCCAGGACAGTCGTACTCCGAGAGTGCACGACGTCATATCAGGAGGAGAAGTCAATCTGTCGTAAAGAGAGAATTGTAGAAGAGTCCGAGGGGGAGATACGACGAGTCAAGTCCAACGGCGTCGTCTCGTAGTGTCTGGACCTTCGAATTTGTTCTGTAAAGGGGGAGTCAAAACCTCCGACCCTCAGGGTCTGACTCCACGCTCGATCCGACCAAAGACCACTCTGGAGAGAAGGGCCGAACGCCTACCGGTAACAGGGGAACACAGGAGTGGACCGGAAAGGAGACACCCACACACCTGTCTCTCTAGTTCCCTCGAGATCCCAGAGAAGGAGAAAAAATTTCCTGTAGTCAGGATAGTCAATGCCTGGGGAACTACTGAAGTAAATTGGGATAGAGTTGTACAACAGTGTAACTCCCGATTCCGACGTTTTGTACTTAAAGCCTCCCTGTGTCAAGTTAGGCATTGCGGTAGGTTAAGTGAACTAAACACATCTAACAGAGTTGTTCACTAACTAACTTTCCTTCTAGGACTCACTACACCCTCCTTTAGTATGGTTGCTGTGTCCACTCCAACCGTAACCTTTGGTCGTAGGAAAAAGGGACCTCTTTTCTCTCCTCTCTTCCGTACCTACTCTTGTCCTGAGGACTAGTCCCTCCAGTCTACCCCACCCTCCCATAGAGTACACCTACCGGGAGTAGACACTGTTGAAACGTTCACTGCAGGAGGAAAACTTTCTGAAAAATATTTAATTAACGGATTTATCCTTCATCGGCCCCACTGGGTACACAGAGTCTGGGTCGCTGAGACTGTATCTTTTATTCAGTGGTACACTGCGTCACTCGAGACATTATGTGTACACGAAACTCTTTAGTATACTTATTAACAGACTCGAGATTATGATAACTTTACACTAGATTTTCAGGTTTGTCCTCCTTTTGAAAGAAGGAACAACGGGAGACTGTACCACTATTTTAAATTGACGAAACGTATCCACCGGGAACGTCCGTCGGGAAGGGGGTACCTTATAATCTTCTGGAGGAGAGACCAACCCTCTGTGCAGACAGATGACAGACAACAATGACAGAATGGTGTAGTAGCACAAAGGTAGTTTAGTCACTACGTCTAACGCCTTAAGGTCTGACCTTTTTACTTTTTCTTTAAACCTCCACAGACCCGTAGGCATAAACATTAAAGGTCCGTACGTCGTAAAGTAAATAAAAGTCTTTCTTCTTCACCGTTTTGAGTCCTCCGTCACTGAGACACCTCGACAAAAGGTCTCTCACACACTGTACACTAAAAGCGAACGACTCTAGAGGAAGGACAGAGTAGTAGTCTCTAAACGAACTCCCTGAGGACGTGACGGTTGTACCCCACTTGGAAGGAAAGGACGGACGGAACTTAAGTCCCCTTTTGAAAGTGCGACGTCCTTCTTCCGATTAGATTAAGGGTGACAAGAGCTGGGGTCATATAGTGACAATCTCCGTCCGGACTCCTGTCCCAGTAACTCCTTACCCAATAAGACTCAGGGTAAGATGAGTCTTAGCCAAGACTCCGTAAACCTTCCGTACCGGGGACGGGGTCCCGACGAACCGACTCACAGACGTAGGTAGTCTGTGCTATCCTGAGGAGAGAAAGGGTCCCTCGAAGGTCCGGTAGACTATACCAGATTTACCCCTGATTCCCGGACCAGTGTAGACAAGTAGATCTGTCGACTTTCGGTCCCGACAAGGAAGAGAAAGTCGTATACACTCATTTCTTTGACGTTGAATCGAAAGTACCTGTTATTGAAAACATCCTTGTACCACATGTAAGAGACCAAACCACCCTTGGACGTCAAAAATCCCCGATAAGCCGGTGGGACTTACATTTTCTTTAACTCTCATTTAAAACATTAAATAAAGGACTTCAGGTACTTAAGTGAATCTGAACCGACTATAATGTGCCGGTGAACCACCGTCGCATCTTTAAATTTGGGTCAGGTGACTGGAGATCACCGAAACAAAAAGATGAGATGGTATAATGGAAACCTCTTCCGTTACCGTCGGGTGAGGTCACAAGAACGACCCTCTTAGGGTCCCTACCCCCTCGGACCACCCGACGGCAGATACCGCAACGTGTCTCAACCCGTACTGACTTCGTCGAATCGTCGCCGTCGTCGTATAATGGAAACCATCATTCTCTTACTTAAGAGACTTCCAAAGGTTGAACTCTCTTCCGTCCTACCGTTGGTCCCTCTTTTCCTGATCCGGTAATGAAGACTCTACCTCTATATTGTATCTCCAATGTTAAATCTGTATTGTATCATGATAAATCCTCCGTAGGGATAACGACTCCCGTTTCTGACCTTCTAACGGGCTCTCTTCACCGATCAGGAAATATGTGTATCACCCGACACGACAAGACCTTTACGACCGGTATCCAACCGGGACCCCAACCTGCCCTCATGTCAGTAGTGTATCCGAGGAGGTCCTAGGTTTCTACCCGACACCGGGACCTTGTATGTATCCATCCCTCCCTGTCTACTCCGGGACCCAAATACTTACTCGACTCTAGGGTGAACTACTAAGTTTGACTTACTGACGTGCCCCCCTAAGTGTCACTACTCACACACCCGTCCTTTGGTCCGGGTAACCCTTGTACAGAAAATCAGGTCAAGGACTGGGCCCCACCCCCCTTCACCTCTCAACATGTCAAGTGGTCCTCGTCGTCGGGGGAGGTCGTGTTTGGTCCTCACTTTGCACTCACTCACTTTTCTACTCAAACATATCTCAAGTCAAGATATCGTGCTAGGGACGGTTCGGGTGTAAGAGAGAGGGATAGAGACAAGGCCAGATTTGGAGAGAGGGGAAGAGAGACAGGGAAGGGGAAAAGAGAGACAGAGACAGAGAGAGACAGAGAGGGAGAGAGACATAGACGTCTTAAAAAGAGACCAGGTACGGAGAGTACTTGACATGGGGTCGGACATTGACCCATCTCAGAAATTGACCACGGGAAAAACGAGGACCTTTCTTCCGAAGACCCTAAATTTCAGGACCTGCCATGTCGGATGGGTGTCTACAAAACCAAGTTTAAAAGATACTCAAGACGGTCAAGGAAATACTCAAAAATACTAAGGAGAAAAAGAGACCTCAGACGACTCCCTGACTATCTACCGTCTCCGGAGACGTCCACTACTTGGGTCGATGGAGCTAACACCAAGGACGACTGTGAACGACCGAGTCCCGTAGGTACGGAACCCCTACGTTATTTCTTTATTCTCTGCACTACCTTTACCTCCCTTCTGGTCCGCCCAGTGCCTCCTGACACGCCCTTCCCAGGACCCAGTACGGCCCGTGTGGTCGACTGACTCGTCTCTTCCTTTCGTGATTAGGTTCCCGTTCGTGACGTACACCCGTCGTCTTGGTCTTTGACCCAGAAGACCAAAGTTAGTCCTTTGTTAATTCGTGTGTTTGTTTATTCTAATAAAGTCTGTCACCGACCGGGTTGTTCCTTTTACTTCGGTCCTCTTCTCTATCCTGGACCCGTCTCTCACTGAGAAGATTCCTCAGCTTATACTCCCTCGTCCGTCACCACTTGACCATACCTCTCCTCGGTAAGACCGGTACCGTTCTGGACCACGAGTGTGAGACCCCTCGCCCACGACACAGGGACGCACGACCTCTGGAACTACCCCACTTCGACCCCGGACCTCTCTTCGTCCCAGGGACCAGACGAGATCGACACCCGGTGTCGTGTCTCGTCCTTTCCGAGGTGGAAACAGAGCCGGTCGAGCGAAAGTACCCCCAGAGACTCGGGGAGTGGGGTCTAGGTGATTATACTATCTTCGGTCTCTGTGTCGTGTGTGAGGTGAGGGCAGGGTACAGGACGAACGTAGGGGAGTCACCCGGGGTCTACCGCGACCCCTGGGACTTCCTACGACACGGAGAGTGGCCCGACCCGTCATCACATCCCTCTACTCCCTAGGTCGTCGAGGGTCCGACACCAGGTACGGACCCGACCCGAGACACTCAGGACACATTTTACTCCCGACAGGTACGGGTACCTTTTCATTCTTTCCTGAGGAGGTTCAGGCAGGTGGAAACCCACCATAGGGTCGTGGACGCACTCCCCGTCACTTTACGAGAGGGACTTGCACATCAGGAACTAACGTTCTAAAAATTTCTACGACTCAAAGAGTTTGGTAGGGTGTGGGACGTACCTACCACCACGGGAAGTTAAGTCTTACCACCGTTGGACTTCTGTAATGACCGCAACCAGAAACACCAGGGCCGAAGGGGAGCCGTTTCCCGACCACTGACTCTTTGTCGGAAACCTGTTCCTCTCTTTATCTCTCTCTGTCTCTCTGTCTCTCCCACTTCCTCTCTCTCCCTCTCTCCTTCTTTCTCGTGTGACTCGACACAAGAGGGAGTCTTTCATGGACCGTGCGACCTCCGTCGAGGTCCCGGTTATAAACCTTCGATATTTAGTCCAGACACACCTGTCCGGGGGTACTTAGTACCCTTACGACTCGACCCCCTCGACCTCACCTCCCCCTCACCTGGCTCACGAGAAAGGTCCCGTCCATAGGAGGGAAGTCCTTCTTAAGTCTGTCCTCCTCCCCGAGCCCCCTGTGTGCGACACTTCAGTCTGTACGTTCAGGAAACATCGAATCTGAGAGGCTCGGAGTAGCCAAGTTGTACAGACTGAATTGGTCTCCCACACACTCGTGTCCGCCTCCGTCATTGGGGGTGCGACCTAGGGAGTGCCAGTAGGGCCATTACGGTCACAGGAACAGGTAGTCACGGTTCTGGTAGGGGAAGACGTCATTGGTCTTGGGGACGAGTACGGGGCAGACGTGGTCCGGTGGGTCGGTGTGACGAGGTAAGTAAGTCGGACGTGGAGTCCTCCTGTAGTGTGTGTGTCGATCGTCCGTACCTTCCTCTGTCTCCGTCCCTCCTCCGTTGCACACGAGTCAAAGGAGTTTAACCCCCAGTCATACTTCCAGTCCTTCGTCGTCAATCTTGACCTGTACCTTGTTGTCTGACCCAGGTTTATCCTTTTCCTCATGCAGTTCCGACTTATAACAGTGGGGCGAATAGATTGAAGATACGTCTCATGTAGTACTCTTTGCAACCTGACCTTCTTCGTGTTCGACCTTAGTTCTAACGGCCGTCTTTATAGTTATTGGAGTCTATACGTCTACTGTGGTGGGAATACCGTCTTTCACTTCTCCTTGAGTTTTCGGAGAACTACTTTCACTTTCACCTCTCACTTTTCAACCGAATTTCGAGTTGTAAGTCTTTTGATTCTAGTACCGTAGACCGGGGTAGTGAAGTACCCTTTATCTACCCCTTTGTCACCTTTGTCACAGTCTGAAATATAAACCCCCGAGGTTTTAGTGACGTCTACCACTAACGTCGGTACTTTAATGTTCTGCGTATGAGGAACCTTCTTTTCAATACTGGTTGGATCTATCGTATAACTTTTCGTCTCTGTAATGAAACGGTTGTTTCTAGGTAGATCAGTTCCGATACCAAAAGGGTCACCAGTACATACCTACACTCTCAACCTGACACTTCTTTCGACTCGTGGCTTCTTAACTACGAAAACTTGACACCACAACCTCTTCTGAGAACTCTCAGGGAACCTGACGTTCCTCTAGGTTGGTCAGGTAAACTTCCTCTAGTCGGGACCCACAAGAAACCTTCCTTACTACGATTTCGACTTCGAGGTCATGAAACCGGTGGAGTACGCTTCTCAACTGAGTAACCTTTTCTGAGACTACGACCCTCCCTAACCCTCGTCCTCCTCTTCCCCTGCTGTCTCCTACTCTACCGACCTACCGTAGTGACTAAGCTACCTACACTCAAACTCACTTGAGGTCCTCAACCACTACCTGTCCCTCCGGACCGCACGACACTTAGTACCCCAGCACTTCTCAGTCTGTGTTGACTCGCTGACTTGACTTGACTTGACTTGGGACTTAGGGACCCGACATAGATCGGAGGTGGACAAAGGGATTAAGCTCAAAACACTCTTCTAGGTACGGTGGTGGAACCGACGTATATATATGGGACCGAACCAAAAGGCTTACCTGTACACCCCCTTCCTTGTCCCCGATTGACCTCTCCCCTCACCCGACTCAACCACCTTACCTAGTCTATTCAGACAGACAAGGTGACTCCTTGAGCCTGGAAGACGTTACCCGTCTTTTCGTCTCCTGACTACCCTGACCTAGAGACAGGAACAACACCCAGCTACGCCCCGCCCCGCCGTCACCCCCCACCCCACACCACACCACACCACAAATCGAACAAGTTCTAGGGTCTCGTCCCCGTCCTTAAGTCTACCTAGGGTGGTATAGAACAGGGAAAGTCCTGGGGAAAAGGAAAGAACCCGTTACTAACTTAATGGGTCCTTCACACGAGTTTTACGACTTAGAGTCCGGGGGCGGTCTACAGAGCTTTACCTGACAAGTCCTTCCCCGAACCCTTGGAAGTAAAATTGTTGGACGAACACCAACCCTGTAGCACTTCCGAATACGAGATGTTGTAACGGGACCCCTTCGAGTCCATATAACCTTGAGGGTCGACCCACGGTCTACAGGCTTGGAGTAAATGGATTTAGGAAGAGGTCTAATTGAGTAAACACCGACAAAAGATAGTGACCGAAGAGACTCGGGGTTTGTCTTTTTTTGGACGATCAAAGACCGTTGTAGAAGACAGGTCGTCTACCGCCAGAGACTGGTCCTTAGAGTACCTGGTCGGTGGTACCCTTTGACGAAGGAGTTTTCTTCAAAAGGACCCTTACAGGTTCTTTTGGGTTTAATCTGTTGTAAGATATAATAGGGGATTCCTGTTGAACAGATTACTTCTCCTTTATAAAAGAGAGTGTGTTAACTTACACCTATGAAAAGAAACCAAAGACGGTTTACTTGTACTACTGGAAACTACAGTTTAAGGAGTACTAAGGGAACTAAGTATGTCTCAGAGTCCCGTGCGTACAGATGAGAGTTTCTAGTAGAGTCCTTGTAAAATAAGTTCCAGTGGATCCACTATTTCAACAGATTCCGTACAGAAGAGGACCAAATGGAACTAAAAATAGAACAGTAAAAGATTCTTTTATCTTTTTCCGTGACACAGAAACCAATGACCCTGTCGAGACTGACCCAGACGGTCCACCCCTCACCTAACCCAATGAAAGGACTCTCTTTTGTTTCTGGACGTCACTTATGCGAGAGTCGACGACGTCTTAGAACCCTCATCCCCACCCCCATCGTATCCCCACCCTCTCCCTCTCTGCCCCACTCCCTCGACACTCTTGGTCGAAAGTGACCAAAGGAACCGACCCTCCTTCCTTCTCTCTTTCCCAGAAAAAAGAGGTGGATGGTCCGAGAAGGCACCTAGAATCCCTTCTAGGGAGGAGTGGGGAGGACGGGAGAGGGAGGGGAAGATAGGGGAAGAGGTGGGGTTAAAGTGAGTACAAGATAAACATGAAAAGACACCCCGACGTCACCCTCGGTCCGAGACACTAAGACGTCATCGTCGTCCCTTCCTGACCAAGGTACTCCTACACGGAATCATTCTTGCCACCCAAGTGTAGTAAGTAAGACGGATACACTCACGTAGGACTTACCGAAGTCAGGACAGACTGAGAAATACTGGGGTACCTGACATCGGGTGGTCTGAAGACACAGGTACCCTAAAAGGTCCGTTCTTATGACCTCACCCAACGGTACCGGAGGAGGTCCCCCAGAAAGACTGAGTCCCTAACTTGGACGTAGAGAATTCAGAGGACGTGACCGTCCGTCCACGAAATGAGGAGAGTGGTGGACCCTTCGGGTAAGAGGGGTACCGACCCCAAATTTACAGGACCACAGACACGACTCACTCCCCGTGGGAGACTGCTTCACTCACACCATCGTGGTCGGGACCTTTGTGGACAAATTTCCTTTCCTTTGTCGGACAAATAAAGTGGGCTCTGGGTGCCAGATCCCTTCGACACTGACCGGACAGAACGAAGGTTCGACCCTCTACATACATCGTCGTCCTAAAGAGTTTAGGGTCTCTCTCGGAGTCTTCGAGGTGTCCGAGAGAGGTGGGAGTTTTCTTACCCAGTTCAAAAAATTTGTCATTCTATAAGAGTCCCGAAGAGTCCACCGAGTCACCATTTCTTAGGTGGACGGTCATGTCCTCTACGGCCAAGTTAGGGACACAGACCTTCTAGGGGACCTCTTCGTTTACCGTTGGGTGAGGTCATAAGAACGGACCCTTTAGGGTACCTGTCTCTTCGGACCACCCCATGTCAGGTACCCCAGTGCTTTCTCAACGTGTACAGAATCGTTGATTTGTTGTTGTCGTTCTCCGGGAGGCAGAACCAAGGATCGGGGGGTCAGTTGAGTTTGGAGAATTGATTTTAGCAGACTAGGTTCGTCGGGTGAGTAAGTCGTGGGTGAGACGAGGGTAACAGGTCAGGACTAAAAGTTTATAAGGGGTACTCTTTGTGTTGATCTCCAGAAGGAGTGGGCGTCCTGGGACCACAGGGACAGGGTTAAAGTGCTGTCCGTGGAACGAAGAACACGTTCCTACGTTTTGGTCCAGACGAGGGTTTAGTCGGGTAAAGAGAGAGAGAGAACAGTAACAAAAGGAAGACGAGTCGATGACAGTGTAATACGTGTAAAAGGAACAGAACCAGAGACCGTACAGAGACAAAACAAAACACGACAACTTGACCAAAGGGAGGGACCTACTTGTGAAGGAGTCCCGTCCCCACAGAGACGGAAACTCTAGGGGTTGACGTCATCGAGACCAAACCGGACCCGAAGGGACCTACCCTCCCCTCGTGACCGAGACGGAGAGAACACCAGGGATAGTCATCAGTCACTCGGAAGTCAAGTCAAGTCAGTGAATCAGTACAGGTTGATAAACACTGGGGCACCTGGTGTCGTACGGTCCGGAGGGACAGGTAGTGGTTGAGGACCTCGAATGAGTCTGAGTGCAGGTAACTCAGCCACTACGGTAGGTTGGTAGAGTAGGAGACAGAAGGGGAAGCAGAGGGCGGTAGTTAGAAAGGGTCGTAGTCCCAGAAAAGTTTACTCAGTCGAGAAACGTAGTCCACCGGTTTCATAACCTCAAAGTCAAAGTTGTAGTCAGGAAGATTACTTGTGGGTCCTGACTAGAGGAAATCCTACCTGACCAACCTAGAGGAACGTCAGGTTCCCTGAGAGTTCTCAGAAGAGGTTGTGGTGTTAAGTTTTCGTAGTTAAGAAGTCGCGAGTCGAAAGAAATATCAGGTTGAGAGTGTAGGTATGTACTGATGTCCTTTTCGGTATCGGATTTGTCAGTCACTGGGATTTAGTCGTTTTTTCGTGTCTGGAGGGTGGGGGTCTGTTTCGGGTACCCCTCTTCAACTCGTCCTTATCCCTTACTCTCTCTTTCGACGAAGACGAAACGGGAGGGGTGAGGGACACAAATACTCCCCGTGAACGATCCCAGATCTACTCGCGACCTGTTCTCAGGTCGACTGTACGTCCGGATCCGACGTAGGAGTGCCTCAGGTCCGACGGGACTGTGACGACACACACCAGGACACCAGGTCTTGGACCTACAGACGTGTCACCGGGGCACCTCACCCGAAACCTCTAACCCGATGGGACTCCCTTTCGACGAAGGAACCCCTAGGAGTCCGAAGTACGCATTTCACCCGTCTTAGTACGTACAAAATGTTTCCACACACACCTAGTCTCGTCACGTAGACTCATACGTTGTATCTTTGTGTGTAGTTTCGTAGTATGTTGAAGGGAGGAATTTAAAAACGTCGTGGTAGTCTACTTCGAAGAGTAGGTGGTAGTCTGACTGACCCTCCACGAGATCTCCTACCCTGAAGGTGGACACGTGAATGTTACTTTGTCTTTAATATCCTTTATGTCCCCAAGCGTTAAAAACCAAACTCCATATAGATTTTAACTCGGAAGGGGTCACCACGATCACGACTTTTTAGGTGGACGGTTACGTCCTCTGTATTCGCTACACCCAAACTAGGGACCCAACCCTTCTAGGGGACCTCCTCCCGTACCGTTGGGTGAGGTCATAAGAACGGACCTCTTAGGGTACCTGTCTCCTCTGACCTCCCGATGTCAGGTATTCCAGAGTTTCTCAGTCTGTACGGACTTCACTGAATCACGCGCGCGCGCGCGCGTGTGTGTGTGTGTGTGTGTGTGTGTGTTGATTTTAATGTGTAGAGTCAACACACCATGAACCGACTCATCTTAACATACACATTTGAATTTACACCGGGGTCAATAAGGACAACTTTAGTCGTCTGTCTACGTTTTCGTGACCCAAGACCTAGTTCAATTCTACTCCAGTAATCCCACCCAGTAATTAGGTTACACTGACACAGGAATATTTTTCCTCTACTACTTCCCTGCGTCCCTCTTGAACCGGAAGACTTTCTGTTCCTCTCTTCGAACCTTGACTAGGAAGGGACCACAAACTTCTTCCCACTGACACGGATTAAAGTCTGAAGACCAGAGACTTTGTCGCTCTGTCCTATACAGAGGACAAATTCGGTGGGTCCGACACCAGAAGACAATACCATCGAGGTCGTCTACTTACACGACACAAAACACTTACTGGAACTGACACTCAAGAGTCACATACTCCCTAGGCGGATGTATTCTATATTAGTGTCGAGCTCCATCATTCACGACCTTTAATGATGGTCGTCCTCCTCTTCCTCTAAAACTATGTCCCGTCTCCCCGAGAACCTTCACTATCCTTCTGAAGTTTGGAAGGAGAGAGAGAACAGGTAGGAACTCACTTCAAGAGTTCCTACTGATTCTCTCTCGACCCTATATCTTACACTAGTTTCCTTCTCGCAGGGGAACCGGACCACTGTACCGTCCCCGACTACGGTGAACACACGAGAGTACCCTACACTCTAGGGGTCCAATGATTTACAGGGAAATGTCCTCTTGAAATTTGTCGATGTGTTTAGGTCAACATAATGTAGTATCAAAATAAAATTCGTCAGACGAACCGGTGAATTCATAAGAGTAGAAAAAAAAAAAAAAGGATCATGTTTCCTGAATCTATATCCGTAATAATACCGATTTAAAAGTACGTATAAACGTAAACACAAAATCTTATTTAATCAAGGTCACATTGGAATTTACGGTGTTAAGTAAATTGAATAAAAAAAATGACGACTCCGGTAGAGAGAAGTCCCCTTCTCTGGTCTTCTCCGTACAGGTCCTCTCAGTGGCTGATGCTCCCTACACGCAGACCCTGTTCAGGTGTCGTAGGGGACGGTGGTCCCTCTCCGTTTACCTGTGTTCTCACGGAACATTTCCGTCCATCACATTGACGGGTAGTGACCGTGACTTTTGAGAGGTGTACTGATCTCACTTTGATCTCACCCAAAAATCGCCACTTTCTACCTTTCAAGACCGTCTCACCTTCTCGGTCTACCTTCTCAGTCCGTCTTCCTTTCGTGCAAAGACGTGACGGGAGTAAGATCTTCTGGGTGGACAAGTCTTACTTTTTATGGGACGTTCCGGTTAGTGACTGGGCTCCAGACAACAGAGGCTGCGACCGGTGTCCGATTGGACGGGACGATCTCACCCCCGAGAGGGCACCGGTGTCGTCGGTGGTCGTCGACGAACCGACCTAAAGTACCAAGACAACATCACCCAGATTTATTCACCTAATAAATGACTTTGTGGTGGTTGCGTCCAGGGAGAGCAGACCAATCCGGAGGTGTGGACTCGGTACGATCAGTCACGACGTTTCGTGGCGATGACCCTCTGTCTGTACCCGTCGAAAACCGCAGTACATGTACCTTGGTACTAACCATACACGTTTGACACCATTTCTGGTACCGGAACCTGTACACAACGATGTAAGTTAAACAAAGACTGTTCATGAATGCTGAAGACTAACAGTCTCTGTTTGCGAACGTAAAGTCTGAGACGGGACCCCTGAACCGTATCTTACATATAAATGTAACAAGTAGATCTTTTATTATAAGGAATAGAATAAATATTACTTCAAATTTCAACCCTTTTTGAAAATCTACTAAATGGAAGTGTTCTAATCTTCTCGTTTTATTTTGGGATGGAAAAATTAACAGTGTCGTAGAAGTCTATGTTAAATGTATGGTAAGTGGGTAAATTTCGAATATCAGACTACCAAAAATCACATAAGTGTTTCATCACGTAGGTACCTCTAGTTAAAATGTTGTAAAACCAGTGAGGTTTTTCTTTGGACATGGGGAATCGACAAGAAGGTGAAAATACGGTCGTAACGTGGAGGGGTCGTTGAGGTAGGAGTGGGAGGTGGAGACTGAGTGGTTAGGAGTCGGAAACCGTTGGTGAGTAAATATCAGACAGAAATGACGGTTGAGACGTATAAAATACATTTACCTTAACATGACACATACAAAAGACACTGACCAAAGAAAGTGAACCATACAAAAGTTCCAAGTCGGTACATTATCGGACACAGTCTTTCCACAAAGAAAAGTACCAGTTTATTATAAGATAAAATACCTATATAGTGAAAAACAGGTAGACAAGTACGAAATTGTTTGTAAATTCAACAAGGGTGAAAAACGGACAATACTTATTACTACGATATTATAAGTATATGTTTAAAACCCCACCTGTGTAAAAGTAAAGAGAACCTAGATATATGGTTCCTCGTCTTTACCAACAAGTGTACTATAGAGATACGAATTGGAAAACTCCTTGAAGACCTGACAAAAGGTTTCACTGAGATGGCCAAATGTAAGGGTGGTCGTCACATACTCACAAGAGAACGGTTGGACTGTGACTGAAAAACTACGACCGGCAGAACCTCTTACGTTTCATCGTAGAAAACACCAAAATTAAATGTAGAAGAGTTACCGATTGCAACAAATTGTAGAAAAGTACATGAATAACCGGTATATGTTTAGAAGAAACCTCTTTAAGATAAGTCTAGGAAACGGTTGAAATTTTAAACCTAACAGGAAAATAAGTGTAGTATTAGAAGTGTTATAAAAAACTTTACAAAAGACACCAATAAAAGTACCTTCTAAATACCTAGAAAGAAGAAAGGGTCTTCAGTACTCTTACCGACTTTATAATCCGTTCGTGAGAGAGAGAGTGTGTGTGTTTTGTATATTTCAAATTAATGATCTTACACTGAAAATTGTGTATATAGTTTATAACTCAGTCGACAAGACACGCGATGACAAAAGATCCGGTACAGTCCTAAGTGAAACGAGTGTGCATCGATAGACTCAAACACAACCACTCTATTATTTAGTCATGCCTTAGTAACTTCTCACCAATCTGTCATACTTAGATTTATTTCCCGAAGGAACCACCGAGTCACTATTAGATAGACGGTTACGTCCTCTGCGTCCAAACTAGGGACCAGACCCTTCTAGGGGACCTCTTCCTTTACCGTTGGGTAAGATCATAGGAATGGACCCTTTGGGGTACTTGTCTCCTCGGACCACCCGATGTGCAGGTACCGCAACGTTTCTCAACCTTTGTTGAATCGTTGACTTGTTGTTGTTAGACTTATGTATATAAAAATAAAGAAATAAATTTTAGAAGGATGTCTATATGTATACACGTTCATGAATAAGTGTTTTTACAATTGGTGTAAAGCCTTTATCGTCTTCTCACCTCTTTTGAATCTCAAAGTCTCGAGCGTCTCTTCCATTTATTAAGTATCTAGTAGGAATATGATACTTGATAACTTTTCTTTTATTTCTTATGTCTTTATCACATTGGAGGTTTGTATAATTAAATTTTTATTGTGTTCCGTGTCTTGTCACCTATTGTATTTTTCTAGACACATTTTACCTCGATGGATTCCGATACCAAAAAGGTCATCAGTACATACCTACACTCTCAACCTGACACTTCTTCCGACTCGTGGTTTCTTAACTACGAAAACTTAACACCACAACCTCTTCTGAGAACTCTCAGGGAACCTGACGTTCCTCTAGGTTGGTCAGGTAAGACTTCCTCTAGTTGGGACCCCAAGGAAACCTTCCTTACTACGACTTCGACTTTGAGGTCATGAAACCGGTGGAGTACCCTTCTCAACTGAGTAACCTTATCTGAGACTACGACCCTCCCTAACCCCCGTCCTCCTCTTCCCCTGCTGTCTCCTACTCTACCAACCTACCGTAGTGACTAAACTACCTGCGCTCAGACTCACTCAACCACTACTTGTCCCTCCGGACCGCACGACGCTAAGTACCCCAACGTTTCTCAGTCTGTGCTGACTCGCTGACTTGACTTGACTTGACTATGTACAACAATTCAACGATTCACCACAGGTTGAGGAACGTTGGGGTACCTGACATCGGGTGGTCCGAGGAGACAGGTACCCTAAAGGGTCCGTTCTTATGACCTCGCTCAACGGTAAAGGAAGAAGTCCCCTAGAAGGGGTGGGTCCCTATCTCGGACACAGAGGGAGTAACCGTCTACTTAAGAAATGGTGACTGGGTGGTCCCTTCGGGTGGACAGTACATGGACGGACACATACATGTTTTAAAAAGACTTTCTCATGTCAGGACAGACAATGGTTCTCTTACAAGTATCCGTGACCTCCCTTTACCCACATAATAAGTGATATATAGGTAAACTAATAACGTAAAATAGTGTCGTACATAATAAATTCATTTTATAAAAATTGTACGTAAATTTATCAGTACTATGAAAAGTTCAAAACTCTGACAACATCTTAAGATTGTTTAATTTAAACCAAAGGAAATGGATTGAATCGTTAATAGACGTCTTGGTCAGAACAGGGTAGAGATGGAGTTGAAGAGGATGGGGACGACGTAAATAAAATACTACTTAAGGGTCTGGAGTAGCGTAAACTGGATAAAAGTTAGAAAAAAAAAAAAAAAAAAACGAGACTACGAACCGAACACCCCGAAGGGACCACCGAGTCGATCATTTCTTAGGCGGACGTTACGTCCTCTAGACCAAGTTAGGGACCCAACCCTTCTAGGGAACCTCTTCCCTTACCGATGGGTGAGGTCATAAGACCGGACCTCTTAAGGTACCTATCAGGTACCCCAACGTTTCTAAACCTGTACTGACTCGCTGAAAGTGAAGTGAAACCGAACACCCTAGAATCAAGGAACTGGTCCCTAACTTGGGTCGGGAGTCCTCACTCTCACGTCTCAGCATTAAGGGACCTGACTGTCCCTTAAGAGGGGTAAAAGTTGGAATAGATTGTCTATTCTCAGAAAAATTTGTCTTATTTACTACGAAATTGATTATGAATGTGATTAATAATCGTCGAAGGTGGTAATTGTACACAGACCGGTTCCACGTTAAGAAGGGTCTACAGAGTAGTTACAAGATAGATCACCCGAACATTCCAGGTTTGTAACACGACTGAGTACAAAGAGAATAGTAAGATTAAAAAGATAAGTGGAAGGGAGAGTAGAAAAAAAAAAAAAAAGGAACGTTAAATAAACAACTTCTTTGACCTTGTAAACAGAGTACCAGAAAGGGTTAATAACCCATAATGACGGAAGTCGGAAAACAAGTTCAACCGGTAGGAGGACGAAGGACAGACAAAGGTGGACTGGACCAGACAAATCCAGTCAAAGGAGACGACCTTTCTTAGGAACGACTGACACAGTGACACAAAAGGGAGTTGCAGTACCCCTCCTCGTCTTAACGGAGGGATTGTACTCATACCGGTCTCCATGTCAACTCCAGTGGACTAGATGTGGAATATTTTACTGGGTGGTCGACAAATGGATTCCCAAACTTGTCCGTGGTCAATAATAACAGTATCGATAAAGTGATCCTTAACGTTCCGTCAATATCAGATAAGATAAGAAAGACATACAAAACCGAATTTATAAAGTTGACTCTATGGTAAGAATTCTGTCGTTCTATTTTTTTTTTCTTTTTTCGTTCGACTTACACAAAAAGGAATAAGTTTTGTCAAGAGTGTTCAACATCCTCCTACTCCTTTGTGTCCTTTGAACACATAAAACCGTATTAACAACACCCCCGACTCGGGGACGTCCGACATTAGGTGACACTACAATTACTTCTGGACAAGACACGGGGACCGTACAGTATAGTCTGTTTTGGGACCGTTGACCCCTATTTTTTCTCTAGTGAAATTGAAACGGACTACGGTAGTTTACCTTTTCCCTTCCTCGGGTGGTCACAATTCTACTTCTTACCTCTCGGTTTTAAACGGGTTGAGGTTGTCTCGAGACAGGAGTTCAGGGACCAAAAAGTTTTCGTATACGAATACTTGAGCGTCCTATTGAATTGACCCGAACCTCTCTTAACGGACTATCCGGTTACAAATTTCTTTACACAGACGAATACAACGTAAATTCTCAAAGTCAGGTGTTTAAGACCACACATTACTTACACTGTAATAAGTAGGAGCTTGTGGTAAAGAAAAAACTCAGGAAGTTAAAGACTTTGAATTACGAACTGTTGTGTCCCAGAGGAGTGCGAACGGAAACAAAGGGTCTCCTACAGGACCCGAATTCCTAACTCCTAAAATCATCACCAAAAGACCCGACCATCGGTGTCTTCCTATGAATTAAGACGGAGAAGAAACTCACACCTGTGTGTAACAGTACTGACACAAGAAATTTCAAGTACTGGGAAAAGAGTAAAGATCAAGACTTGAAGACTTAGACCGACTTGAAGAAATATAAAGATACAATAGACCCCCCGTCTGTCCTTTGGTAAATGTAAAGACACTGTTAACCACCGATCTTCACCAGAGTCTGATAAGATCCGACGATGAGGGAACTCTCCGACCTTCACCCCGACCCCCACCCACCCTAACAGTTCCAAGACGGGAGCCCAAGGGGTCTGAAAAGGTCGAACAAGAACAGAGGAGGAACAGGACGGAACTACACCTCAGTCTGAGTCGGGGGTGTAGTTAATACGGTTTTATAAGTTCGAAGGACACGGAGAAGTGGAGAAAGAAGGAGGATGTTGTGTCTCTTATAGAAAGGGTAAGACCTCCCGTCCCTCGCAGTAAGGCATAAACAACTGAAAGCTCATGGCAGAGAAAACACAAAACACGAGAAGATATTTTCGTGAAGAACCTGTCTTTTTACATAGTGGGAGATTGAGTTTACAGTTTTCCCCTCGTCTTCCTTTGTACTCCTTATTTTATACGAAGTCACTTATATCGTTTTGTCCTGGGGTCGTATAAACAACACGTCCAACGATGTGGAGCTTTCTCCCCGACGACAAGACAAGATGTCTACTAATCTTGTAGGTTTACGGGACACCAGTAAGTCAAGGACGTTTATTCTTCGGACCTCCAGGTCTCGTCCCTCGGTATCCTTTTTGTCAAAGATGGTGTCCTAAAAATTTTTTAATTAATTAAAATTTACCTCCTGTTAGTGAAGTGTTGTGACACCACCGAGAACGGTGTGTTAATGTACCTGGTCGGTACCCGTGTGCACGCGGGGGAATAGGACTTGGGGGAAGGGTGGAGGGAGGAGTGGGGTAGCGAGACTCAACAGGGTCTCGTGGCCGAAACTCACGGGACGAAGTACGTAGTCTGAGCTTGAACATTCCTACAAAAATTTAAAGAAAATAATAAGTAAAAAAAGACAACAACTTTACACACACCTTTCGACAATAAACATCCCTCGTCGTCTTTTCAGTCTTCATAAATTTGTAGGTGTTTTTTCTA
Organism: Capra ibex; assembly: GCA_006410555.1. Taxonomy (NCBI): domain Eukaryota; kingdom Metazoa; phylum Chordata; class Mammalia; order Artiodactyla; family Bovidae; genus Capra; species Capra ibex. The sequence continues at coordinate 37,043,050 of SJYO01052474.1, read as the reverse complement.
CACCACTGTCAAACCTGGTCCCTCTTTCCCACGGAAGGTCCAACACTTCATCTTCCTTGATCGCTGTCTGTCTTGGTCCCAAGTGGATTCTTACCTAAGGTAAGGGGGTCCAGGTGCCCCGGGGTCTCCGAGACGGTCCGAGAAGTGAATTGTCGATGTCTTGATTTGTGTAACCTAAAAATGACACACGTTCGTGAACCGACTTAAGAAGTGTCCCCAATTAAATAAATAAGAAGTGTTGGGCTCTCTTCACTGCGTTTGTCAGTTTGTAGTGCCTCGTCCACCTCGACCGAGGTCGGGTCCGGACGGACTGAGGACCCGGGCGCAAGGAATGAGAGGTCGCTCACCGAAGAGCAACAACAACCGTCTACGCTTACCCAGCGGACACACCGTGGTCCGAGACCGCCTGTGGTCGAGGGTACCTCATAGACACACGAACCTACACCCCTCTCCAAGAAGTGTAGTGAAGTCTCTCGTACAGACCCTAAAGTTTGTCGTCCCTACTATCTACCTTGGTACAAATCGGTTCTGTCCCTGACCCATTTTGTATTTGTAAACAGGAGATCGTCTCTCGTTTAAACCGACGATAAATGTGAAACTGGAGTACTTAAAATAATAGAAAAGTAAAAAAAAAGAAAACCAAAAAAAGAAAAAGGCCATATACTTAAAATGAAAATTAATTGGAAAAAAAAAAAAGTTTAAATGTTTCGGACTCATTCCTGAAAATTTAAGGACTTCCTTTTTAAGAAAGGTAGAAACTGTATTAAAGTCACCGACAGTCAGAAAAATTTATAAAAATAAATAAAAATTTTAATAAAAAACCCGTCGTGGTGGGTTTTTTGATTCGACACCCTAGAATCAAGAAACTGGTCCCTAACTTGGGTATGGGGAACGTAACCTTCGCACCTCAGAATTGGTGATCTGGAGGTCTTCAGGGTCTACGGTCAGAAGATTGTTGAGATAGAGGGAGGACGAATGTTACCCACACAATATGCTATCCAGTTCTAGTGTCCCGAGGGTCTTAAATTGACGATGAGATTACTTCTAAAGGTTCACGAAAAATGCCGACGGCACATCAAGGATATGGGTTTCTGGCGCACGCAAACAATGATCTACATATGTATATTTTCTACCGTGGGTCCCCGTCACTTTAACTACAGTGTGCTAATAAAGTTTAAATCCAAAAGTGTTGAAGTAATAATGAGGATTGCCATAAAGGGGGAGAAAGTACAAGAGTACCGTAGTATATCGACAAAAGAAAATTACTTTTGTAAGGTATCGTACACTTCGTTGTACTATGAGTCTTAAATTATTTTCATTTTGTCTTTCTCTCTCACACACACTGCATTTCACCCTTTTGTCTCCAAATTGTAACTCTGTGGACTTAAGTTCGAGAAGGTCCAAGATTCGTACACGAGAAGTAAAACCTGCCCAGTGAAGAGAGAAGTCCATTTTTATTTTTACGAATTGATATAATGGAGGTTTATTTGAGGATTAAAATTATAGACATGAAGAGACTTTATTCTAGGTGACCCTCTTTCATCTTGTGTGTCCGTAAGACCTAAAACTCTCGATCAGACAATAACACCTCGACATACTGAAAAACGTGAAAATAGGATCAGACTCCGAGTTTTCGAAATAATTGTTTTTTTTACCTCTCTTACTCACCCCTGGGTCCTCAAAGGTCCACGGGACATTTGACAATTTCATGAAGTAAGATGCTATCCGTAAGGTAGTGAAACAGTTTCCATACCTGAAATAACATTTCGACATAAAGACTTTAAAGTAAAATTTAAGATCTATTTAGGTACACTTAGAGTATATATCCTTATTATGGTAAAGAAAAGTATCAAGTAAGGACCCAAATATATTAAAATACTTAAAATGAGACGAAAGTAAAGAGTTCACACACAAACACAAACCGTTATTATCTTTAAACCTGTAAAAACACCACACCTAGTTTTTGTTAAAAATAAAGGGAGATATTTTGGTCCTCGATCTTTTTGAGAACCATAAATTTTCGTTTACTAATTTAAAAAGATGTAATAGTTATTCATGTCGACTACCTCTCAATGACGGGGTACCCCTATTCATTCTTAGTGTATCGTCCTACGGTCACAGAGACTAGTACGTATACGGCAATTGTCACAGGAAGAAATAGGTTCTGAATACTCGGAAGTTATTTACGGTTCATATCTTCGTCGTCAGGGACCTCTTCACTTACCGATAGGTGAGGTCATAAGAACGGACCTCTTAAGGTACTGAATACTCGGAAGTTATTTACGGTTCATATCTTCGTCACCAGGGACCTCTTCACTTACCGATAGGTGAGGTTATAAGAACGGACCTCTTAAGGTACCTGTCTCCTCGGACCGTCCGATGTCAGGAACCCTAACGTTTCTCAGTCTCCCGCTGACTCACTGATTGTGAAAAGAATCTTCGTCATCATGGAACTTGAAAGAAGTCCTAATGGCGGGCGGGGTAGGGTTAAACCTTTTTTACCTAAGTTCCTTGTGAAGAGTCATTTATTTTTAACTTTATTTATTCGAGTAATAGACAACACAATCCCATCACTGACGGTGTAGAAAAATAGTAGTGTCGACCGAAAACACCAACTCGGGGATTTAAGTTCGATAAGAGAGATTCAAAAATCCCTCGTTAGTATGTTGGTTCACCTCTCGAAACAGACGAGTCGGACCCAAAACAGTCAAAGGTACGTGGGAAGGTACGAAGAACCCCCTCTAAAACGAACTCCGTCGTCACGAAGACCCAACGCTCGGATCCTCCCGGAATACTCACACAGTGAATGTCTACAGCGGTACGAATGAGTGAGGATTTCCCTCTTTAACTAACGCTTAGGTAAACCTTACTTTTCTTACTCTCCGTTACACAAAACTCTCTCAAAGTGAGTACTTTTGAACATTATAGTCGTGTTTATAAATAACACACAAACAGTGACTAGATCCATGACTCCTGTCTTTTAGTAACTATGCCATCTCGAATGTGGGGTCTCCTCTAATACCGTTTGAGCTTATCAGTTAATGAGATAATCTTGAACTAAAATTAAGAAGTATAACTAAGTACAGAGAAGTAAACAATGAGTAAGTTTTGTATAATGATTCCAATCGTATCAAATCCCATTCTTTTAAACTAACCCTTCGTTTTCTGTCTAAATACCCTGGTTACATTAGTGAACGGTTCGCTGAACATACAATGAATGTTCAGACAACCAAGGCGACGAGACCCGACTGTCCCTTCAAGACGAAACACCTAGAGAATATGAACCACGTACCCAGAGGGTATATGAACCACTGATAACCCACACCTGAATAGATTATACCGGGGTCATACCTGTTGACCGAAAAGGAGGTCGTCTGGTCGGGTCCACGTAAAGTATCACACCATCTAACTAACGTTTTCACCGAAGACAAAAGATACGAGAGGACATAGGTATAACAAAAATACTCGAAATAAATTTTTTTTTAATAAATAAAAATTAACCTCCTATTAACGAAATGTCACATCACTACCAAAGACGGTATGTAGTTATGCTTAGTCAGTATCCATATGTACAGAGGAGGGAGAACTAGAGGGGATGGGGACGGGTGTTGGAGGGTGGGGTAAGGTGGTGAGATCCAACAGTGTCTCATGGTCCGACTCGAGGGACGTGACATGTCGTCGAAGAGTAATCGATAGACAAAATACGTACCATTACATGTATAAAGTCGTGATAAGAGAGTTAAACAGGGTGGGAAAGGGGTGACACAGGCATTCAGACAAGAGATACAAGACAGGGTGTCAAAGTAGTCATCCTAAAAATAGGTATAACAACACCTTCTAAAAAGTAGATCTCCAGTTCACTGAGAAGGGTGAAAAACTTTTGCCTGATGTTTTATCTTAGTACATTCTTAGTTTAGCGGTCAGATACAGACTGCGTCCTATGTCGTACGAACCCCGACCACGTACCCCTGCTGGGTCTCTCTACAATACCCCTCCCTCCACCCTCCCCCCAAGTACAAACCCTTGTGTAAATTCTTAATTTCTAATTTTTTTTTTTTTTTCTTTAACTTTCACAAGTCGGAGACCCGGAAGACTCAGTTCGTCGACATGAAGACGCAAGAGAGAACGAAGAGACGAAAATGATCGACGGGAGCGACCTGAGGGTCTGTACACACTAGTCCTTTGGGTCCGTTCTAGTCCTTTGACGTGTCTAGTAGAAATCAGTCGGGTGCCGACTGTGAACTCACTCCGAGTGTTTGAACCGAGTCTGGTCGTCTTGACGGGTCGACTGGGTCTCTACACTCCCTTTAATTTACGAACAACAGTCCATGGCGACCTTGTGAAACCAGTAAATGATATGTAAGTATCACACGTTACTAATCACTGATGGGTCCAGGTAGGTGTCGGTACATTGTCCCACATGAGTGTAAGTAGAGACGGACCTGTTCTGTGTTGCCACTCCCATCCTGGAGTACCAGAAAAGGGATAATTACGAAAAGGAACACCAGACTAGACACTGGAATCGAAACTGGACCTAAATCAAAGGACCTTAAAGACCGAAGAAGAATCGTTGACAAACGACTAAGAGTAGATATATAGAAAAGAAAGGGTTGGACTACCTTAAGAGATAAGGAAGGAATGTCCTCTTACACAGGGGAAAGAACAATCTAATCAGTCAGAGTAACGTAAGGACGGGACGAATTGAAAGCGAAAGTAACCACTGTACCCTTTTCATCATGGACGGAAAGGGTTATAATGTTTCAATAAGGTTACTAGTTTACTTTACTAATCAAGTTTACCTCATGTATAACCCATGGTCCTCGAGACACCCTGTGGTCGCATTACCTTAGGACCTACGACGGAGGTTTATTTCTTCCTTTTGTACGTGTATAAAGTACATGAAGTACCTAAGTAGGACTACACCTGCACAAGAAATAAAGAAGAGGAGGAGGTTCAAGGTAACCTCACCTAATTACACTTTTACTCTAAGAAACATTACCTATCTTTGGAAATGATTGATCAGAAAGGGACACAATCCCTTACCTGGGTCCTAGTCAGTGTCCCCCACTCATCACCAAAGACAGTGTTAAAAAACCGAGATAGTAGTCTTAAACGTTTGTAGAACGTTAACTCCTTCCCTTTGTTGTTCAGGTTATCTTTCCTTATGTGTAGTCTTCAGAGGAGTCGTCTGAGGTTTACGACTGTCATTATTAAAGAATGAGATAAAAGACGAAACAAAACATCTACCTCCCATCGACGTTTACAGAGGTAAATCTTTAACTTTTATGTTAAATCCTCAGTAAAGAACATTCACGAATGTTTGTGGTTAATAATAAAAAACTCGTTAGAGTATTCTCCATACGGTTCCTTTATAATATGTTTTCATACTATTGACACACATTTTAACAAGATTTATAACGACTTTGATCACTTTTTGACCTAAGTGGGATTAATGAGTCGTTATTCTCTAACAATTTTATTATATACCGTGTAGATTTATTACTTTGTAATAATCGGTAATTTATTAAAAATTATCTTTAGAGAAACGTAATATAGAAGTGAACAAAAAGTAAACTTAGTATTAGACTTTTTATTATATATGTCACAATTATCACACAAAAGGACCACAACTCTAAACCTTATTAAAATTACATGAAGAATATAATGTCTATTACACAACATATCAAAATTTTAAATTCTTAGACACATTATATTTTTATCTTTCTGGTGATTTATATACCTTTATTAAAAAGAAGTGTCTACAATTTCTTCTTTTAAAGGGTTTCACGTAATTAGATAAGAGGTGGTGCGGGGGGGGTTGGGCGGGGTTGAACGATTTATTTTCTTTTCGAAAATCAAGATACATCATCTTCATTTCTTTCTGTTTCGGAATTAAAATTTGACTCTACTGGAACCAAATCAAACTTGATATGTATGTATGAGTCGTGTATCGAATCAATTCTTTCGGGTAATCGAAAATCGTAACGGTTATAGTGCCAAGAGAAAAGTTCCTGTGAGAAACATTCTTTATAAAAGAACCGGGACCTGTAATTCATTAATAATTGTCTGTACAACGTGAATTATCTGACACCAGGGTCGAGATCAAATATTTTTTGAACTGACGTCGAGATTTTGTGGAGTAGTAAACCACCCCGCTGAACGGGATCTTTGATTCCAACTCGGTCTGACCAGGAGTGAGTCATGCGACCCGGGAAGATGTGAGTGTCCCGAACCACTATGATAAATCTGAGTCCGGTCCCACTCCTTCTAAGTCTATACCGGTTCTCCCAGAATTCCGTGTTTTGGTGAAATCATCTCTTTAGAGACTTTAGATAGTCCTCAAGGTTAATTCGTTTTAATTGAGAAGGATACTATAAAAACGTTACCACTCCCCTGTTCGGTATAACTGACATCAGATAGGACTAACGTGAAGAAAGGTTGACCGAAGATGGAGTGGAATGTAGTTTGAAGAAAGCTCGTGTCGGAGGTGACTGACTGAAGGAGGACTCAGGAGTCGATTTGACCCAGACTAGAGATGTGGGTCTACGTGTCGATAGACTGACCTGTCCGAGGAAGCTTTCACCAACTTCTTAAAGACCAATAAGGGAAAGAACAGTATGAAACAGTGTAAGTCGAAGGGACTTAGTAAAATGTCGAGACTGGTATAGAAGTAAGTACTTCGAGGGCACGAATCCGTGTACTTTGAGACCAAGAATAAATATAGTCAAGAGACGGACAAAGTAGATGGCGACTTTACAGTGACAAGAGTCTGAAGGTCGAAACCTGAAGGAGGTAAGGGTGTGACATACAAGAGAGATCAAATAAAGACACCTGACTTACGAACGCATAAGTCTAGGGCGTCTAGTGTATACCTGAGGATTGGGAGTTCCACTTTCACAATCCTTCACCCAGAAACGCTCCACGAATCCCGTGCTCCCGTCTCGAAGTAGTCGCCCTAATCACGGGAATGACTCTCTTGGGTCCCTCGAGGGACCGGGGAAAGTGGGACACTCCTGTGTCGTTCTTCCACGACAGATATTTGTTTTCCCAAGAGGGACGTGGGACATAGACGTCCGTGGGGATAGAACCCGAGAGTCGGAGACCTTGACTCCTTAGTTACAGAACAAAGATCGGGTAGGTCAGACACCGGAAAGACGACATGGTCCGACTCACCTGATTTGATAGAATCGAAGAGAACTGAAGTTGTAGGTGGAAGTAGAGGACCACTGTCTGAAGACAGGAGGTCTCAAAGAACCCTCATGGTCCACCTTTGAAAGTACACGGACGTCCTGTAAAGGTGTCCCTGTAGAGTGTTATCGAGGTCCACCTGGGTAACGGAAGGGGTGTTTGGAGGGGTGTTACGACGAAAAGGGTACTGGAGTAGCAGTCGTCGCAGGACAGGACTTCCAGGGGAAATTGGGTTGTGTCGGAAGTGAGAGGGTAGAAGAGTGGCTGAAACCGAGTAAAATGAAGACTGTGTACAGGACAAAGTGGATGAAGAAACGAGTAATGGTGACGGAAAAGAAGTAGACCTCACGAGGATTTCGGAAACCAGATTTAAAATTGGATAATCTATGAGGGAGGAGTCTGCCGACCAAGTCGACGGGACTACAGAAAGTGTTTGTTCGGAAGTAGTATAGGGAGAAGAGTCTGTAAAACGACCGAGGGACGACGGACATTATATACCATGTTTGGGAAGAAGTTCCGACGAGGTTTCTCCTAGGTCGGTTGTGAGGAGACATCCCAATCGATTGAATACCCGTCGAAATGGAGAGGTAGGACGACGGGTACAAAGAGGGAGATGACCTTTATACAGAAAGAAGAGGACAAAGATGAATAGGATTAGGTTCAGTGGGAAGAACTGGATTGCCTCAGTTGATTACTGGTGTCTTTATGATCCTGGACCCCTGTCACCAGACTCAGGTCAAGTATACAACTAAATCCCTGTAAACCCATAAGGATCTTAACGTTTTACTGAAAGGATTCACTTTGATAGAGTACTGTCAAAAGTCGACGAGAACACCCCCTCTCGTCTCTCGTGACTTATTACGCTCTTCTCTTTAATGTCCCTTACTGGCTTGAGATGTTCGACGGTTATAAGGAATGGTACTAGTACATTTAACGAAAACAACATGTCACGTAAAAATTCGTGTTAGTACCTCTTACAACGACAGTTATTTAAAGATTTACCTTTATTAATCTTGGTCAAAAGGATTCTCAATAAAGAGTTCGTTAAAGGTACTGAGGTACTGAGGTGATCCGAATTTTTATTGAGTGTCTTAATCTGTTACCCCTTATTTCCTCTTCGAATAGTAGAGATCTGTTCACGTTTAGGTTGTGTAAGTATTCTTGTTCAATTGTATTAACGTTTCATTTTACGATTCCTCTTCTCTCTACACACACCTCTTGTCCTCCTTTGATCTCAAGTATTCGACTCTCGTTCTGACTAAAGAAGATGATCGATTTCTTTATGTAGTAAACTAGGGTAATCCAGGGTTAAATCGATAGATTTTCACTACAAATCCATAGAAGGTCTAGATCATATGGTACTCATAATTGAATAAAGTTACGTCAACACAGAGATAATTGACTACATGATCAAAGACAAACTCTAAATTACTATTTATTGAGTACCAGTAAACGGAAGTCTGTTAATGTGAGATCACCCCCTCTTACCATGAATGTTCAAGATAAGAGATTATCTCCATCTAACAGTAACCGATATATAGTCTGTGTGTTGGTCCTTTCCTCAGTCGATTCTGTACGTGTTGTGTTCACTCATTCCTTGATAAGAGTCCCCTGTAGATGAACACCCGGATCACCAACTCGGAGTCCGAGAGAGAGAACCCTGGACAATGTACGTCAAACAAAAAATTTAGTTACTGAAATTATTTCTTCATTGTAACCGACCTACGACCTCCTTGTCATTTATATTACTTTTGTGACGGGTCTCATAATCAGAAGATCCCTACGATATTGTTTCATGGTTTACGACACCCCGAATTTTTTGTTTTTAAATAAGGAGTGTCAAGTCCTCCGACCTTTAGTTCCACAACCGTCCTGGCGAAGGAATAGTCCGAAGAGACGAGTCGAACGTCTGTCGGTAGTAGAGGGACACAGGAGTGTCCCGAAAGGGAGACACTCACAGGGTTAGGATTAGAGGAGAAAAATCTTTCTGTGGTTAGTGTGACCTATTTCGGGTAACTATACTGGAGTAAAATTGAACTAATAGAGGGATTTCCGGGAGAGAGGTTTACTCCAGTGAAAGAATCCAGCATCCCCAATCCTTAAGTTGCATACCTAAAACCCCCCTGTGTTAAGTTGAGATCTTAGGTTATAATTTTCTTTATTGATTATTTCCTTCAAGTGTTATTTCCCTCAGTGAAGGATCACTTGTCACTCCACTTTATTAATTTGTGTGGATCTATGTCCAAAGTTGAACAGTGTGTAAGTCAAGTCAAGTCAAGTCAGAGAGTCAGTACAGGTTGAGAAACGCTGGGGTACTTGGGGTCATGTGGTCCGGAAGGACAGGTAGTGGTTGAGGCTCTCAAGTGGGTTTGGGTACAGGTAACTCAGTCACTACAGTAGGTTGGTAGAGTAGGAGACGACAGGGAAGAGGAGGACGCGAGTTAGAAAGAGTCGTAGTCCTAGAAAAGTTTACTCAGTCGAGAAACGTAGTCCACCCGTTTCATGACCTCAAAGTCGAAATCGTAGTAAGGAAGGTTACTTGTGAGTCCTGACTAGAGGAAATCCTACCTGACCAACCTAGAGGAACGTCAGGTTCCCTGAGAGTTCTCAGAAGAGGTTTTGACATCAAGTTTTCGTAGTTAAGAAGCCATGAGTCAAAAGAAATATCAGGTTGAGAGTGTAGGTATGTACTGATGACCTTTTTGGTATCGGAACTGATCTACCTGGAAACAACCGTTTCATTACAGAGACGAAAAGTTATACGACGGATCTAACCAGTATTGAAAGGAAGGTTCCCATTTGCAGAAGATTAAAGTACCGACGTTAGTGGTAGACGTCACTAAAACCTCGGGGGGTTTTATTTCAGTCGGTGACAAAGGTGACAAAGAGGTAGATAAACGGTACTTCATTACCCTGGACTATGGTACTAGAAGCAAAAGACTTACGACTCGAAATTCGGTTGAAAAAGTGAGAGGAGAAAGTGAAAGTAGTTCTCCGAAAAATTAAGAAAAAGTGAAAGACGGTATCCCACTACAGTAGAGGTATAGACTCCAATAACTATAAAGAGGACCATTAAAACTAAGGTCGAACACGAAGAAGGTCGGGTCGTAAAGAGTACTACATGAGACGTATCTTCAATTTATTCGTCCCACTGTTATATGTCGGAACTACATGAGGCAAAGGATAAACCTTGGTCGGACAACAAGGTACAGACCTAGATTGACAACGAAGGACTGGACGTATATCCAAAGAATTCTCCGTCCAGTCCACCAGACCATAAGGGTAGAGAAAGTCTTAAAAGGTGTCAAATAACACTAGGTGTGTCAGTTTCAGAAACCGTATCAGTTATTTCTTCTTTATCTACATAAAGACCTTGAGAGAACCAAAAAGTTACTAGGTCACCTACAACTGTTAAACTAGAGACCAAGGAGATGGAAAAGATTTTGGTCGAACTTATAGACCTTCAAGTGCCAAGTACATAACGACTTCAGACCGAACCTCTTAAAACTCGTAATAAAATGATCGCACACTCTACTCACGTTGACACACCATCAAACTCGTAAGAAAACGTAACGGAAACAAACCCTTACCTTACTTTTGACTGGAAAAGGTCAGGACACCGGTGACGACTCAAAAGGTTTAAACGACCGTATAACTCACGTCGTGAAAGTGTCGTAGTAGAAAGTCCTAAACTTTATCGAGGTGACCTTAAGGTAGTGAAAGTGATCGAAACAAACATCACTACAAAAGATTCCGGGTGAACTGAAGTGTAAGGTCCTACAGACCGAGATCCACTCGCTAGTGTGGTAGTACTAATAGACTACCACTTTCTAGTAGCACTTCTTGTAAAAATAGGTCAGTCGTTTTTGTTCTGGTCCTCGACTGACACCGAGCTAGTACTCGTGGAATAACGTTTTAAGTCTGAATTTAACTTCTTTCACTCCTTTTGGTGATCTGGTAAGTCCATACTGGATTTAGTTTAGGGAATACTAAGATGTCATCTTCACTCTTTATCTAAATTCCCTGAGCTAGACTATCTGTCTCACGGACTACTTGATACTTGTCTCCAAGTACTGTAACATGTCCTCTGTCCCCAGTTCTGGTAGGGGTTCTTTTTCTTTACGTTTTTCCGTTTTACCGACAGACTCCTCCGGAATGTTTATCGACACTTTTCTTCTCTTCACTTTTCGTTTCCTCTTTTCCTTTCTATATCGTAGACTTACATCTCAAGGTTTCTTATCGTTCCTCTCTATTTTTTCGGAAGGAGTCACTAGTTACGTTTCGTTATCTCCTTTTGTTGTCTTACCCTTTCTGATCTCTAGAGAAGTTCTTTTAATCTCTATGGTTCCCTTACTTCGTAACGTTTCCGATTATCTCAAAACGGTTCTCTTACGTGACCAGTATCGTTTATGGGAGAAGGTTGTTGTGTTCTCTTCTGAGATGTGTACCTGTAGTTGCCTACCAGTTGTGACTTTAGTCTAACTAATATAAGAAACGTCGGTTTCTACCTCTTCGAGATATGTCAGTCGTTTTTGTTCTGACCCTCGACTGACACCGAGTCTAGTACTTGAGGAATAACGGTTTAAGTCTGAATTTAACTTCTTTCACTCCTTTTGGTGATCTGGTAAGTCCTTACTGGATTTAGTTTAAGGAAAACTAATATTTCACTTTCACTCTTTATCTAAATTCCATGATCTATACTGTCTCACGGACTACTTGATACCTGTCTCCAAGTACTGTAACATGTCCCCTGTCCCTAGTTCTGGTAGGGATCCCTTTCTTTACGTTTTTTCGTTTTACCGACAGACCCCTCCGGAATGTTTATTGTTCTCTTGACTTTTCGTTTCCTTTCTTCCTTTCTATATTCGTAGACTTACGTCTCAAGGTTTCTTATCATTCTCCTCTATTCTTTCGGAAGGAGTCGTTAGTTACGTTTCTTTATCTCCTTTTGTTGTCTTACCCTTTCTGATCTCTAGAGAAGTTCTTTTAATTTCTATGGTTCCCTTGTAAAGTACGGTTCTACCCGAGCTATTTCCTGTCTTTACCATACGTGGATTTTCTTCGTCTTCTATAATTCTTCTCTACCGTTCTTATGTGTCGTCTTGACATGTTTTTTCTAGAAGTACTGGTTCTATTAGTACTACCACACTAGTGAGTGGATCTCGGTCTGTAAGACCTTTCACTTCAGTTCACCCGGAATCTTTCGTAGTGATGTTTTTTTCGATCACCTCCACTACCTTAAGGTCAACTCGATAAAGTTTAGGACTTTCTACTACGACACTTTCACGACGTGAGTTATACGGTCGTTTAAACCTTTTGAGTCGTCACCGGTGTCCTGACCTTTTCCAGTCAAAAGTAAGGTAAGGGTTTGTTTCCGTTACGGTTTCTTACGAGTTTGATGGCGTGTTAACGTGAGTAGAGTGTGTGATCGTTTCATTACGAGTTTTAAGAGGTTCGGTCTGAAGTCGTTATACACTTGACACTTGAAAGACTACAAGTTCAACCAAAATCTTTTCAATCTCCTTGGTCTCTAGTTTAACGGTTGTAGGTGACCTAGTAACTTTTTGGTTCTCTCAAGATCTTTTTGTAGATAAAGACGAAATAACTGATACGGTTTCGGAAACTGACACACCTAGTGACACACCTTTTAAGACTTTCTCTACCCTTATGGTCTGGTGTACTGGACGGAGAACTCTTTGAATATACGTCCAGTCCTTCGTTGTCAATCTAGGTCTGTACCTTGTTGTCCGACCAAAGGTTTATCCTTTGCCTCCGACATATAACAGTGGGACGAATAAATTGAAGATACGTCTCATGTAGTACTCTTTGCGACCCGACCTTCTTCTTATTTGACCTTAGTTCTAACGGCCCTCTTTATAGTCATTGGAGTCTATACGTCTATTGTGGTGGGAATACCGTCTTTCACTTCTCCGTTTTCGGAGAACTACTTTCACTTTCTCCTCTCACTTTTTCAACCGAATTTCGAATCGTAAGTCTTTTGCTTCTAGTACCGTAGACCAGGGTAGTGAAGTACCGTTTATCTACCTCTTTGTAACCTTTGTCACCGACTGAAATAATAAAACCCGAGGTTTTAGTGACGTCTACCACTAACGTCGGTCCTTTAATTTTCTGCGAATGAGGAACCTTCTTTTCAATACTGGGTGGATCTATCGCATAAGTTTCCGTCTCTGTAATGAAACGGTTGTTTCTAAGTAGATCAGTTCCGATACCAAAAGGTCACCAGTACATACCTACACTCTCAACCTGACACTGCTTTCGACTCGTGGTTTCTTAAGTACGAAAACTTGACACCACAACCTCTTCTGGGAACTCGCAGGGAACCTGACGTTCCTCTAGGTTGGACAGGTAAGATTTCCAGTCAGGACCCAACAAGAAACCTTCCTTACTACGTTTCGACTTCGAGGTCATGAAACCGGTGGAGTACGCTTCACAACTGAGTAACCTTTTCTGAGACTACGACCCTCCCTGACCCCCGTCCTCCTCGTCCCCTGTTGGCTCCTACTCTACCGACCTACCGTAGTGGCTGAACTACCTGTACTTAGACTCACTTGAGACCCTCAACCACTACCTATTCCTCCGGACCGTACGACATTAAGTACCCCATCGTATCTTAACTTGTACTGACTCGCTAACTTGACTTGACTTTACTTCCTTTACAAAGTACGTTTTTACCGGTTTTATTAACTGTCTTTGCCATACCTGGATTCTCTTCGTCTTCTATAATTCTTCTCCACCGTTCTTAGGTGTCTTCTTGATATGTTTTTTCTAGAAGTACTGGGCCTATTAGTGCGGTGTGTAATCGACACATCATGCACCACGATGGCTCTTAGCTCTGGAAGTAGACGGTTTGCACTCGTTGTTAGGATGTAATCTGTCCTCAAAATTCAAGTTGAAGACTGTATTCTGGTCCTCATAATTATCATACGAACCAATCTTATATTGAAACTTGAAGGGGTAGTCCTTCATATCTGATTGGAAATAAAAAATGGAACGACCGTATTTTGACTCTAATTAGTCCATACTACACACATACGTACAATTCAGTGAAGGCAACACAGACTAAGAAACGCCGGGATACCTGACATCGGACGGTCCGAGGAGAGAGACATCTTAAGAGGTCCTTTCTTATGACCTCACTCGACAGTACTGGAAGAGGTCCCCTAGAAGATCTACATCCCTGACTTAGACGTAGAGAATACAGACGTAACTGTCCGTCCAAGAAATGGTGGTAACGGTGGACCCTTCGGTTTCTTTACCACATCCTCTTCAAACAAACTAAATTAATAACTAACTTTGGAATAGCCTTGAATTAAAAGGATCCATAATATATCTTTAAGTACGTTTTTGATAAATAGTGACCATTACTGAGTTATTTATGATGACCCCTTTTATGATTTATGAAAAATGAAGAGTATCGTGACACACAAACCAAGTAAGAATTCCTTTGTTTCTTCTAAACCTCCTTTTTACTCCTAAATTTTTTAGGGATCACTAACATTATTGAACGTGAGTAAATAAAGTACATCAAACGTAACAAAGATAGTCTTTCGTAAATAAAGATACATATTAACGATCCACCAAAACTTGTGATTATAAAAAGTATTTAAAAAACCTGTAACCCTAAAAGTACTTCTATAATTCTAAGGTAAAACTTTACGATGAACTGTTAAAAAAAACTATAGTAATGCTTAAAATATTTGGAGGAGGGGTGGATAGGTAAATCCGAGTTTCATGTGTATGTCTTTTCTTCGTAGATCAAAGTTATACAAGACTTTGTTCAGTATTCGTAATCCTTCGTTTTACTTTCTGGTGTAAGACGACACCTGTCTTAGACCCGTGACCTCAGTCCGTCTGTAAGAAGGAAAAAGTCTTAGTACCGATTACACAAAAGAGAATACGTGGTCCGTCAATACTTCCCGTCTGTAGTGTAAAGTTCACATTCACCCCTTTGGTTTCTAAACTGTCAAACCCAATAAACGTAGTCGAGTGATCGACGGTGAGGTCATAAGAACGGACCTCTTAAGGTACCTGTCTCCTCGGACCGTCAGATATCGAGTACCCCACAGATTCTTAGCCTGTACTGACTCGCTGATAGTGAGTAAGTGAGTGATCGACTTTCCATCCCTTACAATCTTGGGTCAAAATGTTTAGGTTCCAACCATGTAGTTCGAACTTTGGGTCAAAGACCGAATCTACAGTGACATGTTCCCCGAAGTTTTTCCTTCTTTTTCGGAAGTTTTACTCGATCACGACGTCTTTTCGTAACCAGAAATTCCCTCACCTAAGGACACTCGAGTTCTGATTGTTTACTAGAATGGAGGACCTAGACGGTCTACTGTGAGTCTAGACTCAAGATACTCCACTTTCCACCAATGTTGTACTCCTTTGTGTATATTCTTGATAAATTGATTATTACAAACATTACGTAAACTTCGTTCGTCGAGTGAATATACTGTAGAAATTACGTCTACCACAAAGTCTCTCCAGTCCCCAGGCAAACAGTGGTGGATTGGGACACGAGTGAGGGTCCGTTACTTACTACTAATCAAATTTAATTAATACTGGTCGATACCGTCAGGACAAGGACAACCGGTCTAAGAACTAAATTGTTAAAAGGACTATCCGTGATCACGACGAGGTGTCTTAAAGACCAAGAAGAGTAAGACCTTAGACCAAGTCGACGTTCAGTTGGAGTAGTATTTACACATACACCGTACGTCAAACGAAGTCAGTGACGTCATACTGATCTTAGCTACCCACGGCTACGACCGACCTTCGAAGATTACCAACTTCACTCTCAGACTCCAGAAAGGAAAACGACACCGTCAACTATACCAAGGTCCTTCACCTGTTGAGAGGTAGGACCCAGAGACTCACCCCTCCCATATCTTGTCTCCGGGACGACTCAAGTCTCCTTATATATTGTCATTCTTCTATACCTGGAAACACTAAGAGTCTGTGATTTCGGGATCTTGACACGCGATAGTGTCGTAAAGGAGTAGATAGAATTAACTACGGTCCTGTCTGAACCGACGACAAGGGAGAAAAAAAGAAAGCTTAACTTCACTAGTACTACGGACCTCCATAACTTCGGTAGAACTGTTCACACTCCTCTTCACTTCTATAATTCTCAACATTCACCCTGCTATTCTTCTCGGACCCAGAAACAATGATAATGACTTGTCTACTGGTTGAGGTCCATAACGGGTGGAGAATTTTTTTATAAATGTAAGAACATTGACCGTAAAATATAATTACGTCACTTTACACGACGGAAGGCCGTCGATGTGACTACCTGACCGACCACCTGAATCCCGACGTAGGTTCCTTCACCGTGTGTCACCCCAATAACACAGGAACCCCGGTACCAACGTTCTGGACTACCACGGGTAGGTCTACGTTCACCCAGACACCCTCAGACACCCCTCCACACACGTCAACGATACAAACCACACTCACCAGGTAAACACCTACTGAGGTATCCAATCTTTACACTCCCCTTTGATTAAAGTGGGACCAACCGGGTCGCCATTTCTTAGTCTGACGTTACATGACTCGGTGTCCTCCATTCCCAAGCTAGGGACCCAATCCTTTTAGGGGACCTCCTCCCATACCGTTGGGTGAGGACATAAGAACGGACCTCTTAGGGGTACCTGTCTCTTCCAACCACTCAATGTCAGGTATCCCAACGTTTCTCAGTCCGTACTGAATTCACTGAATCGTTCGTACGTACGTAATTTATAGGATATTGTAAAAAACTAGTGAACTACTTTCATTATCTAATCCTAGTATTTACATCCAATTATAGAGATTTTTGTTGACACAAAAACAGGTCAAGGATATATTCACGTACAATACGAAAACTATTGTATTACAAACCTCGTATTCCAAGTACCGAAAATTTAGACATAGTAATAAAAGTAGTTTTCTCTACAATAAGAAGTATGAGAATTTGTTAAAACGGGATCTGAAGACGAATAAAGTGTTACTAATAATACGAATGGTAGTAGAAATAAAACAACAAGACACAGAAAGAATATAAAACAAATACAAAAGTACAGTAAAATAAAAACCGGATAGATGAAATTGATATATATATATATATACATGTATATATATATACATGTATATATATATATGTGTATGTGTGTGTGTATATATACTCGTTTCTTAGTATTAACCTAATTTTGTTTAGGGTATACCCTAAACAAATACTAAGAAACGAGAAAATATATATCGTAAATTTCGTTAAAGAACTGTATACCAACTTTAACTAGTGTAAACAAAAAAACCTTAATTGAAAGAACAGGTCCGTAACATGTCCTACGATTCTCATCAGGTCGTTTAGTACGGTAAAGTTTGTTATTGTTGTTGATATTGTTTTGTTTGTTTTTCGGTTATTAATAAAAACAGACGAATATTCTTCGTGATTTTGTATTATAATGGAAAAGTCTAAAGACTCTTCTCCAACGTATGTATTTTGTTCGTGAACAGTCATTCGAACAATAAACTTGGTTTACTCGTTGGGTGTACTTTTAAAACAAACTGACCTTGACACTGTCACAGTGAGACTTGATTACCATGACCACGACGGTATAACGTAGACCTCCTCTGTATGACTCGCAATAAGATAAAGAAACCTTTCTTTAGTAATACGTTTTTATACAGAACCTGACTTTAAAGAATAAAAACCGTTATCAGGTCCTCTCTTGTAAAATTAAGGTTCCCGTTTATGATAAGTTCACCCTCAATAATTAATCTTCCGTACAATAGTAGTATTAAATTTATATAATAAATATTGTATCGTCTGTTTACTTTGATGACAAATTTTTAATGGACTTTACACAGAGAGGTTAAAACGAGGTCCAACCAAGAAAGTACGAATAAAGTCGGGTCACCCTCAAGTATCTTTCCGGGACGACAAACTGTACAGTAAACCGAAATTTTTATCCGATTTTCAATTAGTTTAGATACATAAGTACGTTTACCTACGATACCAAGTCCGTTGGACCAAATCTGTCTCAATCCCGTGGGAGAGGTTTCAGTGACACCTTCCACTGACGTCAGTACTTTAATTTTCTGTGAACAAGAAACCTTCTTTTCGATACTGTTTGGATTTGTCATATAACTTTTCGTCTCTGTAGTGAAACGACTGTTTCCAGGTAGATCAGTTTCGATACCGAAAAGGTCATCAGTACATGTCTACACTCTCAACTTGCCATTTCTTCCGACTCGGGTTTTCCTAACTACGAAAACTTGACATCACGTCTTCTGAGAATTCTCAGTGAACCTGTCGTTCCTTTAGTTTGGTCAGTTAGGATCTCCTTTAGTTGGGACTTATAAGTAACCTTCCTGACTACGAATTCGACTTCGAGGTTATGAAACCGGTGGACTAAGTTTCTCGGCTGAATAATCTTTTCTGGGACTACGACCCTTTCTGACTCCCGTCCTCCTCTTCTCCCTCCTTCTCCTACTCTACAAACCCATCGTAATGGTTGAGTTACCTGAACTCAAACTCGTTTGAGGCCCCCTATCACTTCCTGTCCTTTCGGACCGTATGACGTCAAGTATCCCAACGTTTTTCAGTCTGTACTGAACCGCTGGTTTGTTGTCACCGAGGGGGAGTTCTGAACAATGATATCGGTCCGAGTTACGCCCATGTAGGTTCAAGTCAAACTAACTCACATCCCACTTATCTCCGTTATCTTTCCTCCTTTTTACCATATAGGGTAGGTTGTCGACCTCTTCACCCATAAACTAAGAGGTCCCATCGCGAAGAGTTTTGAAAGGTGGTTCCGTATAGGTTCGTCTTGACCTCTTAGAAGAACATATGACACACATTTACAGGTCAGGTTCACGTTTAAACGGAGCTCATATTACAAAATAAAACTTGTCAAGATTACTCCACCTACTTTGACCTCGGATAATATGTCTCACTTCATTCGGTCTTTCTTTTTGTGGTTATGTCATATGATCGTGTATACGTACCTTAAATCTTTCTACCGTTGCTATTCGGACATATCAAATCGAAATCAAATCAGCGATTCAGCACAGGCTGAGAACGCTGGGGCACCTGACATCGGGTGGTCCGAGGAGACAGGTACCCTAAGAGGTCCGTTCTTATGACCTCACCTAACGGTAAAGGAAGAGGTCCCCTGGAAGGGCTGGGTCCCTAACTTGGACCCAGAGGACGTGACGTCCGTCTAAGAAATGGTTGACTCGATGCTCCCACGCTGTGTCGTTTTCTCTGAGTCTACATATCTTGTCAGAAAACTGAGACACCCTCTCCCGTTCGCACCCTACTCAACCCTCTTACCGTAACTTTGTACATATTATAGTATATACTTTACTCAGAGGTCAGGTCCAAGTTACGTCCTATGACCTACGAACCCCGACCACGTGACTCTGCTGGGTCCCCCTACCATGCCCCTCCCTCCACCCTCCCCCCAAGTCCTACCCCTTGTACATATATGGACACCACCTAAGTGCAAACTACATACCGTTTTGGTTATGTTATAACATTTCATTAATTGGAGGTTAATTTTATTTATTTAAATATAACTTTTTTTAAGTGGAAAATGTCAGATGTTATACATACGAACTAACTTACGTTTTTATAATAATATTTTCTTGGTGGTCACTTTCATTAACTTTAGAGAGAAGTATAGTAAATCTTTCTACCTATGATGTAACTCGTCCTTTTATCCTCCCTCCCCCTCGAGGACCCCTCTTGGTACGAATTCCTTACACCCTATTTCTACCACTCTTCGTTAGTCTCTCTATTCTCCGTCTTTCACTCTCCCGTCTAAGAGTCTTCCGTTTCCTTCCCCTGGTCTATCCTCATAGTCTCGTTAGTCTCTTTCACTCCTTCCCTTCTCTACCCCGTTGACCTGAACTGTTACTCTTATGGGAACCCCGAACATCTCCGTCGACAAAGACTTCTTACTAAACCCTCTCTTTTGAGGGTCTACCCATAACACCTTTTCCACCTCGATCAACTGCAGAGAGGTCACCCCAAACTTCTACTCGTCCTCCGTCTCTCGTCGTCCTTCTTCCTCTCTAGGGAGGTAATGTCTCACAAGTCGTTTGTCGACGTATCTTCTGTTCGTGTTTAGTCAACGTAAAAATATAAACCCCATTTCTTAATCTTTTCCATTTTTCAGTAATAAATATTAACGACATATTTCACTGTTTATACATCCTTTTTTAGATCTCTTTCTACACATTCCAATGGTTATATAATTGGAGAAGAGTTTAAATATATATCTAATCTTCAAACAGTTATAATCACAAAAATAAAATTTACCTACTAAGATTTTAAACATGTCTTTTTAATACGTGTTCCTTATTATTCTCCTACTCTTCCCTCCGTTCTTCAGAAAGAGACTACAAGGATAAAAGAAACATTCCTTCTACTGTCACAGTGGACGACTCCCCCTCTTCTTTCCTGATTAGAACAATTAGACGAGAAAGGGGGAGGTGGGTCGTAGTGAACGAAAACACAGGTCAGACCAGGAACGAGGAGTCTGGTACTAAAACAAGGAGTAAATGGGATACTCAAATCAGAACGGAACATCACTGTTACCAGAGGAGATCCAAAGTCCAGGGTAGGACTTGGAATGTACTTGAGACAACGAGTGTCTTCGTGGGACCTAAGAACAAACAAAGAATTTCCCACTCGTAACGAAGAGGGTACGACAAAACACCAGTAGGTACGCAAAGAAGAGAGACCGAATGAGATCAGGACAACGCTCGTTAAACAAATGGACGGACCACGGGCGAGTGTCACCCAGTTGTGGACAAAAAGGTACGGACGAGATTGGTGGGAGAAAGGGAGACTACAAACAGTCGTAGTGGGACTCTGGAGACTGAGGAGTCCATCAAAGAGATGACCTGCACCCGTAGTATTCTGTCACCCAGCCTACCTGCCCCCACAGTAGTAGTCTAGGACAAGGGGTCTCTTCCCCTGGCTCTTCGAGACGTCCGTTTTCAGGAGGTCCCTTCTACAGGACCGTGTGACGTCCGAGTCTCCAGAGTAAACCGGACCCTTAGTCGTAGACTCCACCAGTTTAGTCCGAAAATCTACGTTCCCATGAGTTCCTACTTCGGAGACACACCCCTCTTTCGAAGGAGACGGCCCGTCACGACTCATACCAAGATACGACTGGCAGAAAAGATAAAACGAAATCAACAACTGTCAAACGAATTATAATCTATTATTATAATACATCTGGATCATTATAGTCGTATCTATTAGACAAGTGTATATCAAGTGTCTATTTTAGACATTCTATACGGAAGTAGAAGGTAAAAGGTGAAAAACCAGGACGAGTTGTCGTGACTGACGGGGAAAGTATGAGACTCGTACGAGTGTGAAGACAATGCACAACCAGAGTAAAAAGACAGAAGAATCTCCACATGACCACCCTTCCGTCCGTAGGTGAGGTCACGGACTATATTTTGAAAAAGGTCTAACACGAATTCTTTAGAAACGTCACACTTACTTACTTATTTTAGGTCTTGACTCATGACTCTTAAAGACCGGTTATAAAATATTCGAAAACTAAATAGAAAAGTCACAGAATAAGTTTCAGTCTAAAAATTTTTGTAGAGGTAAGAAAATAAATTTTTTACATAAATAAAATTAACCTCCACTTAATGAAATGTCATAACATCACCAAAAACGGTATGTAACTGTACTTAGTCGGTACCCACATGTACACAAGGGGTAGGACTTGGGGGGAGGGTGTAGGGAGAGGTTGGGTAGGGAATCCCAGTAGGGTCACGTGTTCGGGACTCGTGGGACAGAGTACGTAACTTGGACCTGACCGCTACATAAAGTGTATACTATTATATGTACAAAGTTACGATAAGAGAACTTAGTAGGGTGGGAATGGAAGAGGGGGTCTCAGGTTTTCTGACAAGATATGTAGACACAGACAAAACGAGAGAGCGTATGTCCCAATAGCAATGGTAGAAAGATTTAAGGTATATAGACGCAATTATATGAGATAACCACAAAAAGAAAGACTGAATGTAGTAAGACATATTATCCGAGGTCAAAGTAGGTGGAGTAATCTTGACTAAGTTTACGTAAGAAAAAGTATCGACTCATTATAAGGTAACACATATACATGGTGTCGAAAGAATAGGTAAGTAGACGACTACCTGTAGATCCAACGAAGGTACAGGACCGATAATATTTGTCACGACGTCACTTGTAACCCCATGTGCACAGAGAAAGTCAAGACCAAAGGAGCCACACATACGGGTCGTCACCCTAACGACCCAGTATTCCGTCAAGATAAAGGTCAAAAAATTCCTTAAAGGTGTGACAAGAGGTATCACCGACATGATCAAACGTAAGGGTGGTTGTCACATTCTCCCAAGGGAAAAGAGGTGTAGGGGAGGTCATAAATGACAAACATCTGAAAAACTATCGTCGGTAAGACAGGCCGCACTCTACCATGGAGTAACACCAAAACTAAACGTAAAGAGACTATTACTCACTGCAACTCGTAGAAAAGTACACAAACAATCGGTAGTTTTGTAGAGGTAAGAATTATGGAAACAGAAGGGAGATTTTAGAACGTCTCTCCTTCTACCCTCATGTCCCTTGTTTATAAAATAAAAGAGGTACTCTTCCTCGTCTGAAGGGGACCCGTGTGTCCGACAGGGTCCCGGAAAGTAGGTGGAATGTTATCAACGGTCTGTTCCCTTCATGTTCGTACTGGGAGCTGCTTAAAGTGAGTTACGGAACACAGGTACTAAGGAAAGGTCCTCAGGTCGTAGACAAACCAAGATCCCGTATCTCTGCCTATAACCGTCAGAGTGAAGTTCTGAAGTTGTTGTGAGAGATGTTTCGTTACGATAGAAGAGGTATTTCCCGTCATCTTTAACAACCCTACGTTCTCTCCCTTGTTAGTCCCGTCCGTTTTAAAGTCTACCCCAAACTATCAAACGTTCTTCTCCTCTTTGGGAGAACGGATTCCACGTCTCCACTTTTCCTCACTCCCCAACCCCTACCTCTCATTAAAGGACTTACTCCCTGTTATTTCACCTCCTCATCCAAATTTATCCGGAACTAACACGTCAATTCTTGGAGTCCGAATTGGACTTTCTATATCCTCAGTGACTTATTACTATTCGACTTCGACTTTGAGGTTATGAAACCGGTGGACTCTGCTTCTCGACTGAGTAAACTTTTCTGGGACTACGACCCTTTCTAACTCCCGTCCTCTTCCCCTACAGTCTTCTACTCTACCAACCTACCGTAGTGACTGAGTTACCTGTACTCAAACCCACCTGAGGCCCTCAACCACTACCTCTCCCTCCGGACCACACGACGTCAAGTACCCCAGCGTTTCTCAGCCTGTGCTGACTCACTGACTTGACTTGACTTGACTTATTACTGTTAATCCTCCACCAAACTAGGTGAGACCAAAAATCTTTCTGATAGACTCGTCCTCACCGGTCCTGTGTTTTGTTACACTTCTCCCATGTCTACAAAGTAGAAGGACTCGTCCTAACACACACGTACATGTTCCCACCCACCTAAGTCGAGTCGGTCGGAGTCGATTGTTCGACGACAAAGATCGACCATAGACAGAGAGGTCCACTTCAACGATGATCCGTTTTAAATACCAGCTCATAATGTAAACTCATACACAGAGGTGACCTGTGTCGCGACTGACGAGACAGAGACAGAGACTACGATAATACAGGTAGAGATGAGGTGACTCTCAGTTGAAATAGTCTTCTTCGTTCTTCTGTCCAAATTTCTTTTATCGTACCGAGGTCACGTATCGTCCGTGACCCTTTAGTCTTGTACCAGATCGGTTTACGTCTCAGGAACCACGTAACTCAGTCACCCTGACTTCGTCGTTGCAACAAGGGGATTCACATAGACCAGTCGGTTTGTTCCCACTCGATCATACTGTTAGGTCCTGAAAACGTTAGTATGGGGTGCCAAGAATGTAACAATTCACGGTGCTCCATGTGAGTAGGTATTAAAAACTGCAACTGAGTTCGGAGTCATTCTTACTCTTTGTGTTCCTTCTCGGTGTGAATTAATGAGGTAAGAAATCCCCGAATGAGTTCGTATTCGTATAGGGGTTTATTAGATGTTTTTCCACAAAAAAAGGTCATAATAAATGTTAGAAAGCTGACATCGTCACACTTCCACAGATAATTACGTATTCATAGACACTGAACTACCGAACAAACTTTCTTTACGAGTGCAAAGAGTTTATTTATTTTCATCCGTGGGGTTACAAGTGACAAATGTTATCGGTTCTGTACTTTTGTTAGGTTCACGGGTCGTTGTCTGTTAACTCTTCCGTACCATATAATATATATTTTACCTGACAATGAGTCTGCATGTTTTATTACTTCAAAACGGTAAACGTGGTTGTACCCACCTGGATCTCTTATAGTACGATTCACTTTATTCAGTTTCTGTCAAAATATATTACAGTGAATATACATCTTAGACTTCTATTATGTTCACTTAGATATTTTTTACCTGAGTGTCTGGATCTTTTATTTGAATACCAACTGTTTCCTCTTTCCCTTCCTCCTTCCTTCTTTAATCCTCATGTCCTAAATGTCCATGTTTGATTACATGTATTTTATTTACTCGTTATTCCTAAATGACATATCGTGTCCCTTAACGGAAGGGTATATAACATTTATTGGATACTACCTCTTATTAGAGGTAATAAGAGGTTCTTTACCTTAATAAAACCACATGTGGACTTTAATTGTATTATAGTATTCAGTTGATATGAAGTTCTTTATTCATTTATTTACAGTCGAGACGTTAGAATGAACGATGTTTTGTTCGTCACATGTGATTTTCCTCACTCTTGATTAGTCCAAATTTGATGAAGATAAGTTAAAGAGGTACACTAGGAAGGTTCAGTAATCGTTACAAGACGAGTCGTACGTCTGAGGTCGTCCAGGTATTTTTTTCCAGGTACCCAGTGGATTGTCGTTTTATCGTGCACGAGACATTAGTCTCCAAGTGTGACCAGACACTCAGTTTGACCACTAACAACCGTCCACTTTATTTGTTCTCCACTCAATGGTGGATAAGACTTTTGTAACATTAAGGGTCCTCACTAAAAGGTTTCAAGGTTCTTAGTCTCCCAAAATAATGTAATTTTTTTAATTTACACAAATATTAGACAAAGGTAATCTAGTTCACACTCTGACTAAGTAAAAGGACGATTTCGAGTCTTCCCACGAAATGTTCGGTTTATTTCTTACTCGTCGTACATCGTTGTCTCGAGTACTCATCGACCCCCACCAAACTTCTCGTCACAAAACCCCAGTCCCTCAGGTTAAAACAAGGGAAGGTACCTACCCCGGAGAGGTCGGTACCAAACTAGGAGACTCTCCTAAAGGGGTGGGACGCAACACCCTCCCGGACTATTGACAGTCGTGACGGTAGGGAATGGAAGGAGGGACCCTATGACGAGGGAGAAGGAGGGACCTCAGGGGTGTTAGTGGGGGAGACACGGAGGTCGAGAAGACCCGGGTCTTCTCGGACCTTTGGGTCAAATGTGAAGTACTCCCAGAACAGTCCAGTCGGGGGACTCCTTTGAGTGTCAGTATTCCACAAAACTTACCAACTTACCCGAAGTTGGAGTCTCTCTACTTGGCGAAAGGTGTCCCAAACGATACCAGACTTACACGATTCAGTGAAGTTAGTACAGACTAAGAAACGCTGGGATACCCAACGTTGGACGGTCCGAGGAGAAAGGTACCCTAAGAGGTCCGTTCTTATGTCCTCACCCAACGGTACGGGAGGAAGTTCCCCTAGAAGGGCTGGGTCCCTAGTTTGGGTGGAGAGAATTGCGGGGACACGAAAGACGGTGTATTCCTGTGTCAATCTTCGACAAAAGATACTTTGGTCCTTCCTCTGAAGTGAGTGGTCTGTGATCTAGACGACCGAAGAACTAGGGACTGAAGGTCGAAAACTTTGACACTCTTTATCCAAAGAACAAATATTCGGTCGACCAGACACTATAATACCATGTCGACGGGTATGTCTGATTCTGTCTGTCCTTAATCGACTAGGACCTAAGTATCGATCACGAGTTATTTCGGACCAGGACGGTGAAAGAGTAGGCTCCTGTCTATGTGGACGACCACCGAACTGTCCTACTGTCCCACCGGGACCTCCCCGTCAAACCCGTTATTTACCACTACTATTTCAGGGTCCCCTGACGTCGGGTAGACCGGACGGACTAACGGGTATTACTTAGAAAGGAACGACTACCTTCGGAAGACCTTCCTTAGACCTTACGTCTCAGAGACGGTTTCTTTTATAAAAAAGACCGGGGATTTGGACGGGAGGAACCGGGGACAGACTGGTACCCGACTCACTTGGTACGTCACCAGGGGGAACTACCCTCTTGAGAGGGGGACGGACACCGGTCCTCTCTCCACGACTCAAGGGTGTCCCGTCCGGTGGCCCAGGTACCGACTCCAGTGGACACGAGATGGAAGGTACCGTGGACTTCTCAACAGGGAAGGTCCTAAAGTAACGTTTTAAAAACCCCTTCCTTTACACAGGTCGGCCTACTTAACTATTCCACCCACTCATTCATACCCAGTACCTTTGTATTGTGACTCCTTCTTTCAGTATTTAGTCTAAACCTACGACCTCAGACTTACGTCCATCTTACTTTTGTTCCAGTAATTTTCCAATAAACAAAAGAGTTTCACAACCGGTCGTAGGATCGTAAAAGTCGTTCACTTTACCCGACAGTCACCGGTGACCCCTCCTCAACTCCACAATGTTGAACCTTTCTCCGACCACGCAGTTCTTGACATAGGAGTCGGTCAGCCCACGGGGACGTGTACCCAGTGACTCACTTCCCACTCACTCTTACCCCGGACCCTGGGTCCCGTCTTGTAATTGATTCGACTACTTTGTGAGTTCGTTGGAGTAGTGTTATTTCGTAACACTCCCATTGAGAAAAGATTTATAGTCCTGACGTGTGAACTAAAAGAAAAACTCTTTACGGTACCGAATCTAGGAAGAGTGTCAGAAGTGTCGACGGAATTTCAATTCAGGACTGACTGTGGGTACTGAAAAGACAGATGACTCGACGGTCCTGAGAATAAATGAGACGATCTTGGGTATCTGGTTTCACCTTAACACGTGGGTGAAGCATAAAGACATTGAAACGTAAAGGATAGACGAGAGTGACCTTCCAAGACAAACAAATAGTGACCCGTTTAAGAACGAGAGTGTAAGGCGGTAGGAATATCACAAGGGGTTGAGTCAACAGGGGGTCGAACATAGGATATCGTAAATCATGTCGGGTTTCCAGGAATAATAAGCCAAGAGATTTATTAAGACGTAAATACATAGAAAGGATTATTTTTTTCGTCCTATGTCGTACGAACCCCGACCACGTACCACTACTGGGTCTCTCTACAATACCGCTCCCTCCACCCTCCCCCCAAGTACAAACCCTTACGTACATGTGGGTACCACCTAAGTACAGTTACATACCGTTTTGGTTATGTCATAACATTTTATTTTATTTCATTATTTTTTTTTGTATTACAACTTCTTTGGATTTTTTTTTTTTCTTAAAGATTATGTTACGACGTCTCTTAATCAAGATCGTCTATAGAAAATAAAATGTCATAACCCTTACGAAAGTTGTAAAGTGGTAATACAAACTACAAATACCACCCAAAACCATCAATGGGAGACTAGTCTAATTCGTTATAATAAAGATCATAACGGAAGATACAAAAAACTACAGTATTTTTCTATTATGTAAAATATTTTTTACTAAAAGAGTAGATGGTTCTACTAGTACAGTAAAAAGACGAAATTACATAAGTACCATATATATAAGTTATTTAAAAAACAAAAGACTAAATTTTAATTGAATGTCACAACTTATATCATTTGGTTAAACCAGTATTAAATTAGAAGAATTTTGTAATAACCTAAACTAAATGATTCCAAATTTTAACAAAAAACAGATACAAGTACTTACTTTAATTGATAATAAATTAGAAGACCAAGAAACAATCCAATATTATCGGGGTATTTCACTTAACTCCTTAATAGAGAACATTAAAGACCTACTTAAACATAATTTAACCTTATAGACAGAAACTTTTTTTTTTTTCATCCATCGTAACTAGATCCACCATTTCTTAAGTGGACGGTTACGTCCTCTATGTTCTCTACACCCAAACTAGGGACCCAGTCCTTCTAGGGACCTCTTGCTTTACCGTTGGGTGAGGTCATAAGAACGGACCCTTTAGGGTACCTGTCTCCTCGGACCACCCGATGTAGGGTCTTCCAACGTTTTTCAGTATGTACTGACTGGTCGATTCGTGTCTCCGTGTCGTGTGTCGAAACTAGGTCTCGAACGATACACGGTCGGTGTCGCGGTTCGTACAACGTACATAAGAAAATGAATGAACGTCGTTAAGGAAGTCGACGACGAGAAGAGTATAGTAGGAAAGTGTCCCCTCCTTACTCGTGCATCAACACTTGAACGGGTTCCAGTGTATATCCTTTCTAATCTCGGGTTTAAGATTGGGTTCAGTAGACGGGGACCTCCACTTTACGGACCGGTGACTAAACAGTTGACGCCCACCGACTCAAGAGACTCCCAACCCAGCCCTGAATGGGGACGGGAAAAAGTATTTCTGGGTCTAGTAGAAGTAGAAACCCATTTGAGGGGGGTTTGAAAGGGTTTACACTCACTGTGTCTATGGGTGCGTCGACGCTCTTTGTAGAGGGAGGTACGTGAACCTACCTATAGGTCCGTAACTCCTGAAAGGAGGGTAGGGTGGTACACCCCTCCCCCCCTTGTTTAAGGTTAAAGGAATACCAACAAAGAGGTCAGAGGGGCAAGCGTCCCGGCCCCCTTCTATCCGGTCGTCCGGGGAGTACGTAGAAAGACTCGTCTACACACTGATAACTAGGGGAGCCCTCAGTCTCCCGGTAGACCCGATGTAGGACCACGGTTGAGATCCTAGCTCGGACTTAGTACGACGAGAGACGACCATAGTGACGACGGGTCTAGGTCCCGGGTGCGGGTTTCTCTTCTTTGTTGACTACAAGAGTCACCAATTCTAACCTCCAGAACTGACGAATACACCTCACTATTGTTGTCGTAATCGTTCTTTACTCGTGGACGGAAGACCCGTAATCATGACCCGGACACCGGAGGTCATTAGGAAACGAGAAGGGGTAACGGTACCCGACGTAATATATACTCTTTCAATCCGAAACCCCTAATTCATTAAAAGATATTACATTTTTCAAACACTCACTAACTGGACTATGATTTCGGGTACGAAAATTGTATTAACCTTTTACGGAGGGAAGGAGGGAAAGGGAGGAAGGGAGAGAAGGAAGGAGGGAAGTATATAAGGAATCCCATACCGGAACCCAGACCAAGTGTGGTTCTGTTTGTACAGGAAGGAACCTTCTCGTGATATCCCACCCCAGGGTTCTTACGACGGGGTCCGACATGTCCACTTCTCCCTCCCGTCTAGGTCCCCTCTCCTCCCCACGTCCTCGGTCACTCCGTAACTCGGGTCCTCATTCAAGACCTCACCGGTCTACTTCGGGTCAACGACCTCTCGGACCCTCCCTTCCTCTCTCAGATTTGGAACACAAGTCCTACTACTTCGTACCCGACCTGTCTCGTCACCTCGTTCTTCCTCCTCGTCACCGGAAACTTCTCCCAGTTATCCTGGGACTAGAAGTGTCTACTCTGTCGAGACTTTACCCTTCTCCAAATTTCGTTTTCCACTTTTAATCCTTAGTCCCAGGTACTCAAATCAAACTGAGTATAGTACGAAGACGACATCAAAAACAAAATAAAACGTAACATTAACTCGGTTGACTTATTGCTTCTCTAATGTGTATCTTCAGACCTAAAAAAAAAAAAAAAAGAGAAAAGAGACATTTAGTCTAACCGATACAAACAAACACCGGTAAAAGGTTCCCGTGCCGAGGGAAGAGGACCCGAAATGAGTTGAAGATCCCGTGGTTGAGTGGTCTGTTCTCCACGAGTAGTTGGACGGACCCGGACCCCGTAAACTTTGACTAAGATCGGGAGTCCACACCCTACCCAATCACGGACTTTCCTCCCGTCACTTCTAGTAATGTCCACTCTTCTAGGAATGTAAACCCGACCCCACGGCCGACACAGTAGGACTGTCTATGACTCCAGGGGATCCTACAGTCATCCTCAACTCCTTCACGAGGGGTCAGACGTGAATAGTACCTCCTATGAGTCCTATTGGTACACCCCGCTTCAACCCATCTCCCACTTGTTGGTCTATGGTCCTCGAAGTTTCCTGTAAAAATGTACGTCTACCTTTTCGTTTCTGTAAAGTGTCAAATGTAAGATGAGTTTATGTTTTTCTTTTTACTTGTCTAAATGAATCACTAATTCCAAAATTAACCGGACTCCCCCCTCAGTGTCACACATGTTGACGATTACAACAAAACAAGGAAACCTAAACCCAATTTTTACGTTAAATAAGACGAATCCCTGAAAATCCCTAAAAGGTTCCGATTTTGGTACATTCACAGTTAGTATGCCGTCCGTTAGACGAGAAAGAAATAGTATGAAATTTCAGTAAATTACTCTTGAATCCCTTGTCTGAACCCTTATATTATGTTAATCTGAGGAAATTTAACTTATATATAAAAAGATTTGGGGATATCTAGTAAAGGTCCTTTTCTTACCGAGACTATGACATGAATAACAATATTTTAATCCGTCTGGCTCTCCCAACGAACATCATAAATACCTTTTATCGACTCAGTGTCTACCCTTAACGATTCTGAAACAGGGTAGTCATTACGACCCATTGAAGAAGTCGTGACTTGACTCACTTAAAGTCACTAAAGAAGTGGGGACGGGGAGTCAAGGGTGGTCGTAACACCATCCACACCCCTGACGGTCCAGTGTCGGACGGTACTGTACTCAGAATTAACGGTCAGGAAAAAGGTCACAGTATCGACGGTAAACCCCAGTCTACTTTTACTTCGTACAATCTTTCACAGTGTAAGGACCGAAATAGAGGTGGAAGATTGTCTCCTTGGACTTACCACTCTTTGGAGAAGAAAGGATAGAGTCTTAGGTAAAAGTGTCAACTGATAATGTCCTCGACTAGAGAATTGATACGTAAAAGGTACATGGGTTTGAGTTGTAAAAGATTTTACTGGAGAAAACCTCTGACAGAATTGAACTCGAAAGACTTAATAGAGGACTTTAGGATACAAGAATCCCCAAGTCGGTCAACAGAGGAAACGTGAGGAGACCTGTTCTTGACGGGACCGGAAAGGACGGGGGTCTGGTAGGAAGTATATGTCCACCACTTATATATATATATATATATATATATATATATATAAGGGTTATTTTTCAATGGTTGTATGTTCTTTTTGGGTTTACCAAGTCTTTATCATTATATTTTCATACGTTGTTTTATACACACTTATGGAAGTTTTGGAGTCACATGTCTTTCTGAATGTCACAGAATCTCCGTTATTGTTTCCTAACTAATTAAACTGTTGAATTTTTCTTTTTACACAAGTACCGTCGTTCGTGGTTCCTATTAGAACTCAGATATAAACCTTTTATACAGTGTCTATTCCCTTGATTATAAGGAATAAATATTTCTTGTAAAATTTTCTTAGACTTGAAAAAAACGTCCTTGATAAAAATAGTACAATTTTATAAAGAATTACTAGACCGTTAATAATGAACTTTCTCTCAGGTCTTGTGTCTAAATACTGACATGATCGGGACAGGAACTACTCTCTGAATACTTAATATATGTTTAGTAATAAGGAATCCCACCTTAATGACTTCCAGTTTCTACTACACTTGAACGATCTCGAATCAGGACGGACAGATCGACGAAGGTAGTCTGGTGTTCGTCCGTATTTCTAGCTGTATTAAATTCGGAAACTTAAATTTATCAATTGTTACCAAACTTACGAGAAAGAGTTTACGTAGTCGAGTTTTAAACCAGTTTTCTGTCGAACGGTTAGTGTTTAAGTAGATGAAAACAGAAAAACCTGTATACAAACCTGTTCTGTAAGTCTTATTAAACTTCAATAATAATAGAAATTTGATTCAGATTTTTAGGATATTTTCACCGATGTGTACACACGAGTTAGTGAGTCAGTACAGACTCACAAACGTCGGGGTACCCGACATCGGACGACCCGAGGAGACGGGTACTCTAAAAGGTCTGTTATTATGACCTCACCCAACGGTAAAGGAAGAGGTCCCCTAGAAGGACTGGGTCCCTAACTTGGGTACAGAAGACG
Organism: Capra ibex; assembly: GCA_006410555.1. Classification (NCBI taxonomy): domain Eukaryota; kingdom Metazoa; phylum Chordata; class Mammalia; order Artiodactyla; family Bovidae; genus Capra; species Capra ibex. Next base: position 37,010,493 of record SJYO01052474.1, on the reverse strand, counting down.
TAATCGTCCACATAAGAAATGGTGACTCGGTTGTCCTTTCGGGAATCACCGATTTCCTCTAAATTCCTGAAGTTTTGGAACTACTATACACAACCACTCAGAGACCACTTTACCTATGACAATATGAAGACACAACCCTTTCAATTCACCGTGTCAGGGTCCCTCTACTTAAAGGTTTTATGTACACGTAAATAAGAAACTGAGTCGTTAGAGTGAAGATCTTTAAAAGGGATTTCCGTGTGGAGATTTTATGTTTTTATGTATTCGTGTTTTAATAAACAAGTGTAACAAACATTAACGTTTTATAACCTTTAATGGTTTTACGGGTTGATATCCTCTTACTCAAATTTTTAAACCATGAATGCGTTTACTCTTTATACGTCGACATACTTTCTTATGCCTCTTCCGTTACCGTGGGGTGAGGTCATGAGAACGGACCGTTTAGGTTACCTACCTCCTCGGACCTTCCGACGTCAGGTACCCCAGCGATTCTCAACCTGTGCTGACTCGTTGAAGTGAAAGTGAAAAGTGAAAGTACGTAACCTCTTCCTTTACCGTTGGGTGAGGTCACAAGAACGGACCTCTTAGGGTCCCTACACCCTCGGACCACCCGACGACAGAGACCCCAGTGTGTCTCAGCCTGTCCTGACTTCGCTGAATCGTCGTTGTCGTCGTACTTTCTTATTCTTTCCAGATATACTTCTCAAACGTCATTTAAGACTCAGAGACAAATGATTTTATCGTTTCTGATAGTTCCTCTTGTATATCATACGACGGATAAGACTACTTCTTTCCTCTTTATTATTTTATATGTCCGTAAACTGTTAAAACCGTTTTTGTTTTGTCTTTTCGTGACCTTCCTATTTAGTCTTTTGTCCTTTTAACCAAGATTTGACCCACTCTGGTTACCACAACTTCCCAGTCTCCTTCCTCAATTAAAAGACCAATACAGAATTTCCTAAAACTGAAAACCTTTGACCATAAGATGTATAATTTTTTATTGTAATTTATTTGTTATTACCCCCTTTTAGATTATGACTTATGTTAATTATTGTCTACTTATATTGAGATGAAGTATGTGTGTCACTTCCTTTTTTTAGTTTCCTCGAACTTATACCATTAAACTAACATTTTACCGTCAGAATTTCTTGACGTTAATCAACACGTGAGAGTAATCATTCAGACCCAAACATCACAACACACATATCGTTAATACTTCGATAAAATTACATCCTATTCCGTTTGTTACCATTAGTGATACCCTAAGTCTCGAGAGTAAACTTATCCCACCACCGTTTCTTTCTTCAGTATCATTACCCCTATAACCTTACACACACATATAGATAAATAGGTGTGTGTGTGTACGTATACACGTACATATGTGTGTATATGTACGATCAAAACAGATGACTTTTACAGTTCTTGGTTTCTATAGAGTCCTCGTTTTCTCAGGTCTAGAACTATAATTTTATTTTTTTAGGTTAAAACTAACTAATAGCCCAACTTCAGACCCCCCTACTATAGAAGTCGAAACAAGAAAAGAAAAAGAGTTATAACGAAACCGTTAAACTCTATAAAACATCAAGGTATATTAAAATCCCAATAAACAAGATCAAGATACTTTTTACGATACTCATAAAATTATACCTGAAGTAATTTAGATATCCAACGAAGTCCATCATACCGGTAAAATTGTTATAATTAATAAGATTAGGTTCTCTTGTCCTATAGAAAGAAATATAGTAGAAGTTAAAGAAAATAGTTACAATTTGTCAAAAGAAAGCGGAGGAACCAATTCAAATAAAGGTCAATAAAATAAGAGAAACTACGTTAAAATTTGTCCTGACAAAAGAACGAGAGAGAAAGACTATCACATATCTTTTCGTTGTCTAAACACATATAATTAGAAGATACGATGTTGATATGACTTGAATAAGTAATCAAGATTATCAAAAACCCACCTCTAAAATCCCAAAAGATATATTTCATACAGTAGACGTTTATCACTCTCAAAATGAAGGTCGAACCGTACTATGACCGTGTTTTTGTCTGTGTCGTTAGATACCTCGTCTTGTCTCTCGGGTCTTTATTAGAGTGTTAATACGATATTGTTTCCTCCGTTCTTATATATTTACTCTTTTCTACTAGAGACATTTTTCACCACGACCCTTTTGACCTGTCGATTTACACTTTGTTACTCTAATATTGTAAAGGAGTATGGTATATTTGGTATTTGATGATCTTCTCTTGTGTCTTATGAGTAACTGTGTGAAACCTAAACAGAGGATTCCGTTTTCTTTATTTTCGTTTTTATTTTTTTACTTTGGACTAATTTGAATTTGAAAATTCAAATTTGATTAATTTGTTGAAAACGACAACAAACGTTTTCTTTGGTAGTTGTTTCACTTTTCTGTCCTAAAGAGGGTTGGATGTCTCACTCTCTTTAATAAACATTTACTATACTGGATGTTCCCCAATCACAGATTTTATATATTTGTTCAGTGTACTGTTGAGTCAAAAATTTTTCTTTGGATTCTTTTTTACCCGTCTTCTGGACTTATCTGTAAAAAGGTTTCTTCTGTATGTCTACCGGCTGTCCGTGTACTTTTCTAGGAGTTGTAACGACTAATAATCTCTTCACGATTTTTTGTTTGTTGTTTCATTCTATAATGGACTGCGGACAGTCTTACCGATAATAGTTTTTCAGATATTTATCGTTTATAACCTCTCCTACACTGCTTTTCCTTTCCAGACACCCCTAAATTCAACCATATCGGTGACACCTTTTGTCATACCTCCCCAATCAATCCTCAAACTCTAATTCTCTATGTTTGATGATACGTATTTCATCCATTCGTTGTTTATATTTAACGTTTCGTGTCTCTTAATATCGACAATAGAACAAAAAGAAGAAAAAAATTTTTTAACTTCAGATTAACTAAAGGTTTCACAATTAAAGACGACATGTGGTAATAGAACAATATTGAAAATTACCTCGTAATAGACCTTTTTATGTGTAGTGATACGATATATGTCATTAATCCATCTTGTACTTGACTATCTCCTCTCTCACACCTTAGAAAAAATGTTATTACTAAAACGTTAGTAGTGTTCCATTAACTAAACTCGTCCTTCAGTAGTTATCCAAGATCAAGAACCTTTATGAAACCAATCTTCATTAGAGAGTCGTCAATGTTTTCCCTTTTAATCAACGTCACCTCTTTGGTCCGTTGTGGAAAGGGTCCCAGTTCTAACCGTCTCCCGTCTACCCATTACACACGGAAACTAGTGCTAGGGGACTCCTACTGTGTTTTAGCACAATAAAGACCATCTCTTAAGTACTCCTACGTAGGTTCCTCAGTTTACTTCTTTACAATATACTTTATAGACTAGATAACAATAGTCACGACACTATCCTTCACAAGATCTGGTTTCTTCTGGTTCCTTGGTACTACCCGTTACACCACACAGTAAGACCTCATTTAGGACCCGACTCCTCTTTATATGATATTTCTTGTTCACTTTTTTTTCCTTATAACTGACATCCGATAAATACTTTTAATGTAATTATACTTTTTATGTATAATGTAAGTACTTTTTAAAGGACTTAAATATTTGATACAATATCAGTATATTTGTCATTCTAGGAACAAAATCCTTTAAGTACGACTTCATAACTCAATTCCCCGTTTTACTTGTGTTTATGAGAATTTACTAAGTCTTTTTATTATAATTAGATGTTTCTATCTTTCTTATTTCTGTGATTTTACCGTTTTTTATAATGTTTTTACCACTTGGACATATTCGAAAGAGACATAACAAGAAATTGAAAAATTTTCAAACTTTAATGAAGTTTAAATATTTCAGTCTCTCTATTCATTTGGTGAGAAACTGTTACCGTATGTTCAGTCCTCACCTGTTTACAGTAAGTCAACACGTTTCCAGGAACGTAATGGTCCGTTCACCGATACCATGTTTAATTGTAAACCGAAAAGATTCAATTTTTAAGTACAGTGTTAGAGATCCTATTGGTCATTTTGTTATCCTTTATTATAAACTAATACTTTTATTATCTCTTCTTTTGCCTTATTTTTTTATTAGTCAGGTTTTATTCCGTTCTACTCTTTGACTTTCATTCTATTTTATCCACCTTCTATCATCATATTTTGTTTGTTACTCTACCTTTCAAATTTTTGATGGCACAGTCATTTATTTAATTAACGTTTCTTCACTTTAAGAAGTTTTGTTGTCGAGTTTATTTATTTTCTGACTATACGATAAAAAAGAAAACATTTTAACTTTTACGACGACGACGACGACGATTCAGCGAAGTCAGGACAGACTGGGACACTCTGGGGTATCTGCCGTCAGGTGGTCCGAGGGTGTAGGGACCCTAAGAGGTCCGTTCTTGTGACCCCACCCAACGGTAAAGGAAGAGGTTACATACTTTCACTTTTCACTTTCACTTCAGTGAGTCAGCACAGGCTGATAATCGCTGGGGTACCTGACGTCGGGTCGTCCGAGGAGGTAGGTACCCTAAAAGGTCCGTTCTCATGACCTCACCCAACGGTAACGGAAGAGGTGTTTAACTTTTATTTTTCTCCCTTTTTCGACATAAGGACACCCCATGGACCGTTGTCTAACATCAAAGTTTAAGTCACTAGACTTCTATAAAATTATTTCCTTTGTAACCACTAACACCTACACCAATTACGTAATGTCAAACTGAATAATATACTTACCTTCTACTGAAATACAAATTTTTACTTTTATTGTAAATGTATTATTTCCTTCGTAAAATATAATAGTAAAATTAGTTACATCTTTTCAAAACTATGTTAAGGTATCGACAAATACTATTTCAATCTTTGATCCATTTCTTGTTTCTAAAGAGAAAAATTCTCTTCTATAAATATTTTTAAAATATCGTTGGTAGTAGTAATGACTACTTTTCTTATAACCCCTCCTCTACACCGACGAAAGATGATGAACTTGACGAGTTGTAAAAGGATCCATAGTTCAGTAACGTTATTCCGTTCATTTTGTTTATCCACGTACCTAACTCTTCCCTCTTTGTTTCGTTAGAAGTAAGACCCTACTGTACTAATGTCTATGTCTTATAGATTTTCTTAGAAGTCCATTTAATAATCTTACTTTTCTTATATATATATATATATATATATATATATATATGTGCATACATACATACATACACTTCACCGAGTCAACACAGGCTGAGAAACGCTGGGGTGTCTGACATTGGATGGTCCGAGGAATCACACATATATATATATATCTATATATAGACTTAGTAAAACACCATGTGCAATTTGATTGTGTTGTAACATTTAGTGGATATGAAGTTATTTTCTCTTAATGTAAATTTGAAGTCACGAATTTTTATTTATATTACTTTCAGCCCTTTTTTTCTTTTTCTGAAGTAATGAGGACTTTCACCCTCCTTTGACTGTGACCTCACTCTGTCTGGATCCAAACTGAGACTGCAAATGAACCGCAAAAATTGACCCTCGGGATCTCCGTCGTCGTGAATTGACTCCCTACGACCGTCTCCTTTCTCTCACCCATTTCCCCGTCCGTCGGGGATCCCCACACCACTCGAGAGTCCCGAGTTACCGACGTAGAAGAGGTGATCAAAACTGACTTACCCTTTCCGTTCCACCTCAAGCTGTAAGAGACGTAAAGGAGGACCCAAACCCGGAGGCGGCACCGTCCCTGTCCCGGTCACCGAAGGAGGACAAAGAGAGACAGGGAGCCGGAGCCCACGGGACGTGACCCCATAGGTGTTCCACCACATCGCCCCTTCGTCAGGACCCCACTATCTCGACCTGTGGCTCACTCGGAACCCAACGTCCTGGGTAAAAGAGAGACGTCACCACCGGGTCCTTATAACACCCGGGTGGTCCGGGTGAGGGGCGAAGGAAAGAGACCCAATGGACCGTCGTCCTTTACGAGTGAGGTCAGGGAGTGACCGAAACTTCTTTCCTTCCGTCAGTGGAGAAGGGTAACGGGTCATGGTGGGTCCCCATGAGCCTTTAGTTCCCTGGAACTCTCTGTGTCATGTTACTTGACATCGTACTGGGTCGTCGGAGAGGACTTTTTCGTTTTAATAAAAAGTATCCCAGAACCAGTATATATTCCGACTTCGAATACAACTTATTGATGCACTGATGTCAACGTCAGAAATCTTAGTAGTGAATTTTATTAAAACATAAAACAAGAATTGAACAAAAGTGAATTATTCGTTGAATAACCGGGAAATCTAACGAACATCAAAAGGGAAGTAACTGGTATTATAATCCGTATTTTAGAAACATATGTATATATACGAAAAGGGTGTAAAGTATATGTGGATACCTATCTCAAGGTCCTTAACGTTACGGACGATTTTACCACAGTAGGAATTATGAAGAATACAGTGAAACAAGACATAGGTGAGTCGTCAAATACTTTACGGAGAAGATGGTTTGAACAGTCGTCACCCACAAGGTAAAAATCTTACAAAACAATTAAACCAGTCACTAGATTCATATTTAATGACTAACGATTTAATTTTTCATTGAACGTACTTTCTTATCAAAATTTTAAGTCAATAACCGGTGAATAGTTTCCCTGAGTTATACATGGAGGTATTTATTAGATCTCTACAATAAAAATACAGTACAGAAATTAATAATGTAGTTTAATATGACACCGACAGTGGTATAAAATGTGTTTTGGATAAAAATTTTTTAACACTAAACGAACGCTCCAAAATCCCCTTTTTTGTAATCGGATTTTATATTTACCTTTGTACCTTGTATCTTCGCTCTCCTTGTTACTTAAAGGGGGTTTGTCGAACTTCATTATAGTTTTTGAACTAGAGTAAAATTTGTGTTGACATACCCCAAAGACCTTGACTAAATTCTCCAGAAACTTTACCAATCAAGAATGTAGGTCGTGTATGTATTTATGGGTGTAGTCTTTACGATGTCGATCTTGTTTTCCTCGTTCCACGTTTTTATCACGAGACCCTCTTCAAGAGGTTTGTAATGGCGTAAACGAAGTTTGAAATAAAAAAGAACTTCTTGAAGAAAACTCCCTTTAGACTTGATGAGGCTGGGTTAACGTAAACTGTCACCAAACGATATGAATTGTACCGACACAAATCCTTGTTACGGAGTAATATGGATGACGACCCTTACTCGTCACGTAAAATTTTTACCTCGTCAGGAAAGAGTAACTTCCCAAAAGAAAAGTATATCGGATGGAAGGACTTGTGTCGACCAGAAGAACCTACTCGTGCTCCTAAACCCTATCGGAAGTGACACTGAGACCGTCTCAACGAAAGGACGTACGGGGTACTAAAGGTCGACACACCTACCGTTCGTGCGACGAGGCACAGAAGTCGAACTGACGGCTCATCACGGACAGAGGGACCCTTGCCCTTTTTTCGACCTTCTCGACCTCCCCAGAAACGCACCGAGTCTTCTACCACGAAAGTTAAACCGACAAACAACTAAAATTCAGTGATAATTCACTGGATGACAGGGAAAGTCTTGAAATGAAAGACCCAAAGATATAAACTTTTAACAACCCTAATATAGTATACTGTAAATTACGGGAAAGTGAGGATAGAAAGGCATTAATGAAATGACAACGTTAATGATTCCAGAACCATAAAGAACTGTTAAAAAAAAAGATCTAATCGTACCTTTACACATCTTTATCTAGGCAAATTAAGCAAGTCCAACAAGTGTTCGTTAATGACTCGAAGACGAAACATCTTCCTTAAGACTATCACACCCTGTATTAAATCATTTAAATGAACCAAAGACAGAGGGTTTAGAGTACCAAGGATATTTCCCTTTTCGGTTTGTAATAAAACCGTCTTGAGTCATTCAAGTTATCCTTTACGTATTTATACCAGACCCTCACAACCTCTTTTTGTAAGTTAAGACGGAGTTCACAGAATCTAAGGGGTAGGGACTTGTAAACGTGGACTCGACTTGACACTTGTCGTCTATCTTAACGGTTGTTCTTCGTTTATTGATGTTGACCGACTGAAAGAAGAACTAAATCAAAGACACATCAAAAAACCAATGAGATTTGTTACAGTATTTATTTTAACACATATAGATATAACTTTAGACAAAGATGTAGAGGTAGATGAATGGAGGGAGATGCAAATAGAGGAGTAGACATAGGTATAGATACAGATATAACTCATCCCTTATTATCCCCGTTTTATCTCCGGACCTTTTCTCTCTTATAAGACTGGCGAGACTTCCGATCACCAGACCTTACTCTTTAACTCGTCGTCCGTCTAATACCTCGAGAACCTCATTACCTCGGGTTCCCCGAAGTGTGGAACGACGTGTGATCTTACAGGAACCCACCGAAAATATGGTGACTAAGAGTCTGGTGTGAAACATAATTACGTTAGTCTCAGAGGTCCCCACCTTCATAAACAACAACAAATCAGCGGTTCAGCACAGACTGAGAAACACTGGGGTACCTGACGTCGTGCATTCGGAGAGACAGGGAGTGATAGGGGACCTCAAACGGGTTCAAGTACAGGTAACGCGTTCAAGTACGGAAGGTTGGTGGAGTAGGAGACGACGGGAGAACAGGAAAACGGGTCGTAGTCCATCTCCTTAATCATAAATTTTTTAAGAGGGTTCACTGAGATTGAATCTCGGTTCGACCTCCTAGTCATGGACTGGTATCCTTTGGTAATCTCTAAACCTAGGACACCCGTCATAAAGACCACATACAAAATCCTCCTCGGAAGACTGTTAGTCGGACGTCTCCTTCCTTTCGTTTCTCTCCGTTCTTCGTCCTCATCATGGTCGTCCTTAATCGCTCACTCCGACCACCCCTCCCAACGTTCACTATCTTCGAGTCTTCCCAGGTGACCCTCCATACCGTTCCTTAAGGTATTTCTCCCTTCCTTCGTCTCCCAACCCCTTGCCTCCGACCTCGGGGACCTATTTCTTGTCACAACAATTCACTCTGTCTGTCTTCCCACGGATTCTCTCGGACTCCTCCTTTACAAACGATTCAGTCCTCACCTCCTCTGTTCAAGACCCCCTTTCGAAACCTGACCTCCCTTCACAAACCCTCAGTACCTAAGTCCCCAACAGTCCGAAGCCCCTATTCACACGGGGGTCGGGGGTGGGGTCCTCCGACACTACGACCTCCGTGGACGTGGTGGAGTCGAGTCCCAGACCATCCCCCCGTGTGGGATACAGAAATAACCTGGGTGTGGAGTTGTCCCACACACTCCGTGAACTGGAATTGATCTTCTGACTAAAGCGTGCTTGTTAGGATAAGGTGTCTAAGGTATCGAGAGGGAAAGTAAGAAAGACTTCATCTTCTAATTGTCTACTTACTGAGTCGTAAATTCCCTTCTCTGTTTGTTCCTTCGGCGAAACAACCGACGAAGGTCCTGTGCCTTCTACGGGAATGGTGAGTCCACGGAGACACGTCGCAGGACTTCGGGTTCTTTGATCTCAACGAGAACTGGACACTCTTGTACCTACCCAGTGTGGTGGGGACAAAGGGACCTAATAAGAGAAAAGAATAGAGTGAGAGAAACGACTTCAAAAAACCAAAAATATTGGTGTCTCTTTCCCTTTTACCATAGGTAAAACTTCCCTCTGTTCACCTATCGTCTGTAGGTTCCTCTTTTTTGGGTTTAACGTTTACAAAATTTGAATCGTACAAAATTGTTAAATCCCTATAAGGATAGGATTTCACAGACTTGGTTACCGTCTTGACCTATACGAAGTTTATATATATATATATACATATACATTTATAGATAGACTTAGTGAATAATATGTAGACTTTATAATATCTAGTTGATATATAAGGTTATTTTTTATTTCTAATTTTTTTCTTAACCTACACAAAGACTGAGTGACACTGAACAAGAGTCGGTTAAGTAGGGGATGAATCCTCGACCCTAACAAACTTCAAACGGGATTCCCTTGTCTCCAGTGAAGGGATCCACAAAATCTGTGACTGACCCTGATAAACCAGTGGACCCACGTTTTACATTTAGAACCTGAGATTCCATTATATAAGTCAAAACACGGACACACAGTCGAGTAGTATTCTCGAGAACCCACTCCTTCTTACTTCGGAACAACCAGAATTCGTTTTTTGTTTAGCTAGTTTAATAGATAGGACTTTACGAAGACATTGTTCTCCATTTACACCTGTATGACACTTTAGAGGGGAAAACTCAGGACCTTCTCCACCTACGCACACATACACACGTACATGTACACACACACACATTATACCCTTAGGTTACCACTCCTAGAACGGTTAAAATTTGTTAACCGTAGAAACAAATCGACAATTTAAGGTATAAGAACGGTTCTAGGTCCAGACGTTAGTGATTTGGGAGGTCGTAGACGAAAGAATTTCAGGACCCCACAAATACGTGAAAGACCACTTTCAGTCGTAAAACGGTCTCACAGTTTTCACTAAGAGTTTGAGGTCTCTGAGAAGGTCTTCAGACGAAGAAATCAAATCCCCGGAGTCTCGTCGAGTGACGTATCCCGAGGGAAACAGGACACGGGGATCTTTGACTTCCAAGCTCGAAGTAGAAGCAGTAGAACGGTCCACCGGAGGTAATGGGACGTCCGGAGACCCGAGGGGAAGTATTAGAAAATTCTTACTTAACTAAAATCAAAACCGATGTGATCCAGAGACACCGGCACACACGCGAAAGAGATCAACGCCGTTCACCCCCGATGAGAGATCGACGACGCGTACCCGAAGAGTAACGTCGCCAAAGAGAACAACAACTCGTGTCCGACATCCGCGCGTCCGAAGTCATCAACGTGGAGAGCCTAAATCAACGAGGTGTCGTACACCCTAGAAGGGTCTGGTCCCTAGCTTGGAGACAGGGGACGTAATCGTCCTCCTAAGAATTGGCGAGCTGTTGGTCCCTTCAGGAAGGGAAGTATTAACGAATCGACAGAGAAAAAAAGAAAAGAGACTGGTTACTATATTTACGTTTTATAACACTTTTACAGTTGGAGACAAGTATCAATGTAATTAAGAGTAAATGTCTTACAAAGGAGAAAGATTGAATCATATGGGACTTTGATTATGAACTCAGGTGTAAATGAACTCATTAGGGTTTATAATATCCACGTGTATTGGAGCCCATAATAATTAGGAAAATAGAGTTTATACTTCTCTAGTCCCGAACCTCTTCAACATTAGAAGGGTCCGGTCCGTTGGTACAAAAATCATCCACTCCCACGGACGTGGAGGTCTAAAAGACTGGGACCAGGTGACGAAAGGAGTCATGGTAAGTTGGGACCTGACCTAAACTCCCGTATCTTTACTCTACGGTGCGTACAAGACTATAAGTACTCCGTCACACGAGGTGAATTTGGGTTGTAAACCAGGACTTAAGAAAGGTCTCCTATTAGTTATTAAAGGGTAAAAAGGACGGTCACTCCTACGCCCACTCCCGACCCACTGGGGTACGTCCACTCCCTCACCGTCTGAGGGAACAGTTACGAACACGGAACGTTCGGGTGAGTGGTGACAGGATCTGGAGCAGTCCGAAGACCCTTGGGTACCAATAGGAGACCCCAGAGAACTCAGTTTTCTCGTCTAGACACTGACAAATTTTTCCTCTTCACCAAAAAAGAAACTCTTTGCCTCAAGTGATACAATGGTTTTTTGCTTGTCCTCCGTCCGTGATCTCCTATCACAAGTTTAATCCCTCAACTCTAATAAGTTTAATCCCTCACGGATAACTACGAATCCCATGTCCTAGACTACTCGTTGGACTCGTCAGACTACCCGTACTAACTTTTTGAGACTTCAAACACTTACTTACTTTACTTACTTTTTGAGTCCTCGAGGACTCCTATTTGTTGGGAACGAATTGACCCAAACAATCGAGTAGTCACTATGAGACTCTACCTTGACAGGTCCATGAAAAGTGTATCTTGACTCGTATAAAATCAGAAAGAAACCCCAAACTATGTCAAACTACGGAGTCCCACTGGTCCGTCACCTAGGAGCCCTCTTTCCTATTGTTTCTACTTTTACTTCGTCGCCGTTCTATAGGACGCCCAGTGACTCACTTCCGGTCTATCTTTCAGAATAGTGTCCTGGTCAAGGCCCCCTTATTGACCCTTGTTCAAGGAGTCGACACGGTTAGAGTCAATGAGGAAACATTATTACCAAAGGACCCCGGGTGGTATCAGTAAAAATCCTTATAACACCCTCAACTTCCATGATACGTACATGTCACTGGAACACGTATCGTTTTACGATGTCACGGTACTCCTCCCTCTTCTATAATTCGTCCCTATTAATAAGTTCTCACTTAGAGTCTCAAAGGGTAATTTTTACAGAGTGGTAAGTTGAATAGTAGTTTATAAATTACCTAAATACAAAGATTTTCAAAAGGTTATTTTGTTTAGCGACTGAAGGAAGACTCGGAGAGAATTCGTGGGAGTAACCTTTCGAATTTACTGGGTCTTAAAGGACCGTTCCCAGGGGAGTATAACACTTGGACGAGAGAAATAAAATGATAGAGTAAGGTGTGGTCGGGATGTTTAAGTACTCTAGACCTACCTTTCGTAAGAAAGGTCTTTCGAGGACGAGAGCGGAAAGTCGACTATCTGACACTCCTCCGTGAAAATAGATGGTCTCTGTTGCGTGCCGAACTTATTGTAGCACGACTCTGTCTCGTGTCCATGGTCCTTTTAGTTGTAGCACGACTCTGTCTCGTGTCCATGGTCCTTTTAGTTGTAGCACGACTCTGTCTCGTGTCCATGGTCCTTTTAGTGCCATCCGGGTCCACCGGTCCGAGTGGGAACTTCCTGATTGTCTTTTCTGTCCTCAGTCTAAGACTTTCTGTCTCCACAGGAAGTGCTCGACTTCCCGTCAATGTCTCGTCCTTTGGGAGTCACCACTAAGGTGTGTCACTACGGAATCACCGGGAGTAGGACTCCCGTAGACTACTCGCGGGATCCACACTTGCCTACAGACCGTGAAGTGACTGGACGGCTACGGGACTCTACCACAGTGACACTACCCAGGGGTAAGTGTCCACCCCTCTGTTTGGGGTCCAAACTCGTGCCCACGCACCCCCACGAGTACTGGTGGGTCGACGACGGTGTTGACGGCACCTCGGAGGATTGCACGAGTGTCTACGTCTGGACGGACTCGAACCTCGACACTACCTTAAGTCCCCCGGGCGTGTGACCAGTGGACTCGTCTATCCGAGGACCACTTTGACGGTCCTGAGGCCGAGGTGAGGAGTCACCGGAGATTCTCGTCTCCCCACTACCCCTCGAAACCGTTTGTAGAGAGAGAGGGTTATCGTGTCTTCCTGCATCCCTCTACAACCCACGGGGACCTCTCCCAGTACCGACGGTAGGGTCTACCCCCTCACCCCTTGGAAAGCGTACGAATACTGAGACAAGGGGCATTCGTACTCATCGTTGTGAACTCGACTCTTTCCGACCACAGAGGGGAGCCACCGTAGTTTTCACTACATTCGCCGATTTCGACGGGAAGTCGGTCCGGACCTTCCCCGTGTGGTCGACCCCCACCTCATCCCACCCCCGCACCCCGGTCGAGAGGGTCAAGTGCCGAAGGGGCGTTCCCAGGACATGTCTTCAGTACGTGGTACGGGTCGTCTCCTCCACGGTACCCTTCGTCAGCACGGTCCCTGTCTTTGTCTCCCTTCGTCCTGTCACGTCGTCGGCCACCGACCGACACCCTTGGACTTGCCTCCCAACCCAACCACCCGTGACCCTCTCTTCTCTAGTCCCTTCCGCTACCTTGTACCGTAACCCCCCACCCTTCTCTCCAGACACCGCGTCCTTCTCTCCAGGTGGCTCCGTTCCCTGCACCACCACCCCCCAGTAGTCCCCTTGTCTTTCCCAGGAGAATCTGTACCAGGACCCCACCAGTCGGTCTCGAGTCCGGACTTCCCGACGGTCCTCTCCGGTCTGCTTATCAAGATCACTGGGACGCCGTCAAGGCCACTAGGACAGGACGACGTCTGAGACACATGAAACGATCCTTCTAAGATCGTCTTAACATGGAAAAGGACCCTGGGTCGTTAAAGAGTAAGAGTACGCTTTAGATCGTGAACCGGACACAATGGGACCTCCCACAGAGGGACCCAGACAAGGTGATGGGGACTCACGCCGAGTCGAAATATGAGGAGACAGAGGACGTGGGTTGGACTTCACCCCGCCGAGAGTCCTCCACCGGCCCTCCTTCGACTCTACGAACAATACTAGGTGACCTTCATCTACGTGTCGGTCTCCCCGTCGGACCGGTGACTTTCTAGACGAAATCTTCTCCCGAACCCTCCACAGACGTGTGTCTCCTCTCTCTTCTCTCTGAGAGTCCTCGTCCTTCACTCAGATTCTCGTCTTAGTGACACCCTGGGACTTCTCCACCAGTATCCACGTTTGCGAGTAATGACTCTTTCCTCAGTACCTCGGTCCTCCTATTGTGTCACTTAGAAGTAGTCGGGAAACCTTGGTGTCTTGGGCTCGAGGGTCTTACTTCTGATTTTCACACAAGATCTGTGAACTCGTGTACCTTTTACCTACCCAAAAGGATGCTAAAAAACATAAACAAACCTTACGAAATCCGTGACGTGTCTTGTTCTCGACGTACGAGGACCCCAACCGACCAGTCACGAGAGGACCCACCTCAGGCAATCGGTCGCAACTCATGTGTACTAGTGAGGGTGAAAGAACAGTAAGTTAGGACACTTTGCTCACTACGAGAAGGGTAAAACGTTAATTCTCATACGCGGAGTCTCTTAAACACAGGAGAGGGACCTTTTACTGGCTCTTCCTTAGACGTGTGATTACGTTTCAAATTTAAAGTGACGAAATAGAGAACAGAACACGAAGTAATTTCTTCTTAATACGGTAAAAAAACCCCCTTTTCATAGACTTTGTTTCGTGACTCGATTGAGGAACTGAAGACCAACCAATTTAGGAACTGTACCAAAAAGAGAGTAATAGGCGAAAATAAATCCTCCGATCTTCCGGTTTCGTTTCAAGGCAAAGTAATACAAAACAAAGTTTCCTTCTTTTTATAAAATTTTAAACGTAATTTTTTAAGAAATAAAGAATGTTCTTAAGAGTACAAAATACGTACCTCCTCACCCACGACAAACGTGTCGGAGTGGTGATCTACCGCTACAGACTCGCAGCTCGTCTCGGGGCCCGTCACCCGAGGTCAAGGTCGTTCCAAGGACCCTACCACCGACCTCCCAGACCAAGTAACCAGTCGTTTCAAGGGACGTGCCTTTCATTTCGTTCCTTCTACTTTCAAGGACCATTAAAAATAGGTACAGACTTCGCGTCTAATCGAGGTCAAAGATATGGGCACGAACCCTTTGGTCGTCACAGAGGAAGATCAGTATGGAATGTCGCACACACAGCGCACGTACCAGGTAGACTCGTCGGCTGTCTCTACACTACTCCGCCGACGAAGCGACACGGACAACCCCTGAGTCGGGAGGAAGGGCTGGTACTGACCGAAGCGACGGGACGAGGTAAAAAACGACCCCGAAAGTTACAAACAACGACGCAGTGGACGGGTGGTGTCTGTGTAAGCCGGATGCGGGCAGACAGACGGGAAGGAGCGTCAATCCGACGCGTGTCCCGGGACAACAACCTAAGAAGACCGGAAAAACGAGACACCGGTCTACACGTCCCGGAACCTCAGACGCTAGTCCGAGGCACTGGGTCCTCGGGACGACTCACTGGACCACGAAAACGTAGGTTCCTCCAAGGACGGAGACTGAGTCCCTTAGGACCTTTCCCTTGTAAAGTCCTGTAGATCCAGACGTCTCCAGTAACACGATGAATAGATCGCCACTCAGGAGGATCAAGGGTGGTAACGTGGTGCAGGAACACCACGGACATACTCATTCCCGACTAAGTACAGAAGGTCTTCGGTTGTCAGACCAGTGTCCTTTTCCGTCTCTCTAAGGGTGTCCTTACACACAACCTCCTCTTCGTGGATGTCGAAGTCCCTCGGCACTACTCCCTCCCTACTGGGAGACAGACCTCCTAAACCCGTTTCCCGTTCTGGGGACGTTCCAGAAACTTCACTCACGTAGGTCCGTTAGTGGACGAACCCCCTGACGAGGGGAGGGGGAAGAAGGAGTCACAAAGGGGACGGAGGGTCCGACTGAAGGGACGTGCCACCAATCGACTCCTACCTCCCCAAGGAAGACTCGCTCCTTTGGGTCGTTGGGGTGGGAGACCGATTGGAGGACGAGGGGAAGAACCTGTCCTCCCAGGCTCAACGAAGAGGAATCCCCCTCCCCTCCAATGTGACAGACCCGACCCTGTCCTCGAAGTCGACCGACACGGAAGTCTTATACCTGTAAGTGACAAGTCTCACTGGAAGGGTCTGACCAGAACCAGGGGTGTTCCAATTCAAGGTCCTAGACCGACGTCCAAACCTTCCACAACTCGGTGTATCGACGAAACCAAGATTCACAGTGCACCAATCCAATCTCCTTTTAAGACAGGTGACCGACCGGTCAAGGAAGTCACGGGTGATCCCGACCCTCTGAATCTAGACTATCATTTCTGACAGGAAATGAACAGAAAGAAGACACCTATAGAAGACTATTTCTCAGAATATGAGATGGACCGTTTATTAGAAAAGAAAACATGCAGTAAAGTTTCTCTTTTACATAAGTAGACATGAACTTTAAGTCGAGAACATTTAGTAAGTAACTGGTCTTTTAACTGATCTATCCACGATTAAACCCACGAAACAACCGTCAACCGTCGACACTCCGACATATTCCACGGAAATATAAGACTAGACTGGAATACAGTTAATAGACTTATCATTACTCTACTTTTAACGTCTTGGGCTACCGACCCAGGTGAGTCTACACACGAGAAAGAGACGAAACAAAATCAAACGGGACTAATGTCGGGATGGGCTACACTACACTTCATCGTGGGTGTGAAACCGGTTGAACCCGAACTGTTACCGCAAGAGGGTCATTACCTTCCGGTACGAGAGACTCACCCCCGGTGTCTTCCAGAACGGGTATCTACTGACCCCCCAAGACCGTCCCGACTTCACTGACAGGGTCGTGTCGGAAACCAAGGAAAGAGTTCTCGTCCTTAACCCCTTAGGACCCCTATGGGTTCACACGTAAAGAGCACACCATTAACTGGATACCTCCCTAAGTAAAGAGTGATCAGATAGATGCCTCCGTGGAGACACGTTTTCCTGTCTGTGTGTTCTAGAAATTTTAATTTCTTTATAGAGTCCGAGGTAAACTGTATCTCAAGATAAAAAATCGTCTGGATCCTTTTTATTGACATTGGACACGACTTACTCACTTTCGGACTCGTCACGGAGTGTCCCGTCTGTATAAGGGTCTCTTCGCACTCGTAGTCCCTGTGGACTACCTGACCGTGACCAGTCGTCCCTCACTGTCCTAGACCATTACTCCAGAACTTCAAGTCACGGTAGGAGTGATACACTCATTAGAACCTTTTACATGACACACAAACAATAGACTGTTTCGTCCAGTCTATTTACTGTATTACTTTTACAGTAAATTTTGTTGATAACGAAAACGTATGGGCGAAAAGGGTCCCGACTCCTGAAAGACAAGTAGTTGAATAAATGATATTTGGGTTCTCCATCCACCCCGACGTCCCGTGTTCCACTCCAAACTTTAGTCCTACGGAGATAAAGTTTCCCACCAACCCTGTAATAAGTGCAAATACTTTCATCCAGTCCGTATACATACTTAAGCGGATAGTAACACGTGTTTTTGAGGAGGGTCTCTTCCCCTAGTTCCACTTTATTTCCCTGAACACCATATGGACTGTGATTTACTTCTGGTACAACGTAAGTTACTCTTACTCAGTATGTTGGTCACTAGGGAGCGTATCTTTATGTAAATTTCACTTTAGTACAACATACTACTCATTGTTCAGTCACTAGTATGATTTACGGTCCTATCCCTCCTTAACGTCCTCTGACCTTCTCATCTTTAGTATAATCGTTTACCCCGGTATTCGTTTCCTTTACTATTCTTTATATTTTTACTCAAGTTCCTTGATTGAAACTTATTCTCGAGTGTTCTTTGACTTTAAGGTGACGTCCACAAGGACCCCCTCTCTTACTGGGAATCGGAAGCAGCTACTGTTAAAAATTAGAACATTAAAACAGACTGAGTTACGAAGAGGGTCTTCTGTGGTTATGTCTTGTATGATCAGAAAAAATTGAAAACTCAAAGTGTACATTTTATAAAGAAACACCCCGAATAAAAAGAATTGTCCCACATACATAGAAGAGTAAAGAAGATTCCGTCCGACACACCTGTAAACCGAGACGACGACCCGAAAAGCCAAAGAAGATCCAACTGAAAACGTGCTAACGTCGTCTGTAAGAGGACTAGTGAAGGTGTACCTTACACACTCGGGTAGTCTGTCTGAGGATCTTTGCCTTAAACCTTTAAACTATCCAGAAGGTCAAACGAGAAGATCTTCTGGACCTGTAAAAGATGAAATTGGTTGTACACAGTCTAACATACGTAGGAGTGGTACCTACTTGTAATAGTCAGTAGATTTAAAAACGTATAGATTTCGTTTTTTAAGAGTAAAAACAAAATCAGACGTATAAAGATTAATGTTCACGAAACCTCGTATACGAAATACCAATAAACGAGGAACGTAAAGAAGAAGACACTTAATAAACAAATATAGGAAACGGGGAAAAAGATAATATTACGAAGACAAAAAGAATAACCAAATATCCTATAAAAACGAGACCTTCAGATCCTACCTAAACCCCAAACACCAAGGATTTCGACTAGTTCAAATCTCCTGGTAGGCATTCCTTTTAATATGTTTTAACCTCTTCTTACATCGATGAATGAAGGTCGAGGAACGGGCTGGAACCCTACTTGGGTGCGCTCATTCACCACGACTTCGAAGACGACGTAATCGAAGTACTACTTAGCGTGAAAAGATCTTCCATGAGGAAACAATACAAAAGTCGTTTATAGAAGTGACATTCCTGCGACGTTAAAAACACAAACTTTTAGCCGGTTATCGAAGGTAAAATTACCGGCTCGACTACCGAAAAGACGACCCTAACACCGAAGACAGGGAAAACCAAGAATGTACAAAGGACCCTGTGGCGCAACGGACCGACCGAAGACACGGGTGACGAGACCGAATCGTTCCTTTATTAATACCACTCGAATTCACTGACCCCTTCTTTACTATAACATAATTGAATTCTTACACTCACAGATCAGGTTTCAGTACCTTTGACGGGGTACTGGGAGGACGGGGACCATGGACAACTAAGACTCAGATCTTACCAACCAACAGATCTTATGAGTCATGTGAGAGGAGACGGTTGTATTCAGACAACCGACCAACAAAGAGTCCTCACGACATTTCCAAAACAAACCGATTTCTGGAATTGAAAATAAAAGGGCACGAGAATGTTTCAAAATTTTCTAAAAAGACCGTTTTGTTCTAAAGGAAGTACTACTCTTTCCACCGACACGTAAAGTCTGGCAGAATCTCGACAAGAAAAGACTTAAACTGAAGGAGTCTCTCTCACTTCTGTCCACACCAAGTCTTCTTCTCCTCAGTCAAATAACTCACCTGATTTGACCAGCGAAACTTGTGTCAAATATAAAAATATTCTTTAGATAAAATGTTGTATTCAACCATGAAGATAACAGTATGTGTCTTAACTTTGTCTTTGTAGTGTCTTTCACCGAATGGAGAACCCCCGGTCCGTCCGACTATCAACGAGAAGTGGGAGGGAATGAAAGAGAAGGCAGAAGATTAGAAAGAGAAAACAAATAAAGTAAAGTAGAGTCTTGTGACCGACGACGGGTAATTTCACTTGACGGTTAGTGACTGTTCGGTCCAGGACGTCCGACCGTGCACGTCGAGACACTTACATCTCAGAAGAGACCTCTTCCTCCCCAAAGAGGACAAAGTCCTGGACCGGAGACACTGACTGGTCCCTCGGGGACAGGTAGGGGTAGAAGGGACGAGGGAGGAGGGAGGAGGAACGTCGGAGGTAAGAGGTGAAGGAGTTTGTGTGTAGTGTGTAGGGAGACGGTTCCGGACCGAGGGAAGGACGTAGTCCATTCCCGGAGGAAACATTCGGTTATCCTTGAAAACTCTTCTCAGACCTAAAAAAAAAGAGAAAAAAGGAAATTACGTTCAAAAATTTTTTGTTCCTCGAATTAGAAGATTCCATTCTAAAGGAATGTATGACGTCCCGGGTCCTTAGAGTCGGAATTCGGG
Source organism: Capra ibex (assembly GCA_006410555.1). NCBI lineage: Eukaryota > Metazoa > Chordata > Mammalia > Artiodactyla > Bovidae > Capra > Capra ibex. The sequence goes on along the minus strand of SJYO01052474.1, from coordinate 36,990,145 downwards.
ACTCCGATTGACTGTACTTAACTACACCTCGACCTCCTTAATGACCCTTGTCACCACTACCCTTTACACTGGTGTCCAGTCTTCGAACACTACAGACCCTCCCAGGGTCCACGAAATGAATGTAGTAAGTAGAAATATTGTTAATATCTTCGTTGTTTTGGTAAACCTCATCTCTCGGGTCCCATGGTTCCCTGACCACCTCCGACCCTTGACCATCAGTCACATTTGAGAAATTTTTGTTTAGTCGTTTGAACCCGAGTCGAAAGAAAGAAAAAAAAAAAAAAAAAAAAATTCTGTGTTTGTCATGTATCGTAAAAGTATAAAATACTGTAGACGGAAGGAGTTTCCCTTGGGTCTTAACTATTGACTGACGGTAAACGTTTACGAGACCGACAAAGGACCGAGAAATAGTGACCGACTGGTCGAAGTGGGAACGGGGGACTGGGGACTTGGAAGGTTGGTAACAGAGGGTAGAGGTGGGACAGGTAACAGAGGACAGAATCGGACCTAACACACATACACCCATCTCTTCCCAATCCTACTTCTCACCAATGTAAAACGACTTTTAAACTCGTTCTTTAAGGTTGCAAACATGTAGATCCCGGTCTCAAAACGGACATCCTATTCCATCTGAATACTAACCTACCGGTTCCACTCATTTTCCTTCTGCCGCCCCGGGGTGGTGTAAGAACGGAGGACGCCCCTCCAGTCACTACAACTTACTCAATGAGGGTGTAGGACTTGGAAGGCACCACAGAAGGACATATTCTACACCCGGTATTAGTCTCTAGGTTCATTTAATCCTTCCACCCTCGTGGATCAAACCCCAGACCAAGGCTACATCAAAATATTAACAAGACGTCGGGTGCAGGAAATGTCCGGGGTACCGTGACCCGACGAACAGACAAGTAGACAGGGACTCTCTTGTAGGTCCTCTCAACGGGAGTGGGTTATCCCGGTCAGGTAAAGGGGTGACCCCGACCCCCTCGGGTAGGGTCTCTACTCTTACGTGTTCCAAGAAGTGGGAGGTCAGATTATATGGTCGGATAATCACGACTAAAAACACACCCTTAGAAGGAGAAAAGTCCGGCACATCGTTACTCGTAAAACCCAAACCAGAGGTTTCAGTTCATTCTTTCGACACGCAGGTTGTGGGTACTACTTCTGTCGGTCTTACAGACGTACCCCCTACCGAGGTCCGACTCGGTGTACTCTCGGCAGGGCCGGGACGGACTTCTCAGAAGATCTCAGTCCTCGGCAGGTCGAGGTCGAGGTCTGGTTTGTCTAATCCTTGTTATATTCGTTTTAACATCATACGTCGTGACTTCAAGTCCTCTCCAGTTCGGAGTCATCTGTCTACAGGTCGAGGAGGTCACAAATAAATCAAAATGTTGTAACCGCCGTAGTCGTCCCCTAGTCGCTCTGTCTGTCCCTACCCTTGCTGAGAACAGGAGAGGAGACAGGAATAGTCTTACAGGTCGAGAAGAATTAAGTAATACTCACCCTTGTAGTAAAAGACTGGTTTTTTCAAAAAAACCTTAGTTTATCTTAACAGAGGAATTTGGTTTCCCCTTTGGTGTAATGTCGATTCTGATTTATGTAAGAATTCTAAAAAAATAAACTTATTCGTTGTATTTGAGTATACTATTACAGTAAAAACATATATAAGTTACAAATCTAAATTCTTTCAGGAAAGTAAACCCAATAGCCAAACCAGTAAATACATGTAAAGGTCTGGGGTAAATACACACGGTCTGGGACCGGATACTTGATCTCTAAGTCGATAACAACGAAAACAACAAGTCAGTGATCCTCTAAGTCACGGAGAGAAAAGTCATCGAGAATGGTGGGACCCCTTCTGTCTGTACCGTTTGTTACAAACCGTTTGTAATATCTCTCTACCCATATCTTTTCTACCCCTGCCTTTTCTTTTCATGATTGGTAGATCTCAAACCTGTCGGAGGGTTAAACTATTCCCCAATTATAAAGTTTTATACCCTCTTCCGTTACCGTTAGGTGAGGTCATGAGAACGGACCTTTTAATTTACCTACCTCCTCTGACCATCCGACGTCAGGTACCCCAGAGATTCTCAACCTGTGTTGACTCACTGAAGTGAAAGTGAAAAGTGAAAGTGCGTAACCTCTTCCTTTACCGTTGGGTGAGGTCACAAGAACGGACCTCTTAGGGTCCCTACCCCCTCGGACCACCCGACGGTAGATACGCCAGTGTGTCTCAGCCTGTGCTGACTTCGCTGAATCGTCGTCGTCGTCGACACTTGGTTCGTTACGAGATCTACGACCTCCATGTGTTTATACTGGAGTAATAGAGGGGGTCATCGAGTATTATGTCCTTCTATTCACTATATGTATTCAATCTGTATTACACCGTTCACGAGGAATCCTTCCTCCCTTGGATCTGACCTGTCGGCCCCGTTCCGGAACGTATCCTCTACTGGAATTTTCACTCAAGTGTCTCTGTCCATCCTCAACTTACCTGTTCGTTTTCACCTAGTACAACGGTCCCTCGTATCGCACACGTTGTCTTGTTCCCGTACCCTTTCGACCGTTAGACCCTTTCGTCGTTATGAAGACATCTGTACCGTGTGTCCTACCTTTACTCCCTCAGGTTTATCTACGCTGGGAATTAATTACCAATTTTTGTTTACTGTTTTTCGGAAAATCAGTTTGATCTCGATTCGGACACGTAGTGTTGATGACTTCGAACATGTAAGATCTTGTTCTCTTTAGTACCGTTACCCTTCGGGTACGTAACGTTAATATCACATCGGGGGTGAACGGTATCGATCTCTTTCGGGAGTATGTCGTTACTTCTGGGTCGTATCGGGTTTCTACATTATTATTTTATTTATTTATTTTTAAATCTTTTCTTGTCTATACTCTTAAGGTTATAGTGACGTCGTAACAAATGTTATCGGTTCTACACCTTTATAGGATTCACAGACATTTACCTACTTATCTCTTTCTTCCCCATATTATTTCCTGATGATAAATCGGTATTTTTCTTACCTTAAACCTACCTCAAATTCTGATAATTACGATTCATTTTATTCAGTCTACCTCTTTCTGTTAATTACATAATAAAGTAAGTTTATACCTTAGATTTTTCCATGGGTTTGTTTTTTGTGGTTACTTGTTTACTTTATTTCGTTTCGTACGAGTGTCTATGTCTCTTTTCTGACCACCAATGGTCTTCCCTTCCCCGAAGTCCACTACCGTTTTATCCACTTCTACCAGTTGACATACCACTACTCAGTATTGTTCTGGACACTACTATGAGTGTTACATCACATATGTCTACAGTTTGATATTACGACATGTGGACTTTGAATGTATATACACACTCACATATAGATACTGAGTATCTACCTTAAAGTTTCTTGTTATACTTAAGTTATCCATTCTTTTCTTCTCCTTCATTCATATCCGTCTCCTTTCACGTCTATGTTTCCGTGTTCCCAACTCTAGTTTTCTCGTTTCGTATAAGAACCTTTAAGGTCGTGAACTATACGTACATCAGACCTACGAAAACTTGCACTAAAACCACACTTCGCACTTGTACTACCACTGAAGTTACGACCCTTCCTGGTATTTCTTGACCGTTAGTACGGTCTCTTGAGAGGCACATAGGATTCCCGTTACACTTCCCCAACTCGACATCTTTTACATCTTAAATTGTATACGGTTTCGTAAAATCTTATACATAAAATAATTCCTCCTAGTAGGACCAATGTTCCACCTAGTCCGTTTTACTCCGTATGAACTCGATCCCACTACCATCTTTCTTTTACCCCTCTCCCGTTACACTCCTTGTAACTACCACAATTCAACTAGTCTGAGTCGTCTTCCGACTAACCCCATCCGTCCTCAGCACGAAACCAGAGGCCAACTCCTAGACAACGTGTCGTCTCGAGAACCTCTTGTTCCGTCAAAAAGGGTAAGAACTCCTGGACAAAGTAGTATTATAAGTTGAGTGGAAACCTTAAGTTATAAACAATGTTCCTATTTCCTATAGAGTCCCAGTCCCTTACACTCTTCCAGTTCACACACCCCTTTCTTACTACACACATCTGTACACTCCCAACTTTCAAGTAGACCGTAATTCTACACAGTTGGAGACTGACACCTTAACGGACTCCTAGAGCTCACCCCTTAACAGTTACACTCCACCACCAACCTCCGACCAGACCCTTCCCGTACTTTCTTCTCTGAGCCCGGCTCTCCACCGTCCCCAACGTCTGAATCGACTTCTCGAGGCCTTCGTCCTCCTGTTACGTCCTCTAACAAAGTTTTCGACTCCTTCAATTGTCTAACAAAAAAAAAAAAAAAAAAATTTAAAGTTCATTTTGTTTACCAGGGACCCAATGTCCGTGTTCATCAAGGTTCCACCTTCTTTGGTAGAACCAATCCCTGGTCTAAGTCTTTCCCGTCTCTAGTACAAATTGAGTCGTTCCTGTCAAATTAGTCGGTACATCCCTTTTCTCTAACGACTTCCGTCTCCTGTCCACTCTTCACTCCATCACTTCCTGAGTACGTATCGAACGATACTTCCTTTTCTACCACTTATGGATCTCTCACTGATCCAATTGTCTCCAACTTAAAAAAAAAGAAAAGAAAAAACTTTCACCGATAAAACTTGCACAAAGATAAAATTCCCCTTTGTGGTCTTTGTTTCTTCATTGAAATCTGGTTCGTCTTGACTTCCACTACCAACTCACCTCAACTCCAGTGTCTTGGGTCCTGTCATGGTCGAACCCCTCTTTCTGTTGTGGGTCAGGGACCCGGACCTGTAGATCCTTCTTCTCGTGGCACTTCCCCTTCACTCGTCTCTCCATTCAACAATGAAGCCCCAGAGGTAAAAAGTAATAGATATAAAGAAAGTGTTCAAGAATCGGGAATAGAAGTAAAATGTCATTCTAATTCTGTGTAGGGGTTCAAACAAGTCGATGATTATTATCTTAATCCCAAAAGTTAGTTTACAGAAAACCGAAGTTTAGGTCACTCAAAAGTCTTTGATTCGTTTTACAATCTCATCACTCGTACATACTTACACGTGTATAATCTACATGATAACTGTTATGTACTTTTAAGTAAAGGTGTCCCGAATCAAAAAGTTAAAACGAAACTTTATTAGAAGGTGTCAATACGGGTTTATTCGAAAGATTTGGTGTCGAGACTATTCTGAGGAATACCGTCTTTCACTTCTTCTTGATTTCTCGGAGAACTATTTTCATTTTCCCCTCTCATTTTTTCAACCGAATGTCGAGTTGTAAGTCTTTTGATTCTAGTACCGTAGGCCAGGGCAGTGAAGTACCGTTTATCTACCCCTTTGTCACCTTTATCACCGACTGAAATAAAAAGACCCGAGGTTTTAGTGACGTCTACCACTAACATCGATACTTTAATTTTCTGTGAATGAGGAACCTTCCTTTCAATACTGGTTGGATCCGTCGTATAATTTTTCGTCTCTGTAATGAAACAGTTGTTTCCAGGTAGATCAGTTCCGATACCAAAAAGGTCACCAGTACACACCCACACTTTCAACTTGATATTTCTTTCGACTCGTGGCTTCTTAACTGCGAAAACTTGACACCACAACCTCTTCTGAGAACTCTCAGGGAGCCTGACGTTCTTCTAGGTTGGTCACGTAGGATTTCCTCTAACCAGGACCCACAAGTAACCATCCTAACTAAAACTTCGACTTTGAAGTCATGAAACCGGTGGACTACGCTTCTCGACTGAGTAAACTTTTCTGAAACTACGACCCTTTCTAACCCTCGTCCTCCTCTTCCCCTCCTGTCTCCTACTCTACCAACCTACCGTAGTGGTTGAGTTACCTGTACCCAAACCCACCTGAGGCCCTCAACGACTACCTGTCCCTCCGGCCGTACGACACCAAGTATCCCAGCGTTTCTCCGCCTGTGCTGACTCGCTGACTTGACTTGATTATCGGAGTTTTGGCACCTGTCAGAGGGTAACGGACTTCTTAGTTCGGAATTAGTACGTCATTCCGGGGTTCTGGGAAACGTTAGACCAGATATTGGATGGGAAGGTTTGCTTGAGTCCTAAATAGAACGGGAAGACTCCTAATTTTTCCATGGGAAAGGAACTTTGCGAAGTACGGAAATAATCTTTTGACAGTATGACTAAAAAATTTTTATTTTTATTAAAATAACTCTATATAAAATATACCATTTTAAAGTGGCTAAAATTCACATTTTAACTACTGAAGTTATTTTAATATCTCAACACGTCGGTAATCGTGATAGATTTACCTTCACAAAATCTCATGAAGATTATGGACCTTTTATAAGAATAAGGATAAACGTCATTTAGGGATCAGAACAGTAAAGTACATTTACTTAGTATGTTATACATCAGAACGTAGACTGTAGATGGTTTTATAAAAACTACAAGTGAGTAAATTGTACTTAGTCACCAGGTAAAGATAACATAATAACTTATCATAAGGTAAAATAAAATTAAGTATACTTATATGGTATTAAATATACACGTCCCTTTACCGTTGGGTGAGGTCACAAGAACGGACCTTTTAGGATACCTGTTTTCTCGGACCACCCGATATCAGGTACTCCGGTGTCTCTCAACCTGTACTGACTCTCTGGATCGTGTAGTGTTCAATTACCTGTAAATCTAAAGAACGTGTAAAATCGGTGATACTGAAGATGACGATACTAGTAAACATATGTTCAAAAACAAACGTGTTTACAAAAAAAATAAAAATCTGACCGCTAAGTAAAGAATATACTATAATATGTACAAAGTTACGGTAAGAGGGTTTAGTAGGGTGGGAGAGGGAGAGGGTGTCTCAGGTTTTGTGACAAGATATGTAGACACAGAGAAAACGATAGAGCGTATGTCCCAATAACAATGGTAGAAAGATTTAAGGTATATATACACAAGCATATGACGAATAAATTGAAGACACGTCTCATGTAGTACTCTTTGCGACCTGACCTCCTTTGTGTTCGACGTTAGTTTTAACGGCCCTCTTTATAGTTGTTGGAGTCTATACGTCTATTGTGGTGGGAATACCGTCTTTCACTTCTCCTTGATTTTTCGGACAACTACTTTCACTTTCTCCTCTCACTTTTACAACCGACTTTCGAGTTGTAAGTCTTTTGTTTCTAGTACCGTAGACCAGGGTAGTGAAGTACCCTTTATCTACCCCTTTGTCATCTCTGTCACAGTCTGAAATAAAAAACCCCCGAGGTTTTAGTGACGTCTACCACTGACGTCGGTACTTTAATTTTCTGAGGAACCTTCTTTTCAATAATGGTTGGATCTATCGTATAACTTTTCGTCTCTATTATGAAACGGTTATTTCCAGGCAGATCAGTTCTGATACCAAAAAGGTCACCAGTACATACCTACACTCTCAACCTGACACTTCTTCCGTCTCACGGCTTCTTAACTACGAAAACTGGACACTACAACCTCTTCTGAGAACTCGTAGGGAACCTGACGTTCCTCTAGGTTGGTCAGGTAAGACTTCCTCTAGTCGGGACCCTAAAGAAACCTTCCTTACTACGATTTCGACTTTGAGGTCATGAAACCGGTGGAGTACACTTCTCAACTGAGTAACCTTTTCTGAAACCACGACCCTTCTTAACCCCCGTCCTCCTCTTCCCCTACTGGCTCCTACTCTACCGACCTACCGTAGTGACTGAGCTACCTGCACTTAGACTCACTTGAGGTCCTCAACCACTACCTGTCCCTCTGGACCGTACGACGCTAAGTACCCCAGCGTTTCTCAGCCTGTGTTGACTCACTGACTTGACTTGACTTGACTTGATTGTGACATAACCACAAAAAGAAAGACCGAATGAAGTGAGACATATTATCCGAGGTCAAAGTAGGTGGAGTACTCTTGACTAAGTTTACATAAGAAAAATTACCGACTCATTATGAGGTAACACATATACATGGTGTCGAAAGAATAGGTAAGTAGACGACTACCTGTAGACCCAACGAAGGTACAGGACCGATAATTGTTGTCACGACACTACTTGTGACCCCATGTGCACAGAAAGTTAAGACCAAAGGAGCCACACATACGGGTCGTCACCCTAACGACCCAGTATTCCGTCAAGACAAAGGTCAAACGTGTTTACAAAAATAAGGAGTAAAGTAAAGTCTAAGAGAACCTCACCTGAGAGACAGTACACCATATAAATTCAAATTACAACATTCTTTTACAGTTTGACCAAAGGTTTCACCGACGTGGTAAATGTAAAGGTGACGTTACAAATTTTAAAGTAAAAGAGGTGTAGGAGTGGTTGTGAACAATAATAGACCAAAATTAATAATAGTATTAATAGGATTACCCATGTATCACAATTAGTAGAACTAAACGTAAAGGGATTTATGATTACTACAACAGGTAGTACAAAACTACTAGATACGTAGATGAGGAGGTTGTTATGATGAGACAGAACTAATGACATTGATACATACTATTATTCGGAATTATGGGTCTTCGTACTAAGGAGGTGAAATACTAAGAAATAGTTCTAACGATGACGGCATCACAGAGACGAAAAAGTATAAACAAAATCTTATTTGAACAGGTATAGATCTTTTTGGAACGAGTCTAAAACATTCTTAATCGCACTTTTAACTCAAGTCAAATTGTTCACAGTAGAAAGGATACAACTGACAAGGTTAGGAACTTGTGTCATACATAGAGGTAAATACATCCAAAAGAAACTCGACAAAGTGGTCGTAACACATCCAAAACAACATGTTCAGGAACTGTACAAACAATCTATATGTGAATCCACAAAATAAAAAGAACCAACAACATTAACATAAAACTAATACCAAAGGTATACAACCCACCTAAATACGGTACTAAGTACCCACACCGTAAGACCACCCCTCCTCCTTGATACTCCTCCTACACCCCTCCTTCTACACGACAGTCCAGGACCGAAGTAGAGAAGGGGAGACACTAGGACCTATTCCGTAACTGTGAACACTGCTTGCTATGGATGGAGTTTCTTCAGTCCTGTTGGGTTTCAGATAAATTTCACGTTGGTTAATAACTGATACTGAATACAATTTTAATCCAAATTCAGGGTCCTGTATCTAATATATCTAATAGAAAGTCAAAGACCTCCTTACGGGCCGTGTGTGGTTCGTCATTCTTACACACGTCTCTTACCTGACTTATTTATTTGGCGTACCATTAAAGATGGTATGGTCAGGAATGGTCTGACCATATTAAAGGTGAAAATTATCGATAGGAAAAATAATTATTTTTCGAAAATATACGGTGAAACATTACTTCCTGTTCCTAGTATTTTGGACCGAATCCTTCTTTTTCGTTTGTTTTACTTGATATAGTACTGTACGTATTTTTGTATTTATTTTCAAACCTCCATCCGTCGTTACCTTACTACCTGTCTTCTCCTGACTCGTTGTCTTATCTCTACTCTCCGGGCGTCTCCAAATCGTCGGTCACTCTTTAAGTCCAAATCCCGGTCCCTTTCTTGGAGTCTTACTTTTGTATAGATCGTAAGTTCAAATTAAAAAATTTTAGAGGAAAAAAAGGACAAATTTTAGAGGACAAATAACGACTCAATGACAGGTGGTAACAGTGACTTTCGTAAGCACTCTTAAACCTTAGATGTATACGAGGAACACCTACTCGTCATTTCTCCCCAGTTCTTGTCCGCTCCCCACTCTTCTCGGTGTAGGGGACCCTCTACTTTTCTTTACACATTAGATTTTATTCCTCTCAACCTTGACGTATCTCAGTCTATGGTCCTTCACTATTTTTAGAACCTCTTTCGTCCCTAAATACCGTCAAATTACCCCTGGAAATAGCTCGGGCAGAAACGTACTTTACAAGGGAACCATAGAGATTAAAAGAACTTCTCTAGAAATCAGAAAGGGTAAGACAACAAAAGGAGATAAAGAGACGTAACTAGTTACTCCTTCCGAAAGAATAGAGAAGAACGAGAAGAAACCTTGAGACGTAAGTCTACGAATATAGAAAGGAAAAGAGGAAACGAAAGCGAAGAGAAGAAAAGTGTCGATAAACATTCCGGAGGGGTCTGTCGGTAAAACGAAAAAACGTAAAGAAAAGGTACCCCTACCAGAACTAGGGACAGAGGACATGTTACAGTGTTTGGAGTAAGGTATCAAGTAGTCCGTGAGATAGATAGTCTAGATCCGGGAATTTAGATAAAGAGTGAAGGTGACATATTAGTATTCCCTAAACTAAATCCAGTATGGACTTACCAGGTCGCCAAAAGGGATAAAAGAAGTTAAACTCAGACTTAAACCATTATTCCTCAAGTACTAGACTCGGTGTCAGTCGAGGACCAGAACAAAAGCAACTGACATATCTCGAAGAGGTAGAACCGACGTTTCGATAAAGTTTAGGACTTTCTACTACGACACTTTCACGACGTGAGTTATACGGTCGTTTAAACCTTTTGAGTCGTCACCGGTGTCCTGACCTTTTCCAGTCAAAAGTAAGGTTAGGGTTTCTTTCCGTTATCGTTTCTTACGAGTTTGATAGCGTGTTAACGTGAGTAGAGTGTGTGATCATTTCATTACGAGTTTTAAGAGGTTCGGTCTGAAGTCGTTATGTACTTGGCACTTGAAGGACTACAAGTTCGACCAAAATCTTTTCCGTCTCCTAGGTCTCTAGTTTAACGGTTGTAGGCAACCTAGCACCTTTTTCGTTCCCTTAACGTCTTTTTGTAGATAAAGACAAAATAACTGATACGGTTTCGGAAACTGACACACTTAGTGTTATTTGACCTTTTAAGACTTTCTCCACCCTTATGGTCTGGTGGACTGGACGGAGAACTCTTTAGACATACATCCAGTCCTTCGTTGTCAATCTTGACCTGTACCTTGTTATCTGACCAAGGTTTATCCTTTTCCTCATGCAGTTCCGACAGATAACAGTGGGACGAATAAATTGAAGATACGTCTCATGGAGTACTCTTTGCGACCTGACCTTATTTGTGTTCGACCTTAGTTCTAACGGCCCTCTTTATAGTTATTGGAGTCTATACGTCTACTGTGGTGGGAATACCGTCTTTCACTTCTCCTTGATTTTTCGGAGAACTACTTTCACTTTCTCCTCTCACTTTTTCAACCGAATTTCGAGTTGTAAGTCTTTTACTTCTAATACCGTAGACCAGGGTAGTGAAGTACCCTTTATCTACCCCTTTGTCACCTTTGTCACAGTCTGAAATAAAACCCCCCGAGGTTTTAGTGACGTCTACCACTGACATCGGTACTTTAATTTTCTGTGAATGGAGAACCTTCTTTTCAATACTGGTTGGATCTGTCGTATAAGTTTTCGTCTCTGTAATGAAACGGCTGATTACAGGTACATCAGTTCCGATACCAAAAAGGTCACCAGTACATACCTGCACTCTCAACCTGACACTTCTTTCGACTCACGGCTTCTTAGCTACGAAAACTTGACACCACAACCTCTTTTGAGAACTCTCAGGGAACCTGACGTTCCTCTAGGTTGGTCAGGTAAGACTTCCTCTAGTTGGGACCCTAAAGAAACCTTCCTTACTACGATTTCGACTTTGAGGTCATGAAACCGGTGGAGTACACTTCTCAACTGAATAACCTTTTCTGAAACCACGACCCTCCCTAACCCCCGTCCTCCTCTTCCCCTACTGGCTCCTACTCTACCGACCTACCGTAGTGACTGAGCTACCTGCACTTAAACTCACTTGAGGTCCTCAACCACTACCTGTCCCTCCGGACCGCACGACCTTAAGTACCCCAGCGTTTCTCAGCCTGTACTGACTCACCGACTTAACTTGACTTACACCTGGATCATCCTGTCTGTCGTACTTTAATTAACCGTGGACACAAAAGTTTCTGTGTACCCTCTTCACATCCACCTGCACAAGGAGAGTTGTGAAGGATGGTGTCAACTTCTCACTCCTTCGGGGTCTCGTACACGGACTCAACCCACCACCGCCGGTCAAAAAGTAGACACTATACCCTGTTGTATATATGACTGACATATTCCCACACGACTCTGTATCCAAGTATGTGACAAAGAATTTTGGAAAACTGACACCGGATATAATCTTAATACAAATTCAGACTCCCAGGATATAATGACTCGTAGAAGGTCGAGGACCTCCTTACGGACCGTGTGTCGTTCGTCATTCTTACACACGTCTCTTACTTGACTCACTTATTTACACCCATTAGAGATGGTATATAGTTTAGGAGTTCTGGAAGAAACTTTCTGAGTTAAGATAGTAAAATTGGACCGTTATTCGAGTCATGATATTTGTACGAAAAGTTTAAGGGTTTAGACAATGTATTTGATCGGTTTTGGAAGACTTTTACGTTAATACTCCCCATCCCCTCCTTTCTTACGAGTCCCAGTAGAATTTCATGGACGTCTTACAACAGAAACAGAACTAGGGAAAGATGTAATTGGGAAGGATCGACGAGACGTGTACTCAAGGCACTCTTCTGTACCACTTTTATAGATTCTCCGATCGTTAGTGGAGGTACGTTCCCTTTACGAACTCACGTGAATCGTAACGGTAGAAACGTCTGTGTATAGAACAACAGGCTCCAGGGTCTCTCTGTTAGTGACCTTTTTCCCAACTCGTTTCACAGGACACTCGGTCCTCTATTCACTTCAACGGATTATGTTCGGTCCGGAAACTGTAAACAATAAATCTAAATCTTCAAGAAAATTACCAGTTTTATAAACGAAAAGGAAGTCTACGGAAGATTCTCTCAAATAGAATTACGACTCCGATCGACCCCAAAGTTCATCTCGTTTCTGATCCCAGTGTGTCTCACCGGAAAAGAGTTTGTCGAAAACACTTCCTCGTCGACACCATAGGAACGTTCTCCGGACTGGTCTCTCCTCCTTGACCCCCACTCCCGGCTTACACCGGCAATCGTTCGGAGAATCATGGAGACCCAGAGCGAAAGTCGTCCTGTCGGACCCGAGAGACTAAAGGTATAGACTTGCAGCTCTGACCACCCTCTTCCCTATTGATCACTCTCTCGACATTAACCACTGACGGACGTCCCACGTACGGTTCCACACCCATTCAAGAGTAGTGCTTGAAAAGATTAAATTAAGATCTCGTTGGAACACATCATCTAGTGTTGTCTCGTGACCAAAATGTCCACTCTCAAGTTTCCAGGTAGTCTCCGTCTACCGAGGTTTAGTCAGTCCAAGTCTACCCGGGTCACTAAACCTTCGGATACGAGTTACTCTTTTTAGTACCTGTTTATTTAGTAACGTTGGAGAGTCTCAGCCAAAAATTAATTTCACTTTACGGGATTTATGTACTTGAAGTTATACGTAGATTCACCAATTCCCAATACGGTAACTGTTTAATTGACAACAACAAAAAAAAAAAAAATTTACAAACTTTCAACTGAACACAACCCAGAGAATTGAAAGGATGTTATACCCCGTTAATAATGAATCGGGTACATTATCTTAAATAGTCAAAGGTAATTTTACGTAAGTAAATCTTACAAAAAAACTTTTGTTTATCATTTCTTAATAAGAGGATTTATTTCTTAACCGAGTGGGGTTTCAGGATCGTAAGAGAAGAGATCTTCCGATCAGTTCCTTTGACAGACTCGCCTAGGTAGAATAGACGGAGAAAGGAAGTCCGTTCTCTTTCGTGTGGTGTTGTTATTACATGAGAAATCTCGGACTCAAAAAGAGCATCAAAGTGTCTTCGATGGGTTCAACGGGAGGACCTGACACTTCGTACCTTAGTTCTTCAAGTCCTGGACCGTGTTACACCCCAGTTCCAAGATACCAGGACAGGTCCGACCTCCGGTGAAGAGGTTCGGTATCAGAACGGTTGTACGTTGTGACCGTAGTTTACCGAAGTCGGAGACACTCCAACCTCGACTGAGAAGAGAGACGACGTTCGGGAGCCGTCGACCAAGAGAATGTCCACTTCCCTTTATTGAGAGAGTCCCGTACTCCCGTGGAAACCAGATACCGTCGGTGTCTAAACTTATATTTCAAATTTTAAAATTAAACGGTCAAATTCTCATCTCTTTTAATCCTTACAAACGGGTACGGAATATGATTTAAAATTTCGAATACTGGACAGTTTATGTTTCTTTGAAGTACTGAATCTGTAGGTTGATGTTTAGGTACATACAATATGTAGTTTCTGGAAAGTGTATCGACTTACGGTTCTTACCGACTATACGGTTCAACCTTTTACAAAGGGTACCCCGATTTTTCACTTCTCTTAACAAGTCAGTTATTCAGTATAGACTGAAAAACGCTGGAATACTTGACATCGTGTGGTCCGAAGGGACAGGTAGTAATTGAGGACCTCAAACAAATTTGAGTATAGGTAACTCAACCACTACGGTAGATTGGTAGAGTAGGAGACAGTAGGGGAAGAGGAGAACGGGAGTTAGAAAGGGACGTAGTCCCAGAAAAGGTTACTCAGTCTAGAAGCGTAGTCAACCGGTTTCATAACCTCGAAGTCGAAGTCGTAGTCAGGAAGGTCATTTATAAGTCCTGACAAAAGGAAATCCTACCTGACCAACCTAGAGGAACGTCGGGTTCCCTGAAAGTTCTTAGAAAAGGTTGTGGCGTCAAGTTTTCGTAGTCAAGAAACCGTGGGCCAAAAGAAATACCAGGTCGAAAGTGTAGGGCTGTACTGATGACTTTGGTATCGAAACTGACAGACCTGGAAACAACCATTTCAATACAGAGACGAGAAGTTATGCGACAGATTCAAACAGTATCGAGAGAAAGGTTTCTCGTTCGTGGAAAAGTAAAGTACCGACGTCTGTGGTAGACGTCACTAAAACCTCGGGTTCTTTTATTTTAGACAGTGACAAAGATGAAAAAGGGGTAAATAAATGGTACTTCACTACCCTGGCCTACGGTACTAGAATCAAAAAACTTATAATTCAAAATTCGGTCGAAATCACTCATATTTTAATATTCCGATCTTAAACTAATATCTTAATATTTTGTTAAACTTATAGTAATAGAATTAACTTAAAATTCATTTTGTCTAAGTTTAAATCTTTTCAATGATTTAAAAATGTTCAGAAATTTGTTTCTGTTCATATGTAAATTACATGAAAGACTCTCGACCGGAGTATTTCTTTGATTTTTATATGATATCTTTTACAGGACGACTATTCTCTCTCAACTTAGATAAAATAGAAAACTCTCTTGGGTCTAATCAAATGGTGAAATCTTTTAATTGGTCATATGTCTGGTTCTCGATAGACGAAATCTCACGTTTCGGTCACCAGGGTCCATTAACGACACAACGACCAAAGTCCTCGGAGAAAACCGAAAAGACTTGGTACGAGGGTCCCCGGGTCGACAGGGGATTATCGGTATTCTTCTTCTATAAAATTAAATTCTGAAATACTTCCTTTTTTCTTTCTTCTTTCATCACTACCTTGAGTTGACTTCGGAGGACAAAACTTATATAGAACTTACAAACATGTCATGTTAGCCGAACCGAGTCAAGGACCGGGAGGAGGAAGTCTTGACACCCTCGTGAAACGGACGGACCCATCAACTAGTCGAAGACAACTCCGAGTCTCTACTCGGACTGTCAATACTGATAGAACACGGTAGGACACGACTCTATGGGTGAAAGGATGCAACCCCGAGGACAAATAGAAACCCTTTTCAGGTACCGTCGATGTCACTGAGATTTAAGTTGAAACTTGACTAATAGATATTGTAATACCCCCACCGAGTAGGAGAACCGGTACGAAATATATTACGGACTTTCACTTTCAGTGAGTCAGTACAGGTTGAGAAACGCTGGGGTACCTGACATTGGACGGTCCGAGGAGACAGGCACCTTAAGAGGTCCAGTCTTATGACCTCACCCAACGGTAAGGAAAGAGGTCCCCTAGAAGGGTTGGGTCCCTAGTTTAGGTCCAGAGGGTGTAACATCCACCTAAGAAATCACGGACTCGGTAGTACCTTCGGGATAAATTACGGACGGTATGTAAATAAGGTTCTCCCCTTCGAAAGGTGACCACCCCTCTAAGGACGGACCGAGACAAGAGTCTCTGTGTCAACCCGGGGACAAAGAGGAGAACCTTTACAGGACTACGTAACGTCACTGGTTAGAGTGGAAGACGGAACAATCGACTCTCTCAGAGTCGGACTTTCCGACACTCGAGTCGTTGGTAATACTCATTACCAAAGGAGGAAAGACTACAAGGGAATAACGACACATTTGTATGTCTTTTATGGATGTACACAATATTTGGGTTGTTACGACACAAGATTAATAAAATACGTTAGATTACAGAATACTTCATACATACAAAAGACCACATGAGGTAGAGAAAGACTCCCAAACCTAATGGTAGAACGGTCATAGTGAAGGAAAGGTGGACTTCCTGTAGGAAATTATAAATAAGGAACATTCCGTCACAGAACTAGTTAAGACCTACGATGTCGTTTCTTGGTATCCAACTGACCGAATATTTGTACTCCGTAAAGAAGGAGTGTCAGGACCTCGACCTTCAGACTCCAGTTCCACGGTAGTACCAGTCCACGACCCCTCTCGTGGAGAAGACCCAACTTCTGACGGATCAAGAAAATAGAAATATAACATCTTCCTCCCGTTCTCTAAAGAAACCCCGGGGAAGAGATTCCAGTAACTAAAGTAAACACTCCCGAACACTCGGGAACACTTCCGAGGATGGATTAGTAAAGATTTGTTAGGTCGGAGGATTATGGTAGTGGAACCCCCAATCTTAAAGTTGTCTATTTAATACCCTAGTGTGTGTATTGTTAAGTCGATCGTACCTCGAGAGAGTCCGAAACCGTAGATGAGACTTCGGAGGAGGAAAGAAAGGAGGGGTGGGAAAGTAAGAGCCAATCAGAGTACTCTCGTGAACGACCGGTGGGACGGAAAGTTCGTCGGAAGTTAGTCGATCTCGTCTCTATGTGACACGTTCGAGACGAGAGGTAAAAGTAGTGGTAAGTCAGGTAAATATTTAGATCTGAAAGAACAGTAACAAAAGGGAGCACCAAAGATGAACCCAGGAGACGGGTCCCCAAGAGTAGTCATGGGGGAGTAACAGGACTTCTCCCTTAAACTAACCACACAAACGTTCTACATGTCCGGACCTGGTGTCGTCAGGGTAGGTCTGACCACACTTGCAAGGGAGTAGTGTAGGTGTTTGAACTCACACTTTGGGGGTAGGGAAGTTTGGAACACGGAGGGTTCCCCAGACCGGAAAACCCCTGTCCCGAAAGAGGAGAAGTCCGAGTATCTCGACGGACGATGACGGAAATAGAAGAGACTAAGAATAGACGGGGTTTAGACGAAAATCAAGAATAGAAACCTAAAAATAATGTATTAGTGTCTAAGTCTATTTATGTCAAAATAAAGAAGGTCAGACGATATATATAAATTACAGTATAACATAACTGTTGTTGAAAGAGTTGTTACAACTGAGTAGTACCACAATAACCTGGGAAAGGAGAAAATTAGAGAAAGAAAGAGCATAGTGACGATGGTGACTTTCAGTAGATTACTGAGGTTCAATTCTCGTCACGAAACTTTATTCATGAAATGAAACACAATACGGTAGAATAATTATAAAAACTTGAAACTTTATATAAATAATCGATTATGAATTTCTAGAGTTTATAACAGAACACTCTACTCAAGACGTCAAAAGGAAATGACTAGATAAAATGAATGTGAAAGTACAACGTCAATCCGTATGAACCATTTTGTTTATACCACGAAAAGAGTAGAAAAATATATAAGACCTTCCTAAAATTACAAAGAACTTTTATACTATTTAAATTACTTAATTTGAGAAACACTGATATTAGTGAAACTTTGAGTCTCTAAAGAAGGTTCTCAGAGTAAAATCGAAGCGAACAATAAAGAAGATTAAATAACTCCTGGTGGATGAAACGTCTAATATCTTGATTATTCTTATCGCTCCTTCGGGTACCACACTAAAGATACGGACACCCCGTGGACTCAGATAATGATCGGGATGTTCCGTTCATAGACGATTACAACGTCTTCCCTTTTGACTCCGAGTCTCTCAAAACGGCTGAATCGAGGTTGGGGTGTCCTGTCATCTCTTTCTTGAGACGGAACTTGGACTTAGAAACGTTTAGTACAAGAGAATAAAGAGGACGTCGTTCAGTTCAGACCACTGATGACAAATATAATTAATAATAAAGAAGGTTCAACAATTTCCTTTACCGAGTTTCTTGTCATGTAAGGACTGGTAGCGCTTCAAAGGAGACTCGGGAGCGAGTCGACACGTCTTACAAAGGGCCGGCGACGGTGTTCGGTCTCGTCGAACGTCCTCACCGTCGGTCCGACCAAGGGCACACTTGCCAGACCAAGACCAAATCCAGCCGGCCAGATTCAGGAGGGTTCGTAAACAACACAGACTCCGCAGTTTTGGTCCACCGGGTAAAGGGTCGATACAACAACCGTTAAGGGTTGTAAGGAGAGGCTTCAGTTTTCAAGACAGACATCGAAAAAGACCTAAAGAAGAGTAACCGTAAAAAAGTGTAATAAGATCAAAAACAAGTGGCATCTTTTGGTGACACCAGTTTATCGGTTATCGAGAAGGATGTCCCCAACTGAGTCTGAGTTGGTCCATTTCGTTACAGAAGAGTAACGGGTAACGACAGTTGGTGTCTAACCCAACGGACCTTTCCGTTTTTCTTGAATAGTTTAAAACTACCCCACGGTACACACAGGTACAGTTGGTAGTCTCCGGGACCTCCCCTCTAGGAATGTTCCCCCAGAAGAAGAGGGGACAAAGAGTACGATAGGTCAAGGTGTGTAGTCTCTGGAGACACATAACTTTGGTCTTTAAAAGAATCCCTTTGATCTTAGAGAGAGTCAAAGGAGATGCTAGACAGGTATATGGTACTCTTATTTAAGATTGTGTATAGAGGAATGAATTTTATCTATAGAAACTGTAAAGAAACAAGTCGAAGTAACTGTATATACATTAGATGGTTAACAACGTGTATAAATGATATATGAAATACTACACAAACAAACCTGTAACGGACACGGGACCCATGATAGTGGTACTTCACTCTTTGTGTAGGTAGTGGAGGTACTCTAAAAAACACAGGGGAAGGAAAATAAAAATAACAATTCTTGTGAATCGTACTCTAGATGGGAGAAGTGGTCAAAAATTCACACGTTTTGATTTACCGGTTCATGTCCGTGACACCACATATCGTCCAGAGATCTTAGATAAGTAGAGGATATTTCCATTGAAATATGAGTGACTTGTGGAGGCG
Source organism: Capra ibex (assembly GCA_006410555.1). Lineage (NCBI taxonomy): Eukaryota > Metazoa > Chordata > Mammalia > Artiodactyla > Bovidae > Capra > Capra ibex. The sequence continues at coordinate 36,970,803 of SJYO01052474.1, read as the reverse complement.
TACGAGGGGAGGGGGGTCGGCGACTGTCGGTGGTTAGACGAGAGATGAAGATGCCCACACTGTTAAAATCTAAGGAGTACATTCACCTTAGTTCGTCGTAAACAGAAATAAAGTGAACCACGATACAGGAAGTCTGAGTAGGTACTACAACGTTTACTGTCCAAAGGGGAGAACAACTTCCGACTTACTATAAGGTCACACACATAGATACATGTAGATATAGCACGGATAGAGGGAGAAATAGGAAAGTAGACAGCACCTGTAAACCGAACAAAAGTGTAGAACCGATCACACTTATCGCGACGTCACTTGTATCTTCACGTCTAAAGAGAAGTTCTAGGACGAAAGTTAAGAAACCTATTTATGGGTCCTCGTCTTTCCCCTCTTCTGAACTTTGGTGCACTAGACCCTAGATCAAAGACTAGTCGATGTGAACCGTGTACTGGCACCCTCCCGGGATACTTCAGGAACTCGTAACCGAATTAGTGTTCCCGTGACACAGACGGTGAGTCGTCCGAAAGTGGTCTAGGGTCCACTACCTACTTTGTCGGACAAAGTGCGTCGCGAATCATCTTGGTGTTCTTTGTTTTGGACGTCATCGGAAACCCTCCTCGGAGACCCCACGGTTCCGAGTGGACTTCTTCATCCTTCTCGTCCTGGCCTACGACCCTCACCTTGCACCCGACGAGGAGTTCGAGAATAGGACAAGGAGGAAATATAGTCACACTTGTGGTCTCGTACTGACCGTACAAGGAATTTTTATAAAAAATTTTAAAAATATATTTATATAAAAATTAACTTCCTATGTTATAACGTAACCAAAGACGGTATATAGTTGTACTTAGTTGGTATCCATATACATACAGGGGAGGGAGACCTTGGAGGGAGGGTGGAGATTGAGGTAGGGTGTGGAGATCCAATAGTGTCTCCTGTCCTAAACTTGAGGGACGTCGTACGTCCTTTAAGGGTGACCGATGGATAAAATGTATATCATTACATATAAAAAGTTACGAAGAGAGAGTAAAGCAGGGTGGGAGAGGAAGGGGGAGCCACAGGTGTTCAGACAAGAGATACAGACAGAGAGGTAACGACGGGACTTTTATCGAAGTAATCATGATAGAAAGATCTAAGGTATATATACGTAATTATGTACCGTAAACAAAAAGAGAAAGACTGAATGAAGTAAGATATATTATCCAAGATCGAAGACGGAGTGAGTACTCTCGAGGGAAAGCCCACCGAGGTACATCGTTGGGACGTGTCTCCGCGACTCATACGAAGGAGAAAGGTACCAGGAATAGAAGTCTAACAACCTCCCAACCGATGTAATGTGTCGTACCAAAGTACTTTATAAAAGTCAAGTCAGTGTGAACCCCAAACTCAGTTGTAGAAGTCCTCCACTTTTTACTGGTGTAAATGAGTGGTTTGTTTTGTTGAGTTCACGTTGAAGATGACTACAAAATATTTCGTATCATAAAAACAAAGAAAGAATCCTTCAAGGACATTAAGAATTTTGTAAAACCTTTGAAATACCAAGTGAAGAACAATAAAACAACACAGGACCTATGTCAAATACACACCTCACATTTGAGTTAACATGTGAAACCAAATAACGACACACTTGTTTCCGAGATAACGACTATACTCTCGACCAACCGTTAGGTAAATCTGTCTTAATGTACCTGACCCACGATACTCCACGGACACGGGTCCCCAAGAGAGGAGGGTAGACCGAGTACTGTGCCCGAAAGTGATTAAAGCCAATACAGATGTATTTTCCCACTACAGATTGACTCAAAAGAATAAAGGGTCTGTTGGATCTTTTTTTTTTGTTGGTACATTCATACAAAAATTTCTCAGATTTTCACGTCGAAAAAGAGTATAATCAAAAAAGATCCAATTAAATAAGATATAACTTTCAATTACTTTCAGTTCTATAAAACGAAGATCCACTCGTAGGTCTATAAAATTCTTATAAAGTAAACCAATAGACGAACCATAAATAACTAGGATGACGTCACTAGAGGAGACCTGTTTTAACACACGTCACTCCTCGTGTTTTACCCTTTGTCGGAGACCAGACGGGAACAAACCGTCGATCACTATTGCTTTAGTGGGGTGAAGAATCGGACAAAACTTTACATTCGTTGTCTTCTCAATGAAGACAATGAACGTTGGATCTATCGTATAATTTTTCGTCTCTGAAATGAGACGGTTGTTTCCAGGTAGATCAGTTTCGATACCAAAATCAGTGCATATTTACACTCTCAACCTGACATTTCTTTCGACTCCGTTTCTTAACTACGGAAACTTAACGCCACAACCTCTTCTGAGAACGCTCAGGGAACCTGACGTTCCTCTAGGTTGGTCAGGTAGGATTTCCTTTAGTCAGGACTTATAAGTAAACTTCCTGACTACGACTTCGACTTTGAGATTATGAGACCGGTGGATTATACTTCTTGACTTAGTAAACTTTTCTGGGACTACGACCCTTTCTAACTCCCGTCCTCCTCTTCCCCTACTGTCTCCTACTCTACCAATTTATTGTAGTGACTGGGCTACCTGTACTCAAACTTGTTCGAGGTCCTCAACCACTACCTGTCCCTTCGAGTCGTACAACGTCAAGTACCCCAACGTCTTAGCCTGTGTTGACTCACCGACTTGACTCGACTTGACTTCTCAACAAACACCGACTCACAAAACCCTGGAGACATAAAGAGTCTTCATGGTCCCGTCATCTGAACCCCACCCCCACACGTCGTCGAGGAGAAAACCCTCGACTCTGGGACGATCTTATCACCAATGGTTGCATCAACAACCTCGGACAACCTACTGTCCCGACTTAGGACCCAGTTGGGGAATGATCTACACCCAACATACGGACGATTGGAGAGAAAGAGAGTCCAAGGGATAGACACGTCTCGGGACACGTCAAAGGTACTCCACCCTCTGTTGAAATATGGTGTTCGTGAGGTACATAATCTATAGGGTCGAGACCCGGGGAAGAACGACGGACTCTGTGTCTGTCCCCACAAGAGGTGTGAACCCCGAGTCGAGGACAGTCCATTGTTTACGACACATACCGTCTCACTCACAGGTCTTCTGAAGAGGACCCTAGATCGTAACGAAAAACCTTAAGAGAGACTTTAAAAAGATTTAAAAAGTCTTTTGGGAGTTTAAACGATTCCGTAGTAAAAGTTTAATTGTTTGAATAATTCGTAGATAACACTACGAACTGGGTTTCAGGATACTAGTTACGATTTGGGGTTCTTGTGGACCTGTTTAGTGACTGTGTAAAGATTGGGAGAGAATGGAGGATCACGTAATTTTTTAAATCGTACTTATTTGTGTAACGAAAGTACATCCTTACAAGATCTTTCCCTTTCACTCGACCTCTCTTTTGTATCTTCTCTATCTCCTCCTTTTCCTACTGTCCACTCCTTTTCGGTCTATAAGATAGAAATGAACACTCTGTGTACATGCATCACTCGATGGATTATCCTACGTGCACAACCTAAAGTTTCTGTGGATCCTGAGTTTAAGGATCTGTTCTTATAGAGTTACCACTCTCAGTGGACAACGAAGACCTTTATGATTTCAAGTGTGTAGTAGGTCCACCTACCTACTTGTAGTAGTCCGGTCCTAAAACCACATTTTCCCTTTACTTAAAGTATTCCTTCCAGATAATAACTCTTCTTTTTTCCTCTTTTACATCTGTTACCGGTCAAAGTTCTTCCTTCTCTCTATTCTTCAGTACTACAAACCTGAGACCCAGACCTGTACTACAGTCTTACCCCTTAGACCTAGTTGGAAGGGAGGTTCCTGCTCACTTTTCGACGTGTTTTATAAATCGTTCTTAAGAGACCGATAACTCACCTCTTACCTACGTCCCTCGATTAGTACATATATGAAATAGTCCGGTTGGTTCTTTAGTATTAGTAGATTTGGTATTTCAATCGTTACTTTTATTAGTAAAGGAACCTTATCAACCTTCCTAAACTACCATACCTTGTCTTAATGAGGATCAAAAATTACAACTAGTTTATCAACCTACCACCCATGGAAATACCCCTCCTCTTCTAAACTCCTTCCAGTTCAAACCTGTTCACATACGACTCTATGGATACTGTAGAGGTTCCACCTATTGTCTGTCAGCCTGTAGTACAAACAAACGGTCCCAACAGTATTGGTTATGACGTCGGACTTCCGAAATTTGTTATAGTTAAGTAAAAAAGTGTCAAGACCTCCGACCTTCAGACTCTAGTTCCACAGTCGTCCAAACCAAAGAAGGTTCTGAAACCGAACGTCTATCGTCGGAGAACGACACAGGAACGTACCAAAAAGAAGACGTACGTGGGTAGGGACCGTGGGAGACACATGGTTAGAAGAGAAGAATTATTCCTGTGATCAGCCTAACCTAATCCGGGTAAGTTTGGCGGAGTAAAATTGAATTAGAGGAGGTTTTCCGGGATATAAGTTCTAAATTGAATGATCCCTATTCCTGAAGTTGTATACTTAAAATCCCTATCACGTATTAAATCAGTCATTATCTGTGACTCCGTCCTTTACTTCAAAACCAACCTCTATATTTAGACCCTCAAAAACGGATCACTACCTTAAATTTCAGTACTCTTTCTCATGTTACCCTTTCTCCCTCTCCCTCTCTTTTTCTCCCCTTCTTCTTTTCCTCCTCCCTCTCCTCTGACTCTTCCTTCTTTTCTTCATTTTCGAGGTTCTCGAGTAAATAAAGAACCTCGTATTAACACTAGAAATACTTGTAATAAATACTAGAAATAGTGACTGTCGATTTCTCCTTCCTCCTGGAGTTGAGTCTCGGTCGTCTTCTCGTTGGTCCCGATACGTGACTTCTGGTCACCTACGACACGGTATTTTTAAGTTCTCTTGAAATACGAGTCTCTTTCACTGTAACCTGTTGACACGATTTAAGACGGTTCTCCAAATCACTTAAACAGACTTTCCAGTGGCCCTTTCTCTGGGAGAGTAGATCTTTCCGTCTTCTCTGATCTTTTCTTGTGCAAGACCCTACGAAGATCTGTAAGAGTAGATCTCTCCGTTTTCTCTGATCTTTCTTGGTTTGACAACTATCCCTTACGTAAAAATGACTAAGGACCTCCCCGATAAAAGACTCATCCTTCCCTTGGATTTCGTGAGTGGTTTGACTCTTCCTTTAAGCTCTACCTTTTTTGTTCGTCCGTTGAAGTGTTTCACGTTAATACTTCACATAGCACCCATTGAGGACAAGTCCGTCCAAACCACCCACTACTGGGTCTCCGTGAGTGTCGACGTGCGACGGGGACTTCTCCCACGTCCCCCCAAACCCCCCGACGTCGGCTCCTATCTGAGACTGGTGACCCCGTCGTGACTGACCTTGGTGTCAAAAGAGAGGGCACTGCAGAATACCGCTAATAAAGAGTACCTGGTAACTAGTAGACACACTCGTTCTCCGTATAAGGTTGGAGAGACCGAGTCCACGGAAGTGACACTCCCCGATTTTGAGTCAGTGCATCCCCGTCCCTCGTTATCTTCGGAAACTACCTAGACTGTTTTAACCCAGTACTTCCTCCCCCTCAAGGAACAAATTCACGAGTCACCGTCCGGTTCAAGTCCCGGACGCCCTCCTCTCTTCGGAGTGACTTTTGACCAGTTCAACCACCCGTAAACAGGTCTAACCAGACGCCCTCAAACCCGAGAGACCAGACCAGGATCCCCTTGTCCTCTGCAACACTCGGACTAGGTTCAGCATAATCCGGAAGTGTCGTGCGGTGAAGGGTCCTATGTTTACACCCCCGTAAAACCCTGGAAAATGAAGGGTCCTCGTGTCTGAGTCCACTTCAAGGTGTGACAGTGAAAGAGGAACGTAGTTGGTAGGTAACATAGAGTCTAATAACAATAACTATAACTGACAAGGTAACCAAAAAAAGAACAGATGACGTCTCAAGATTCCTCTTTCTTACATCGAGAGGTGAAGTCCGTTTACATACAAACGTAAAGTTTGGACAGACAATCGGTGGAGACCAGGTCCCCTTTTACAAAGTGGGACGGACAAGACAGGACCGAACCTTTCAGACGAGCAGGGTGTCATATTTAGTGGTAGGGAATTCTATATCCTGTCATCCCCCTTACGAGAATCCCAATGGACTGTTCGTAGATCGGTCCTTCGGAGGAAAGGTGGTGGCTCAAAGGGTCACTGGGACGGGTCTTTGGGGAGGTGGGGAGTCCGTCGTTGTAACCCTCCGTCGTTGTAACCCTCCGTCGTTGTAACCCTTGGTCGTCCTTGTACCTTTGTAGTCTACCTAATACGTCTGGTTTTATTGTACCTTTCTGAAACTAACTTAACAGTCACCCTGGTGTCAGATGTCGTTTGTTTCCGGTGGTGTAGTATACATTTGTCCCACTGACCGACGACTTTATCTCTGACTGTATCCTGGGTTCCAGAGAATATAGTATGTGGTTACAGGTCTTATGTTGACTTTTAGAGGATAATACGACTCTCGGATTTTTCGTATTGACTTACTCTTTTTTTGGGTTAGTGGATTACGGTTCTGGTTCTACTTAGTCTACAACTTTAATAGACTCTTAAAATTTCGTCTGTTGCACTTTTACAAAGTTACTAGTTAATTTGTAGGAGAACTTTTTTTCCATCTTTTATAGTCGTTTCTTTATCTTTAATTCTTTTTTCTTGGTGTACCTTTAATACATTTGTTTTTATGATGTATCTTTGTTTTTATTCGAACATTTTACCCGAGTTATCATCTCACCTCTCACCTCTACTGTGTCTTACTTTGGTTACTTGTCCTTTCACCTACTTATTTATCTCAAATGGTTTGACTTTTTTGTGTTCTTTCTACCTTTTTCCTGTCAAAGTCTCTGGAAACGTATTATTGGTCTCTCGATTACAAACATGTCTCAGGGTCTTTTTCTTCTCTTTCTCTTAGTTCGGCTTTCGTAGTCCTAGGAGATACTAGGTGGAGGGTCTTAAGACCTTTATTTTCGTTTTTATTTGTTTACCCTAGATTAATTTTAATTTTCGAAGACGTGTTGTTTCCTTTTATATTCGTTCCACTTTTCTGTCGGAAGACTTACCCTCTTTTATTATCGTTTACTTCGTTGACTGTTTGTTGATTAGAGTTTTTATATGTTCGTTGAAGACGTCGAGTTAAGGTCTTTTTATTTGCTGGGTTAGTTTTTTACCCGGTTTCTTGATTTATCTGTAAAGAGGTTTCTTCTGTATGCCTACCGATTGTTTGTGTACTTTTCTACGAGTTGTAGTGAGTAATAATCTCTTTACGTTTAGTTTTGGTGTTACTCCATGGTGAAGTGTGGTCAGTCTTACCGACGCTAGGTTTTTAGACGTTCGTTATTTACGACCTCTCCCACACCTCTTTTCCCTTGGGAGGATGTGACAACCACCCTTACGTTTGATCATGTCGGTGATACCTCTTGTCACACCTCTAAGGAATTTTTTAACGTTTATCTTGATGGAATACTGGGTCGTTAGGGTGACGACCCGTATGTGTGGCTCCTTTGGTCTTAACTTTCTCTGTGTACATGGGGTTACAAGTAGCGTCGTGACAAATATTATCGATCCTGTACCTTTGTTGGATCTACAGGTAGTCGTCTACTTACCTATTCTTTCGACACCATGTATATGTGTTACCTCATAATGAGTCGGTATTTTTTCTTAAGTAAACTTAGTCAAGACTACTCTACCTGCTTTGACCTCGGCTAATATGTTTCACTTCATTCGATCTTTCTTTTTGTGGTTATGTCATATGATTGTGTATATATACCTTAAATCCTTCTACCATTACTGTTGGGACATACGTTCTGTCCCTTTCTCTGTGTCTACACATATTACCTGAAAACCTGAGTCTCCCTCCCTCTCCCACCCTACTAAACCCTCTTACTGTAAGATTGTACATATGATAGTACATTCTTAACTTAGTGGTCAGATACAGACTGTGTCCTATGTCGTACGAACCTCGACCACGTCCCCTACTAGGTCTCTCTACAATACCCCTCCCTCCACCCTCCCCCCAAGTACAAACCCTTGCGTACATTCTTAATTTCTAAAATTTTAAATTTTTTATTTTTTTATTTATTTTATTTTTTTTAAATTTTTTTTTATTTTTATTGACTTTTGATTTTAAACAATTTTACGTGTTCACACGTCTAAGTTCACCGACTCTTTTTTCGTTTACCCTCCTCGGGTTTGTACAGGTACGGTTTTTTTATAGTGGTACTTTAAGACATTTGACTTCCGTTTCTTTTGTAGAATGTCCGTCGGTCTTTTTAAAACGAAATGGGTATCCTCCTGTGGTTAGACTTATTGTCAACTAAAGACTCAACTTTAGTCCCTCGGTCTCATTTCATCGTGTTGTGAAAACTTTATGATTTTCTTTTATTAACAGTAGACACTTGAGTAAAATAAATTTGAAATTAATAAATAAAAATCGACACGTCCTAGTAGCAACGACATACACCCAAAATAGATCAACTCCATTCGTCCAATCACTACAACTCACAGAAAAGGACACGAAAAACCGGTAGACATATAGAAGACACCTCTTTACAGACAAATCTAGAAGATGGTAAAAACTAACCCAATAATCCAAAAAACAAAAAAATATAACTCGATGTACTCACAAACATATAAAATCTCCAATTAAGGAACAACCAACGAAGTAAACGTTTATAAAAGAGGGTGAGACTCCCAACAGAAAAGCAAAGCGAATACCAAAGGAAACGACACACTTTCGAAAATCCAAATTAATCTAGGGTAAACAAATAAAAACAAAAATAAAAGTAATGAGGTCCTCCACCCAGTTTTTTCTATAAATATATTTTCTCACAGACGGATGTAAAAGGAGATTCTTAAAATATCACAAGTCCGAATGTAAATCTAGTAATTAGGATAAACTCAAATAAAAACACATACAACAATCCCTCACAAGATTAAAGTAAGGAAATGTGCACCGACAGATCGAAAGGGTCGTGGCAATAACTTCTCTGAGAGAAAAGGGGTGACACATAAGAACGACGGGAACAGTATCTAATTCACTGGTATCCATGTATCAAATAGAGACCCGAAAGATAAGACAAGGTAACTAGATATAAAGACAAAAACACGGTCCTGATACGACAAAACCAATGACCTCGGAACCATCATATCAAACTTCAATCCCACGGACAAGATAAAAAGATAAGATAAAAAGAAAGAATCCTAACAAAACCGATAAGTCCCAGAAAACAGAAAGATATGTCTAACATTTTAAAAAATCAAGATTAAGTCACTTTTTACGGTAGTCATTAAACTTCCCCTAGTGTAACTTAGACATGTAACGAAACCCATCGTATCAATCAAAGTGTTATAACTAGAAGGCTAGGTTCTTATACTATAGAGAAAGGTATTCACACACAGGTAAAGAAAGTAGTCCTAGAATGTCAAAAGACTCATGTCAAGAAAACGAAGGAACCATCCAAATAAGGATCCATAAAATAAGAAAAACTGCACTACCATTTACCCTAACAAAGGAATTAAAGAGGACTAGAAAGTGACAATCACATATTCTTACGTTCTCTAAAGGTACATAATTAAAACATAGAATGATTAAATGGTTTAAGTAACTACTTGAGATCATCAAAAGACCATCGTAGAAAAAATCTTAAACGATACATATCATAGTACAGTAGACATTGTCAAAATGAGGAAAGGGTTAAACATAATGAAAATAAAGAAAACGAAGAGGCTAACGGTACCGGTCCTGAAGGTTCGGATAGAACTTATTATCACCGTTCTTACTTGTAGAAACAGAATAAGGACTAGAATCTCCTTTTTAAAAGTCAAGAAGTGGTAACTCTTACTACAAACGATACCCAGAATATATACCGGAAATAATGCAACTCCATCCAAGGGAGATGTACGTGAAAAACCTCGTAAAAGTAGTATTTACCCACAGCTTAAAACAGTTTCGAAAAAGACGTAGATAACTCTACTAATATACCAAAAATAAGAAGTTAAACGAGTACTTTCTTTAGTTCCTTCCGGATTGATTTACCTTTCTGTATGGTACAAGTACTTGGTTTTCTAGGTTGGATCATTTATCCAGTAGTTGAAGGGGGTTTGACTAGATATCCATCTTACGTTAAGGATAGTGATGAGGTCGTTCTAAAAACATATATGTCTGTTATAATAAAATTTTAAATATAACTTTCTGTGTCCAGAATCTTATTTGGTAAGAACTGTTTAGTGTTATTTCTCCAACCTAAATGAAATAGGTCACGAACTTTCACTTTCAGTGAGTCAGCACAGGATTGAGAAAAGTTGGGTCCGACCTTATGACCTTACCCATCTACAAGATAAGAGGTCCCCTAGAAGGGTTGAGTCCCTAACTTGGGTCCAGAGGACGTAAAGTCCACCTAAGAAATAGTCGACTCGGTGGTCTCTTCGGGTTCTTATGACCTCAGCCATCAGATAGGGAAAAGGTCGTCTAGAAGGGTTGGATCTTTAACTTGACCCCAGAAGACGCAACGTCCATGCAAGAAATGGTCGACTCGATGGTCCCTTCAGGTTGTACACTTCCATCTCCATAACCCCTAACTTAGGTCCCGGAGTACGTATGATTCGTACACGAGATGATGACTCACTATGGGGGTTAGTCACGAATCAGAGTGATATATTGATACCGTCAGTTCTGTCAAACCATAACGACCTCCCTCCCTGTGAATCTAGTGACCCAGTCTTACGTCCTAAGGTTTTATCTAATTGTGTTTATATTAATTGACTAAAGACTGTTTCTACGTTTTTGGTCAAGTTACTTTCTTCCTATCTACAAAGGTCTTTGATAAAACCATATAAACTTGTAGACACCCGTTTTTCTTACTTGAAGTCACATTTGAAACGTGGAATATGTTTGTCTTGTTTTTGACTTTTACCTAGTACCCCAATTGTCGTTTGTAATTCAATATTATAAAGATACTTTCATCTCTTTTCTAGAAGTCCTAAGTCCAGATACGTCTTAAGAATCTGTGGTTTTAGTACTAGGTATCTTCACTTTTTACTGTATATACTGGATTAGTTATACATTTTGAAAACGAGGTACCTTTGAGATTACTTGTTCTAGTTCTCCATTTGATTTCTCCCTTGTTTTGTAAACGTTTAGTGTATAAGTTACTTCCTAACCAAAGACTTTATCCATTTCTCGAAAGATTTGAATTATTATTTTCAGTTTATAAGTTAATCTTTTAATCGTTTTCTGTACTTCTTTGTAAAGTGACTTCTCTTATGTGTTTACCGTTTGCTTTCCATAAGTCGTAGTAATCGACAGTTCTTGTGCTTTTAATTTTGTTATCCTATAGTCATGCATAGATAATATTACCAACTTTAATTTTTTTTTTATCACTATATGGTTTATGACCACTCCTCTTATCTAGTGAGGAGATAACGACTATCATTTACGAATTTCTATGTCGGTGGGACCTTTTATCGATCCGTGAAAGAATCTTTTGTTTTGTACGTTTATGATTTACTGGGTCGTCGATGAGTAAACCCGTAAATAAGGTCTCGTCATCTGTGAGTTCAAGTGTGTTTTTGGGATACATATTTACGAATATCGAGACAAGAATTGTCAGGTTTGGGTATCGATAACGATAGTCGGTGGACTATCTTTGTCCATTATGGGTACTTGAGTTTCCATCTTTATTCCGACTCTGAATCCGTACTCAGTTCGTAATACGACTCTCCCTTACTTTTTACTTCGATCTTCTGGTTCTTTCTTCCAAGACACATAGTCCTTATCCTTGTCGTCCCTGTCCTCGTCCCGTTGGTCCGTCGTTTTCGTTCCAACGCGTCTAAAGGTGCTTACGTATCGACAGTCCTGAGGTCCGACCATGACGAGGTCGTTACCCTAGTCGACCTGTGGACTCTCCAGGAAGTCGGAGAGGGAGCCCCTCTCGGGTGGGTCAGGGACACGACTCCTGTCGGGCTCGAAAGAAAGACATCAGTGTAACGTCACCACTCGAGTGGAGAAACCCCCGAGGTCTCCCGTCGTAGCGTAAGAACGGAAGGCACTGGACCGTCAACCACCCGACGAGTATAGAGACCCAGAAACGACAAAGAACAAAGGATCGTGTTGAAATAGGACCTAGAAAATAATAAGTAGGACGACACAAAGAGTTAGACGTTTTCTCTGTCTGTCTTTGACAATGTTCCCAAAATACTTTTCTTTACACAGGAACTTTTAGGTCCGACCCAATTGGAACTTTTTCGGTCCATAAATACTTTACCTCGTATACCTTCAAAGGAAGTGTGTCTTCCTTTGGTTAGTAAACTCGTAACGACGGGGATCTTGTCTTGTGTCGTTGTCTCCGAACTCCACCCCGAATCACGTAGCATTCCTTCCCAAAGGAAATGGTCTTGAGTACTATTGTCCCGTGGTTCCCCCAGAACGGTTGAGTAAAGAGACCTAGAGAAAATATTCCGTCTGAATAGATGACGGAGACTCTGACACGGTTTCATCCCACTGGTGGTGTTACTAAAGAGTTCCTAAGGAACACAAAAGAATTGTAGATTAATCGTAAAAATACATGAAAGGACCCCAAGTCAGGTCTTTCGGTTTGTTTAGTAAACGATTGCTGGAACAACTCCAAGGGGACACTTTTACTCACATTTATAGAACAATTAGAAAGTCGGTCCTCAAGGATAGTCAAGTCAAACTCGAGTCGGTTCTTAAAGTCGAAAGACCTACACGTGTCTCGTGTCCTTGGAAATTTATTAGGAGATCCCCGTGTCTCCCTGTTGGAATGCACCAGAGACTCATATAAAACTTTGAGAATAAAGAAAACGCTTAACGAAAGTACCTTCTACTCGGGGAACTGTATAAAAAACCACTTCCTGTGACCCGGAAAGGAGTCCTGTTCAACACCGGTGTTCGTGTCTCCTGTTCCTTCGGCCGTCCGAGGAGGATTCGAGAAGAATCTGGTTCGAACCCGAGGCCAGAGAGTGTCAGGTCAGGGAAATCGCACTGACTGTTTAAAAGACGGACGTCAAAGATTGGTAAAGAGTGGAGCAGAGAGGGGCGGGGAGAGAAAAATTTTCAATAAATAAATAAATAAAACAAAGACCAACACAAACCAGAAGAAAGGACGTACGTCCGAAAGAGACTGACACCACTCGCCCCCGAGGGGAAACAACTCCACGTGTCCGAAGATTAACACCACGGAAGAGAACAAAACCTCGTGTCCGAGACTCGCGTGTCCGAAGTCATCAACGTCGTACGCCCGAGTCATTAACGTCGTGCGTCCGAATCGACGGGACACCGCAGACCTTAGAAGGGTCAGGTCCTTTATTTGGGTACCGGGGACGGAACCGTCCACTTAAGAATAGGTGACATGGTGGTTTCTTCAGGATAAAGAGTGGATTAGAGAATTTCGATTCAAGTATAACAATTTTCTTTTCGAGGGTATAATTCCTTTCTCCGACAGCAGAACCGAATGAGAACCCAATGGAACTTAAAATGTGATTGATCTTGTCGGACAAACACCGGATAGTTTGTATGTAACATGTAGACGAAATTAATAATCTCTTCTCCTTCCATAACTAGTCTTTCTTACAAATACAATTTTCATTTTTGACTTCTGAGGGAAGGACGTCGCGGTTATCACCAGGAGGAAACTACTATTCTGAAGGAAGACTCCACGGTTCCGGTATGACTGGGTGACACATGTATTACTAGACACAAAGACTTTGGAGCTTCTCTACATGGAAACTGAATACACTACAAAAAACTAGACTGTTCTGTCTTTTGACGACTTTTATTACGAAGAGGTCTCGTCAAGGAGTCTCAACGGACCTTTCCACAGAGGACCCGACAGTAGGACTCAAACCCAGTTTATTTTGAGAAAAGATAAGGACAATATCTAACAAATAACTAATTAAAACAGTTGAAATGACCCACGAAGAACTCCTAGGACCTACGACTCGAGGAACGAGACTTTCCCTGACCGAGGACACCTTTTACCTTTAGGTGTGTCGAAACGACTCTGGGTCGAGGAGGGTCCAATCAAGTACTACCTTTTTGGTCGAGAGAAGGTCTCAGTGACATTCTTAATGAATAATTTGTAAATGAAATAACGTTACATTCGTGACACTCGTAAACTCGTATGTCATCATTTTTGTGTCCGCACGGGGAGGGGAAGGCGTCCGACTTATCAGGTCACTCCGGGAGACACGAAGACTGACACGACAGACAGTTGACTGAAGGGGTCCGAACTGTGAGACCAGTCAGGTTTCATACTAGTCTCGAGCACACACACATACAAAGGAGTGTAAAAACGAAAATGCACCCCTGGATTATAGAATGGACAGACTTATACATAATATTTCACCTAAAGTCAGACTAAAAGGACTAAGACTCCCCCTGAACTCACAAGAAGAGTAATAATACGAGTTTAGAACGGGCTTGTAAATCAGGAAGGGAGACTAAACGGAAGGAGAAACAGTAGGTTCACTCGTTCTTAAACAGTCGATACCTCCGGGACGTGATTCGTGTTCCCTCCGTTCACTTTTCGAGTGGACGAGGACGTTACCGACTTCAGAAAAAGACAAAATAGTCGGTCTCGTAAACCACAGGGGTTGGTGAGTTGACGATATGGTAAGAAGGGACGGGGTTTACCCGACTTTTAAACGATCTATCTTCGTATGTAAAACAACGTTCCCAACCACGTCTTAAAAGAAAGACTAATATTCGTAAAGTTCTTGAGAAAAGACAATATCCTAAATTAAGTCAATGATTTATAGTAACTTGTGTCCTGTTCCCAACCCTCGTAAGAGGAGAGAGACGGAGTCTTTGTAATTCAAGCTAGTAGTAGGGTCACATCCCATTTAAGTACAAGGTAACACAAGCTCCAGGAACGGAAAAATATACTTAAGTTTTAGGAGAGAGAGAAAAAGGTACAGAAGGAATCAGACTTGGAAGTAGAGAAACTGAGGACTTAAGGTAGAGCACGGCCAGGGACCTAAATCCTAACGTGACTATAGACCACAGAAACTCGGTTAAATCGTAGAAAGGATCTTCCGTCGTACCTCAGTATTCCTACCGTCCAGTGTGTGACTCACGACGATCCGTACAAGACATAGTAGAGTAAATAGGGAGTTCCTATGGTTCCTATGACGTTAACAGTCGAAAGGAAACGTTCACTCCTTTGTCCGAACCCTCGGAGGGCACTGTGGATCCACCGTTCACTCTCCACTTTAGAGCCCAGGTTTGAGTAATCGCCCTAGTCCTCTTGAGGTCCTCGACGTGGACTGACGTAAGACAGCGGAACGAGGACTATTCCCCACTCCTGACACACCCACAAACACAGAGTCCGAGGACATAGGACCACGTCGACCTGTTTGTTCGACATCTTCTACTACGGAGTAACGTAGAGAATCTACGATCCTACGGGAGGAACCAGTAGGATATACTTATATACTGAACCAAATAAAGAGTATCCTTAACCTCCCTTTATCTCGATTCACGAGGAAGAGGAACGGGGACAACTACTTGAAGAGTCTCGGTTCCTGTGGGAACGTGAAAACAGACGACGGTCCCGGACCGCCCCTCGGGTACCTGGACCCTTTGAACGGTACAAATAAAGAGTATACGAGGATCCGCTTGAAGCCATAGACGGAGACGGAGGGTCCCCAAAGACCCTTCGTCTTTCGACCCGCCAGACCAGTTCCCTCGTGACCGGGGGTCCAGTCTCCCAGGTCCGAAACCCTGTACCCGGAGTAGTGATTACTAGGTGCATCGTGGGAAAGGGCTTGTGTCCGACCGACGGAGAATAAAAGAGTCCCTTTACTCCCAAACTATAGGAGGTAGGACAGGATGCAAAACAAGGTTTATCCAGAAAAAAACATACCACCATATAATAAGGTCACCGAACGAAAAACACTAATAAATATTTTTATTAACTATTTTACGGACTATGGATTTACGGGTTTTGTACAGCTAAGTAGTCTATACATGTCGACTTACTAACGCGGTAATGTAAAATATCCCTTTAAGATGGTCAACAGAACAACCCAAAAGTGTGTCGGTTCACTTTATTCGCTGTGGCGGGGAGGAACTGTCGTCTTCCAAACGATGTGTCCTTGTACCCGCGTACTGGGGCTCACTGTCTGGGCTCTGTGGGCATCTCGGCACCCGGGGTCGGAGACGCCGTCCCAGGGGTCGACGATAACCAGACTTGACCTCAAGTCACCTTCACCACGACTGTCTGAACTTTCATGTCTGTACAATGACACTAACAAGGGACTGAATAAAGATTCCTCGTAGTCAATAGAACTGGGGTCATCCTCTTGTCCACATGTTTGTATATATACAAACATACACGCATACATACGTACGTACGTAACTATACAGTCACAAAACATACATATGAATATACACACATTCACAAACATACGTCCGAACACGAATGACACGTAATAAACACACATACGTACGTACATTTAAACCGAAGGACCTACCACGATCTCCCTTTCTTGGACGGACGATTACGTCTTCTGTATTCTCTGAACCTAAACTAGGGACCCAGTCCTTCTAGGGGACCTCCTCCCGTACCGTTAGGTGAGGTTATAAGAGTAGACCTCTTAGAGTACCTATCTCCTCAGACCGTCCGATGTCAGGTATCCTAGCGTTTCTCGACCTGTGTTGACTTTACTGAATCGTGGGTCTGTACATACATACATACAAACATACGTACACACAGACACGTACGTACAAACACACACACATAGACACATATACGAACACATACATAAACACACGTGTAAAAGAACACATACATAGATACACACACATATACACACGAATCAACGAGTCAACACAGACTGAGAAACACTGGGGTACTTGACATCGGGTGGTCCGAGGAGACAGGTACCCCTAAGAGGTCCGTTCTTATGACCTTACCCAACGGTGCGGGAGGAGGTCCCCTAGAAGGGTTGGGTTCCTAACTTAGGTCCCGGGGACGAAACGTCCGTCTAAGAAACGGCAGACTCGGTGGTCCCTTCGACCACACACACATACATACTTATATTTTAAAACTTTCTTATCCTCATAGATGAAGTACAAAGACTCAAGAGATACAATAATAAAAAACATGGTCAGGTCCAGGAGAAGATGTTCGTAAGGTCCGTCCACGTGTCACCAACCACCGGGGACCTGCCTAGAAACAGAATAAGTCTCGTGACATTTAAAAGATTGAGACCTTATAAGAGTTAAAGGGGTGGTAATGAGTATTTTCTCAGATGAGGAAATTAAGGAAGAAGAGACAGACCGATTTCCGATCAGGAACACGGACGGTCTGGAGGTGGAGGAGAGAGTACATTTCAAACTTTGGAGGTTACGTACTGGGAGCCGGAAGTGGGGACATATCGTCTCCTTTCCCCGAGTTCTGACTGACGGACCGACACACAAAAGAGTAAGAGTACTCATAGGGACTCCGTCCCGTGACCCCTGGTCCATGAATGTTTGGGGTCTCGGACCCAGTGTGTTCGGTCTTGGGATGTGGATAGAAGTCGCTCGATAAACCCTTCTTTTTCTCGAAGAGTAA
Source organism: Capra ibex (assembly GCA_006410555.1). Classification (NCBI taxonomy): domain Eukaryota; kingdom Metazoa; phylum Chordata; class Mammalia; order Artiodactyla; family Bovidae; genus Capra; species Capra ibex. Next base: position 36,953,184 of record SJYO01052474.1, on the reverse strand, counting down.
GATCACCGTTGTCACGGTGTTTAACCTATTAGAGACTTTTGTCAACGAGGGGTGTTGACAAGACGTGCACCCCCCGGACAATTACCGACACGTTTGATCAAAATCCGACATAGGGACACACGATTCAGTGAAGTCAGTATAGGCGAGAAACACTGGGATACCTGACATCAGACGGTCTCAGGAGACAGGATCCCTAAGGGGTCCGTTCTTATGATCTCACCCAACGGTTCGGGAGGAAGTCCCCTAGAAGGGTTGGGTCCCTAGTTTGGACGTAGAGAGTACAGAGGACGTAACCATCCACCCAAGAAGTCCGGTAGTCCTATGCTAGTAGGATGTCGTCTTTGCATTCTGAACGAGTCCCTTTGTTGTTCACGTTCAGTAAAGTCAATAGTACGAACCGGAGAACGAACCGGTGTAAAATTTATAGAACACTTAAAACCATAAATAAACCCAAGTCCGACCCCTTGTAGTGGAACCCGATAAGGGGTAGTCCCAGACCAGTAGAAAAGGACCCCACCTAAACCTTGAAGACAAAGGACCTCAACGTGTGAACGACGAGGTCCGGGAAGTCCACGTGACGACCGGTCGAGAACCTTCCTTGGAGGGAGAAAAAGAACCTCTATGGGGACAGTGGACAGAAAGACCTCGTCTCTCCACCGGAAGTCTCGACCAGTGTCACTCCACTGACTCCAGGGTCAAACGCGTAGCCCTGACGACAAGAAACTTTTTCTTCAAAACAATTAAATGAAAACCGACACAACCCAGAAACGACAACGTGTCCGAAAAGAGATCAACGTCGCCACCCCCGATGAGAGATCGACGTCACTCCCCCGAAGAGTACCACCACGGAAGAGAACAATACCTCGTGTCCGGGATCCTACACCCAAAGTCATCGACACCGAGCACCCGAGATCTCGTGTCCAAGTCGTCCCCACCACGTCAGAATCGACGAGGTGCCGGGCACCCTAGAAGGACTTGATCCCTGACTTAGGTGCAGAGGACGTAACGGTCCACCGAAGAAATGGTGACTTGGTGGTCCCTTCGGACCCTGACGACCAAAAAAAAAAAAAAATTAAAAGATTCTTAAATAAATTATTTATACTTCCCTTAATCGAACTGAAAATAAAAAATTTATTTGTTTTTGTATTTCTGGGTTTCATTTTCACCGTCTTTGTTCGACTACACCACCAAGGTGCCACGGAAATCCTTCGTTCAGAGGTAGTAGGAGTCGGGCACCGAAGGTAAGATTCCGGTAGAGTACTAGATTGTACCGACGATCTCGAGGTTGGTAGTGTAGTCGACATAAGACCCGGTTAATTCTTCCTTCCCCTTCCCTTCGTGGAAGTATGGCAGCAGTAATATTTCTCTTCAGAGACTTCAAAGGGTGTCGCAAAGACGAATTTATAAAAAGAAAAAAACGACAAGAATTACTCGACCTATACTGAGTGGTTCGTTGGAAAGTTAGAGTGGAATCTCTTGTGCATAACAGTCTAATCCCTTCATTCTCCCGTCCCAAAAGACCTCGAAAATCCCCATGGTAAATCGACTCCGACACACCCTTATAATCCTTCTGAGCACATACTTCTCACTTTCTTGTACACCCAGTAGACGGACTTCCAGTGATTGTCTCTGGTTAAGGTCCACGACTCTGGACCACACCGAGGTTGGGGTGGACTGAGTCTGGACGTGGAGAGCCGGGAGGGTCCCACGTGAGTAAGTGGTTAAAGATAGCCAAGAAAGGAGGTGTAAAACTTACCCCCTAAACAAAGATACCGATGTTACGAGAAAATCAATTTCGAGTGGGACACCGTGACAAGAAAGTCCAGTGGACGGTAGAAGGGGGCCCCCAAAGGGGAGCGGGTGAGGGTTCCGTTCCAACACTTAGGGGGTGTTGAGTGCCAACAGGAGGGACAGGTAGAGTATGAGGAGGGTTCCAAGGCACACCGGCTGTACTGTCAGAGAGGAGAGGTGGTCCATACGACCAGAGAGTCGGTGGGTAGAAGTGGAGGTCGATAGTTTAGATGGGGGACCGGGGGACGAACGGTCCGTGACGAGAGGTGCTTGAGAAGACGTCCACTGACGGAAAGAACAGTGTAAGAAGTCAGGGTGACCTTAGAGTTGAGAAAACTCCGTATAAGAGACCAGGAGGAGTGAACGTCTCTGGTACTGTAAATACCCCTGACACTTGGGGGAAAAAACACCCCACGTCAGTACGGTCGTAGGAGGAGAGTTATGACACTAGAGGAACTCACTTTCTCATTTTCGGGGTGTATGGAATCACACCCCCGAAGGGACCACCGAGTCGTCATTTCTTAGACGGACGGTCACGTCTTCTGTGTACAAGATTGGGGTACAGTCCTTCTAGGGGACCTCTTCCTTTACCGTTGGGTGAGATCATAAGAACAAACCCTTTAGGGTACCTGTCTACTCGGACCACCCAACACCAGGTACCCCAACATTTCTCAGTCTACGTAGAATCACTGATTTGTCTGTCGTTTGAATCACTGGAATTACGAATTTTTACCGAATATACATTGTCAAACTTCAAAGAGAACCAACAAATAGAAGAGACACCATGTGAAGTTTGGGATAACTTACATATGATAATAAAAGTTATCTTTTTGTAAGAGTAGACTTGTAACACCATTAACGTAAACCCTCTTAAGTCCCTTTATTTCATATTTATGTGACCACCTTTATAATTAGTTTGGTTTAATTTTTGTTACTTTATTTGTTAATTCACTACAAATAATACTATATAGAGTTTAGGAAGGTTTCATCGGTATGAGAAACTAGGTCTTTATACAGGATCTCTCTTTGTTACTTATTCGTAAACATGTTTTCTACAATAAGGACGTTAGAAATATGTTTATAGCTGACCCTTTGTTGGAGTTTAAGGTCGGTGTCTTTTTCACTGTAAACTCAATACTAGACCTTTGGATACTTTATATGAAAAATAACGTAAATAATAACGTCAATAATTTTACTATTAGTATCTTTCGTAACATTTCATGTTTTATAAGAAAAACGATCTCATAATTCGAATTTTTCGTCTAAGTGTTGTCATACTAGTCATATAGATAAATAGAGGTCTATAGTAAATACAAACACAGAGACGTACATATGTGTGTAGTACAACTGTTGTCTATGTATATATTATATTATATATATATGTGTTGAGGTTAATATATAACATTCAATCCATATATATACATACATATAGATCATATATAGATATAGATACAGTTAAGTGAGTAAATGTACCTGTATATGTATATATAGACTAGACAAACAGATAAACAACAAATAGATGGATAGACAGATATACCGACCTAAATTTTTTGAATTTTTAAATTTTCACCAAGATAAAATCTTTTTCCGAATATCCTCTTACCAAAAGCGAAAATGTCAAAAACAGAGGCTTTACACGGGAATACTTGTACATAACAAAAGAAAATTACTTTTGTTATATCGAAAAAAGTTCTCATGAAATGGGCGGTAAAGTGTAGATACTGGTAGTTCTGAAAGATTTTCAACCCGACGTTAAATTTATTTTTATCGTTATCGGTTCTGTTACCCGTACAAGGGGGGAGACCGTCAGTGTGTTACTCTTACGTAAACTGTGTGTCGGGTCTTGTAAGGCTCACTTGATTGTCGTCCTTTGTGTGAGTCCGACTCTAGTAAGATTGAATGATCTACTGTTAAACAAGATTTAAAGTTTTCAATTGGGTCGTTCATCCTAAACCGGTGTTCCTATCTCATAATTTTTTAGTAAAGTTGGATTGAGTAGGTCGTTTCTTGTAAAGAGTGGTAACAAACGTAGTCCGGGTTTACAGACACAATACACAAACGTAGAAATGTCTCCGTCAAAAGTGTTGTTTGTTTGGGTTATTGAGTGACTGGACCACGAGTCACATGAGATCCACGGGACGACTCATAAAAATACGTCATAAGGAGGAATATTAATGTGAGATGTTGTACCCACCTAAAGAACAAAAACAAAAGGAAATACTACGTCTCTACATATCATTGAATCGTCTCCCAACACCACTGTTTACTCCGAAAGGACCACCGAGGCTACCATCTCTTAGACGGACGATACGACCTCTAAACCACTGTTTACTTCTTTAAGACGTCCAGTTCACGGGTTGAGCTACGGACCTCACATGACCATGTGTATTGTTACCATCGGAAGAACCCACCCAGGGTGGACTCTCTCTGGAGAGATCCCGTTGTCCACTCTGTTCGTCAGTTTTTATAAAAGACTAGTCTCTTGAGACGTCTATAGGTAATGAGGAGACTCTGGTCCCCGGTACACTTATCCCAAAGATGGACAAACAATAACCCCAGAGAAGTACTGTTCCCCGGTCTCTTTTAGACATTGACCCCCGTTCTGGGAGTACCGTCCCTTCTTCCCGATCGTCCGTCTTCCCGTCTTCCTGAGAAGTGAACCTCTACCTTCTTTTGCTGATTGTCTATGGTACCCGAGGACTATCCTCCTCCCAACGTCCACTGGTGACCCATGTTGAAGATAGGAAGATCTTTTGAAGTGAGGACACTCAGTCGACCCTGATGTACGCCCGGTCACGGAGTTGGGGACGAGGACCAAAGGAGAAGTAGGGAAAGACAAGAGTCAACAGTCGTGTGTAGACGTAGAGTCGGTGAGACACCGGTGACATCCTTTCCCAAAATACTCTGAGTCATATCAGTTTAGATTACAGACAATGAATACAAGAAAGGTCTTACAAAGGGTGACGCAAGGTGTGTCATTCAGTATTATTTTTCCCACCGTACACAGGTAGGAGAAGTTGAGAACTGGATCTAAAATCCTTTCTTCATGGGGGTCCCTAAGTACACCGGACCCCTCCGAGTGGTGATTAGGTGTGATGAAGAAACTCACATATTATTTTTCGTAGGGGAGACCCTTGTGTATTGACGTTTGTGTACCACGAAAAAGTACCGTCTGGGACGGGACGAGGTTACACGTTTGAACTCAAAGTTGAGAGTGAGGGGAACCGGTCTGTGAGACGAATTATTGTCACGTGTTAGACGTGGTGACACGTATTACTGAGAATTTCCACCTCTGAATGAAAGATCTCCTTTCGTCCTACTTACAGACTCTTATTATTGGAAATCTTTCCCCTAATTCTTTCATGTGGTCCCCGAACCCTGTTCAAACAGGAAACGGCACCTTGTACAACGACTGACTTTTGTATGGTGTACCAGAATTTTTATTTGTCCGGGAACCACTCGATAGGACTGATTAAGTAAATTAGAAAGTTGTAAGTAACCACACTGAGAGACGGTCTGGACCAAGATCGGAATTCGTAAGTCCCCAATGCTACCACTAACAGTAGGTAGATAGAATCGGACTTCAGGTACCCGGACTGTAGATTCCCCGATTCCAGTAAGTACCCTTCTACCCACACTCACACCCGGGTACGAGTAAAAGACTCCTCCCCCTGTAAAGTTTTTTAAAATTCCCTGTTCTCCGTACCCCCTTCTGACCATAACTACGCCGTCGTGTGGATCGTGGTCCAATCGGGGTGCCTTACCTTTTTCTATTCACTTTTGGTCCCCGACATGTTACATAACATGGTAGGGAAACGGAAGACCATGAAAGGAAAAAGAATATCTCCTCTCCTTTTTATACCTTTCTCCGTCTTTGATGTCTTTATGACTATCTTATCAGTGATTAATTCTTTTCCTTTCCTCGAGTTTTAAGTTTTTCGTCTTCCGATTCCACCCTTTTAAAAGTATCCGTTTTTATAAACCATGTAGGAGAGTAACGAAGTGTGTGTGTGTGTGTCTGTGTGTGTGTGTCTCTTTCCTCTTGTGTACATCGCGTCGTGTGTATACGTGGGGGTGTACGTGTGTGGCTTTCTTCCGTGCATCATGTAAGAAAGGTAAGTAACATGTTCGTGTGTGAACATGTGTTTTATCCGTATACCGTGTAGAAACTTACAAATTATTTGTGTGTATGTGTCTTTCCTCTCCGTAGATCGTGTGGTGTGTATACGTATCTGTGTGTATACTTATGTACCTTTCTCCTTCCCGTAAATGTGTTGGAAAGGATGACGTAGTCAAGTCAAGTCAAGTCAGTGAGTCAACACAGGTTGAGAAACACTGGGGTACTTAACGTCGTGCGGTCCGGAGGGACAGGTAGTGGTTGAGGGCCTCAAGTGTGTTTGAGTACACGTGACTCACCCACTACGGTAGGTCGGTAGAGTAGGAGACAGCAGGGGAAGAGGAGGACGGGAGTTAGGGAGGGTCGTAGTCCCAGAAAGGGTTTCTCAGGTGAGGAGTGTACTCCACCGGTTTCATAACCTCAAAGTCGGAGTCGTAGTCAGGAAAGTTTCTTGTGGGTCCTGACCAGAGGAAATCCTACCTGACCACCTAGAGGAACGTCAGGTTCCCTGAGAGTTCTCAGAAGAGGTTGTGGTGTCAAGTTTTTGTAGTTAAGAAGTCGTGAGTCGAAAGAAGTGTCAGGTTGAGAGTGTAGGTATGTACTGGTGTCCTTTTTGGAATCGGAACTGACCTGCCTGGAATCAGCCGTTTCATTACAGAGACGAAAAGTTATCCGACAGATCCAACCAGTATTGAAAGGAAGATTCCTCATTCCCAGAAAATTAAAGTACCGACGTCAGTAGTAGACGTCACTAAAACCTCGGATTTTTTTATTTCAGACTGTGACAAAGGTGACAAAAGGGTAGATAAACGCTACTTCACTACCCTGGTCTACGGTACTAGAAGCAAAAGACTTACAACTCGAAATTCGGTTGAAAAAGTGAGAGGAGAAAGTGAAAGTAGTTCTTCGAAAAATCAAGGAGAAGTGAAAGACGGTATTCCCACCACAGTAGACGTATAGACTCCAATAACTATAAAGAGGGCCGTGAGTACTAAGGTCGAACACGAAGTAGGTCAGGTCGTAAAGAGTACTACATGAGACGTATATTCAATTTATTCGTCCCACTGTTATATGTCGGAACTGTATGAGGAAAAGGATGAACCTGGGTCAGACAACAAGGTACAAGTCAAGATTGACAACGAAAGACTGGACGTATATCCAAAGAGTTCTCCGTCCAGCCCACCAGACCATAAGGGTGGAGAAAGTCTTAAAAGGTGTCAAATAACACTAGGTGTGTCAGTTTCCGAAACCGTATCAGTCATTTCGTCTTTATCTACAAAAAGACCTTGAGAGAACACAAAAGGTACTAGGTCACCTACAACCGTTAAACTAGAGACCAAGGAGACGGAAAAGATTTTGGTCGAACTTGTAGTCCTTTAAGTGCCAAGTGTATAACGACTTCGCACCGAACCGATATATGTGTATGTGTATTTGTGTCTCTTTAAAAGACATCAGTATTTAAATACCTAATCGACTAATGAGTTTAGTCGTCTGAATGTAATCAAATTATATAATTAATCAAATGACACTGTCAAGAGGTCAAGAAATTATACGATTTTACTTAATAATACATAGATTTCTTAATACATATTATACTGAAAAGAGTTTCAAAACTAGTTCCTATCTAAGATTAAAATTTGTAAAAGTCTTGTAAAGTATTCTAAAAAAAAAACCACTTACTAAAACTCTTCTCACTCGACCTGTGTTACTCGAGTTAGTCAAGAGGATAAACTCCTTTACTATAGTACTCAACGTGACGTCTCACTAGTCCGAAAAATTTTGACAGGAACAGTACGGACCTCTCGTCTCCGACCTAAGATTCCCCGAACACTTGTGTAATGGTTTCACAGTACTGATTTCATAACATTCCTCCACTCCTCACCTATACTGATCTGTCCTTACACGGTTCATCCTCGGTCACACTCGCACACTCCTGGTGATTCTACTACTACTACCTACCGCTACTATAGACACTATTGACACTACTACTACCGTCTCCACTCCTACTACCACTACTACTACTCCCACTACTGCCATCATTACTACTATCGGTACTACTACGACTGGTACTACTTCTACTCCTACCAGTACAACCACTACTACTGTCACTACTATCGTTGTTGAGCACGATAATTCTCAATTGTTATGACTCGTGCCCGAAACACTTCCACCACTCTAAATTGTGTACCTCCTGATGGATGTGCCACGTAGGACGTCGAAAATGAGTTGTTATAAGATCACATCACATAGATATACATATTAGGGTTTGATTCACGTTCGTAGAGTAAGAGTAAAATTATATACCTCTTTGACCCAAATTTTCCCGACACGACCGGTTCAAGTGTGTCGACGATTTTACATAACGAAGGTCAAACCTGTTGACGCGAGACGGAGGTCTCGGATTTGAGAACTGGTGAGTAAATGTCTTGTCAACGAAATATGGTCTGTCACGACTCACAAATGTTAGTGGTGTCAAGGAACTCTTCACATAGTAATAAGGATCAAATACCTACTCTCTTACCTCCAACTATAACAATGCGTTTAACGGGTCAGAGTAGATCGACCAATCTCACTCTGAAGTTGGTTCTACGGAATAATATTTTCACCTTGTATTAAATTGGACGTACAAAGTAGGTTCTAGACACTGTAAAGAAATGAAGTCCTGAGTCATTCCTGACCACTTCGTCGTTCAACCCCCTTGATCTGTAGTATGTCTTACACACTAGACGTCTTTCTACATACCGGTCGGAGACTATTCATGGACCTCTTTCGGACTTCAGTTGGGTTCTACCTTTAGAGAGACTCTCAGACGTCAGACTTAATGAGAAAGTTTGTAAAACAATTATATTCCCTTTCGTGTTAGGTCCGTCTCTCTTCTTACGCGAAATTCTGATCTGTGTGTTCCCGAAGGGACCACCGAGTCCCCATTTCTTAGACGGACGGTTACGTCCTCTGAACCCAAACTAGGGACCAGGTCCTTCTAGGGTGCACGGTACCTCGTTGATTCAGACACGTGGCGTTGATGACTCGAACACTAGATCTCGGGTCCTCGACTTTGATGACTCGGGTAACGACGTCGAGGACTTCGGGTTTGTGAGACGTCAGACACGAGTCGTTGTTCTATTCGTCAGTGGTACTCTTCGACCACGTGGAGTTGATCTCTCATCGGGGTGAAACGTGTTATTGTCTTTTCGAGTGTGTCGTTACTTCCGGGTCGTGGCGGTTTATTTATTTATTTTAATATGTTTTTTCTGAATCTGTATACGCTCTATTTTGTTACGAACTACACTTTGTCCTTTAATCTTGATTCCCAACATGTCAGTCTTCTTTTCACCATCCACCACCATTCCTCTATTCTACACCGAACATACAGCTCCCAGACACACGGTCCGACCCTTACGGTCAGAAGGGTATACTTACTTCGTCCTCAACAGTCTTCAAGACAAAACAGAACCAAACCAATCCAAACAAAGTCGGAATCTTCTCCTAACTGGACCAAACAAATGATTCTTCTGTTAGGACCCCCATAGATCCTCTCTACAAAGGACTCTATGTTCGTCTACACCTCTGTAACTAATGTCATGAGTTTATATCTTCACACCTTCCTCATTTATCTTCCTCCGGACACTTTGTACTTCTTTTCTACTCTATATAGGTACCGAGGACGGTGAAATCGGAAGACTTTTAAGAGTAAAGGTCCCTGTCCTAATTCCCTCACCTTTTATAAGGTTGTCCTTCATTAGTCAAAGTAGAATAGGTCTTTTACCTGTAAAACATTACTGAACCGATACTTTACGTTAACCTTTGTATAAAAGTTTTTTTTTTTTCCTTTGTATAAAAGAATTTCGGATGTAAAATTGAAGAGTACAACATCTACCCTATTACGACGTTCAGTACTGAACTCTCAAGTAAAAGGAAGAAGAAAAGACTCTCACGTCTTCACGTTAGTGAAAAGGACTCTCACGTTAGTAAGTCAACGTATTCGGTCGTTTTCCGAGGTATCAAACTAAAAAACGAAGGGACGCGTGACCACGAACTAATCTCTAGTTCCACGTGTGTAGATAACCTTAGGAATAATTGACCTTTTGAAAACTTAGAATCCTTTAGTTCAGAAACTTTTTCCTTGGGAAGATGTGACAACCACCCTTACATTTAACCACGTCAGAGATACCTCTTGTCATACCTCCAAGGAGTTTTTTGTTTTTATCTCGATGCGATATTAGGAAGTTAGGATGAAGACACATAGGTCTCTTTTGGTCTCATTTTCTATGGATAAGTAACATTCCATAAGTCTTATTTTCTATGGATAAGTAACATTCCATAAGTGTTATCGGTTCTATATCTTCATCGGATTTGCAGGTAGCTGTCTATTTACCTATTTCTTTTACACCACACATATATATATATATATGTGTGTGTGTGTATGTGTTACCCTATAATGAGTAGGTACTTTTCTTACCTTATTACAGTAAACGACGTTGTACCTACCTAGATCTCTAATAGTATGATTCACTTCATTCGGTGTGTTTCTGTTTATAGTACTATAGTGATTGTACGTCTTAGGTTTTTCTCACTATGTTTAGTTGAATATATGTTTTATCTTTATCTGGGTGTCGGTATCTTTTGTTTGAATGCTTATGGTTTCCCTCTTCGCACTCTTCATTATTTAATCTTCAAACCTCAATTATATATATGTGAGGATATATTTTTTATCTATCGGTTATTCTTGGACGATATATCGTGTCCCTTGATATGAGTTATAAAACATTATTGTATATTCCGTTTGTTAAACTTTTTCTTACACACACGTGAACTTATATATAAGACACGTGAACTTAGTCGACGTGTGAACTTTGATTATGTTTTACCATTTAGTTAATAAGAAGTCATTTTTTCGTAATTTAAGAGAGTCAAGTCAAGTCAATTCAGCGAGTCAACACAGGCTGAGAAATGCTGGGGTACTTAGTGTCGTGCGGTCCGGAGGGACAGGTAGTGGCTGAGGGTCTCAAGGGAGTCTAAATGTAGGTAGCTCAGTCACTACGGTAGGTCGGTAGAGTAGGACCCAGCAGGGGAAGAGGAGGACGGGGATTAGGGAGGGTCGTGGTTTCAGAAAAGGTTACTCAGTTGAGAAGCGTACTCCACCGGTTTCATGACCTCAAAGTCGAAATCGTAGTAAGGAAGGTTTCTTTAGGGACCCGACTAGAGGAAGTCTTACCTGACCAACCTAGAGGAACGTCAGGTTCCCTGAGAGTTCTCAGAAGAGGTTGTGGTGTCAAGTTTTCGTAGTTAAGAAGCTACGAGTCGGAAGAAGTGTCAGGTTGAGAGTGTAGGTATGTACTGGTGACCTTTTTGGTATCGGAACTGATCTGCCTGGAATCAACCGTTTCATTACAGCGACGAAAAGTTATACGATAGATCCAACCAGTATTGAAATCTCGACATATTTTTTTCTTGGGTCGAAAGGTTTACCTTTAATAGGGAAGAATCTCCGGAACACTACAACGTCTTACTTGAAACTCTAATCCTACTAGACTTTAGTTTCAAACTAGGAGACTGTTTAATAGAGACTTTGAGAAGTCAAGATTATGGGTTAAGGTCACACATACACAAACCCCCTTCCGAAGGGGTGAGGGTGTCGTTACAACGTTGTGATCGACCCACAGGATATTAAGTTGAATTAGAATTAAAATATATGGACCTCCATCACAGTCTAACGTGTCCAATTCCCGTCGGCGTATTCTGACGTGACGTGAGGTGAGGGGTGGGGGTTGAAGCGTGTGGTCAGTCGTCAGGTCCAACAGTGGACACGAAG